>CM016622.1:203027-868365 GCA_005393395.2 Gossypium australe | reverse complement strand
TCAGTTGAAGGTAAAGGAATCAGATATCCATAAGACAGCCTTCAGGACAAGGTACGGCCACTATGAGTTTGTAGCAATGCTGTTTGGATTGACGAACGCTCCAGCCGCGTTCATGGACATGATGAATCGGGTTTTTCAACCCTACTTGGATAGATTCGTCGTTGTGTTTATCGACGACATCCTAGTGTACTCCAAGTCTAAAGAGGAACATGATGAGCATCTTCGGATGGTGTTACAAGTGCTAAGGGAGAAGAAGCTCTATGCCAAATTCAGCAAGTGTGAATTTTAGCTGAAGGAAGTTGCTTTCTTAGGGCATGTGGTATCCGCAGAAGGAATAAGAGTGGATCCTCGAAAGATTGAGGCAGTGTTGGATTGAAAACCACCTAAGTCGGTGATGGAGATTCGTAGTTTCTTGGGATTGGCAGGCTACTACAGAAGGTTTGTGGAAGGATTCTCATCGATTGCCGCACCTTTGACGAAGTTGTTGAGAAAGGAAGTACCTTTTGTATGGACGGATAAGCAGCAAGAGAGCTTTGAAAAACTTAAGAGGGTTCTGACTGAAGCTCTGGTTTTGATTCAGCTGGAGGCAGGGAAGGACTTTACGGTGTATTTTGATGCTTCTCATACGGGACTGGGATGTGTTCTGATGCAAGACGGGAAAGTAGTCACTTATGCGTCTCGGCAATTAAGGCCACATGAGGTTAACTACCCAACTCATGATTTGGAATTGGCGGCAGTGGTGTTTGCTCTTAAGGTGTGGAGGCACTATCTTTATGGAGAAAAGTCAGTAATCTATACAGACCACAAGAGTCTTAAGTATTTGTTGACTCAGAAGGAGTTGAACCTGAGACAGCGAAGGTGGGTTGAACTACTGAAGGACTACGATTGTTCGATAGAGTATCATCCGGACAAAGCGAATGTACTGACAGATGCCCTAAGTCGGAAGGTTGTGTCGGATCTGAGGGCGATGTTCGCACATCTGAGCTTGTATGATGATGGAAGTCTGCTAGCAGAGCTGCAAGTTAAGCCGACATGGTTGAATGAAGTGAAAGAGGGGCAGTTGGTTGATGAAGAATTAAATGCTAAGCTACAGCAAGTACGGAATGAAGAGATAAAGGATTATAGAATCAATGACGAGGGAGTATTGTGCTTCAAGGGTAAGGTCTGTATGCCTAAGGATCAGGAGTTAAGGCGGAGGATTCTTCAGGAGTCGCATAGTAGCCCTTATGCTATGCATCCTGGAGGCACTAAGTTGTACAGAGATTTAAGAGAACAGTTTTGGTGGCCTGGACTTAAGAGAGAAATTACTGAATTTGTTGGCAAGTGCTTGACGTGTCAGCAAGTTAAGGCTGAACACCAAGTTCCGTCAGGATTACTTCAACCGATAATGATTCCGCAGTGGAAGTGGGAGAGAATTACCATGGACTTTGTTAGTGGGCTTCCCCTTACGCCTACTAAAAAGGACTCGGTATGGGTAATAGTGGATCGTTTGACAAAGTCTGCGCACTTTATTCCAGTGCGGGTTGACTATTCCTTGCAAAAGTTGGCAAAGTTGTATGTGGCGGAAATTGTAAGGTTGCATGGTGTGCCGGTATCAATCATCTCAGATAGGGACCCATGGTTTACTTCTCGGTTTTGGAAAGCTCTACATCAAGCTTTAGGCACCAAATTGGATTTCACTACGGCATTTCATCCACAGTCCGACGGGCAATCTGAACGAGTAATTCAAGTGTTGGAGGATATGTTGAGAGGCTGTGTGATAGACTTCAGAGGAAGTTGGGAAGAGTATTGCCTTTAGCTGAGTTTGCCTATAACAACAGCTATCAAACCAGCATTCGGATGGCACCGTATGAAGCACTGTATGGACGAAAGTGTCGAACACCTACGTGTTGGACGGAATTGGGGGAACGTCGAGTTTTGGGTCCAAAATTAGTGGCAGAATCTGAAGAGAAGGTTGAAATAATTCGAGCACGATTGAAGGAAGCATCTGATAGGCAGAAGTCATACGCAGATCTCAAGAGGAAGGAAATAGAATTTGATGTGGGAGATCAAGTGTTTCTCAAAGTTTCGCCTTGGAAGAAGGTAATGAGATTTGATCGCAAAGGGAAGTTAAGCCCAAGGTTTATAGGACCTTATCGGGTATTGAAGCGAGTTGGACCCGTGGCTTACCAGTTGGAGTTGCCACCAGAATTGAAGCAGATACACGACGTATTTCATGTGTCCATGATACGTCGTTATCGATCGGATCCATCTCATGTAGTACCGGTTGAAGAGGTAGAGCTAAGGCCAGATTTGTCCTACGAGGAGGAGCCGATTCAGATTTTAGAACGAGATGTGAATGTGTTACGACGGAAATCAGTGCCTTTAGTCAAGGTGTTATGGAGAAATCATGGATCGGAAGAAGCTTCATGGGAACCGGAAGAAGCAATGCGACAGCAATACCCGCACCTATTTCAATCAGGTAATTTCGAGGACGAAATTATTTTAAGGGGGTAGAACTGTAATATCCTGAAAATGGGCATATGCATTTATGCTTAATTATATGAAATAGCATGCTTGAGTGTGTTGTGAAAGCGTATTTATGAATGTTTGTGAACTTTAGAATAGTAGGAAGTGCCTTAGAAAATTTTTAGATTTTAAGTCTAAAACGAGAAACTAGATAAGGAGGCTTTAAAAGAAATTATGGGGAGTTGATGACACAAAAGAATCAGCAGTAAGGTGGCTTGGGACATTTGCGTCAAAGGGGCTTCAGGAGGACTCAGGTTCGAATCACTTGGGCAGCAAGAAGTGTGTTTTATTTTTGGCATGTGACGTCAAGGTGGATGTATGAGGGTTAATTAATTTATTTTGAATAAGTGGGGATTTATTTTATTATTTTAAGTGGGTAGATAATTAGGTATTTGTTTTATTTGTTTTAAATATGGAGATAGTGGATGAATGTGGTTTTGTTTTTATTTATTTTGAATAAGTGGGAATTTATTTAGTATAGATAAAAGATAATGGTGGCTTTAGTTTATTTTAAATGAGAAGATAAGGGATGATGTGATAGATTATTATTATTTTTTAAATGTTGGGTTTATTTAAATTATTTTGAAAGAGAGGTATGGAGAGAATATAGGAAAGAAATAAGGGGTTATAAATAGGAAGGAGTATCATTTTGGGTATTCTTTTCTTCATTCATTTTCTTTTCGCCAAAATTTGTTTCTCTCATCCCATTCCATTTGTTTCTTCTCAAATTAACCAAACCGAAACTATTCAAGGCTCCAATCTTTTCTTCTTATTACCAATCTTTCTTCCTCTAGACGTCATAGCCGAATCACCTTTCCTCCTGTGGCCGAATCTCTTAGTAGTTAGAGAGGGGTGAGGTTGATCTTTTGTTGCAAGCTATTCGATCGGTTCTAATAGTGGGGTAAGGAACTTTTTTGTTGATATTTTTCTCTATGCCTTCAATTAAGTCGACGCTATGGAAACTAATCCTTTTTTTTATTCTTTTGACCGAACTTTGAAAGGGGTCTTTGAGGATTCTTGTAGCTATCATTTGGAGAAGTAATCTTTGGGATTTGAATATCCACAAGGTAGGTAACTATAAGATTCGGCCATAGGCCATTCCATTGTGTTTTAACGTTGGATTAAATCTAACATGTACTCTATAGGCATATCGACATCTCCATAGCCAAGGAGTTAATTTCGGGATTTGAGATCTAAGGTTTTAGATCGGATTTTCGGGACTTGGATTAAAAGCTTTAAGTAAATCAGGTGTGTACCCCACACTAAAATCCTAATCGATGTAAGGCTATGTTTTAATATATAAGTGTTTATAAGAATGTGAAAAATATGGCTAAGGTACCATGCCATGGTACAAAGTACTAAGGTATGTTTCCTACTCCTACTAGGATTATGAATATATGTTATATTTAACATGTGAAAAGTGATAATAATGTGAATTAAGGCATGATATGCATGATATGTGTGAAATGGGGCATTCGGGTTATATGAAAAAGGGGAAGTGAATGTGGTGATTTAAGACCACGATATCTGAATGTGGTGACTTCGGTCACAATTATTTAATCTGGTGGCCATGCCACGACTTTTATAAGGGCGATGAGCACGTCGACTGCAGCGACTGCCTTCGATGGTGTGTAGCGGATGGAGGGTTGACTTAGTAGTCCCCACGGTGTGTCGGTTGGTACGGGTGATATGTAGCGGTTGGTAACTAGGCTTGGGCTTGGGAATGCATCATTAATTGTATTTTGATATGAATGTGTATGACTTGATATGCTTGAATCTATTTGGACCTAGTGTTTATGTACACATTGAGTCCATTGACTCACCCCGTTGTGGGAATAACATTTTTCAGGTGATGATCAGTAAAGGACCGGGTCGGCAGGAGCTTAATGGTGTCCATGCTCAGCAATGAATTACTTTATTTGGACATTTTATTTTTATTTAAGTACCTAAAACTATTTGGGTTTGTTTTGATGTAATAAGGCCTTAGTATGAACTTTATTTCTGCATGCACGTTGAATTTTTTTTATATTACGAACTTTCTATCAAATTAAAGACTAAATGTTTTACTTAAATAAACCCTAAATGTTTTGACACGTAAATTCATATGATTTTAATAGAAAAAAAAATCATTTAAAGATTTTCAAAGAACTTGAACAGTTTTTATTCGAGGAACATACCAGATCTGGTCGAGGCTCGTGGGCCGGGTTTGGGGTGTTTCACATGCATTAAGCATAAACTATTAGGCCACACTTTCAAATCCTTTGGCGTTTCATATCTTTGCGTTTAACATAGGTAAAACAAGTCAAGGTAGCACTCACAACATTAATCTGAATTTCTAACATAATGGAACCAAAGGAAAACGTGACTCATGAGTTAGGTATGATTGTGGTGGGGGTGAAACACTAGACAACATTATGATGACTCCTAGAATGCACAATCACAAGCATAAACAACATTTGTTTTTATGTTATCAACTGTTTTTATCCTTGAAGTAAATTAAATAGTTATATGATAGCTATGACAAAAAGGGACGGTGAATGAGGAATGTAAGGCTCTTTTGAGGAGATATTTAGGAACTTTGAGAAGGGATGGTGACGCCAAATTCAATCTTATAGGTGGTTTCACAGAGGGCCAAGTTAGGGTCTAATTGACAATTAGATAAATCATTAATAGGTCAATAAAACAAAGTGTGACAATAAATTGATTAGTACTTAACTTAAAGAATGCCAAGAAGGAGATTTTTTTCCCTAGTGATCTATGGTAAAGGAGGAAGAATTAGCTGGATTAATGTAAATGGTTTGGTGCAATCCACAAAACTTTTGTTTGTTTATGAACAAGAGCATGATTAATACTCACTTTTAGGTCCTGGCTCTACATAAGAATAAACTTTTAGGTCCTGGCTGTACATAAAGAGCCGAGATTCGATGTAATCCACAATGATTTAACTTGTTAAATAGTTAAAAAAATTTGTTTGTATGTTTTAATCATAGTTACTTTAAAGCAATGTTTAGGATGATAAAAAGAATATTTTGAGTTATCAATGAGAGATTGTGACATAATCATTGAATTTTGCTTTCTATCACTAAGTGCCTTTGTGCTAAAGTATTGATTACTCATCAAGCAAGAGAAATTCAGCTCGTCTTGTTCAGACTGAAATGTTTAGACCATGTTCATATTCATCTTTTTCTTTTCTTTTTTTGTGAGAATATTCTCATACATTATCTCTGATGACATGGTAAAACTGTTGTAGCTAATCATCTCAATGTATAATGCTATGCGTAGAGAAATTAGGCAGCAGAAACAGTCATTTCAGACTTGGTTAACTCAAAATCATGTACGTACTGTTGTGCTGAATCTTAAACAACTTCGTTCTCTTATTTATGTTATCCGAAATTTTTATTTTCTCAAATATGTTTGACATTTATTTAAATTTTTTGCGTTGACTTTTTACACATAACCAAACGAATATAGTTTAAAGAAGAATAAAAAATTACCCATAATTTGCATAATTTCAAGATGGATCATATTATCGGATAAACATTGAATTTATATATTAATTTTGGTTCAATGTGCGGTTCATGTATATCAATATATATATAAAGTGTCGTGGTTCATATCTATATATAAAATTTTGATTTTGATTTAATTTTACATATTTAAAGAAATGAATACATACATTTATATTCATATTAGATCAATATAATTGTCTATGTATGTAATATATCAATGTAAAATAGTGCTAGTTTGATAATATTGTTAGTGATTTGTGAAAATTAAAATAAATTTAAATTTTATGTATAAAATTATACAAAATTAAATGTCATGTATGACAATACACATTAAATTAAAATTTATATTTAATTTTGATATTTATCCTAATGAAATCATTTATTGCTACAATTTCATATTGCCAGCAAAATTTTACTTGTAAAGCACATTGTATAGGAACTGTCGTTTTCGTTCCACTATCATTGGAGTGTTTTTTTTTTGAAACAACATTATTGTTGGAGGTTTTTTTTTTTTGAACAAAAACATTATTGTTGGAGTTATATCCTTAGTATGGGGCCATTTTTACTATTCTTTCCTTTCTTGAGTTGACTTTTGCTAGATAATTTAAGTCAATTGCCCTTTTTTTTTAAATATTTTTATTAATTGTTCTGTCATGAGATAAATTGATTTTGGTTTGAGTCGTGGTTCATGTGAAATTTCAGAATCTGGTTCTGAATTTATTGACGCAGTAATGGAGTATTATTTATTAGATTTGATGAGCTAAAATCATTCCCTATGAAGGTTAGACTTCAACTGGTATTCTTTCCTGCGTCCTTTATCAGGTATTTTCCAAATTCTGTTCTTTAAAGTTTAAACTAGTAGGGCAGGTTGGTTCGGTTAAAAGATTGAAAAATCCACCTAAGCAATTAATTTCATACTTTAATCGATTAATTGACTTAACATTAGTGGATTCAATTCATTAAACATAATTTTTTTTTTTCTTTTGCTTCCTTCCTAGCATGAGAAATAAAACAAGTATAGGAGGTTGGTTTGGGTTTGATTAACTTTTATCATATTTTATAAATATAAAAAAATTAAATTAAAAGTTAAGTTAACCAGATCAATTATACATTTCACGACTACTTACCAATTGATTTTATTCACATAATATTTACTTTTATTCATAATCATTCAAATCTTTAAATTAAAGGAAAAAAATGTTTAAGGGCGTTTGAATCAATGTTCATTTTGTTGCAATAGTAATGACGTGAACTTATTTCAACTAAATACAAAATCAAATTAATTATTATAATAGGTAAATTATATTCAATGGTACTAAATTATTAGTATGTTTATATTTTGGTCACTCAATTTTAAAAAGTTATAAAATTATTACTGAATTATTCAAAATTTTTTTATTTAATTCATTGGGCTATCAAAATTGCCGTTGTATGGCATTCTCTGTTTGTATTGCTTGTACCAATTAAAAGCTCATATTCTTTTTCTCTTTTATAATTAATTTTTTTTATGAAACAACTTTAAATATTATGAATTTACGAATTAAATTTTAAACAATTTTCTTCTTTGGTCTCAACATTGATTGTTAGACCTATTTGAATCTAAGATGTTCTTTTTATTTGTTGATGGACATTGATTTCTATTGTATTGATCATTGAATGGTTGCATGAAATTCACTAGTTGAGACTTTTTTCTAAAAAAACTCAACATTCTAATGACTTAGATAAAACTTTTGAATAATTTAGTGGCTCACATAAAAACTTTTGAACAAGTTAGTGATCATTTTGTAACTTTTTAAAATTATGTGGCCAAAATATAAACTTACTAATAAGTTAGTGACCTTAGATGTAATTATCCTTATTATAATCCACTTAACCGAAAGACTGTCAAATTTTTTTTCTGGTGCCGTTTAATGCTTTCTTCCCCTTTTTGATTATCGTTTTATTATGTCTCGCATAAGGCAGGCAATCGCTCTGGCACATCATAATGTCCAACTAGGGTTTTAATATTTTATAAACTTTATATTAATATTTCCTCGAACTAGCGTCCCTAGAATTCATTAGCATACACATGCTAAATGGTTTTTTTGGTGAGAATTAGGATTAGGTTCATGATTATATTAGATTTTGGACCATATTGTTTTTTATTATCCCGAGGTCAGGTAACCCTCTGTTTGTTGGCTGTGATTTCTTTACTGATAAAATGGGTTTTGCTTTTCATTAACAATAAATCAAATCAAGCATTCAAAGTTTTTTTAATAGATTTTAATTATATAAAAAATATTTAAAATTATCTATAACCTCTCTTCAACCCTATCTATAACTTCTCTTCAACCCCTAAATAAGAGTATAATATTCTTCAATATACTCAAATTCACGTCTTTCTACATTGATAACAATATCCATATCAATCGAGCATTAAAGTTTAATTGGTATGAAATTTAATAATATTTTTAATTGTTGTTGAGAAAATGGGTTTTGCTTTTCATTAACAATACATCATTATCTTAAAATTTGATTTCTATTTTATTGGTAGGAAATTGATAATGTTTTTAATTGTTGGTAAAATAATGATGTAATTTTTTTTAAAGAAATATGATTTAAAATATTCTATCGATGTATATGTTAATTGAATTTTACATTCTCAGTTTCATGATAATATTTAATAGCGTTATCAATTTAAATTTAATAACAATATTGTAAAAACAAATAATTAATTATGTCAAAATGGAGAAAATAAATTTTGAATTTTAAGGAATTAAGATTATAGTTAGACTTTTGAAATATTTTTATGTGATTAGGTCATAGGTGGGCCATTTTCTTAAGCCATCATCTATAGTCATTATATATGGCTTTGACATCTTGTTGAACTTTTGTGATCGGGGCTAGTTTGGTAAAATACACATCTTTTCCCAGCTGGAAATTTAGTAATGGGAATTAGAGAGCCAATAAATGACAAAAGAGTGACGCACAACACAAAGATTTCTTTTATTTATATAAAGGTTTTTTTTTTAATATTTCGTCTTTGAATTATATCTACTTTTATATTAATATTTATTTTTTTAATTTAATACTTATGCTATAATTTTGTTATACTTTTTGGTACTTGTAGTTAACGGTGTTAAAAAAAAATCACTAGCCAATTAGAATATATCATTTGTTTCCATTGGTTGGGTGTTGACCACGTTAATTCGACGTTGACCAAACAAAAAATAAAGAAAGGTTGTAAAAATTTTATTAAAAATTATAATAAAAATTGTAAAAATAGTAAAAAATATTAAAATTATAAAAAAAAGCTATTAAAAATTATAAAGTTTGTAAAAATTGTAAAAAATTAACAAATCAGATAATTCTTCTTCAATTTTCATTGCAAATTCTAAAAGAATATATGGAGAAGAAGAAAACCCTGATTCCACAATGGAACAAGCTTTCCAAAGAACCCAAATTCTGACCAATTATCTCTTATCTATCCCCAACCCTTTATCTTCGAACACTTGTTTAAGCTACTCATCGCTTGAACTTTTCGAGAACTATGAATTCGACATTAGGGAAATGAGGAAGCTGATAGATGGCCACAATGCGGAGGAACGAGATTAGTTGTTTGGGTTGATGAAGCAAAGCAAGCTGTTCAACCCGAAGGTGAGGGAAGAGAAGGTGTTCGTTTCGTTGGACTATAACCAATCAATGGAGCAACAGCGGGAGATGACTTTGAAACGATTTTTCACGAATTTTATATTTTTTTTTACAATTTTTAAATTGTTTCGGTCAATGCCGAGTCAATTTGGTCGACACTCAATCAGCAACCACATCATTAGCTACATCAATGGTGAACGGGGACATGGTGTGTTTTGATTGGTTATTGAATTTTTTAACTTGGACTAAAAAGTGTAACGGAATCATAGTTTATGTATTAAATTGGAACAAAAAAAGTTTAGGTACTAATATGAGAAAATGGGTATAGTTAGGGGGTCAAATAGTGAATAAAGCCTTATATATAGGATGATATAATTTTTCTCCTTGAAATTAATAACTAGATCCACTTTGGTACTTATATTTTTTATCAATTTTGATACTTGAACTTAACAATTAGATTCATTTTAGTTTTAGAATTATAAAAGTTTAATGATGTGACATTTTGAGATTATGCCCCATCATCACTTGAAAATTTTAAAAAATATATAAATTTTTAGGTTATGACATGATACAATAGTATTACAATAAATGGATTCACGATTGAACCAATTAGACTATTAATTTTCGATTCAATTGATTCAACTACTAGACAAACAATAATTGAAAAATAAGTAAAAGTCATAAAAATATTAAGTTGGTTCAACATTTTCAACTATGGGTTTTTGACTTAGTTTTTTTTATTTTTACTTGTTTCGGACAATTTTTTATTCAACTGGTTCAATCCTTTTGTTTGGATTAGTATATCAATCGATTTTAGGTTCAATCGATTTGATCGATCAATACAATTATATTCTAAGAACACTAATTATATTATTTAGTTTTGACAGAATCTGAGTTCATATACTAAAATAGATTTTAGTTACCAAATTTAAGTACTAAAAAAAAAAAATATATATATATATATATATATATACACTAAAGTAAATCTAGTTAAATGCTAAAAAATTATATTACCCTTGAATATATATAAAAAATGATATATATATATATTTATAATGAAACTTATACGTCTTTTAAGATATTCGAACAATTAATAGAATCATTGTTGTTAAAGAAGGATAGGATTAGTTTCCAAATAAGAAAAATGGTTGGGATCAGAGAATTTGGGTTCCATTTGAAGAAAATGTAGAAGACGTTATCTATATAATAAAGGCGAATATAAAAAGGTGACGAAAAAACAACCCACATTGCACATGCATTTTTATTTTTTTACTTGTTTATGCTTTTCTTTTTTCACCTATCCAATAATGATTGCAAAGAAGGAAAACAAGTTTGTCAATTAGTGGAAGCCAACACCCCAAATACATCCAACCATCATCCGCCACCTTAACGATAGTTTATTGACTGAAACCCAAAAAGCAAATAAATAACTCTTAACTACATGTTTGTAACATGGTTTAGAACTTGTAAGTTTGTATAATTGTACCAAGGGTTTGGCTTAGACGACAATTCATTACTTATACTTTATGGCTTTTAGGTTCATTTAAATCAAATTTGCATCTACATGACTTAAATTCAATCAATTTTAGTTAAAATAAAAAATAAGAACTAATTTTAGAAAAATATAAATAATTATTAGGCAAAATGTTAAATAATTTGTTTTCTAGTAATATCTTTTTTAAATTTTCACCCCAAAGAACTAGTATATATATATATATATATATATATAAATGATGAAAGATTGAGAAAATGGATTTTATGAAGGTAATAAGGATGGTAATGGGTCAATATTTGTAATTTTTGTAAGGTATTAAATACTTCAAATATGCACAATTTACTTTGAAATTTGTATTTTTGTTTATTACCCACATTAAATTGTAGTACTGTTATTTTCTTTCAAATATGACTTCATCTATAATCGATAAAAATATTTACATTATTAATGATAGAATTAAAATTTTTAAATTAAAAAAATAAAAATGATTTAATTTTTATTTTTAAACAAAAACCTCAAAATTTATCTACGGATAATATATTTTGACCGTCAAGCTATATCTAGTGAAAGGATCGGAAACCGAACCCAAAACAACAATGGGAGCCCCTACCAACAGCAGACCGGGGCCGATTAATCGGACCGACCATCAACGTTTCACACCCACCACCACAAAAGCAATATATAAATAAAAGCATACCAATTAAATGGCTTAACTACAAATTTGGTGCCTAGGTTATATCATATTTTCACTTAAGTACAAGTTTTTTTAGTTAAAAGTAGTACCTAAACTACTTGTTTCATCTTATTTTACCCAAAAAATATACAATGTGTTTTTAGGTAAAATAAGATAAAATTATAATATTAAGATAAATTATATTTATTGTCACTAAATTATTATTAAATTTATGTTTTCATCACACAACTTTAAAAAGTTATAAAATTATCATTGAATCATTGCTTAGAGCTTGTTAGCCAGACTTTAAAAGAACAGAAATATAACAACCCAATTACTTAAATGAAAACTTTCAAATAGTTCAGTGACTATTTTATAATTTATTAAAGTTTTATGATTAAAATGTAAACTTATTAATAGTTTAATGACCTTGGGTGTAGTTTACCCAATTAAATTTACGCCTTGCTTTCTTTTCCATTCCTTTATAAACCTTTTGCCTTCTTCTCCTTTCATCCTCTATTCTTTCCCTCTTAACTCTGTTAAATTTCAATAACTTCTTTTGATTCCACTGAGCTTCAACAAATCTTCAGAATTTCGAATTGAATCCTTTTTCTTTTTTTTTTTCTGTTATAACTCACCGAATCGTACGGTGAAAAGGAGAGAATATCTGCGAAATGGAATCCATTGTAACGAATCCATTGCCGAACTCGAATTCCGACCGTGTCAGAAGGAAGAAGAAAAAGAAAACATCAGCAGCGGCGGCCACGGCGACGTTGAAGACGAATCAGCAGCGACAGAACCAAAACCAGAGCAACAATCACACCAGATGGAAATCCGAGGCGCAGCAACAAATCTATTCTTCGAAGCTGATTCAAGCTTTGAGTCAAGTCAATCTCAACGGTAACCATTCTTCTCCTTCGGCTCCGCGTCGTGGACGAGCCGTTCGTGAAGCTGCTGATAGAGCTTTGGCTGTAGCGGCTAAAGGTAGGACGAGGTGGAGCCGTGCTATTTTGACGAGCCGTGTTAAGCTGAAGTTTAGGAAGGAGAAGCGACAGAGAAGTGGATCTGTTTCTGCTGCGACGGTGACTGGCGTCACCGGTAGAAACCGGTCGAGGAAACAGAGATTTAGTGTTTTGAAATTGAAAGCGAAATCTGTTCAAAGGAAAGTCAAGGTTCTTGGTCGGTTGGTTCCCGGTTGCCGGAAACAACCGTTACCGGTTATTCTCGAAGAAGCAACTGATTATATTGCCGCGCTTGAGATGCAGGTTCGCGCCATGAGCGCTCTTGCTGATTTGCTTTCTGGTTCCGGCTCCGCCACCTCTAGCTCACCGCCGACCAGCCAGTGACACCTTTTTTTTTGCTTAATTTCCAAGTATCATCCTCTTTATTTTTAATTTTTCTTTTCTTTATCTCCAAGTAATCGTCATCTCTCATTGTTAATATACATCCAAGTACTTTTCATTTTTCATCTCAGATTTACGTTAAAAATCCATCAATTATTTTCTTCCATATTATGTACTGAAAAAATATATATTCCAAATAAAAAAAATTGTAAATGCTTGATTTGTAGAGTCAATCATTACTATTAAAGCTTTGTTTGTTTGTCTATTTTAAAGGGTTTCATTTTGATAGGCGACAAATGAACCTTGATGCCATGCCTGCCTGCTTCATGATAGGTCTCCATTATCTTGGGATGATATCCATGCTGTGGTGTTTTCATTTCCATTTTTAATGTTAATAGTATATGAAGTATTTAAACGATACATCACTGCTCGTAACTTCTTTTAAGTTGGATTTGAATTATAATTATTCAACTGAATTTGAACGGTTAAATTTAAAATTAATATTCAATCGAGATTAAATTAAATATCAAATTTTAAATTTAAATTTCACGTTACCACTATTTGAAGTTTTGGGAGATCCGATGATAAAATTGAAAGAAACATATTTTTTTTATAACTTTTTACATTAAATTAGGTATGAAAGTTTGTTTGCACATGTGATACCCACTTTCATTCCATAGTGCCTTGAATTATATTGAGAAATATATATATATATATATTAGTAGGCTTGGCATAGGAGATTATTATATCTCATATTCTTTTCATTAGAGTATATGTTAAGGATAATAATTATCAAGGTGGAACAGGTAAGTTAGGTGAATCCATGTATTAGATCATTTATTTATTTTATTTTGAGAGAATTATTATCATAAATACATTACATTTATAAGTTGATTGTAAATAATTATGTTTGGTTAATTATAATATAAAATATAACAAATGAATAAACAAAAAGAATTGAACTAAAATTATTTATGACATATACATATGATAAGACGAAAATTTATACATTACAATTATACATCGTAAAGACTCGAATATGAGACTTATTAACTTAGGACTTTTATAGTAAATAATTTATAAATATATTTTGGAGTTATCAAAATTTAAATTTTAATTATTAAAAATGTAATATTTTATTAACAAATTATAGGTTTTTCATTTTATTTATGGATAATGTTGTTAGGGAGAGAGAGGTATTTATGTTTTTTAATGGATTTAATTTATTTAATAATTTTTATTTTTTTGTCTCTATTTGTTAAAAAATGTATTTTTAGTCTTGAAATTAAGTAAATAATTTGTTATATATTTAAATAATATATATTATGATATATCAACTAAATCTATCTATATTATAGATTTTTTTTATAAAATTTAATTTGATTTTCTTCAAGTTGTTAAAAAAGAAAGTAGGTTAATGAATGTGAATATCCAAGGAAATCCAAGTGCAGAGAAATGTGGCAGGGGTGTCCTTATGGGTTAAAACGTTAAAAACGTCCCCACATTTTTCTTTTTTGCACTCAAAAAAGGTGCCCAAAATTGGGCACATGTGAGAGAGTGGTGTGATTATTGTATTCTTGCATTTCATCACTATGCCCCCATCCCATGTGATGCCAAACCCTCTTTCTTTCTTTCTTTTCTTTTCTTTCTTTCCCTTTTTTTTCTCCCACTGTTCTAAAGTGTCGTTCATGACGCTTGGAATTCATTAAAGCATGGTTACAACAATTTTTGTATTTTAAAAAAATAAAATTTAATTTCAATAATTTTTATTTTTAAGAATTTAATTTTACTTTTTTAGATTTTAAATTCAAGTCTAATTATTAATTTTTTTGTTAAATTTATTAATGCAACATTTTGAAATACAAAAAATATTCACTTTGTAACTATGTTGCTAAAAAAAACGTTGTAATGAATTTAAAGTTGACGAAATAATTTTAACAATATTAACAATTAAAATTTTGAAGTTTAAAATTTGAAAAGTAGAGAAATTAAATTTCTAAAAATAAAAGCACAAAGATTAAATTCCAAATTTATGAATAAGCACACTCAAATATTTTAATTGAATCATTAAAGTATCAATATTATATTAATTCAATTTTCTATTCCTTTTGATCTATTAAAAAATTACAAAATTTTAAGTTAATATAATAATAAAATTATAATTTAATGCCTTAAATTTAAAAATTCAATTATTCTTCTTCTAAAATGAAAAATTCGATTATTAATATATGAAATTACAGCCTTCAAACAAAAAAGCACAAAAGTCATAATTGTTTATCCATCATATCAAACAAGAAAAGAAAATGTCAATTATTCCATATACATACAATGCATTTGAACGAAAAAAGCATGTGATCTATTCGTCTGTGTTTCATCCATGCAAAAGCTGAAAGTTACTGCGAGAGCAAGACTTACAAAATAATAATAATAATAATAATAATAATAAAACATGGATTAGATTTTGCATAAACTCAAATACGTAAATGTCTTTCAGTCTATGAAAGGAACTTGATGTGTGTATATATATATATTATTGATGGGGTTGTAAGAATCTTAACTTCTTAATTCAAAGTGTAATGAGAAGTTGGTTGACCTGTTAATGGATTGCCAGTAATAGGTCTTTGGAAAGCTCAATTATTAAGCTATCTAATGAGGTTTTTTCATCATAATTCCCCCATGGAATAGTATATCATAACTATATTAAGTGATTCATTTATGATAAATTCAGCTTTTCAATTTTATGTTTTTTATCATTTAATTTTGATTTAGTTAAATTTATTATTATTACAACAATTTAGGTTATGTGAATTCAAATATATTAAAACATATTCTAACCTTTATTTTAAAGATAAAAAATACGGATTTTACAAATTAAAATCTTACCTTTGATATTTCAAGTTGGAATCTTATTTCTCATGCAATAATAATATTATTTAAATAATCTCAATGAAAAAAAAATATTTTTTAAACACTATTAATGCTTAATCAAGTGAAAAGGGAACACCAACAAAAAATTTGGTGGTGTTTCAATTTCTAATTCCTTATTATTATTATTTTCATTTTCCCATTAAATTAATTAATATTTTTTAAAGAAAAAAATGAAATATTGGGTGCCTTTCAAAAGTTTTTGATGATTAAATAAATAAACAAAATGTGTGTGTGTGTGTGTTTATGATTTAGATTTGATAGCTAAAGCAATTCCCATTTAATAAGTGGTTGAGAGCTAAGTTTGAATGTTAATAAAAATTCCATTTTAATATTTTATATATTATCAACAAACTTCCTTGATTCAAAAGCTAGAAAGCTACAATCCACCTTCTAATTCCCCTAATTACCAATCAATTTAATTAAATTGTACATAACAAATATTGATTTCAAATAAAAAAAAAAACTCATAAGCAATAATTGAGAGAAGGATTAATTGAATTAATTTTTTTTAAGGTACAACTATGATGAAACAAAGACCATAAAAATAGATTAGATATATATCTAATAATATATTGCCTCTCGATATAATGAAACAAACTTAAAAAGAAAAGAAAAGGAAAGGATTCTTTGTTTCCTCTCTAATAGCTTTATCTTATCAGCAAAAGAAAAATGCATGATACATATACACACACATACATATAAAGAACTAAAGATTCAAACAAAACGTTGAAAAAAAAAATCATTAGTCTTGCATGTGACATGTCAATGCTTCACCCAACACCACGTATATTACAAAGCATAATATTTTTTTTTTCTTTCCATGTCAAGTTTGCCCATTCTATCTAACTTTATTTTGTGTGTGATCTTCTTATATATTTACATATTCGTATGTATTCATACATGTATTACAACATAAAAGTTTGAGATGACTCGTTATGACAATTTACATTATAATATATTTTTTACAGGGTGATTCATATCATAAAATGTACAAAAATCTATTAAACTTGAAAGTTTGACAATGTAAATGGGGTGAAGTCTTGACAGAATAAGGGCTATATGTATTTTCTTTTTATCTCCTTTACCTCAGTGATAATGGGGTATTTATAAAGAAGTGGAGACTAAGCGTAAATTCTAACCACTTGAGTTTTTTTTCCCCTAAAAGTAGTGAGAGAATGGTATATGTCAACCTAAAGTTTTATTGAAGTCTGACTTGAAGGGATTAGACAAAGAGTCTATCAAATATGATGAATTGATAAGTGTCATTAAAACCCTTCCTAATATAATTTTTACAGATCGTTTGAGCTACATAAGTATGAAGTTTAGGTGAGAGCATGAAACCTAGTTTCTTTAACGAAGCATTAGCAAAGTTGTGTTGTCATAATTCTGGGGTGCTTGATTATTCTAGTCCACCATATACATATGATATTACAATGTCATGCCCGTGAAATAAATCAATTTTGTAAAAAATTTAAAATATTGTAATATATCTTTCTAATATATTAAAAAGTAAATAACAAAAAGGGAAAAAAAAAACACATAGCAGCCTCTAAACTCATTAAAATTTATTAATTATTCATATATAGGAAAAAAAGCCTAACCCTAGCCCTAACTCAAAATCACAATCACAATCACAAATATATATATATATTGGTTTTATTTTGCTTTTGTTTTGGAGGAGTTTAATGGACATGAAATGACCCCTCCATGTGCGTTTAGGATACTTCAGCTAAAATCATGCGTGCCCTTTTCTTTCCTTTGGAGCAAGCCATGCCCCTATACTTTATATTTTTATATGTAGGGTTGAAATCAAGAATTCGGTATTAGAGAGCTAAAATAAAATTTATTTTAAAGTTTAACCACTAAAGGTAAAAGTTGTTTTAAAATATTTTAAATTGAATATTTTATAAAAAGGACTAGAATAGCTATTATACCATTTAGTTATGAGGTAATTCCACCTCTGCCCATGCACACATGATAATCATTTGATACATCCGGTGGAATTTTTTTTTCTCACAAGTAAAATTTTAAACACGATAATTCTTTCTTCTTCTTCTTTTTTGTGATCAAGATGTATTTTATATTTGTTCTACAGTCCATGAAATCTAACTTTTTTTAGGATTTGTGGTTATTTCTTTAATACTATCATTTTTAATATTCCAACTTGAAACTTTTAATTTAACTTGTGAAATTAAAAAAACTTCACCACTAATATATTAAATAAAATTCTATATATATTACACCTACAAAAAATACATGTGTATATTAACCCATGTATCGTTTTATATATAAACTTGATTGTAAACTTTTAACCATGATCAGGGGTGTAGTTAGAGGAGATTGGTAAATGCCTCGATCTCTGTAAAATAGAAAATTTTTTATTTAGGCCTTTTAAATATTTTAAAAATTTAAATTAATAAAGGTAAAATCACACTTTACCCCCTAAAATGATAAAAATTCGATTTAATCATTTAAAATCTATAAAGATGTAGACAATTAAAATTGTGAAATATTGTATTTTTACTATCGTAAAAATTTTAATTTAATTTCGGCCCCTAAAATTTTTTTCTGGCTTCGCCCCTGGCCATGACTCGAGTTTTATATAAAGTATTTTAAGTAAATTTCTAAATTTATCAATTGATGATAAAAGAATACATTTCTAAAATCATTTTAGAAAATATACATATTAAGTTTTTAAATCTCAAACACTTCGATTGTGATCGTGTATATTAAATAACTTTATTTATCTTCTAATTCCGGTAATTATAGGTTAGATTGGGTAAATAATTGACCAAAATAAAAGATATAAGAATTATTAAAAATTTACAGAAATAAAAATGTATAATTTTATTACATTTATAATGTGTAAAAATAGATTTTCTTAAAATATTAATTTATAGAATGGAGGTGAGTTTCATGCCATTTTCAATTAACTACGTGTCTAGCTTGACTAATATATATATATATATATATATATATATATATATTATCATAATTATAGTTATATATTTATATTAAGGATGCCTTATTTAATGATAAAATTGAGCTTGCGTTCCTTCCTATGTAAATTTTATTTTATTTTTTAAATATAACTCCAAATGTATTACTAATATTAGTTCTATCATATGATTATACTTATATATTTGTAACCTATTTATATGTGTGTGTGAATTTAGCTATAAGTTAGACAATCTCCTTTTGCTTGGATTCCCCAAATTTTCTCCACACCTCAAATTAGTTTACTAATCATAATCCATCGGTCCAATTATACAGATATATAACGTGATTGATTATGACATACAAACAGATTCTTATCCATATAAATATGTTGGTATTGATATTAATATAATATTATAAATTATATGGATTCGAATGTATTTAATTTCTTTTATTTTATGGATTTAAAATATCTTGAACAACTTAAAATTTGTATAAAAATGTCGTTCCTCGACATATGAAAATATTAGTAATTAAAAAAACTAAGCCATAGACAATATCCTAACTCATAAACCGATCATCGCATTATGTAAAAATTGGATAGGTTGGATCTGTGGTAGATGCGATGAGGAGTTGACCCGACCTGACTTGGGTTGGGTTTAAGTTTATATTTTTCAACCTTAAGACAACTCAGACATATTTTATTGATTATAAATAAATAATAATATATTATATATTTGTATAGATAAATTTAAACATTTTTTTAAACAGTAAAATAATTTTTTTTTAGCGAGTAGAAGTTGGACTTAATCTTTGAAAACATTTTAAAATAAAACTCGATTTGACCCGACTTATCAACATGTGCTATGTATGATGTCTAATTATGGCAGAGACCGTTGGAAATTCTCTTCCAACAATTCATAAAGCATGGAAACAATGCTACTGTAATTTAGTGGGAAAACTATTGGTAGACTTTTCAATTTAATTGTGCAATGAATCTGTCTTCATATTGTCTATTTGAAAGATAATGTTTTACTTTTTCAAAACTTGAAAATCATCAATAATTTAGAGGTGAGGCTAATAATTTTATTTAGGAGGCGAAATAAAATTATAAGAATTTAGAGGGATAAAAGTTAAAATTTTTGGTTTAAAAAGACTTCAATTGCAGTATTCTTTTTTTTTTTTTTTTGAAGGGGCCATCAATGTAAAATTTCTATTTATTCTAGAGTTAAAAGTACGTAATTTGATATTTTTAAGAGGGACTAAAGAAGAAAATTTTCCATTTAACCAATAAAAGGCCAAAATCCCTGCCCCTTGGCTTCGCTATTGCAATAATTGTATCAATCATTTTAGGAGGATTTAAAAACTATGCTAAATTTGTGGTTAGATATGACGGGGGACATGTAACATGAAGTTTAATAATGCAAGAAATTCCTTAATTAAAATTTTGAAGGTAATTTTCTTAATTTCATCTTAAAAAAAAAGGAGATGCATTTTATTAGGAAAAAAAAAGAAAATTTCAATTATTTTATATTTAGGCTGATGTGGTAAAAAGTATAATGGAGGTTTTTACATTAATAGTTAGGTCGCGTTTTACTCCATATACTTTAAAGACAAGTAAATTGATATATATACATTAGATTAAAGAGTAAACTAGTTGTTCTAGTAAAAATTCTATCTATTTTTACTATTAAAAGCTAGTCATTATACATCAATATACTATATTGTCTTGTCAATTTATCTGCCACACTAATTTGCTCTTTGATTTAATATACATTTATTAATTTACTCATTTTTTAGTAAATGACGCAAAATGTAGTCTGATTCTTAATATAAGATCTTTCATAATATTTTTAGCAAATTAAAATAAGATAAACACGACATATCCAATACACTAACAAATCAAACCCTCCTCCCCAAGAAAAATAAATATTCCACAGTCACAAGCTAGGCTCCAACCAAGGAGGTCATACCACCGCAAGGCGAACAGGTAAGCACCAGTAGTTGTCGTAAAAGCCAAATGAAAGATGAAAATGGAATAGACCAAATGATTTAAGTGTGGATTCCACGACCAAATATTGTAGATTTGAGACATTAACACCAAGAATCCTTCTCCTCCCTATCAACCGTGGGCCAAACAAGCTGAAACTGTTCAAAAACAAAAGCTATTGCAAGGTTTACATACTTGAGCAAGGTCATCTCTTGATAGTTCGAAAAAAGCCTCAAGGTTGATATGTTGTAGATGCACAAGTGTTTACAATTTGATCTACGTATTTTAAATATGTTTTACAACCTATTTGAATTACACCTAAAGTGATGATCAAATTAATGATAAGACTCGATTGATGTAGTTCTAGTACTTTGAAGACTCAATCAAAACAATTTAAAATTTAAGAATCAATTTAAAAATGGGATAAATATCAAACTATACATGAATTTTGATTTTGTGCGATTTTACATATGAAATTTTGATTTGATTAAATTTTAACAATTTACTAACAACATTATCGAATAATACCATTTTACGTTAATCCAATATGAAAATAAATGTATGTATTCACTTTTTTAAATGTGTACAATTGAATCAAAATCAGTTTCATGCATACATATGAACCAAAATTCAAGTTTCATGTGTATAATTGCACCAAATCAAAGTTCATGTATCAAATTGCACATCAGACCAAAGTTATTGTATAAATTTGATATTTACCCCATTTAAAATCTATGAATCGATTAATTATTTTAATCAAGCTCAAGCCTAACAACAATGAATAAGGCCTAAAAATTGAGCCCATTTTTGCAATGTGCTTTTGGGCCGAACTATATTCGTTTTTGGTGGCACTCGCAGCAAGCAAGCTTTCCTCGAAGCAAAAATAGTACTATGGCGGGCGGCGGCGGCGTCTTTGTCTTCAACATCACCCAAAACGACGCCGGAGAGGTTATAGTCGAATTTTTTTAGTGTTGATAGCTAATTTTAGTGAAAAAATTGGAAAATTTCAAGCTTTGGGTTTCTTTTAAGTTTTGATTTTCAGTTTGGGATTTGATTCAAATTTTTTTTACTTACTTGGCTTTCTGTTATTGAAATTTGCAGGCTTTAGCAGTGTATAAGTTGATTGAGATGAAACTTTTTTGCTCAACAACAAGATCTTCAGGTACTAAATTGTATATTAACCCTAATGTTAATGTGTTTTATGATCTTTAGTGATGAAATATCATTCGTGAATCAATCAGGGAAACACTTGTTGTTTGAAATAGATATGCAGGTAGAAGTAAAAAGGTCAAATTCTGGTTAATGTGTTTTATGATCTTTAGTGATGAAATATCATTCTTACCATGACACCGTTATCCACTTCCATGTTATTCAGTAAAAAATATTTTCACGTCCGTGCATTAAGGTATTTTTGACAAATCACTAAAAAAATTATTTCCTTAAAAATGAAAAATATTAATATTTAATAATGACTAATTCCCTGTGGATATCTTTTAAATAAATAAACAAATCAACATGAAATATTTTGTTTTATCAAACATAGAGGTGGATAGTCCCTACTCCTCCGCATTTCATTAGTTTTGGTGAATGACATGATCCCCATGCTTACACACGCACACTTCCTTAAAACCATATGCTTATGTCGCTCCCTTGATGCATGCATTTGTACTGTATTTGAAAAGAAAAAAATATTAAATCACTATTTGGGCCTAAATTTAATAATTATTTTTATATTGCAACATGAATTTTTTCTTTGAATTAGACAGCTATTTTCATATTGAAACTTTAAATTTATTTTTTGTTTAAATTAGTTCTTGAATTTAACAAATTTTCTCATGTTGGGACCTAAATTTTACGATTTTCAAATAAATATTAGGGTCTAACTTGGAAAAAAAATTTCAAACTCTAATGTAATAACAACGGTCAACACCAGGGCCTAACTTGAATTTTTATCATGAACTAAGCAACGACTCTCACGTTGGGGTTTGAACTTTTTTATTCAAATTGGTCCTTGAACTTGACAGTTATTCTTATACAAGAGCTTAAACTTGTCAATTGTTCTCGATTTGAAATTTAAAATTTTTAAGAAAATATTTATCAAATTTAAGTTTCAAAAAGTGATTTAAATATTATTTTTAACTGTTTGGTTCAAAATTTGAAACTTCGATAAAGGGATATAATTGATAAGAAGTCCCCCACAAAGTACTTTTTAATGTGAAAGAGATTGTCGGCAAAACTTTGAGCTGAGCTGGTGAGATGACAAGAAGCTAGCCGCTGTGTTAAATGGTGTCAGTTAAAAATCTGCTAAAAGCTTAATAATGTACATGAATGAACCATGTCTGCCAATGCTAGATTGGAAGCTACCATTGATTGAATGGACTTATTTTGTACATTTCAAAGTACCCACTTCTTTTGTATGTGTCCTTTGGACTTTTTTAGCCATTTAAATAATTTATCTGCTTAGTTGATGCATGAAATGCATGTGCTGCAAATGAAAGAAAATGGGGTTCTTAGTTTTATAATTGGATTCTCGTTGAATATAAGTTTGATTTAATGTGTAACATTATACGTGAATTTTTATTTTAAGCGATTGTATAAATGAATTTTTAATTTGATTTAATTTTTACAAATTACTAACAACATTATTGGATTAGTACTATTTTACGTTGATAAATTGCATACACAGACAACTATATTAATTCAATATGAAAATAAATGTATGCATTCATTTATTTAAATGTACATTATTGAATCAAAATCAAAGTTTTATGGATGCATATAAACTACAATTCAAATTTCATGTGTATAGTTGCACTAAATCAAAATCTACGTAACAAATTACACATTAAACTAAAAATTAATGTATAAATTTAATATTTATCTCTATTTAGGTGTTTTCTAAGTTTTTGCAGGCTAGCAACTCGTACATATACATTTTGGGATAATGGCCATTCCATGCACACAAAATTGTAGACTTTGTCTTAAAATTTTGGAGTTGCTTTGCAAAATAACATAATTTGTAGATACTGAAAGATTTTTTACTCATTCAAGAAAAAAATGTGAAGTGTCATTTGTTCGAAGCCATTAGACCTCTCAACATGTCTAATATTTATTATGATGGAAGTTGTCTAATAAGAACTTGAATATCTAAAAAGGTTGTGCAAGGACCAAGCTAGAATATTGCTTTCGGGGCAGAGATGAATTGATTAAATTATTGAAGGCTAAAATGTAATTTTACTATTATATTAATATGTAATTTCATAAAAATTTAAGGAGTTCAACGGTAAATCTACCATTTTACGGGACTAAGATCACTTCCTGCATCTTTACCTTCAGGTCGGTTTGGATGGGCGATTGAGTGCGGTGCGGTGCGTTTAGCTTACTTTTTGTCTCATGCTACAGTATCGCTACAATATCTAATCTCACCGCCACCGCTGTTTTTACACTAACCGTAGGTAAACGCACCGCCTATTCAAACCCACCCTTCGTCCCTTACAAGGGTGGCACAAAGGGATTAGTAGGGGCAAGCCCCCTAAAATGGAAAAATATTACAATGACCTTTTATATTTTATAAAGTTATAAATAAGAAAATTGTCAAATTATACTTTAACCCCAAAATGATACATTTTTAATTTAATCCTTAAAGATTATAAAGATATAAGGTAATACAACTCTAAACTTGTATTATAACTCTAAAAAAATACATAACTCAATTTCGACCCTCAAAAACAATTTCTAACTCTACCACTTATCCCTAAGATTGCATATTTACAAAGGGAGACATTCTAAGAATGTGGACCATGCTTAGCAAAAGATATCTTATAACTTCTATGGCTTGGGTTCAAATATGAACTTATGGTATGTTTAAAATCAACATGTAGAATAAAAAAACAAAATCGACTTTGATAAAAACTTGAGTGCCGATGATTTGATATAACAGGGTATTTAACTTGCAAGGGTTTCAGCGTGCATTGAATTTGAACACCCCACCATGGGCCAGTGTAGCTGTTCCCTTCAAAGTACTGTTATTTCTTAAAAATAACTTATTCCAAGGTTGAACCTGTACTGGAATGCAAAAATAAAAAAATAAAAATTGTAACCTGCAGAAGCAACCAAAAGGTGTCGTTTCACGCTTCGTTGAATTGACCCTTGAAATTGGACCCAAAAAATATGCCATTCCGTATTACCTACTGCCTTCACAGTCCTCGTATGACTCTACATTATCAATCTGTGATTCAAAATTAATCTCCCATTTTGAATTATCAAAACCAATATCATGGAGGCCCAATACTAAATGTAATATTACATTTTATCTCTTCAACTAATAAAATGAGTAAATTAGTCATTTTACATTATACCAAAGAGTAAATTAATTCTTTCTGTTAAGATTTATTCATTTTTACTATTAAAAACTTGCATGATTGATAGAATAACTAAAGAGTAACTCATGGCATACCACTTGTACCATATGCTGACATACAATGGCCAATTTTTAGCAGTAGAAATGGATGAAAATTTTAACATAATAACTAATTTACTTTTTTATCTAATGTATAATCTAATCTATAGGAATTATTTTGCTCATTTTTTAAATAGACGAGACAAAATGCAATTCAACTCCTAGTATAAAGGATTCCACAATATTTTTACCTCATTTGATAGGTTTGATTGAGCTGAACTAACTAGCTTTTATTGTCCTTTTCGTGTGCTAAGACTCTATTTATGCTTTAAATTATTAAAAAAGAAATTAGAATGATTAAGTTTAGTTTTAATGATAAGATATAAGTAAATCGTTGAATCTCTTTTATATATATTGTAAGTTTAAACTTTAACATTATGTCTAAAGGTAAAACTTGATAAAGCTCGATTTTGTGATATTGTTAAAAGTATAGTTTTAATTTCGTCTCACCAAAACGTCACGTTGCATAAGTTAAACTTATGTAATTCCTAGAAGATGTATGGGGAATAGTTCCTACTAGCATCTATAAATCTATCACCTCCTTGGACCTTACGATGCTCCAACTAGTCACCTCATATCGACTCAAACAATACTCTTAGTTGACAATCCACCACTCTGTCACTCCTACTTATAGAGTAGACCATTTGATGGTTATAACTCATACCAAGCCAACCTCTCTTTATAAGTTCTTCATCTTATCACCAAGGCAAATTGACGAACGCAAAAGAGATATTCAACCATATAACCTTCTCTCTTCTTGAATACCACCTCCAAAACCATTATCCTTAGTGACTTCCTCCATCACTATTGTGCCATCCACTAGATTGTATAGCTTATGGCTCTTGTTTTATTTGAAGTCGTTTTCTCTGGTTATTTTAAGAATTACATACGTTGAGGTATTTTATCTTTTAAAATATTATAGAAGTCTTTATACTATATCTTGAATAATGGTCTGAATTTTTTTTTGTCAAAACTAGGCTTTAAACTTGCAATTGTTCCAACATTTGAGCTTAAACTTTTTTTTTTATTTAAGTAAAGCCCTGAATTTGACAATTATTCTCACATTGGGACTTGAATTTTTTTTTTGGTCAAAGTTAGCCATTGAAAACCCTAAAGTTCAAGCCCCAATGTGGGAACAATTGTTAAGTTCAGGCCCCAGTATTGGAACAATTGTTAAGTTCAGGCCCCAGTATTGGAACAATTGTCAAGTTTTGGGACTAACTTGGACAAAAAGGTTTAAACCTCGACGTGAGAACAATTGTCTAGTTCATACCTCAATGTAAGAACAATTATCAAGTTTAAGATCTAACTCGAAAAAAAAAAAATCAAACTAAGAAAATTTGCCAAATTCCGAACTAATTTAACCCATGTTAAAATAATGCTTTATAACCGTGTAAATTAAAGAGATAGATCAGTTTAGGAAAATAAATTTAAAAAATGAAGGAATAAGTGGTAGTTGTCTAACTATAATATAATTTATATCTTACTAAGCAATTAATTACAAGTTTCCTTAGAACCGTCATTAATGTATAATTTGTCGACACTAATATTGTAACCCCAATATTTATGTATTTAGTCAAGTGATGTTATCAATTAAGAAAATTCATTAAAAACGACAAAAATAATGAAGACAAAGGTTTGATATTTATTTAGGGTTAATTGCATTAAAAGTCCTCAAATTTAATCATCAAAATTTTAAAATTAATCCCTAAATTTCAAAACGTTCTAATTTAATCATCAAAATATTAGTATCGTCATATCAATCATGTCCTTCTGTAAGACCAGCCATAAGCTTAAGCATTAAGTGACAGCTCAAATTTGATGTTGAGCATATTTAAAACATATTGATCTAATTATAAACAAGTGTATATATATTTGCAAGGACATGTTAAAAATAAGAACTAATTAACCAACAAATTTCAACAATACTATTATCTTTTAATACGTTAGACCCAAGTTGTAAATGTGGTTAGGTTAACGGAAAAAATTTAATTGATTCGATATCGATATATTTGAGCACTCAATTAGAAAGTTTTAAGATTTATGACTAATTTAAAATCTAAATGATAATTTAAGGATGCTTAGTAGAATTAACCCTTATGTTTAATATTCAACGACATCGTATTCATATAGTTAGTTATTTTTTAATAACATATCTAGGTTTTTAATATATTCACGAGATTCTCGTACTGAATTTGATGAAATTATATCTTAGCATAAAAAATAATAAAATAATAATAGTAAAAAAATTATAAAAAATATGCGAAATACATGGTCGGCTATACATCGGTAATAAACAATCAATCTATACATGCATTATATTCTCAAGAGAAATTTCAAACATTGCTATTTCTTTTTTAATTTTATTTTTTGGAATCTCAAATTTGATTCCGAAACAAACGAAATAGACCGATGTATATATATATATACTCAACTCAACGATGCAAATTTTATATGGTTGAGGTTTGAATCAAATGATTTCCCACTTTAAAATTTTTTTGTTATTTTTTGGGGTTAATTTGAGTGTAGGCATGTTATTTTGTGTTTTAGGTTTTTTTTTGTATTCACATAGTTTAAGTTTAAGGGTTGAGTTTTTTTGATTAGGTCATGCGGATTTAGACATGATCACTTAAAATATGATTTTTTTTAGATTATTTGTTTAAATTATTTTGATTTGGGTTGTTTAAAGTTAGGATGGAATTAAATTTGAATTTATCAGATTAAGTATTCAAATTCAGAAAAAAATTGATAGATCTATGTACAAATATATATATATATATATATATATATATATTTCAAATTATAGCTAACAACACCTTGGTAGTATCTGTAAAAATTGAGACCTTAGGTGCTCGTGTTTTAGTTTCATCATGTGCAAATATCATATCTAGGTTCTTTTTAGATTATTTTAAGTATTATTATGTTGTGTAGAGCATGTGAACATATTTCAATTTTTAATTCGTTGTAATATTAATTATTGCTGTACAACTACCAACAATTGGTTAGAAAAATGTGGAAGTGAATTTCTTTCAAAAGTATTTAATCTAAATTTGAATCCTAAAATCAACATTATTTTGAAGATTTTAAATGAACATCACCATTTATTTGAACTTGTGGTTATATATATATAAAAAAAAATTAAAGGTAAACAAAATCATAGGTCACTAAATTATTAATAAGTTTATATTTTGTTCACTCAACTTAGAGTTACCAAATAGTTGCTAAATTATTTGAATGTTTTTATTTAAGTCACTAAACTATTAAGTCTTTTTCTTAAAAAGTTCAACTGACGAGCTTCAAGCAATGATTCGACAATTGATATAGTAGAACAATACCCATCAATGAATAGAAGAACATATTTCAGAGCTAAGTTGATCTAAATGTTGGTGTTAAAGATAGGAGAGAAAAATTATTTAAATTTTAGTTCATAAATTTGTAACGTTTAAAGTTGCGTCACAAAAAAAAACTAAACTATAGAAGAAGACGGGAAGTTTACTCTTTAGATTAACGTATGAGAATAAAGAAAATTATACAATGACAATTTTGATAAACTAGTAACTTAAAACGAATATTTTAAAATAATTTACTAAATTTATTAATAGTTTAGTTATTGAGAAATTCGGGGGAGGGGGGGGGGGTAAAAATCGAAGAACAAGCGCCACATAAATTTCGTGTACATCACGCTCCAAACCTCATTGAAGTTTCGTCGTCATTCACATGCACGTGAAATTGTAGAAAGGAACGATTTGTATTTCTGTAGTTTAGAAGCCTTAATCACAAAGTAATCCAGAATCAACTGTCGTTTTAAAACTTAATGAATTTTATTCAGTACTATTATTTCTTAATAGAGAAAACATGATAAAATGCTTTTTATCTTAATTTCGTACTTTCAATATTTTATTAAGGCTATATTCTTAGGATTATTAATTAAACATATTAAAAAAGAAAATAAATTAATAATTTAATTTAGATCTCAAATTTAAGCTTTATTATCATCTGATTTATTTTTATTATAATTATTTTGATATATTAATTTAAATCGTGATTGTATCTGTACTTATAATTTATTCCAAAAATAATTAAAATAAAGAAAATTAAAGAAATTGTGTAGTAAGGAAATAAATTGATAGAGATGGAACCACCAGCCATGGAAAAAAACTTGATGGCCAAGAATAAGGAGTTGTATTCCAGAAATAAAGATCCTTAAATTCGTTTTTCTTTTGAAAAAAAAAAGAAGATAAATAAAAGGTTTAATTCAGAAAATGTCCTTAAAACTATTGTTTAAATTTTAACTTCATGTCCCTTTTTACTGACATTTTAATCATCAATTTAGACTATAAATGTTAGTTCATATATGACTTTGAGCATATTTAAAATACGTGAATCAAATCGTAAGCATGTAATATTTATTGCATGGATAATTTGAATATGAGATATTAAGAAACCAGACAGTATCAACAAAATATATAAAAGTTTTTTTTAAAGTTGTATATATAATAGGTACATATGTATTTATAATTTGATTTACGTGTTTTAAAATTGTTCTACTTTGTATTTGAGCTGGCATTTAACGGTCAAGCTAATAGTTAAGGTGACAAAATATACTTCTAGAACTTAATTAGAAAGTTTTATTGTTCAAGGATCAATTTAGAATTGGAGTTGTAATTTAAGGATGTCTTTAGAAATTAACTTAAATAAAAAATGAAGGGGGCGTGTGTAAATATGATAACTTGGAAGCAAATCCCATCAAAGGTGAAGGAATATACTAAAACCGCGTGAAGGTGCATGTGCTTTGGCAGTGGGATCGAGAAACATCCATCGTTTGATTTGACACGTAGGATTTTCTTGCTAAAGAGAGTTTTTCTTCTTTTTTTTTTTAATTTACTAAATAATGATCAATTAGTTATAACATCAGGGAAAAGAAGAGTAAAAGAGAGGCCTTGGTGGTGATAAAAAAAAAGTTTTAATTCTAAAATTCATCGTTCTACTTTCATAAGAATTGAAAAGTTAGTCCTTTATTTTAATTAATTAAAAATTGATCCTCATACTTTATAAAAAAAACTAAAAAGTTAGTCCAATTAAGTAACAATGTTAAACTTTACTGTTAAATTTCTAACTTGGGAATCAAAAGTTTAGTAATTTATATGCAAAGAAATTGTAAAAATCAACCGTTAACAATTTATATGCAATAAATTAACAGAAATCAACGGTTTAGTTTCCTATATTTACTATAAATAGGTCTAATTTCTCAATTTGTATAGATTACAAAGATCAAATTTTAATAATTTAAAGTAAAAGATTAACTTCTCGAGGATGAAATTTATAATATAAAGTAGGAGAATGAAAATTATAGTTAGATAGAAATAAAAGAATTTGGTGGGTATATGACAAAATGGACAAATATATACCACAAGAAATAAAAAGCAAAGTTTCATCATTGCAAGAACTTTGGAAACAGTCTTATCTCATATATTTTCCTTGAGATATATAATTGCTAATGTGCCATGTATTATGTTCTTATTGGCAGTCTTTTTTATCTGGATAATGTGGGATGAAAATAATAATTCCAAAAAATATGTACCAAATTAAAAAAAAAAACAGTTATAGTTTAAGGGTCAAATCCTGAATTAAACCTAATACGAAGATAACTATGTATGGCTTGTCGAGGAAGAATGGTGCAAATGGAGTGGGGACTCTGCTGACGTGTTTATTGTATCAGCATCCGTAACAACTGGGTTAATTGCTCTAAACATCCTTAGTTTACAGCTTCAATTTTAAATTGGTTCTAAACTTCAAAACATTCTAATTTACTCTTGATGTATCAAAATGGTATCAACTAGCTCTTTTCATTGGTTAAATCATTAGTCAAATCAGATTGTAAACATTTGATTACCTACTATATGAATAATTTGAATCTAACATATTAAAAGAAAATAATATTACGAAAATTTAAGAAGGATATTTTTTTTTATAACATGTCATATTTAAATCGTTTGTGCAATAAGTATAAATGCATTTGCTAAAAACAAAAAAAATATTTTACACCGAAAAATAAATCTATTTTTCAGAAACTATTTCTCGAAAGTTATTTTTATTGAAACAAACACAGTCTAATATCTAAGCTAATGACTAGTAAAAAAAAATTGTTTGGTAGGATACTAACACTTTAAAGACTTAATTAAAATATTTTTAAATTTAGAGATCAATTTAAAATATATCATAGTTTGAGGACGTGTCATGCAAATTAACTCATACAATGTTAACTAATTTAATTTAGAAAAAAAAAACCGATTTTATGAAAAGTTAAAAATGCAAAGCGCGCAAAATGAAGGGTCCCCCTCCATACACACAACCGGTTATACCGGTCAACAATCCGCGTATTCGAGACTTGACCCAAAATAAAAGGATAAATTACACTTAAGGTCAGTAAACTATTAATAAGTTTATGTTTTGATTACTTAACTTTTAAAAATGATAAAATAGGCATTAACTATTTGAAATTATTCATTTAAGTCATAAGTTATTAAAATCGTTATTGTATGACTTTTTTGTTCGCACCGCCTGCACCAACCATAAGCTCTCCTTCCCTTTTTCTTCTATAATTTTTTTTTATGAAACGGTTTTGAATGCCACAAATCTACAAACCAAAATTCAAATAATTTTCTTTTTCGATCTTCAACACTAACCATTATATCAATTTTGATCTAAGATATTTTGTTTTACTCGTTGATGGGAATTGATCTACAGTATGGATAGTCAAATCATCATTTGGAGTCTACTAATTGGACATGGGTAAAGCTAGAGGGGCGTGTAGGGGTCCTAACCCCCCTAAACAAAACAAATTACCCCATTACTCCCTTGAGGATTTATAAATTTTTAACCCAATTTAATGGTAAAATTGTATTTTCACCCTTCCTAAAATTTAAAATTAAATTATGCACTCTCCAAAAACAAAAAGTTTAAGTTTAAACACTTAAAATTATAAAATTTTACATTAATATAATAAAGAAATTATATTTTTAGCTCACTCAAATTTATAATTCAAATTTGACTCTTCTAAAAAAAATTCTAGTTTCACCCTTGTTGCCAAATTTTTTTTAGAAAAAAAAACTTAATAAATAAAAATTTTTAAATAATTTAATGATTTAAAATTTTTTAAATAATTCAATAATTATTTTATAATTTTTTAAAATTAATAACTAAAATGTAAACATATTAATAATATTTTGGTGTAGTTTACTCAAGAAAAAAGAAAAAGCAATAAATGGCTCCAACACCGTCCCTCCACCGTCAGCTATAGCAGTCATAATTAACTGACAATTGCCGGTCACCTTCTTCTTGTATAAAATTCCAAGCTGTTCTCCAAATTCCCAACACGCAAAGTCCTTTTCACATTTCAACACCCAAAAACACTTCCCATTTTCTCTCTCTGGGTATCTCTTTTTCTAATCTTATCTGATAATTTCTTATTGGTGTAATGCAATGCAAAGCTAAAATAAAGTTCTGGGTTTGATTTGATTTTTTGAAAAAAAATATATTTTTCGTTTGCAAATATGAGATTTTCCGATGATAATTCGACGACAGCTGCCGAAAGTGGTGGTGGTGATGGTGGAGGAGATAAGTGGGATTCGTTAGGCTTCATGGAGTTGCTCGGCCTCGGTATTCATCAAGATTTCTTCGAATCCTTTATACAGCAGCCTGCTTTGATCCTTTCACCACCATTACTACGACTAGACACTGAACAGAAGCCTCAAGCTGCTCTCCAATCGCAGCCGTATTCCACCGTGTCGGAATTTTCAGAGTGTTTAAACAACCCGCCGGCAACGCCGAACTCGTCTTCCATCTCGTCGTTATCGAATGAAGCTGCGAATATTAATGAACAAAGTACTAACGCCGGTGATGATGAAGAACAAGACAAGACAAAGAAACAGTAAGTTAAAAGAGTCCTTAAAAGTATCATAGATAACTTTATAGCATTTGTTAGATTGCATTTTATTAGATTGCATTTTATTTATCTGGAGTGAATTATTCTCTTAAATTAAAATTCATTTTTATTATAAAAAATTGATATTTATAATTCAAGATGATGTACACTTGATATGTTATGTATAATAATTCAGTAATTTCATTGGTCATAACAATTTTTAGTAATAAAAATAATAAAATTTTCAAAAAATTTAACTTATGTAAATGAATTAATTTTTTTAGTAGACATATAAAATACAATCTATCTCACTTATGATTTTTTTCTAAAGAATTTTTAATTCTTTTTTATTACATTTTTTTAATAATTTTATGGGAAAAATTAGGTTAAAACACAAAAAGAAGAAACCAAAAAAGCAAAAGGAACCCAGATTTGCATTCATCACAAAGACTGAAATTGATCACTTAGATGATGGTTATAGATGGAGAAAATATGGCCAAAAAGCTGTAAAAAACAGCCCTTATCCAAGGTACGTAAAAATATTAATTAATTTAACATTATTGTTGCGGTTAAAAAATACTTATTGTATATAATATCATACAAAGCAGAAGCTATTATCGTTGCACTAGTAGCGGATGTGGTGTGAAGAAACGAGTCGAGAGATCGTTCGATGATACGACGATCATTATCACCACTTACGAAGGCAAACACACGCATCCGTGTCCGGTACCGCCTCGAGGAAGCGGTTTCGGTAATATCGGTTTGACCCCATCATTTATGGTCCATCATCAATACCAGGATCAGCAACAACAAGAAGTAGAACAACCCTATATGTATGCTTCATTGTCTCCATTGAATCCATGTTTTAGCCCTAATGGTTCTTCTTCAGCTTCATCAATTAGAGACCATGGGCTTCTTCAAGATATTGTGCTTCCAATTAAGATGAGGAACGAGGCTAATGAACAAGTATAGGGCAAAAAAAAGTTGGGGTTTTAGTTAATAATTAATGGTATGTAACTTTTTTTAATTTTGGGGAGATTTATTTTTTGAACAAAGAGAACCTACTTTTTGCCATTATTACATGTATAATATTTATATGCTTCCGGCTACCCTTTTTGTATTTGGTTTTTTCTTGTAGTTACTCTTTGTATTTAGAGAATTTTCACTAATGGTGTTTTTTTTTAATTATTTATTCCATTTTCTGCTTTAGTCTAGTCATTTGTTTATTTATTTTTATCATTAATTTGCAGCCATGCAATGATGAAGAAATATTTAGGGTTAGGTTTTGTTTGGTTGACGAGAAAAGTCGTTACGGAAGACTGGAAATTACTGTAAGTATAAAAGAGAAAATTCTTGAACTTTATGGAAAAACTCAAAAAAAAGGTGCATTTTAGAATAAGAATAATATTCGATGCGTGCACAGTATATCATTTTATTATTGGGTAAGATAAAAAAATATTTGATAACTTAATAATTTTATTTAAAAAATATTAATTATAATAGTTAAACATAAATAAATAAATAAATTTGAAACTCAAAATCTAAAACTTTAAATCCGAAATCTAAAACTTAAAACTCCAAAAAAATAAAATAATTATAATTAATATTTAATTGTTTATTAAGTTAATATTATTTATTTTCAAGTCATTTGATAATTTTTATTTTACATAAATGATGATGTGTCATTTTATTATGTGCATAAAGTCTATATATCAATAGTACATCAAATATTAATCCGAATACTAATTATAATTATTATTTTTTCTCAAATTTTAATTTAAAATTTATGATTTAAGATTTAAAATTTTAGAGTACATCATAAATTTAAGGTTTAAAAATTTGAATTTCTAATTTTGAGTTTATGTTTAAAATAAAATTATTAATATTTGTTTATAAACCATTCATTATTATTTTTATTTCACTAATAATTTATTGAAGAATCGTATACTTGGGGAAATTTACCCTAGGATGTCTCTTAACATGCTGACCAGCTATGCTTATATCTATATGGCCATATAATGTTAAATACTTTTAAAATCATATGGTGAAAGACTGCATAAACTTTTATTTTTTCCAAATGGTCTTATCAGTATATCTTTCATTTTATCTCCTATAGTGGGAGCCATAGTATTGGGAAGAATAGATTTTTCCATACGCTACAACAGCTGGCTTCATACTTAATAGTCATATATATGTGAATATTTTACATATACGTCGTGAATAAGCTATGAATTTGTATATATTAAGTTTTCCTACTCATCGATTGGTAGTAATTCATTATATTGATCATCGAATTGTCATTTGAAATTTGTTAATTAGACTTTCTTTAAAAAAAAAAACACTTAATAGTCTAATGACTTAAATAAAAATTTTCAAATAACATAGTGATCGTTTTATAACATTTTGAGGTTAAATGATTAAAATGTAAACTTACTAATAGTTTAATAACTTTAGGTATAATTTACTTTAAATATAAATATTTTCGATATCCATAAGAAAATGAAAAAGATTAAAATAAAACGATTCACAGTTCAACCGATACCTCCATTACATCTATCCTTAAAGTTACACCAAGCAATAACGATACAAAAACACAAAATACATATATGACTATGGTAAAATACGTAATACATGCGATATATTATAAAGATAATAAATATTTAATACATTGTGAGTAAAAAAAAAAAACTCTAAGTAAGTATAAAATGTTGTTTGAGTGCTGTTTTCTCTAGAGATGTATAATTATATTTTAAATTGGTTTGTGAAACTTTTTATTCCAATAAATTACCTATATGATACATGCATAAATCATCAAAATTGAGTTTTGGGTACTAATAAAGCCCACTTCAATCTTGGATTATTATTGGACTGCCCATTTGAAAATAAACTAGTATTAATCAAGCCTACTCCAATAAGTTTTATAAGAACAAATTACTTTTAATCATTCTATATACACTAGAATGTTGGGTTTTAATTTTTTATATAATTTATTATATTATAATTATATATTAAATGTTTATTAAAATTTTAAGATTTTTTAAAACAATTATAATGATTTAAATGATTTACTCACTATTTAAAATTTTGATTTAAAATAAAATTTCTAATTATATTTTTTATTAAATCAAATGATAAAACCATCTTATTATGTATAGATTGTTTAATGTTAAATTATGATTATAGCCAACCTACTATATTTAAATTTTAAAATTAGTATTTATATTTTAGTATGATATAATATGATTTCTCTATTTTTTTTAATAATACACCATTAATTATTCCTATTAAATAGATGAGATTTTTTTTTTCAAAATACTAAACTTATCATGTTGAAATAAATTTTTTTAATAATACCAAATTAAAATATAAATGGTAAATTATAAAAATAATCATTTATGTATGGTTTAAATTATTTTTAGTCACTAAATTTTAATTTGTAACAAAATAATCATTTATTATATTTTAATCACTGAACCGTTATCCTCAATTAAAAAATGTGATGAAAATCTGACGCGGATGATAACTGTAGAGTGTATTTCAGTTCAATGTTACCTGAGTCAAAAGTCATTCTAAACAAAAGCAAAACCTTTCTTTCATGAGCCCTAAACAACTGCCGATGCAATCCCGTCGCTACCAAATGTCATTGGGTTAAGGCTCGAGCTTTCAAGTCTTCAATGTCCGAATCTGTTTGCATAAATGAAAGCCAAAGCAGTTCGACCATGCCTTATAGAACCACCTTGAGCCAAACATATTTGGTTCCCTTAGCTGGAACTTTGACACCTACAAGAAAAGAGGACTTAGAGATTCCATATCTTAATCTTAGGGAACTTAACATAGAGCACCAACAAAGGTTTTCCACCTCTGCCATGCCCATTTATTTGGTCACTTGAGACCCAAACCAGAACCCATCTATATTTTAAGGGTCAAGACGCAAGCTATATATATTTTGGAGAACATGGCTTTTGTCCTCCGTTATTTATTGTTGCTACAATGTTTTTGCGTTGCTAATAGGATCTACTGCCATTTTTCTTCTAAATAGGCGGCGACTTTTGGATAGTGCCGTCGTTGACGTTTTGACCCTTTGAATGGAAAGAAAAAAAGAAATTAGGGTGACAACGCTTTGACCCATTGAATTTATTTTGTTAGTTTGACGGTTCGATCTTTAATAAAAGATAACAATTTAGTGATTAAAATATAATTTAAACAATTATTTTTATAATTTATCTAAATATTAATTAAATATCTGATAATAATAATATAAATCTTTTCTCTCAACATGACTATATTAAAATCATATTAAACTCGATCAAGATGGGCCATGACACTAATTTTGTCCTTGTTATTATGATTATACTTTTTGCTAAACTATTCTAAAAACGTCTAGAATTTATCATTTTGTTTAAATAAACTATATTTTTATGGTTCAAATAAAACCTTAATTATTACTCAAACAAAGCCAACACTTAATTAACTTTTCATTTGACGGTCTTCCTTCTTCTTTTTTATAACCCATCTTTCAATTATTATAGAAGCACAATATTCTCTCTAATAAATATTAGCTTTTTGTTTAGTAGCAAAACACTTTAGAAAATTCAATTTTCCAATTTTATACATGTTTAAATGTGCTAGAATTCATGTCTTTCTAATTTTTACAATCATAAGAGATAAATTCAATCAACAAAATATATTTTTATAGACTATTAATATTTCAAAATTATCTAATTACTATTATTTTAAATATAAAAGATTGATAAAATAATATTTAAGGATAAACATAATTGAGATATTGGATTGATTCAAAATTTTAGATATATATATAAATATATATTTGTTTTATTTTAATGGTATAATTATGAATTTCATCACTTTATTTATGAAAATCAACAAGATAATCTCTTTATTTTAATTTATTAGAATTCAATCCTCTTATTTTATAAAATTAAAAAAATAATCCAATTGAGTACCACTGTTAAATTTTGTTATTAAATTATTGAGTTACAAAATAAATTAACAATTCAACAATTTGTATGTAATCAAGTAACAAAAATCAATGGTCTGAGTTTATCAATAACTGGATTTACTTTTTTTTTTTTTGGTAAAGTAAGAGGATCAAACTATGACAAATCAAATTAGAGGGATTAATTTCTTAATTTTATAAATAAAGGGATGAAATTTAGAATTAGGCATATTTTAATTAGTAGAGATGCCTGTCGTTATGGATATCTGCCACGTAAAATATGGCTTTAAAAAAATAAATAAATAAAAGAGCAATTATTATTAAAAAGGACCAATCGATTCGAAATTTTTTAGATTTTGATTCGGTGTGTTTTATTCGTAAGGAAATCAATCACTCAAAAAAAAAAAAAAATTGTAGGCTACAGTGACCGGAAGAGAGGCAAAGACAGCAATGGCGAAGCACGAAGACCTTCCGGTACCTGTTTACTCTTCACTCGAACTGGTCTACGGCGAAGGATCTCAGCTGGAAGAAGCTCAGCTTCGGTTCGATCAATTGAAGTCCAAGTTTGTCAAAGTCTTTGGTCATCCTCCCGATGTCTTCGCTCGATCTCCAGGTTTGCTTTTCTATGTTCTCGCTGTTGCTGAGCGATAAGCAGGAAAATTGACTGACTTTTTTGGATGAAAGACTGTTTCCTTTTTCTTTTTTTTTTTTGTGCGTGTGTGTGTGTTAAATTCTAATGCTATGTTTAAGAACGTGAACTTGAAAATTTGGATTTAGGTTTCAATTACTCTATAAATCGTGAGGAGAATGAAATTTATACTTTAAAATAGTTGAGTTTCAGTATGATTATATATCTCGAATTTAATTAGTATGATTAAGAACGTGAATTTGAAAGATTTGAGTTTAGATTTCAATTACTCTATAAATCTCGAGGAGAATGAAATTTCTACTTAAAATTAGTTGAGTTTCAGTATGATTATATATTTCGAATTCAATTAGCATGATAAAGAACATGAACTTGAAAGCTCTGAGTTTAGATTTCAAGTACTCTATAAATCGTGAGAAGAGTAAAATCTATAGTTAGTATGATTAAGAATATGAATTTTAAACATTTGAGTTTGGATTTCAGTTACTCTATAAATCACGAGGAGAATAAAATGTTTACTTAAATTATTCAAGTTTCTGTTTGATTATATATTTCTAATTTATATAGTATGATTAAGAACAGGAACTTGAAAGCTTTGAGTTTAGATTTCAATTACTCTATAAATCGTGAGGGGAGTAAAACGCATATTTAAATTAGTTGAGTTTCAGCATGATTATATATTCCGAATTCAGTTAGTATGATTAAGAACATGAATTTGAGACATTTGAGTTTAGATTTCAATTACTCTATAATTCGTGAGGAGAAAAAAATGTATACTTAAATTACTTGAGATTTAGTGTGTTTATATATTTAAAAGATATAGAAACATAAATTTCAGATTCACAGATATCCTTAGTAATTTCAATTTTCACATAGTAAATAAGCATCCAACAAATGCATAGATTTGAGAACTAATCATGAATGTCATATTTATGTGTTTTATCACACAATTTGCACTATTTTTGAAATTCAAGTTCTGAACTCTACCTTAGAAAAATTTCTAGTTGTTTGCTGAGAAATGTTTTGAGAAAAATAGGCTACATTGATTGGCTAATCAAAACAATTAATTAAAATGGGAAGATAGTGATTTTTCACTTCCACTTGTGAGTGGTTTGACTGTTTTAATTGTGAAAAGTGGTTATTTTTTAATCGTTTGATCAACTAATGGCTATTTATGTGTAGGGAGAGTGAACTTAATTGGAGAACACATTGACTATGAAGGATACTCAGTGTTGCCTATGGCAATCAGGCAAGACACGATTGTGGCAATCCGAAAGCACAAAGAAGGGGAGGCTGAAAAGCTTCTAAAAATTGCTAATGTCAGTGATAAGTATGCTACCTGTACTTATCCTGCTGATCCTAACCAGGTAACTTTAGCAATGTTCTAACCTTCTGGTTTTCTTCTTATAGTTATCCAGTTGATTAGGTGACTTGTTAAATGTTCATCTGCAAGTTTACCTATTTAACTACCATTCCCTGATTGTATTAGTTTCTATAGCATTAAAAAAAATGCTGACTTCCTTCTTTGTGTTGGTTTGTTGGCTTAAGGATTGCTCTTCATTTGAGTTAAAACGCCTGATATTGTTTATTGTGCAGGAAATTGACTTGAAGAATCATAAATGGGGCCATTATTTCATTTGTGGGTGAGATATTAAATTCCTTTTCTCCCTATATATGTTTTCTATTTGACAATGACAGTCAATACAATCTATTGATGTTTCTATCCTTTTCCCAAGTATGTGAAGACACTTCAGAGTGACATATATATTGACTATTCTTGTATTGCAATGGGTCCCCTCAAAATGGTGATGCTAGTATTGTCCATCCATGTTATGCAGGTATAAGGGTTTTTATGAATATGCCACGTCAAAAGGAGTGAATGTAGGTAAGCCAGTGGGCCTTGATGTCCTTGTTGATGGAACAGTTCCTACAGGTATTCTTTTGCTCCACTTGCATGACTTTGATGGTAATTGAATAAAAATTTAGCTTTACATGGTGGTAGTTTGTTTCTTTATAGAAATTGGATCATCTTTTTTGTTTCAGGTTCTGGTCTATCAAGCTCTGCAGCTTTGGTTTGCTCAGCTACAATTGCTATTATGGGTGCTTTTGGTGTCAACTTCCCAAAGGTATTATGTCTTTGCATTGGTAACCACAAGTCAAAATTTGAAATACTAATATCTGCGTCTTTAACAGAAAGAAGTTGCCCAAGTAACATGTATTTGTGAACAACATATTGGAACACAGTCAGGTGGAATGGACCAGGTTTCACTTTTTCCTACATTTAATTCTCCTGAGTTGCTCTGATGCTTAACATGCTACCTCATTATAATTTAAGTTAATCAAACTTACTCTGTTATTATTGAAAATCGTGTGTACCTTACTACCCTGTTTAATTATTACAGGCAATCTCCGTTATGGCCAAAAATGGGTTTGCTGAGCTAATAGATTTCAACCCTATTCGTGCAACTGATGTGCAACTACCTGCTGGTGGTACATTTGTGATAGCCCATTCATTGGCAGAATCTCAAAAAGCTGTAACAGCTGCAACAAATTATAATAACCGAGTTGTGGAATGCCGACTGGCAGCTGTAAGCTACATTTCCTTACTGAAATTACAACTTTTTGGGGGGTTTCTTGCATCATGGCATTTCTAATTCTACCGTCTTTGTTTGTTGGACACTCACAATGCGCAATTTTGTCTTTTCAACTTTTCAGATCGTGCTTGGTATAAAGCTGGGAATGAAGCCACAAGAAGCAATATCAAAAGTCAAAACTCTTTCAGATGTGGAAGGATTATGTGTGAAGTTTGCTGGTGGTCAAGGTTCTAATGACCCTGTCCTTGCAGTCAAGGTTTGTATTATTTAATTTTCTACCTCCATGATATTGCGGTGATTTCTTTTTCCGTTAGAAATTATACAGTCTTACGTCAAACTTTACTTTTGCTTCAGGAATTCTTGAAAGAGGAGCCGTATACTGCTCAAGAAGTTGAGAAAATTACTCAGAAGGATCTTCTATCAATCTTATGTGATAACCCAACCTCTTTAGATGTGCTAAAAGCGGCCAAGCATTTCAAGTTGCATCAGGTACTTTTGGTTGAAGTTGAATAGATCATTTATTTTTTTCAAATTAATATTATTATCAATTATGATTTTTTTTTAAAATTAATTGCACTTATGTTCCATACTATATACATTTTCTTCAATCAATAGTGACTTTTTGAGGTGCTTCTCTAAATGCAAAAAAATTGCCTTTGGACTTTTGTGTAGCACGGTGGCTACCACTCACATTACACTTTTTTGAAGGGGGTTGTAACTTGGGAATAGGAAAGGGGTTGCAGATGCTAAGGTTTGAATCCTAAGCCTACCGGAAAACCACCACTTAAGGGTGGCTGCATAAACCAATTGGGTTAAACCCTAGTTTCTCTTTACACTCCTCTTATTACCGGTTCCCTTACTGGCACTAGTACCAGTGATCCTGATATATTGTCTTCATCTTTTTGCGAAACTTTAGGTCTTTAAACGTTTTGTACATCTTTAACATTTTCACTAGAAACATTTTGATAGACTGGGTTAAGTTATGGAGTATTTTAGTTATTTCTTGATTCTTAATTTCCAGAGAGCTACTCATGTCTACTCCGAAGCCAAGCGTGTTTATGCTTTCAAGGATACTGTGGCATCAAAGTTAAGGTGACTTTCAAATTTTAACAATAGGCTATGTTCTGTCTGAATGCTGAAGTTGTTTCGTAACCGATAGTTAATGATTATTAATAAATTTGTGCAGCGAGGAGGAAAAGCTCAAGAAACTCGGCAATCTTATGAACGAAAGCCACCACAGCTGTAGTGTTCTCTATGAATGCAGGTACAACTATCAGAATGTACATCAAGTCTGTTGAACCGTTCGTAAGATTGTAACTGAAAACTTGTTAAAAGCACGATTTAGTGGCCCTTCTATTGTTTAACATGAATCTGTCACACTGCTCCTTCGGTCATAACTGAAATCTCCTTGAAAAAGGATGATTTGCTACCTTCTTTCTATGCATGATAAAGTTTTTTCGACCTATATTACTCGTCCTCTTTGTAGTACTGATCTTGACTGACGTGACTTTAGGTCTTGTAAGGCAATAATTACGAGATAACTTTATCTTAATTACTGTTAGCACTATTCTCCGTGATTATAGCAAAAATCGATTGGCTTGGCTTGTTTTGCTTATGGGGGGTTTTCTATGTACTGTGATTGTATTTTCTTTTGATGGCAAGTTCACATGGTCTGCTGGTTAGTGTCACTTATCGTACTTTTTTAATTTTTAACTAGCTGCCCGGAGTTGGAGGAAATTGTAAAAGTATGCCGAGACAATGGCGCTATGGGAGCAAGGCTTACCGGAGCTGGATGGGGTGGTTGTGCCGTGGCCTTGGTAAAAGAAAATATCGTACCACAGTTCATCCTCAATTTGAAGGTATAGCTCTCCGTGCAAGCTCTCTCTATTTCCTTCCGTTTTAAAGGCATCATATTTATACTATTAGTTAAGCTTGTAACTGTCCCGAGTCATTCCTGACACCAAGTCGGGAAGAAAATGACTAAAAACCCCTTATTAGTACAAAAAATAGCAAGATGTTTCATTCTTTCTATATTTTTATAAGAAAATATTACTATGATAGGGATTTGAACCTAGACCACCATGATTTTTATAATTTCAATTTCACCATTTCAATCAAACCTTCATTTGTATGTTAAACAAAATTTTTATAAATATTGTTTTTTCACTCATATCATGGATATGTCATAATCTATAATCTAGTATATATATACACGTGATTTTACGTGTGTATATATATAAATATGAGCAAGCTTTAAATCCAGGTTTGTATATTTAAGCAAGCATCAAGTTAGCCAGTAAGAAAAGATTTGCACAGTTGACACGAGATCCAAGATATATGTGTGTGTGTGTGTGTGCGTGTGCATGTATGTATATAACAGCAAGCATTAAGACTTTATTATGTTTTCAGGAACAATTCTACAAGTCTAGGATTGACAAAGGTGTGATAAACCAGAATGACCTTGGTCTCTATGTGTTTGCTTCAAAGCCTTCAAGTGGTGCTGCTATTCTTAAATTTTAGTATGTTTCATTTAACTTATTGGTTATGCCATAGAACATTTCAATTTCACATGCCGAAGATTAAAAAAAAGGAAAATCAGTTTAGGGAATAGAGAACATCAAAATTCAATAAAAAATTGATCGTTTTGTGTATGGTTTTAGACAAATTGGACACTGATTTCGCTCTATGTAAATTGATTAGTGATGTTGAGCAGGTAGACATTAATTTATTTCCCGTCTGTTTCTCTTCCTTCAATATCTTTTATTTATCCTAAGACCGACTTGAATATGGTTTTTTTTCCCTTAATTTTTGGAAGTTATTATTATTATAAATGCAAAAAAAAAAAAAAAAAAGAGAACCCGAGTCGTACGTGGTCAGTATATTTTGTTCTAGCGAGCAAACATAACATGGGTGATTGTTTTGATTGTAGTGGAGTGGAAAGATAGTTCTTTGTACATAGTCTCCCGACCAAGGGACCCAATCAACAATGGTGGTGACTGGTGATCGAAGTTTGGAAGCTTTATCGATCGACGGTTCTTTGGTGCTCGAGTTCTTAGCTACTTTAGTCGTTTTATCAATTCAATTGAATAATCAAAAAGTTGATTAATTAATTTAATGCAATCATTTTAACATCGACCAGTTTAGTTAAATAGTCACCAGATATCCGGTTAGTTAAAATAGTCATTAACTACTCACTCATCAAAATCTAATATTCTGGTCTAATTTTTGTTGGTATGTTAGTCATTAAATGTTTACATTTTTATAATTTAATTCTAATTTTTTAAAATCAAGAGTTTATATAATTTAAAAATTAAAAATTAATTTTTTTAAAAAACTTTAAAATAAAAATTATAAACATATTCATAAATAAATATTTATTTTTCTTATTTTCTAACATAATATTTATTTATTAAAATAGTAATTAGCACGAAACGTCTCGTTCGTTGCATGAAGAAAATTACTGAAAATTAGTTGGTGTTGTCTTCGGATTGGATGGTGGTCCATAGTGGATTGAAAAGATCCAAGCCCACGTGCCTTTGTACCATTAAATAAAGTTAAAAATTATCCCAACTTCTGGCCTGCCCCCCACCCCCCCCCAGTCCCCATTGATTCAACTTTAAAATGGACAACCCATCTAATCTTATCATTATTATATTATTGTACACAATATATTATTGCTTTTATTGTTTTCACGAAACTATTTCGAAGATTTGATTTTGTACTTTATGATGCTCTAAACATCATATTTACATTGGACACAATTTTACGAAATCTTAATTGAGGTGAAGCATAGAGAAGATTATGAACACGTGTAGATCAATCTTCTTAAATACTTGCCAATGAAGCCGTGGTAGTATCTGACAACGTCTAGAGCTCTATTTTTTCGGATTATGAAGTACAGAATTATGACCTTAATCCATATGCCAATGAAGTTTTGGTAGTTGTTGCGGGGGTTAGACCCTTGTAGGGAAGTTTTTTTTAAATGTCATTGATTGGATAGTCGATTGGACTCTCAACAGTCAAAGGTATTGTCTCTTGGGGAAGGTTCTGTTTCATGGTATATAGAGAGTCAGTGTAACATGGGTAGATGCCTTAAGGGTTTGGTTCGCAGAACTAAAAACGATTTAATTATACATCCACTTTTCAAGATGACATGAGAATCTTACCCTTGGCTGAGTTTGAACCATTCAGAATATAAATAACCTATTGAGGAAGATGGTATTACAAAGGTAAGGTTATATATGTCTTGGTGGCTAGTTCAAATCCCTGTGGGTGTGTTTTCTATGGTTAATATTACGCATAATACTAGTACCTTCCGTGAGTTCTTACATGTCGCATTTTTATCAACAGAGGCGCTTTCACTTCGTGTATCCTTCAAGGCTCTCCAGAGAGTTGGGAGACAACTTTGACATGGAGATAATTCTTTCACCGTTTAGGGGTCGATTAACTCCTAAGTAACGACACTTTGAAGAGAAATCTCGAGAGAGAGTTCGAACACCCCTCAACAACAATATTATCAAATGTCAAGACTATATAATTTTGATATTCAAGTTTAACTCATATCATGTTTATGTTTTGTAGATGTAATATTTGAAATTATAGTTGTAGTTATAAACTTTTCTCTAAATATAAATTCATATCCATAATGCCATAAATTTATTAGTTTCTAACATTTCAAACTAGCTCAATTATCACGTGGACCCTAGTGTTTTTTCTTGCATTTTTAGGATATTTTCATGATGTGACTGTTGAATTGTTTGAAATTCAGCTCATATTTCCTTTCAAATTTTACAAATTTTTCATAAAAAATTTGCTTTCCATCATTTAACTCAATGATAAATACATGTGTTTAGACCATTTATTACTTAGGAATCCATTAATTTAAATCTAAATTCCACCTAATTCAATTTAATTATAAAAAATTAATGATTCAAATCTATTCAATCAAAACTCAAAAAATAAAAAATAAAAATCAAACCTCAAACAATAACAAGAAGTAACTCTCATTCAAAAGTGAAGTAAGATTGTTTGAATTTTTTTGGTGTGATTAAATTATTAATAAGTTTAAATTTTGATCTAAGAAGTTGTAAAAATATCATTGAACTATTCAAAAGTTTTTATTTAAGTTATTGAACTATTATAATTACTGTTGTTTGGTCTTATATGTTCTCACCGTCTGCACCAATTGAAAGTTTTTTTTTCCTCTTTTATATTTTTTTTTCATGAAGCAGCTTTAAATACTATGAATCTAAGAACAAAAATCCAAACAACTATCTTTTCTGATTTTCGATAATTGACCGCTAAATCGACTTGAACATAAAGTATATTTTTCTACCCTTTGATGAGTATTGATCTGTCGCACCGATCATCGAATTGTCGCTTAGAACTTGATAATCGTACTTTAAAAAAAATACTTAACAACCTAATGACTTAATTAAAAACTTTCGAATAGTTCAATAACTAAAACGAAAACTTTCAAATAATTTAATTGCCATTTTATAACTTTTTAAAATTAAATAATTAAAACTTAAATTTAGTATTAATTTAGTGTGATTGGGTGTAGTATATGAATGCATGGATGCACCCACTTGGGGGGGGGGGGCTCCCACATGGTAGGGCATAGAAATACAGCAAATTACGCCTAAAGTTTTTTTTTTTTTTTTGTATTTTATTCAACTTTCTTTAAAAAAAGAATTTACATCATGAAACTTTAGATTCATTACGTATAATCTCTTAAAGTTGATGCTAGGATTTAGGGTTATATATATTATATGGATTTTTCTTTGATGAATTATTGCAGCAAACATCGTATCTGATAATGTTTAAGCAAATGGGTCCAAAGCTTCCTAACTACAAAGCAATGAACTCAGCTGCAATTAATCCAAATACATTATTATTTTCTTTGACGACAAGTCACATTCTATGAGTCAGTAAAAATCAGTTAATTATCAGCTAAGAATTTTTAAAATCAAATTCATCGATTTTACCAACTTTTAAGATTAAAATATGTTATAAGTCACTTTGTTTTTTTTAAATTTAAAATTTAGTTCTCTCAATTTTTTAAATTTTAAAATTCAGGTCCAATTATTAATATTATTAAAATTATTTTATTAAATTCAGAATCATTACGACATTATTTTTTTAATTAACTGTGTGAGTATTTTTTAAAAAGCTTTCAAAATGTCATATTTACCCTTTTTTTTCTAATGTCAAGTCACTAATTTTATTGAAAACATGTGATGGGTTCTAAATTTTACAATATATGATTGATACATTTCAAATATTACAATAATAATTACAATCATAATTATAATATACGTAAATCAATTATAATCAAAATTAATGTTACATAATATAATCAAAGAAAATCAAATAACATCCAATTTTAATAAAGTTAATATTTATTATTTTAAAAAAATAATATGAATTTTTTTTCTTTTTCATTTATAGTTCAATTGCAAAAACCGTATTTAACAATGTTTTTTAAATACTAAATCTATTTAATAATAAAAACGACTAAATTGATAAGGTTCCTATAATAAAGGGATCTACAAGGTAGTTTTACCCAAATTTGAAATCTGTCAGTTTCCACTTACCTAGTACTTTCCAATTTCCCTCCTCACCCTTTATATCTTCCTTTTTCTAATTAATTAATTTAATCCAAAGCTATTAAAATTCTAAATTGCATTAATTGATTCGGTCTATATATAGATTAAGCTTTTGTTGACTGAACTAAAGTAGAGCCTATCTCTTGTTTCAGCATTGGATCTGGGTATTTTTCTTGCTTTCACTGGAAGGTATATATATATATGTATATATTCTTTTTATATATCTTATTGTTATTTATCTGATAAAGAACCCTTTTTTCTTTATTGGGTATTGATGAAGGTGGGGTTTTCATTGATACATTTTCTGGTTTTTGAATCGTTTTTATATTTTTTTCCTGCTTTTTATGCATTGGCTCTGTTTCCAATGGCTTTTGATTTTTTTTTCTTTTTTGGGGTTTTAGATTTTATGATTTCGTGATTGAATCTCTTATGTTCTGTTGATTATTTCAGGGTTCTGCTCATTGGAGGTTTGATAGTGAAAGTGTTCTTCTGGGTAGTAAGTTCAATAACAAAGCTAAATTGCATTTATTTAAAGCCGTGTTTTTTGTGTGAATTTTTAAATCTGCAAAAATCCCCAAACTTGTAATGTATTTGTATAGATTGAGATTCTGAGAGTTAGGAGTTTGATTGGTTGATTAATATGGCTCCTAGAGATAAAGATTTAGAACTTGGAATTGAAAATGGGGTCATTGTTAATGCTAGAGGAGAAAAAGAAGATTATAGCATAAGCCCTATTTCAGACATTAGCCGATCCGTTGTTAAGGTTAAAGGTGGTTTGGCCGATGATAGAGTGTCGTTGTCTGGTGATGCTTCAAGTTGTGGTAGTGTTTGTGTGGAGAACACGAATGGTGATGGTAAAGATGCTAAGGAGAATCGATTAGCGAAGGAGAAACGTAAAAGCTTGGGTTATAAGAAACCTCCTAAACCTCCTAGGCCACCACGAGCTCCGTCCTTGGATGCAGCCGACCAGAAGTTGATTAAAGAGATTGCAGAACTCGCGAGATTGAAACGTGCACGTTTGAAAGCCTTGAAGAAGATGAAAGCTGCTAAGGGAATGGGAACGACATCTTCTAACAGCACCAACAACATGCTTGCTGCTGTGTTTACCGTCATTTTTTGTATTGTCATGATCTTTCAAGGTAATTTGTTCACTATCTTGCAGCTTGTGGTATGATCATTGCATTATTTATGGTGTATATGATTTGTTTATGGCTTCGTTTCATTGTGATTGGCGGTAAAGATGCCCGGTATCTCTGTCTCAATTTATCTGGTATTCAGTTCTATTGGATGGATACTATATATGCAACCTCGGTTTCCAAGCCCGGAATATAGCTTAAAATTTGTTTGCCGTTTTTATGCAGGAATGTCATCCGGGAACAGACCGACAAGTTTCCAAGGTTCACCCGTGCTAGCCGGAGCCAGAGCAGTGAAGGGCGGTCTAATTTCAGTCCAGTTCTCAGGGAAACAATCTGCCAACATACCAAACCAACCCGACTCGGGATCTCCCTAGTACGTAACCCTTCATATCGGCAACACAACTTGATATTGCATTTCTATACGTTCTTGGTACTTAAACCGAATCAATTAAGATAATAGAAGCAATGGCAGTGATTTTCAAGTCTGCTTTCTTTTTTGTAGTTTAGTGGAACAGGTTGCGGGTCTAGACCCTTGGGAAAAGCCGAAAAGATCTTCAGGATAAGCCATTTCTCCAGAAGATGTTTCGTATTAACAGCCTTGGTATCTCCGGAGTTTAACTTTTCCTGGTAATTCATCCCCGGACTCTTGTATGCTATTTGAATAAAGCTGAAAGGGATCGAGTTAAATTACCGTGTAAATTTTTGGCCATGATTCTTAAATCTCAAATAATAATAAAGTATAACAAATTTGAAAACCCTGTGATTTGAAAAAAAAATTTGTACAATAATTATGTTCTTGCAAGTTGACTTACAAATCTGAATAATTATATACTTTTGAGCCTGGACTCTGGATTCGGGTGTAAGTGTTGGTACAGCACGATATTTTTAATTTTAGCCAAGATTTTATTTGTATTTCAAAATTTTTCGCGTCATAGATATATTATATGTCCGTGTTTAAATATCCATACGTTATTAGTGTCGGATATGAATATACTCGAAGAAAAACGAAGCTTCGGGTTTTCTTTGTTGTTATGGAACATTTGTTGTTTCTTTCTCAATGGATTGTACAGTTCATAATGGTATCATTTTGCAAGTGATGTAAGAGTTTGGTAATAAAATCATAATTAAAATATATCATGAGATGTTTAGAGCTTGATCTGATTTAGAATATTTTAAGTTTTTTAAATAATAGAATATTTAATTTTAGGATTGATTTGAATTTGTACCAAATCCAGATGTTGAATTCATGTGGATTCACGTGTGCTTGTTTGTTTAATCTGTCTCTAACTTCTTCCATACCTTTCGGGTTTTTTTTCGCCTTAGCCGGACTTGATTATTCTCAATGTAATTTGATTTGATTTAAACTTGATCTGAAAAGTCAAAGTTATAACTGATTCCGATTCGGGATCAATCCTTTATGTCCTAATTTATAATTTTTAATTTTTTTATCAAAATGGAATAATTAATATTATATATGAAAAGGGTCACTATCATTGTCACTATATATTAAACTAACATAAATAAAAATTTACTATTCTATCAATCGTAATAACAGAATTTATTCAAAACATATTTAATTATTATGGTTTAGATTAAGATCTAAGCTCCAAACAGTACAACATATATTACTTGCTACATTACCATGTTAAGCTAATGGTAACCATTGGGTAAATGGGACCTAGCAATTCTTCCACCAGGGATGCTTTCATTGCCACTTCCATACACAATCCTCAAAACCTCTTCCGGTGTTCGATTGTAGGCGAGCGAGAATTGATCTCCAGAGAGCACGTTGCCTTGCACTCTGCCTTCGGCTCCCTCATTTACTGGAACCGTAAGGCCTTCATCTTTGCTCCCGGCACGTCCTAGTGTGTTTCTAAGGTTTGAGATCCGTCTCGTGAACTCGTCTACATCTATATCATATGGAGGAACCTTCGCTAGTCTAAGCGGATATAGCAGTGCTCTTATAACAGCATCTTGCCCAGATTCTATCCCTAGAAGGCCTGAAACCAGCTGCAAACAATAAAGTTACGTCTAAGGTGAGATCTTATTATAGTGGAATTTCATGAAATCCTTTTTAAATCAATGATTGTGATTAAAAGACAATATTAAAAAGATTGTAGCCGTTTAATCAAACTATGTTAAAAATTAGGAAATTGAGCAAGTAATCTAAAATTTATTAAATTGGCTATTGAATACATTGTTTTTTTATTATTATTTAAAATTCAGTTTTTTTTCTTCTTTTTTAACTAATTGAATTGGTTAAAAGGTAAACTTACGTTTTTCGATGTAAACCATATGTTTCATGATCAACAATGGATTAGTGTTTCTTTCTCTCTTTTTTTTTTTTCAACTGTTGATTTAAAAGGATCCTACTACAACAAAGCTTAAAAAAACTGAAAAAATGGGTTAAAATGGTAGCTTACCTTCTTTGAAGTGATGCTAAAGAGCTTGGGGATAGTATCATCATAGCCAGAAAGTCCAACATAAGGGATCAAATAGACAGCAATGAGAAAGCTAACATTATTAGCATAAGGATTAAATGGGGGTTGCAATGGCCTATCAAATGCTTGGTCCATCACTTTTGCAAATGTTGATGCACTTAAATCAAGTTGTGGCCTTGGGAACCCCCTCACTACGTTCATAATTGCCCTGCAAATATACATATCTAGTCATCACATTCAAGTGCATACATACATACACACACATATATATAAATAGGTACTGACTTTATGTGGCCAACTTCTTGGTAACCAAATTGAAGGATCACACCATCGGTCATACTGTCATGGTTAGCCTTTTGGGCACCAATAGGAGGTGGACTACCCCGAGTTAAGTTAGGAGCTACCCTTTCTAGGCCTTGGCCAAAAGAACCGAACAAGAAGAAATCAGCTTCTAAATACTCGAGGTTCAAAGATGGGTAATATGGTGGCATTTAAGTCTAAAGGGTATGCAGAAGGAAGAAGAAGAGAGGTTATAAATGAAGAAATGAAAACAATGGCTGCAAAGGAAACAAAGCAAGGAGCCTTGATGTTGATGCATGTCTCAAGGGGCATTGCCCTTATTTATATATAGGCAACGGCGAAAGTACCTATGAAGTCCCTCTATTAAAGGGACTGGATCAAATTAGTCCTCCTATTAAATAGACCAATTTAATCCCTTCACTATAAAAAAAAAGAATCAAATGAAATCAAATTGGAACACAATTAACATTTACTATTTAAAAAATTACATGAAAACTAATTTTTTTATTTATAGTACAATTGCAAACAAAATATTTCATTCGAAGAACATAAAACGCTTTCAAAATATAACTCTATTAAACAATAAATGACATTTTTAAACCTTAAATGTTACATCTAATCTAATTTGACCTTATTTAATTTTTTTTTATGGTATTGGAACTAAATCGATTTATTTAATAGTAGAAGGATTAATTTAATATAGTTCTTATAATAAAGGGACTTACCAAGTACATTCACTTGGAGGATTGATGTGTTAGCCATGAAGGATTTGGTTTAATGTAAACCGTTGTCTTTGCATTATGGTTATTTGAATCAGACCGAATCAATTAGATTGAAATCCGATTGATATATTAGTCTAAACAAAAAGTTTGAACCGAGTTTTGAGCAAACTGTCTGAAATTTGTTGAATCAACGATTGATTCAAAGGAAAAAGAGATAGGTTTTTGGTATAGTGACAAATTAAACACTTAATGTTTAAAAATTTTATTAATTTAACCCCTTAATCAAAATAGAATAATTAATATTATATATAAAAAGGGTCAATAACATCGTCACTATATATTATGTCATTCAGTTACAAATTATGATCCATTATCATATTTCTATAATTTTGTCCGAATATCTTATTACAAGAAGTTTTACACCGCTGGTGAAATTGCTGCTATGTAATAAAAAACATCAACCAAGCCAGGAAGTTGCTTTGGAGAGTAAAAATTGAATTATAATTTTTTATAAGAGTTAAAATATAAATTTGTTATTGTATTCGCTTTATAATTTTTTAAGGATTTAATTATAATTTTATAAATTTTAAAATATTAAAATTATAATTTTACTATATTAACTTATAATTAAAGGAATTAAAACACAAATTTTCTATTTTAAGTGCTAGGCATCCCTAATCAAAAGAAATGAATTATTAAAAACACATCTTTATGTTAATTAACTAATAATAATAAAACTATTAACATAAGTTAGAGGGATAAATCAACATTTAGTCCTTAAACTTGAAAAGTTTTTTCACTTTGGTCTGTGAACTTTTTTTTATTCACATTAGTCCTAAACTTGGTAGTTTTTCTTGATTTGGTTTCTAAATTTGGATTCTGTTAAGATATGATGATGATACTTAGAGATTATGCTAAAATATTTTAATATATATATTTTAATATTTTTTAAAATTTAAAGCTTTTCAATGTGATGCCATGGCATTCTCTTATAGCATCACATCGTCACATCTTAACTGAATTTAAGTTCATAATCAAATTGAGGAAAATTACCAAGTATAAGGACTAATTAATTAAACAAAAAAAAAAAAAAGAAATCAAATGAACTAATTTAATCCCTATACTATAAAATAGAATCAAACAAAATCAAATTGGAACACAATTAACACTTACTATTTAAAAAGTTACACGAAAATTATTTTTTTCATTTACAGTTCATCTCCAAATAAAATATTTCATTTGAAGGACCATAAGAAGCTTTCAAAATATAATTCTGTTAAGCAATAAATGACATTTTTTATATAAAAAATATTAAATCTATTCTAATTTTGCATTATTTGATTCTTTTTTATAGTATTGGGGCTAAATCGATTGATTTAACAAGAGATGGATTAATTTGATATAATTCTTATAATAGAGAGACCTACCAAGTACATTCACCTAGAGGATTGATGTGTATAATCAAGAAGGATTTGGTTTAAGACAACTATTGTCTTTGCATCATGATTATTGGAATCGGACCGAATCAACTGAATTAAAATCCGATTGATATAGTAGTCTAAACAAAAGATTCGATCTGGATTATTACATAAAAAAAAAAAAGACAGCATAACAAATATTCTAACATAATTGTAGATTAATTGCCCTAATTAATCAAGGGAAAAAAAGGGTAAAATTACAGAAAACAACTTATTTATTTCCCAGTATCATAACAGTGGGCATTAAAAAGCCACATACTCAACGCAATAAAAACTTACAAAAAAAAATTAAAATTGTTCTAAACTTTTATTAAAACACCATAATAATAATTAATAATCTTTATATGCTTGTTAAAATTTAAGCAGCTGGGGGAGCAGTCCATTGGGGGTTAACAACACCATCATCATCTTCAGACAAGGTCGTAGAGACCAAGGAACCAAGCTTTTCTGGTTCATCAATGGCGGCTGTCGTAATAGCATTATTATTCTTGTAATCCAAAGATTCATCTTCATAAATATCCCACCATTTCTTCACCAATAACTTTATGTCTTCCCTATCCATGTTCTCTTCTTTACCGGTGTACCTCCATGGCTTTGATCCCTGTAAAAACATTACATGCATGCATTCGTGCATGTATATTAACTTCATTTCATCATGGATGGATGAATGGATGTAAGGGAGATGGTTATTACCGCAGCACAGTAGTGAACGACTTTGACTTGGTCAAGGTCTATATTTTCAGGGTGACGCCATAGTAGAGCCAAGACAAGGTTGTAAGTAGGAGGGATTGGTTTGTAAATATACCTAAAGAACATATTCAGAAAGTCCTGCAATTGCAATTTTCCCATGAAAAATAAGGGGTCAAGTTTGTGATTTTATTGAGAACAAGAAAATCTTGTGCTTTTAAGAATATTAATTCACATCCAACTTAATTAAAGCCAATTTAAGATTATATATATATTTGAAAGCCGATTTAAGATTATATATGGAATATAAAAATGGGGTCAAATTATTGTTTTAATCCCTCTACTATACTCAAATTAGGCATCTAATCTATGTACTTTACTTTATAATGTCTATTTCGGATAACTAAACATCATTAACTATTAATGGCAAAAAACACCATTAACTATTCTAATTTAAACAATGAAGTAGATTTTTTTTTCTTAAAAAATCCATTTTAATCAAAATAATTAATGTATGAGGAGTAATACAAAACGTACTTAGGGACATGGGGACTTGGACCCAAAATTTTATGACATTTTCATTAGCCGTATCAATTTAAAAAAAACAAAAAATTAATTAGACTCTTGAAATTTTTAAGACTGCCAAGATTTTGAAACTTTTAATTGGATTCTCCCAAGATTTTTTAAACTTCTCAATTACCCCCCCCCCCCAAAAAAAAAGAAAAATTTAAAACTTAATTAAGTATCCTAGAGGGACATAAATCAAGATTTGACCTAAAAATTTAACTACACACAAACAGAAGAAAAAAAAATTGATCAATTACCTGCTCAGCAAAAGAAGTAGGAGGGGTGACTTTGAGGGTCTCTAAGAGGCGACAGTAAGTGAAAAGGCAAGGTTGATAAACGAACATGCCAGCATTGAAGTAGCGCGGTGGCGGCGACCCCATTCCAACTGGCCACTTCGTCTTTTCCGGGCATTGCTGACAATATCCGATCTTGTATTGAGGAGAATTGGACCATGTTTTCTCACAGAAACAGTCCATAACAGCATAAAAATACCCATCCTCTAACTCGAAAAGGTGATCAATATTGTCCATAACTTGAATGTCACCATCTAAGTATATCATTTTCTCATATTCCACAAACTACAAAAAAGAAATTAATTAATTTGATATATATTGATCCCATCATGAAAAAAAACTGGGAGTCAAAAAGTAATTTTACTATTTTATTAATTAATATTTTTATAAAACTTTGAGGGATTTTAGAAGGAATTTTACCATTTTGGTGGTAAATAGATTTACATAGCAACATGCATGTGTAACGACGTAAATATGTTAAAAGAATCATGATGAAGTATAGGCGGAGGTGAAATTTTGTTTTTGGTCCTTCTAATATGTTCAAATATGAGATTTAATCCTTGTAATTTAATTTGACGCAATTCTTACGACTGATTTTTTTTTAACGTTGGAATGAATGTTTTTAAGAGGAAATTTATTTTCGGGATTTTAATTAAAAGAGTATTAATTATATAATAATAGAACGATTAAATTGCCCAAAATTAAAATACATTGATTCTTTTATCAATATCTCGATTTTGAGTATAGTAAAAAGATAAAAAATCATATTTTAATTGGATTTTAAATAGTTTTTCTGGACTAAACTACATATGGATAACTAAACTAATCTACGTACACAACGTGCATATCGACTACATGGATGTCATGCATGCATTAAAATTTAATTACCTCCCAAATACGAAGTTTGGAATAATTGATGACATAATAAGCCATGGCGAACTGGGTCTGATTCTCCGGCGGATAAACCGGTTCAATCTCTCGAACAATACATCCTTGGGACCGAAGGATCTCGCGGTGGTCGCATGGCACATCAGGGAGAACAGCCACCACCAAAGGGTACAACGATTTAGCCTTCCTTAAACCCTTGGCTAAACCAACAACACCTTTGACATAATCACCATTGCCGGCCAAGAAACTCACATAAGCCCTTTTGGGATTATTACCAGAGACAACAACATTCGGGGACATGTTTTTTTGTTGGACCAAAAAAAAAAAGAAAGGTTATAAAGTTAAGGTAAGAAATAAGAGTTGAGAGAGGCCGGGGAATTGGTGAACACAAAGGGTTTGGGTCTATTTATAAGGGTTTTCAGAAAATGGTGGTGAAAAGAATTTATTAAAGGGCAAGTTTTTTAACTCTTTTAAAGGTGATTTTTTTTTTCTTAAATGAAAAGGTTGAGATTCTGCAAATTTCGAGATTTTAAATTCGAATTATACTTTTTTTTGAATTTAGTTTAATGTAAAGATATATTTACACTACACATTACGTTTTAAGGGAGTTATCTAAATAAAGGTCTATCATTTATTTTCCGAAAATTTAAATTAAATGAACAATCTTTAATCACCATATCAAATAAAGTAAATCATATAATAATCTTGGAGAATATTTAATATTTACTCCAAAAATGTTTGATTTAACACAAAGTGTTTATAAAAGGCTTTGGAGCCTTTATTAGATCATCTATACACATATATATATAGTTAGTGTATCATAGAGAGATAAATCCAACGGTTAAGAAACTAGCAATGAGTACATTTGGTGTTAATTGGACGGTGTTGATTTACTTTAATTTACACACGGCACTACCTTATCAAATTGGTAGTCGGTGGGTGAGGATAATTCATAACAAAAAGGAGATAAAATAACTAACATTTTGGAAGTTAACTTACGTGGCTACCTTTTATTTTTTATTATTTTTTAATATGCCACGTGTTGATACTTATTTCGCATAATATACAAATCGTACACTAAAAATATTAAGTGTCCAAATGCATTAAAATTTATGTTTTTTTTAAGATTACTACTAAATTAAATTAAAACTTCTAAAAGGCGCGAATGCAAATAAAAAACATCTCTTGGATAAGCTTCACAACCTAGCGGTCATCGTAATAGAAGAGACATTTGGTGATAAGCATATGCTTGCTTGAAAAGATCATCATAAATGATTAAGGTGTGTCGTTCACGATACATAAAATATTCAGTCAAAGCAGCTCCAGTATAAGGAGCAAGGTATTGTAATGTAGTTGGGGAATCTGCCGTTTCGACTACCACAATGGTGTACTCCATCGCTCCCCTTTCTGACCACTATCTGAGCCACAGAAGAAGCTTTTTGACTAATAGCTACATAAACACATATTACATTTTGCCCTTGCTAATTGAGAATCGTATCCGTGGCTATTGCTATTTTATCGGTTTGTCTATCCCCAATAATTAATTCTCGCTGACCACGTCCTATAGGGATCATCAAACCAATAGCAATAAGTCCTGTTTGAAGAGGCTCATAAACGGAATGTCTCGAAATAATATTTGGGGCAAGAGATTCAATTAACCGAGATTCAGAAGCTGAAATTTCACCTCGACTGTCAATAGGCTCACTTAGGTCTGTTTAGACGACATAATGTAATTATTAGGGTAATAATTATGGGCAGTTACATTCAAATTTAATTGCTAATTAGTTTTTTAAACACTACCTTAATATTAATTTTGGAATAAATAATTAATTTATGTTATTAAAGATGTGGGATATTGGCATAATAATTCTATTGGAGAAATAAAAGGATGCGCCCTTAATTTGGGGTTAATTAACCATAAATGAAATATTTTTAAATTATTTATATATGATTGAAATTTTAGTGGCATTTATTTCCTCTTATATACCATCCAAATCATATTACTTAAGTTAATTAAGATTGAGAAATATATATGGGGACCAAACCGAATGTATTAATTGGTTATTAGAGTTGATATTATACCCCAACACATTTAGATTTTAGACATTTCACATATAAACAAACTCTCTATATAGGTGTAAAGAAACATATTATATAATTTAATAAAATATCAAAAAAAAAAGAAGAAAGGTTTTCAACATATATACGGAAGAATGTGGGACTTGGGAATTTGGTTTAGGTTGAAGATGATGTTTTTAAAGTGGGAAATTAATTAAAGCTTTAAATAGCTTTTTGGAAACAATCGTTATGGACTTACGGGTACTCTTCAAATTATCTTATACGATATTATATGAGATTAAGAATTAAAAGTCCGCTTTATAATTAAACTTTAAAATATTTTTTTAATTTTTATATTTGCATTAGACTCTAAATGTATCAATTTCTTTCCGTTTTAATCCAGGTGAGAAGTGACGCTTTAATATCATCCCACATAATTATTAAAATTTTTTATATAAGAAAATTAGATGATAACATGACAAGATTCAATATGCCACATTATTTTAGGGATTAAAATTATGAGAAGTTGCCAAATTGAATAATTAATATAAAAAAAAAAAACCAAAATCAAGTTTTATAGTGATTAGGAATAATCTATCGTATTCTCAACCCAAATAATAGTGCTCATGTCATGGGGCATAGTGAAGAAGAGAGGGAATGGATGGTTTTTTTTTCCCTTTTATGATTTCAGCTAAATTAATTAAGCATATCTTCCTTTCATTCAATAAATGCAATATCCCTGAGATTGTGTGTCTTAACAGTATAGATATGTTAAATTAAATACAAAGTTATATGCGCGTGCGCGTGTTAGGTTATTAGCTAGCATCAAAACTCAGAATCGCTTTCATTAATTCTCCATCCCTTTACATACATTTTTTTATTTATTATACATTTTTTTATTTATTATATTTATAAGGCACCTATTTTTTATTAATAAAAAGTACTTAAGGGGTGTAATCGAACCAAGCTAAACTTGAAAGGTAACAAATTTAAGCTCAAACCCGACTTGAAGTTTGATATTCAATTCTAGCTCTTTCAAACATCAACTTTAAATTCAAGTAGTTTGATTAAACTAATTTATATTTGAACTCAAATAATATTTAAACTCATTTATACTTAAACTCGTGCTTGTTCGTGCTTAAGCTATTTTTATATATAATAAGAGTAAAAGATGTAATTTCATAATATAAAATATATTAAATAAAAAGCTTTGATTAAGCTCAAAAACAGTACAAATTAAATATCACGATGCTCAATTTTGATTCGATAATTATCAAGTCGAATTCAAATTTATTTCAAAACAAACTCGAATAATTAGCGAGCACCATATCTCATTTACACCTAGCACTTACATGATCAATTAAGTCTAAAATATCAGTCTGCTAAATGCCAAAGCCAAGCCTTGCAAAGAAAGGATTTTTCGTGTTAGATGGGCACAATAACTAGAAAAAATGGTAAATTACTTGCAACATAACTCAGAGCAGACAAATGGATATTATTATAAATTATTATGATAATGATGAAGATGATGATGTTACTCATTTACAAATGATGACAATACAAGAATAATTGTATCACCTAGACCCTGCACTACCCTGGCCCTGACCCTGCAAGGGTCATCTTCCAAATATTGTAGATTCAGAATCTACATTTTAAAACAGAATACACACACTGTCGATAACTCCATGTTTGTTTCTACATTTTCCCAGTAACCAAGCAGCAACCACACAGCTAACTTACCTATTTATCTTAATACTCACTGTTATGGTTCCTGGCCTTTTGGTCTCAACAACCATTCATCCCCCCCTTCCAGCTCTCATGGTATCGGTTAGAAAATTTCTGACATTCCAATTCCGATATATAAGAATATAAATTACCGATGCGCACATATACTTCACTCAAACCTGACACCGGAGCCGGTCTTTGTCTACGTGTCGAGTTGCTTATGTAGAGTACAACTCAACTCAAATCAAAACCAGCATCTGCATTTATAGCATAAAGCAATTTGGTTTCCAGTTGCTCTTTGCTGCACCATAACCACAAACATCATGATGTGGAAGTTCATTATATTGCAATAAAAGTTAAAGGAAAAGGCCAATATCTAAATAAGCGACTATGGTTATGATGAGCTGCTTCTAATCAGAATTTGACTCACTTTATTACTTCTAAGGTAAGCCGCTAATAGAGAGGGAGGGAGAGACAAACCTTCCGTATGGTGGAAGCTTTAAAAGGTTCATACAAGTCGCAGACGTTGGTAACCGGTCCAATGCTTCTTCAGAGGCACTTCCAGCAGCTCTGCAAAAGAGTTGATAGTAAAATCTTTAATTCCGTTTCGGAAACGGAGAATGAATGAATAAATACAGAGGCCAGAAGAGAGAAATAATTCATGTCCTCAGTAGCTGTCAGCCACCTGAAGTTACCATATTTCCAGAGTACATTTGGTACAATGATTACCTTTGTATGCAAAATAAAGGTTCAAGATATTTGAATCCCAGCAATGGTCCTCGGGAACAACCAGTCACAAACCTAAAAAGAACCTTATCAAGTTATTCTTCTCTCTCAAGTTAATAATTATTGAAGCTAATAATTAAAAGTAGACATCATAGGAGGACAATCACACAGATAACAGATGATGTAACTTACTTCAAAAATTTCTTTTGGTTTTCCAGAGAAAAGCTTTTGAGGACTTCCCAAAACATATCAATGACATAGTGCTCCTGTCAAGCAAAGAAGCAAAAACAAATATAAAGAGCTGATTCTTGGTAAATACGACAGATAGGGTAACAAGTTGATCGGTAACGACTTGCACTCCTTTTTGACCTAAACAAAACTAGGAAAAGTGGAAGCACACTTGGTACGTAATATGTAATAATCATTCGAATCCAACTATAAAAAAAATGAGAGCCATAAAAAACTTACACCATGATAGCCCCCTGCATAATTAGTGTTCTGTCGTAGGTCATCAACATCCAAGCTGTCAAGTGAACCTGATATCAGAAGCTGCAAAGAAAATAGATTCGGAGGATTTAAGAAAATGTCAAAATTACGTTTAAGCAGATGCACTCAAGTGATGAAATTTATAATTTAAAAGATAACAAGATGTTTCAGCCAATGTGAATACAGTACTTGTTTCATGATATTATGCATGGCAATCACAAATCTTGAGAAGAAATGCAATTCACGGAGATATCATTTTGATGGTTCATTAACTTTTTAAAGTCAAAAAGGAATTCCAAAAAACTCTACCTATCATGTTTAAATAGGTAGATGGTAGCAGAAACCTGCAAAATTTAGAAGTAGACTAAAATACCTGCAACTCGTGTTCATTAAACATATCAATCCACTCTTTCCGCATGAGTTGCTGAAATCCCCTAAGGAAATGTGTACTTTGTTGTCGTATCTGCAATGGCGCATCATTTCATTGTCTCAACGTCATGCAAGGTAAAAAACTAAATTGCATTAAGATACTTAGAAATGAAGTATCTTACTACCTGAAAATTCAATCGGTGGTTAGATACAAGGTGAATAAATGTGATAACATTCTCATTAGTAACACGAATGTTTTTGCCTCCTGGAAGCAGCTCTTCTTCTGTTTGCTCTCCATATTCATTATTCACAATTACAAAGTAGAGCTCCAACTCTGAAATGTCCTCTTTATAATGCTGAGATCATAGCAGAGGTGGGGATTAGAATGCTAGAACCATGACATGTAGAGTGCATGAAAGGGTGACTGCAATTAAAGACTATATTTCCACAAAGTATGAATGCAAGAGGTGTAAAAGGGAAAAGGTCAAGAAAAATTACCTTCAAGAAAATAAGGTGACGATATAACTCAGGGTCCAAGGAAGGCAAATCATTTAAATAGTTGTACCTAAGTAATTAAAACAAAAAAAACATGGATAAATATCTCTATAATACAAGGTCTTCCAGAGAGGAGGAAACCATTCAAAACCTTACTTTTGTTTCAATTTGCTCAAGAAGAATGTTGCAAATGGTATATCTACAAGAATTCCTTCAAACATGGCCTACAAGGAAGGTAATATTATGCCTCATCAATAAGCCCATGATAGATAAAGCTGAGATCGCATACAAGCAAATTAAATATTAAACATAGACAAAGCATTGGATAGAATAGATTAAGCTTCTGTAATAGAATTGCGTACCTTAGCAAGGAGTGATCCCAAGAAATGGAAAAATTGGAGGTGTTGTTCATGTATCATTCCTGATCCAGGATTTGGGTATAAAAGGTGATCAGCTGTTTCCTGGGTAGCCATGCCAAGTAGTATGTCAAAAGAACATATACTAGAAAACAACACATAACAAGTGAGACAAGTTATCATGTGCAACAAAGAGGATCAATACCAGTTACAACCAAATCTGACTTAAAATGAAAAACATGAAAACTTGATGAACTTTAAATAACAGACATGCCAATACGAGAAGACAACTAGTAGCAGAGGGTAATGATATCCTCTATTTGAATTCCATCATCTCTTCTATATCTTTATACCAAGTACAGATTCCAATCTTATGTAAAAAAAGAAGGGTTCAGATTCCAATTGGTGTTAAATCCATCTTTATCTTCAAATATTTCATTGAAATGAGCATCTCTTTGCCTCTTTTATCTTTCCCTCATTCACCAAGAATTGAATATTAATATCTCTCTCAACCTATTTGATCCAAAAGAAGCATGCCATCTTAAATCAGAAAGGTAAGGAAGCCCCAAGTGACATCTTTACCGTAAGTGAAATAAAAAATAAAAGTTGTGTACATGAAAAGATGAAAAGGAGATAGCAGTAGCATAAATTAACAACCTTAAATAACCCATACTGCACATCAAATGCAGCTCGAGTAATATTCTCCATAAAATCTTTGAAAATTCCACCACCATCAATACCAGCTTCCTCCACTCCAAATTCATTGACAAATGTTACACGAATCTGCAGGGCAGCAAATGAAACTGCTTGTATCATTGTTGGGCAATCTCAAAATTGAAGAATCCAGATTCCTCAGGGAAAAGATAATAGAGTGAAAAGACCTAAGTAAAGCATACCAGTCCTCTAAGATCCTCCTCGGATAATGCACTCATCTGATTATACGCATCTTCCAGAATATGATCCCTTCGTATTCTGAACCGGTTTCTGGTAAAAACACCATGAGCCTCTTGTCTCTGCCTGACTGAGGCTAGTTGTGACTGGAAGATGGAGATATAGAGAGAAGATAAAAAAGAAATTAAATATAAATGGAAAAAGAATGCATAGATTGGACTAATTTGCCACATAACTTCCCAACCTCTCAGTCCAATGAATTTATATTATGATAGTCACAACTCTTATTCTCCAAGAACCAACAGTTACAAACAAAATTTGCTAATTACTCACAGTGAATATTTTAACTCTGCTAGTGAATGGAATCAAAAAAGGTGCTTGCTTCAATATGTCATGCGCTTTTGTGCCTTCCGTTACAGCCTGCTAGGGAAAGTTTGAGGTCAGAACAAACAAGTTACAACAGAAAATTGATGCTTAGAACTTAAAAACTGCAATAGAGAAGCTATTACCTGAGAAATAAAATAGTCATTTACACCATCAGCATGGAAGTCACTAGGGGGAGTGAACTGCCGCCGGTTATTCCAATCTTGCAACTGTAAGAGTAGGTTTAAATAACAAGGTGAGGAAAAAAAAAGCATAATGTTTCCCTACATGCCATTTCTCTCAGGAAATGTGTCACTCTATTTATATTTATTGAGCACAACCCAGTTAATCAGCAATATCATGCACAAGAGAAAATATCAACAAATGGGAAGTGAGAAATTTGACAGATTATACTGGCATCTACCTGGGATAGCAGCTCAGAGGCTACAGTACCAACCCTACTTTGAATAGCTTCAACAGGGTGCTTCTTATGACCAGAAGTGTTGGAGATGAATTTCCCAGAACTGGGGTGAGCTGAAGGATTCACCCATAGGATCTGCCACAAAGCCTGTATTAAGGAGGAGAAGAATGTCAGTTAGACCTTCTTATGCAATTCCATGTAATCATAATAATCATGGTTTCCACAAATGCTATCATAAGGCTGATGGATATCCATAAATCATGTCCTTAATCTAAAGCAAGGACAGTGCAGTGAACACAAGATCTTTTTTCTGAATCAATATTTAAAAATTGCTTCATAATTTAAATAATAGTTTGCTGAACTACACTTTACAAAATGAAGTCACCTGTCTCAGAATGACAATTAGGCATCTGACATCCTTCAAAGACAGAGGCTTCTCCTGCTCATAAAACTCCTCATTATCAACTATCATAAGCATGTGCCTAATCAACCACAAAGAAGCTAGACTAGTCAGTCATCAATCTGTAAACAACATTTAGCATGTAGAAAAACAAATTAAGGATGAAACCTGCAACAAAAATTGCATAAAATTATTCTGCCAGAAATCAAGCAATCATCTTACTTGTACACTGGACAAAAAACGGACAGAGGTAGCAGCCAACCAGGTGCATCACCCAGAAGATATGAAAAGCGCTCAGGCAAGGATGACCACTTTTGATTTTGATGACATCGCTTCATAAAATTCCAAAGCACTGGAACAAGTTCAGTTCTATATGCTAGTACAGTCATGATTCTCTCTAGAGGTAAAGTATTGAATGTAACATGCAAAAAAGCACACGCAGCTGCAACAGCTGCCACCTCCTTATCATCTGGGCCTTCATTATGTGAACCATGGGCAGTGGAAATCCCTCCAAATAACACATTAGTCTGCTCAGAAGAAACAAAATTAAAACTGCTTCTTTAATCTCGCAAAGAAATCACCAATTTTATGAGGAATAGCCGAAGTGGTTTTCAAATAACAGTAAGTGTCAAAACTGCCTACCAATTGCACAAGAAAACGTGAATCAATAGCATTTGTTATCTGCTGTTGCAAATTATCATCCAAAACAATTTCCACTGATTCATCACCAATTATCATGTCATCCTCCCCAACTGTAGAACCTGAAGCCAAATAGTTACCCATGTGCTTGCAATGAAACAATTTAAAGATGAATTGCTGTGCAAAAAATTCAAGTCATGGTTGCAGTATCATAATAACAAAATCTATCATTTTCTTACTGAGCAAACAAAAAAAAATTCCATCACCATATAAGAGGAAAGAGAAATAGATGACATATCACGACGCAAAGCTTACTTTCTCTACTTGAAGATTTTATAGGAGGAAGAGCTTCCAATAAGTATGTTGTAACTGCTGCAAGGTCTAAGGCCTGCTCAAGAGAAAAACCAAAAGTAGAAAACTAAATTTCTTTAACATAAAAAGCAACTTTAATGCAAACATAAAAATAGATAATCACATTTGACACTAATTTAAACACCGCTTTAATGGAAATACTAAGAGTATAATTTGTATTACATGGGAGCCAGGGAAGCTATTTGGGTCTAACATCTGAAGGTACATGCATTTACATACAAACATATTCATAACATTCAATCATATCAAAAGGACAATATTGTCCAAAAGCCACACATGTAGAATCACTATGTTTACCACTAATGAACTACGGAAAAGCTTATAGCATAAAAATTTAGTTCAATTAAAAAAATCAGCTTCTTACCATTTCAAATGAGCAGTCGGGCTGAGATAAAGCAGCACCTGTTGTTTCTAATATATTACCAAGAATGCAGGCATAACCAGGAAACTCATTCAACATATCAGTGGGAAGTACATTAGAATGGTTTTGCACACACAAAGCCATCTGATTAGTGTAGTATTGGGTCAAGCTCCGAGAAGTAAAAACCTAAAAAGTAAAACATTATAAAATTATAGCCTGTAACAAGCATAAAATAAAAACAGAAAAATAAACTGCAATACAAAATTTGCTACAGAAAATAAGATTTGGAATATTTGCAGCATTAACACACACAAAAAAAAATATTTATATATATATATATAAGCAATATGTACAGCTAGGTTGAAGAAAATGTAAAAGTAATAACAACCAACTAGAATAGAAACAAGAAGCATTAAAACTTGGAAGTTTTTCAGCACCACATACCACCACTATCGAGATTCAATTAAGATCAAAGAAAAAACTTATATAGTCTCAAACAAAGTAGGATGTAGAAGAAATCTACCTCTTTTAAGTATGGGAATTTTTTCCATAAGAAAGGGATTGTAAGAATTTGGAATGAGAAACTCCACTGGGGATCCACATTTGTGCAAATACATGGACTCTGACCAACATGAGAAATCATACAAGCAAGCACATGCTCTAACGCAGATACTTTCCCAAAAGAACCTTTAGCATTTATGTTTTCCTGCACGACAAAAAAATGGTAGTATCAGAAAAGAAGAAGGCCATCACTAAATCACAAGTCTCAAGATGCACAATGATGGTCGTAGGGATTTAAAAAAGGGTATGTAAGAAGTGTATCTAATTAGAAGAAAACAAAACCTAAAAACAGGGTTGCAAAAATGCTTACCTTTGCAGTTAAAATAACTTCTCTAAACAGAGAGAATACATTTCTTTGCAAGAGATAACCAACTGTCTTACAAGCCCATGGCAGTTTAGGGTCTAATATCAAAACCAATGCTTGAAGCAATATGGCTGTTGATGCACTAGGCTCCTCTCCCGTCATCAACAGTTGATCTTTCAATTGATTTCTGCCCAAAAACTAATATTACCCTCTGAAACAGCTTAAAGACATGCACAGAATATATGTCTACATTAAATTCTGCCTGACATCATAGTGCAAGACACTAAGAATGAGAAAGGAGGAAAAGAGAAAGACATGGGTGCATGACAATATATATTAAGCTATCCTCAACATTGGGCATTCAATTTCTTTCCCTGGTTTCAGTTTCTATTTTAGATCCCTGATATTCTAGAGAGCATCTAAAAGCTTCTTAAATATAAAGGAACACAAGCTTGATGCAAATATAGAAATAAAAAAATAGAGAACACCCAGCTGAAAAAAGAAGATTTGAAGCACAAACCTGTTGTGATGTATAGCCTGAATGCAAGCAAATGAGAGTCGCTTCAACCTGTAGACAACCAAAGAATGATTGGATAAGTAGTCCGTGCCTGCAAAGAGTTCCACAACATCCCCTGTTGCACAATTATATGTGAAAGTTAGAGAAAGAAAGAAATGCATAAACTAAAATAATTATATGAAATGCATAATAAGTTGTGCATAAATATGCAAAAGTTAGAGAAAAAAAGAAAGATAAGCAGTTAAGCACTGCCACCACCATAATTATATGCAACACACAACTTATTCATAGTACAACTATTCAATAAGGGATTATTATAGAAATACCACTTTCTCGAACGAAATGCTGAATTAATCGGCAAGTCTCAACAAGAACAGAAAAATCATTCATATTCCATGCATTGACAAAGAAAATTAGCTGGCGGAGAAACTCTGAGTCTGGACCAAAACAATGCCTGCATAAAAAGGGCATATCTGAATAAAATCAGAAAATCACATTAAAGATAAGGCATTTCAAAAAGCAGTGAAGCAGGCCCAAAAGATAATGGTGTTTCAGTTCACTCTGTTGATATTAAATGGAGCTCTCTATACAATGAACCAAAAGAGTTCTTGACAGGAAACATGTTAAAGACATTATAGATGTCCAAATATACCTGTCTACATGATGGCAGTGCCTTCCATAAGTTTTGTAGAACTGCTCTCGCACCTTGGCTCGTTCAACTTCCACTACCTTTCTCCCTCTGAAGTATTTCTGTAGTTAATAATTAGTCAAGACTTTGCCAAATGTAGACCAGCAAGTTCTTAAAGACAAATCCAGACAACCATTTGTTAACCTAAATTGCCTAATAGAAAGGCATACTCTAAATTCATATGCACCCTATGCCGATAACAAATCAATTTAGTAAAAAGTACTTGATGTTGTTAAATCATAAAGCAGACCTAAATAAACAATGCAGGTTTCGATTTAATAAAAACTAATTTATTTCACCACCTTATTAGCTTGGAGGATAGTTTAATGTATTTAAACCTGACAGTGAATTTAATAAACGTTAAATCACAAATTTTCCCAAGTAAACCTGAGAATGGAATTTAATCTGTTTCCTATATATAAGGAAGTTAAAGGAAAACAAAGGGTAGTCTCTCAATCACATTCTACAATGCAATGATTACATCTACCTATAGTTTGAACCCCCAAAACTATATTAGCACTTACCTAGCACAAATAAAGAGCGGCCTATACATAATACTAAACCTGTGCAATCTAACCAACTCTTCGCATTACAAAAGAACCTAGAATTTTTGGAAACAGTCTATTGCATATGATTGTATTTAAACTAAACGAGCATGGAAATTCTCGGGAGAATAATTTTCAGCTCAATGCAAAAAAAAAAAAAAGAGGAAAAAAAGGTTCTTCAACTAAACCAAATAAAGTAATTAATGAAACTAAGAAACAGCCTAAACTCAAAAGCAAAACCTGAATCTTGAGAGCTGCAGAATTTTGCTGGCGCAACCAAAGACGGCGATTGCGTTCCAAACGCGTTTGTTCAAGAAGTTTCTGCCTATCTCTCTCTTTGGAGCTCCGACCGCCCAAATCAACCCGTTTCCGAGTAGTCGGATCACCCGAGAAGAACATTCTCGAAACTCAGCAACTCCGCTAAAACCCAAAAAAGAAACCGAAAGCAATCAATATTCCGAGGGAGCGAAATCAAAGGCTTTTTCCTTTGAGATTCGATGAAGAAAGAGTTGCGCTAAACAGTGTTTTTCTTTATCAGATTGAAAATAAGAGATCGCTGAACGTGCGATGTTTGGTGTTTGTATAGAGAGAAAGTGGGAGGAAAATTGAGAATAATAATTCAGAGAAAAACGTTAAAAATAGTGGAAGAAGAATTTGGGAGAAAATTTGTCGCGACTGCTTAATTTCTACTGTGAATATATATCATTTGAATTAAATTTGTTAATTAAGAATATGGGGAAAAAGTTCAGAAGGCATAAAGGAAGAGTCTTTAAGAAATTCGGAAAGTGTGGGCTGCCAAATCCTTCAGAATTAACCCATTAAAGCCCAATTATCAAACCCTAACTTTGGTTCAATTCCAATCCAATCCCAACACTTTTTTTAAAAAAAATAAATTAATTTGGTCAGGCCACGAAAGATTTGTATTAAGAAGCATAAACCAATTCAACCATTTTTAACAGTAAAGGAGAAAATTTTATTCAGTAACCGATTTAACAGGTTTAAAGTCGTCAACATAATTTTTTAACTTATGTGACTTGATCAAATAGCTATAGTCTCTCTCTTTTTTTTTATCTTTTAACCACAAACATTGATATAAAAAAGATTTCACTAAATCCCACTATAATAAGTCTCACTTTAGACATTATCTATTAATTTGCTTTTATTTGTTTGGTAAAATTCAATTATTAGTCATTGTACTATGCATAAGTTTTGGTTTAGTCCATATATTCTAATTTGGTTAATTTTAACCTTTGTACTTTTTAAATTGGTCCACGTTAGTCCATAAACTTTTCAAATTTTGAAACTTTCGTATCTATACTTTTTAAATTTTGAAATTTCAATCTTGACCCGTACAATAGAAATTAAACTTGATAGGTCAAATTTTTAGTCTTTATGCTTTTCAAATTTTAAAAATTCCAATCTCGACTCAAACAATGGGCATTAAATTGATTGCTAATGTAACACCCCTAATCCGTAACCGTCACCGGAATAGGTTAAGAGGCATTACCGGACTAGTAACTCAGTTCAGAACAATCATTTATCAAATATCATCCCATTTCAGTAAATATCATTCATTCACATTCAATATATATTTAAATCGAGCATACAAAGCTTAAATCATGCATTCGGGACTAAATCGGTAACATATGAAAATTTTGGAAACTTAGAAAAATTTCAACATTTCAAGTATCACACGCCCGTGTGAACAGGTCGTGTGGCTCACACGGCTAGTAGACACGCCCGTGTCTTAGACCGTGTGAAAACAGGGCATACATACTGACTTGTGTCACACGGCCGAGGACACGCCTGTGCCAGGTCGTGTGAAAACTGGAGAGTATACTAACTTGGGTTACACGGCCAACACACACCCGTGTGTCTAGCCCGTGTGCCCTTCGAAATGGCCACACACGCCAGTGTATCAGGCCATGCCAAAACTGTATGGTATACTGACTTATCAACACGGCCAAGTCACACGCCCGTGTGCCATTTAGGGGGGTATACTGACTTGTACCACACGGCCGGTCACACGCCCGTGTGTGGGGCCGTGTGGAGCATATTGAGTTCATTTCCATTTCAACACCAGGGAACACACGGCCGTGTAACACGACCATGTGTCACACACAGTTGAGGCACATACCCGTGTCCCTGCCCTTGTGGACAAAAATAGGCTATTTGCAAAGCCATTTTGCCACCCTATTTTTACAAGCAAACATAAGCATAAATGGTAACATTTCATAACCCAATAAACAACCATTCCATAACATTTCATACCTATATTATACCAATTCAACTTGGTACTCAAATACCTAATTAACATCATGTATTATCCATTCATATATCAACTACATAACAAGACATCTTTTGCACATTTTCATTCCATCAATTCCTTGCCCAAAACATACCATAATTGCACACTTATACACAATCAAAACATAGTATCAAAATAAGCCAAATCACATGGCTTAACTTATACACAAAAACATACCAAAATCATGATATCAAGTAACATAACTAACATCTTTTAAAACAGCCTATACATGCCAAAACACAAGACAATATATACATCATATATCACTTATCAAACTTATAATTTAAGCCAACTTAAATGGCCAAATACACATCAACATTTACATCATTCATGAGCCAAATCTCATGGTTAATATCATATCTCAAAACACATCATCCTATCTCTAGCCTATACATGCCATATACCATATTTACAAAACATCAAAAGTACCAACAAGTTGATTGATAGTATGACGATGTTCCTGATGATCCCCAAGTCTGAGCTAGTTTCGATTAACTATAAAACAGGGAAATAACACACAAAGTAAGCTTTAAAAGCTTAGTAAGCCATATACAAATAAAGTTACCACATGAATCAACATTATTTCCATAGGTAAACTATGATAAAACACATATGAGCCCACAAACCTTTCCCAATGTATACATATTCAATATCACAAGTGAATTCATCAAATACTTCCCTTTTCAATACTCATATAATTCTCGTACGTACTTGAGCCACTTAACTCATCCACACATTCTTTCTTAACTTGACTTTGCCCGTTGAACCATTCGGAATCGTTAAGGATACTCGGAAATTACATATAGCTCGTACAATGCCATATCCCGAATATGGTCTTACATGTTATTACAGATCGATGCCATTGTCCCAGATAGGGTCTTATATGAAATCATATAACGATGCGAATGTCTCAGATATGGTCTTACATGTAATCACATAATGATGCCAATGTCCCAAACATGGCCTTACGCATAATCCTAATGTCATGACATTCGTATCCTATACTATTCCTAAGGTTCGTACGAGACTTTCAAATATTGTAAGCCTATCGATTCTTGCTCATATTTAATCATTCAACATTCATAGCAGTTCAATGACAATTAAACATATATAATTAAATTTAATGACGTTTATTTGCATATTAACTTACCTTGTATTCGAGATAAACGGACTGGATCGACTATTCAATAACCTTTGATTTTCCTCGATCTAAATTCGATTTCTTTCGTTCTTGATCTATATACATTCAAAATTAACTCATTTATTCATCAAATCATTCAATTCAATCCACAAACACATATTTGGGCCTTTTTACACTTTAGCCCCTAAAGTTCTACATTTTTACAATTTAGTCTCTATTTCATAAATACACAAAATTCAAACAATTTAATTCAAATACATGCTAGACGAATTTTCCTATTGTACATATCAGGTCATATTTATCATTTATTCACACATTTAACCCCTCAATTTACACATTTCACAATATAATCTCTATTTGACATTTTTGTCAAAAATCACTTTATAAAATATTAAAATCTATCATCAAGTTTTCATATTTTATCATCAAACATCCAAAAGCTCAAATAATCATCAATGGCACTTCACAAAATCATGAACAAATTCAAAATTAAGGCACAGGCTAGCTAGAACATGAAGCAACGATTACAAAAACATAGAAATCATCAAAAACCGAGCTCAAATCGTACCTTAATCAAGCCAAATGTGTGCCGAACCCTAATGTTCTCCCATGGCTTCTTTCTCTTTTAAATTTTCGTTGAAGATGATGATATTTGGGCTTATTTTTAACTTTGTTTTATTTATTTCATGTATATTATCATTTTTACTAAATTAACCTTTACTAAACCATTTAAAATCATCATATTAATTCCTGTCAAATTCCACTATCAATGGTCTAATAACATCATAAGGACCTCTCATTTAATAAATCATAGCAATTAAACACACTTAACATATAGAATGTCACTTTTGCATTTTACGCGATTAAGTCATTTTTCTCAAATTAAGCATTCAAACGCTAAAATTATTTCACGAAACTTTCACACACATATAATCACATGCTATAAACACCAAAAATAATATTAAAACATTTTTCCGACATCAGATTTTTTGTTCTGAAACTACTGTTCTGATTTAGTTAAAACCGGACTATTACAGCTAAAATATCATGGCTTTTCTGTGATTATTACATTGAAATAGCAAGTTGATATAATTCTATATATGCCATAATTTTTCAATTCCACTTTTGTAGCTAAAATAGTGCATGGTCAGTATACCAAATACATAACAGTCTAATGACACATAGCAGACTTTTACCCTTTCTTGCGAAATTAAAAAACAAAAAAAAAAAAAAAAAAAGACTCTACCATGGTAGTGGAGAAAATAATTTTATTTTATTGTTAAATAAATGCATTTCTTATTCAGCAGATCTATTTCATATCTCTCTTCTCAAATAGACATTGAAGATGTGCAATAAATTGTTAAGGTTTCTTTTTCAATAAAAGTGAGAGAAAAAAAAAAAATTAAAAAGATGAACACATTTTTCACTAAAATGTGTTATTTACGAAGGCTTATGGTTGAGGTGTTGGTGAGTTAGTCCATCACCTGATCCACTTTGGGAAGGCTTGGATTTATAATTTTCACTCTTAGATTAACTTCATCGTTTATTGATTCATGAAAATTTGGTATGGAGGCATTATTAGTAGTAACATATTATTACCAATTCAAGATAATATTGTTGAATCGTATGTAATTATATAATTACAAAGTTATAAAATTTGTATCCATAATCCTACCTTTTTGTGATCCAAATCACCTACTAGAATGCACAAAACATAATTTTTAGAGCATTATTAAATTTAGTTCGAAAATAATATTAGATTTAATTCAATCTTAAAATATGTTTAAAGTTTTTGTATTCGTTTATTTTTATTCTAAGAAATAAGTCTCGGTGAGAATAACTATTCAGTTTTTCTCAATTTCGATATTTAACATATTTAAACTAATTAGGTTCATTAACATCATTATTATTTTTTTTTGAAATTCATGTTGATTATTCTTTTTTATTTCAAAGTACTGCATTAGTAAATTTAATAAAACTGTTAATAATTAACTAAATTCTTAGAAATAAATATAAATAGGTTTAACTTTAAATATAAAAATAATGTAATGTTCAGAGATCACAAATCAAACCCTCCCTTAACGCCAAAACTTCAGCATCATCAGCCTTAACCCTCCGGCCCTTACAACCCATAATACACCCCAACTCATCCCTCAACACCACCCAACAGCACATCGATCACCACCACCGATTCGCCTCAAATGGCTTCCAAACTTCATTTATTAGATCCATTCATTACAGAAACACATTAAGCTTCATAAGGAAATGAAAAATCTCCAGTGCTACACCAATATTATCATGAATGAACCTACCCCTATAAAAGCATTTTGATAATGAGTTATCAATCCCCCTAAAACAGTCTTCAACACTAATAGGTGTATATTGAGAAACATTTTTCAGGAGTTCCCTACAATTCATCTCCCTCAATAGCCTCCCACTCTGAAAAAATTCCTGGAAGAAAAAGCCATTAAAACCATCAGGTCCCGCAGCCTTTTCCACCTCTCCTTCAGATATAGCAGCACACAGACCATTATTCATCTCAGCTGTTACCAAAATTGGAACCACCTCCAGACGCCATTCAAGTCCCTATCCACGTTAGATTGAAACAGTTGTGCCTAAAAAAATTTTTAAAGCATGATTTGATGGTTACACTTGTTAATTAACTATATGGTCTGCCACCTTATTATTTAGAAATAATTTTTTTTTAAAAAAGGGTTGTCTACAAACCCATTTTGATGGGGTCAATAAAATAATGGTGGCTAGGTAAGTTGTTTGATTAGGTTTAAGTAATTAATTAATCAATTAAAATATGAAGCAAATGCAAACTTTGAGTGGAATTAAATTAAATTATTAAAATAATAACAATAATGCTGGCCGTTAACCAACCTAATAATGTCACGAAATGGTCGAGCAGAACTATCCAACAACAATTTTAACTATATATATATGTAAGAGTAGATATGTTTTTTTCGAATATCATTATAATGTTTTGAAATTTATACCTCCTTTTATTCAGATTGATATTTAAAATTTGACTTAGCTTACATTTTAGTCTATTTTTGTAATTCCGTTAAAATTAAAATTAGATGACGTCGACCAATTAAATTATTCCACGTCATCTAATTTTAACAAAGTTATAGAAATGAAATAAAAGATGAGAAGGAAACCATTTTGAAACATAAGTACTAAATTAAATATTAAAGGTAAATTTAAGTAAAAAAGAAATATGTTCTAATGTATGGAGGACTGAGTTGAAAGTTCAAACTATGAATTATGAAACTGCAATCAATCAAACTAAGAAAATAAACTATGAATTATGAAACTGCAATCAATCAAACTAAGAAAATAAAGCATCATTGTAGGAAAAATAAAATAAAAGATTGAAATAGGTGATTAATTAATAAAAATAAAGACGAATGTAGGAAAAGAAAAAGCCACTGAATCTGGACAAGGAAACCTGTTTAATCCTTCCAAATGTATATTGTTTAAGTCTACTTAAACTATATATTTTATTTAAATTATTGTTTTTATTTATTTATCTCATTTACTCGCTTTCGGTAAAAATATGTCATGTGAAATAAAAATGAGAGGATCAAATTATATGCCTAACTAAAAATGTGGAGCAAGCAAGCCCCTGCCCCCTAAAATTAGAAAATTAGAAAATTAATTTTTTTATCTTTTAAAATGTATAAAATTATAAATTAATAATGATGAATTTGTACTTCAACTCTTCCAAAAATGATAAAATTTTAATTTAATCCTTTAAAAGATTATAAAAATATTAACTAATGAATAAAATTACATTTTAACTTTTTTCAAAATTTATAACTTAATTTCAAGATAATCCCAAACTTCACAATCTTATTTTATTATATATGTATATGGATCTACTCCATTAATCAACATCAACTTCATCATTTCCACATTTATAAATTAATTAATTTATCATCTTCCCCGATTAGATAGACGTGTCCTAAATTTCTTTTGATGTTGATAGTTTGTGTATTCAATTTCCTACCTCAACATGTATTTTTTTAAATTTTAAAATATTTTAATTATATCTTAAACTATTGATATTATATCAATTAAGTTCTTTTGTTGTTCCTGTAAAATAGTACATTAAATCTTATATATACAATTAAATTTAAAATGAAAATTTTATAATAAAAAAAAACAAAGCGTTGTAGTATAATTTTTAAAAGTAAGAACTAAAAAAAAAAAAAGGAGAAACGGGGAATGCAAAAAAATTGTAAAAGTTTTCAAAACCTTAAAATTAATATTTTTAGAATATCCTTTTTTACACTATTAATTTTTTTCTGAAAATTTTCATTTCAAATTGTGTCATATAAGATCTAACGTGTCATTTAACAGTTAAATTAACGATTTTAGTAACTGAAGGACCTAATTAACACAATTTCAATAGTTTAGAGATGTAATTAAAATGATTTGAAGATTAGAAACTATTTAAAATGAGAATCATAATTTTGGAAATGTTTGGTACAATTAAATGATATATATTATCACACTCCACATCCTCCTCCTTATCTCATCTCTAGTATTAAATTTCGAATTTTGGCATTAAATTTTACGAGGCATGACTAAAATATTTAAAAATTTTAAGGATTTGATAACAACATTTAAAACTTTAATAGGTCTAATTATTTTTTTAAATTGAAGAAGTGTAACTATTTTTTTTTGGTGAAAAGAAAATGTTACGAAATCAATAAGTTAAATCATCGTAGGAGGATCCTCAATCAATCTTAAGCCTAGTCTTCTAGAACGAACTGACTTGGCCAGACTATCAGCAACTAGATTCTCTTCACGAGGTATATGTTGAATCCTCCACTGGTTTACCATTTTAAGGATAAGATGAATTCTTCCGACGAGTGCAGAATTAGAATTTCCTGAAGAACCTTCTTGAATAGCGTTAACAGCTTCAATACTGACAGTTTGGATTAAGATCCTTTCGAACCATCTGTCCAAAATAAGATTTAAGGCATCTAAGATCTCTTAAAGCTCAGTCTCTACCACCATACAATTGCCCAAATACCTACATAACCCCATGATCCACCCATCATTATGATCGCACACAAAACCTCTAGCTGCTGCAAAGCCTTCATCAAGTCTAATATAACTAATTTTTTAAAATACTTTGAAGGAAGTGACGAGAATTTTCAAAAATTTTAAAGATAATTAATTAAAAATTTAAAAAAAAAATCATCTTTTATGTCACTTTAGAGTGAAACAAAGACTATGTTTAATCTCACTGTGTGCAATAATTTAACCCTTAAAAATAATAATATTATAATTTTGATCTCTTTAAAAATTTAAAAATTATAAATCAACGTAATAACAAAATTGCATTTTAACTAAAATAATAATTTAATTATGTACTTAGAATATACAAGGGTGTTTTGGTCATTTTCTTTATTTGTTAACTAATTAGCAACATTCTCTTGTTTTATTGGTTGCTTCGTACATCGAAAATTTAATTTTATATTACAATGTTAAAATTCTTTCGTTAGTGTGATATTTTGAAATAAAATATATTCACTTTATGACTATATAATAAAACAATGACATTGTTGTTGAGCTAAATTAAAAATAAAAAAATTTTAACGGTAATGAGTTTATATTATTAAATTTGAAAAATAGAGAAACTAAATTCAAGTAAAAAGAATTAAATATACAAATATTAGAGGGACTTAAAACATAGTTTAACATTTTATGTATCTATGAGCAATAAGATTTCTAGATATTTGACATTAACTTGGCTAAAATTAGTATAATTATATCAAATAAGAAGTTAGAGTTAGCACTTCGCAGTCCATCTTTTTGTTGAATTTTTTACAGCATCATTCATATTTCTATAACGATAATTTAGGGAGATTCATCACTTTCTTAATTTCAATTATGACAGTAGATACAATGTATTGACATATACATGTATATTCAAGCACAAATTATCATACGTCTTTAATTGAAATTTAAAATAAATAAATAAGATAAATGTCGGATTTTAATCTTATTTCTAGAATTAAAAAAACTCCATAACTAATGTTTGAGATAAATATAAAAATTATATATAAACTTTAGTCTAATGTATAATATCGTACACGAATTTTGATTTTATGCAATTTTAATTTAATTTTCACAAACTTCTGATATTATCAATGTAGCACCATTTTACGTATATATCATATACACATATAATTATATTAATTTAATATGAAAATAAGCTGACGTATTTAAATCAAAGTTTCATACGTACATATGAACCATGATCAAAGATTCACGTGTATAATTGTGCAGTTGCACTAAATCAAAGTTCATATATCAATTTACACGGGACAAATCTTAAAATTATACATAAACTTTGATTGAACGTGCAATTTGATACATAAACTTTGATTTAGTGTAATTATACACATGAAACTTTAATTTATTTTTATATTGAATAAATATAATTACTTCTATATACAATATATAAACATAAAATGATGTTATATTAATAATTGTGTTAATAATTTGTGAGAATTGGAACAAAACAAATTTTCATGTATAAAATTATATAAAATCAAAGTTGATGTATATAATTGTACATATTAAACCAAAGTTTATGTATAGTATTGAGATTTATTCTTTTTTTTTTTACATAATGTTTAAAATTACTTATAGCTCCTCCAACTCATAAATAGGAGGATAATACGCTTCAGAGCACTGAACTCGCGTTTTTCTACATTGACAATAATACACATATCAATCGAATTAAGACTCAATCAGTAATTTTGAGATTTATTCCTAATTTACATATGAAATAATAATTCAAAATTTTTTTGTCGTCAAACCATGGATAAACTTTTATACCTAACACATATTATATTTATATATATATATATATATATTGTATACACACACGCATGCCTCAAAAGAGTCCAAAGAAATTGAGAGACCAATTTGGCAAAAAACGAATAAATTTCAACCCCTATTAGTTTTGGTCAAAGACGCTTCCGATTGAGGGAGAAAGAATTAGAATGAGAAAAAAAAAATCACAGTAATAATAAGTCTATAAACATAGGAGTTAATTTCTATTCATGTATCATTGTATATATGTGTAATCTTTCTTTAAAAATATTAGGGTAAATTACACTTAATATTATTAAAATATTAGTCATTCAATTTCAAAAAGTTACAAAATGATCATTAAACCATTTGATTTTTTTTTATTTAAGTCATTGGGTTGTTAAGTTTTTTTTATATATATATATAAATGGTTTGACTAATAAGTTTTACGTGACGATTCTACGAACGGTATAGTAAATCAATACTTATTAACAAGTAGAATAACATATTTTAGATTCAAGTTGATCTGATGATCAATATCAGAGATTGGAGAAGAAAATCGTTTGGATTTTGGTTTGTAATTCATTATGTTCAAAGCTGTTTGGGGAAAAAAAACTAAACTGTAGAAGAGAAGGGGTGAGAGCTTTCGAGTAGTACAGGCAATACGAACAGAGAACGTCATATACAACAATGATTTTAACGACCCAATGATCTAAATGAAAACTTTTAAATAGTTTGTAGCCATTTTATAACTTTTTAAAATTAAATCATCAAAATATAAATTTACTAATAATTTAATAACTTTATATGTAATTTATCTACAAAAATTAAGGAGAAAATTTAGATATTTAATGCTAATTAATAATGGAAGAGATTTGATTGATCGGTGATCAATGTGGTCAATGAACAAACGCCACCGTCCAATTAGAAATATCAACCCCATTCACCCCTAAAACCCGGGCTACCTTTTTGAACAAATGACCAAAATTTTTTAATGGAAATCATGGTTGTCACTTGTCTAATTTCAAATTTCTAAATTTCAATCGTAATTACGATAAATATGAAATAAAATAAAATATTTTTAAGTTAATACTTTTTTTAATTTCACCGTAATCGGCTGAAAAAGACTGTTGTAAGTTTGAGATTTTTTAAACAAGTTTTGACTTTAATTGATAAATTTGTTAACAACATCAAACTTTTCAACCATTCACTAAATTTGATTGTTGCTTTAGGTTCTTGAAACCCTAATTTTGTAGCTTCATGAACTTGGGGTCCATGGACTTGGAAGTGCAAATTTTTCTTAGCATTATGGAGTTTTGAAAACTTTTTAATTTATTCAAATCAGATAAACTTTAGATCAAATATTATCATCTATCACCGTTTAAAAAAAAAAAAAAAAGAAGAAGAAAAATGCTACCAACAATAACTTAATTGGGAGCACCAAATCAATGCATGGTTTCGATAATTTTGAGTCACAAATAGAAGATGAAGACTTAATTGGGAGACGCTTTTTCGATTTGTCAATAGCGTGTTTAGCTAATTTTAAAACAGATCAAACTAAAGTTATTTTATTCTAATTTTGAAAATTTTGATTTATTCATATTTTCGAATCACAATAAAAGAATTTAATAGTAATAATTGCGTGTAGGAACACTAATTCAAGTGTTTTTAATAATTTTGAATTAACCGATTGAGTTTTAGTTTAATTGACATCGGTATTATTACCAGGGTAAGAAAATGTGGGTTCGAGTGTGTTAAAGTCGTATTATTCTCTTATTTAAGAATTGATAATGAATTATGGATAGTTTTAAGCACTATTTAAGCATTATGGATAGTTTTAAGTTTAAATTTCTGATTAAAAATAATTAATTGATTTTGAATATTCTGATATTTTGGAGTATGCAAAAGACAAAAGAGGGGATTTGGTTATGGTACTGGGGATTTTTTTTTTTTAAAATTACAAAATTTCACTAAAATCATTATTAGTACTAAATTGAATAATTAGTTACCTAAAATAAATTTAGAATAACCTAAAGAATAGGGTTCCAACCTAAAATATTAAAAATTTCAAGCCCCAACTTCGCTATTTAACCAATACCTTATTCACTATTGAGGGATTTGTTGGTTTGATAAGTGATAAAATAATTCAAGAAATTTGAGTTTTTGTAGTATTCGCACATTTGAAGTTTCGTGTTTGAATGAATTTAAAATGTAAGTTCAATTGTTAACATTATTATTAAATCCAGATTTATCACAACATCAATTTTTTATTTCAAAATGTCGCACTAGGGATTTAACAAAATAATATTAACAATTAGAAATTTCGAAATCTGAAAAAGTAAAAGGATTAAATTTCAAATGTATAAAGATAAAAGGGAGTTAAAGCAAAATTAACCAAAACTAGGGTTTAAATCCCATAAGAAAGAAGTAATTATGTGGAAAGGGATGGAGAAGACGTGTCCTTTGTTTTGATGCTATGCTTGCTTTTCCCCCTCCACGCTCCAGTCCCCTAATGGGGGGTAAGCAATTAAAAAGCTTGTCACCCTTTCTACATCAACTATTCAATTTTTTATTACAATTTTAACATCATCCAATTCAGAAATTGCTTTTTAAGTTTGGTTAATTCAATATTTGTTGATGTCTGAATAGGTGAAAATCGTAATTGCCCAACAAATTATAGAATGAAAAACCATCCAATATTTGCTTGTTTTAGTGATGACTGATGTTTGGTATGCGTCATATGGGACATACAATACTTCCTTTTGCTCCTTCATAATTTAAAACTTTCTACCTTGATTTTCACAAATTTCGATAATATCTACTCTTTTAGATGTAATATCTAAAAGGATTTATAACCCGAACCTATAAATATAAACATAATGCGTTTTAACGTATTTAAATACCAATCAAACTAAGATTCAATTGACATAAATGATTTTTTTTATGTATATTAATGTGGTCGTTTCTATATTGATTTTCTCATTGTTTTTTTTATTTTTTTAATAAACATCTTTCATATGTTACCATCCATTATTAACACATGGCACTAACTAGCATTTTAATGAAAAATAATAATGGAACGACAGACTAAATAACTTGATTGGAAGTTAGAATAATAATGATAAATTAATGATTAAATTATAATATTTTGAAGTTTAGGGATCACCATGAATTTGATTCATAGTTTAGGACCAACCCGAATACTTATTTACATTTCAAAAGAATTTTGTTATTCGTGATTTTATATATATTATACGTAATAGAAAATATTTTTTTTTTACCTAAATAAAAGAAAGAGTTGTTGAGGATTTCATGTTAAATGAATCTAAAATTCTTTTTGGTACTAAAGCAATAACTTAGTCAACATTGATAAAAAAAAATTTAAAACCTTATCAAATTGGGGAGAAAGATCATATTAATAAGGTGGCTAGAAGATGCACATTGGGACTTCATTTCTTCTCTCAGCCGCCTTTACAAGTGCAAGATATTTTGTCTACTGATTGTTGCATTACAGTTTAATTTCCTACCTTTTGGTTTGAGCTTTGAATCTCAACTTCCTTTTGTAAATTAAAAAAAAAATCATTATTTTTAGGGCTCCAAATAAAATGTTTGTCACTGCTCCCTTATGTTGGTTTTTTTTTTTTTTTTTTTTTTTTATAGATGTAGAAAATCACTATTATTTAAACGACAACTATTTCAAGTACTACAAAACTATCTAAATCATCATGTAAAATTTAAAGAATTGCATCAGGTGGCTGTGGGAAGATAATAAGACTGAGTTCCAAGTTAAAAGCCATGGCTGCCGTACTATTTGCTAGTCAATTTCTTTCACGAAACACATGTTTGTGTTTGAGATTAATTTTTCAATCACCAGTAATAATTCTTTTGACATTTCGTAGAATATCACTGTCATAATCCATCTCACCCTTTCCACGAACAAGGTCGCCATCTTCCTTGCTAATGCCAACCCATAATGGATACCTCGTAATTCGACTTCGACAATACTACATATCCCTATATTTCTTGCAAATCCTAAGTGTTAAATACTATTTTCATCTCTGATAAATATATTGGCAATAATTTTTTTTTAAATAGAAAAGAGTTTCACCGTACTACTTGGCAACTAAGTTCACTTTCATATCTATATATATATATTATTGTCCAGCACTAAAATTTGATGGTGTGATACAATCTCAAAATGCCAATTCATCAAACTTTTACATTTTTCAAATGCATGGACCAAAATGAACTTAGTTATTAAATTTAGATATAACGTAAACATTAAAAATACAAATACCAATGTGGATTAAATAGAATGATTTAATGACCTAAAAATACATTAACCCTAAAAACTCTATCACATTATAAATAAATGAAACATAATTACATTATAATAATTAAAAAAAAACTCAAAGCATAATAATCCATTGGAAAAAAATGTGTGAAATTATCTTATAATGGCATTTAAATTCTTTGCATCATGGTCCACCTCAATTTAAACCAAAGCACACTTTCTTAGGGTTTAACAAAAAAAAAATTATTTCTAGTTGATATTATAACATTGTGGAGTAACATTTAATTAATACAATAATTTAATGGAACCTTTTTTTGCCTTGTGTGTAGGGTACTTAAAAAGCATTGAATTAATCCGGCTCCCATACATTAAATTAATAAAAAAATTAAATTTAAAGAAAATTAATTAGAGAATTACTAATAAATAAAATAATAAAAAATATTTTTTTAGGGATAAATATTGAAACTATATACGAAGTTTGATCTAATGTGCAATACCGTACATGAACTTTTTTTCTCTGCAATTTTATAAATGGAATTTTGGTTTGATTCAATTTCCAAAAATCACTTGCAACATTATTGAATTAGCACTATTTTACGTTGGAAATTACATATACAAACAATTACATTAATCCAATATGAAAATAAATTTATTTATTTATTTATTTAAATGTGTATAATTAAATCAAAATCAAAATTTTATGTACACATATAAACAGTAATAAAAATTTCATATACATAATTACACCAAATAAAAATTTATATATCAAACTGTACATTAAAATAAAATTAATATTTATACATTTTTATATAAAGCTTTAATTAAATATTAAAAAATATATAGAATGCTAGAATTTTAAAATATTTTCTTTTGTAAGTTACTACTAACAATCTTATCAAAGTTACCATTAAACTCAATCATTATGAGGAGAAAAGATTGTATGAAACAGTGACGCCACATCATCTGTATCTCTTTCCAATAGATTTATGCCACATCAGTATTTTTATCCTGAATTTCAACATTTTTATCCTAAAAAAAATTAAATCCAAATTAAAATTCTGAAATTCAAGATAAAAACGCTGATGTGGCATAAATCTATTGAAAAGGGATACAGATGACGTGATGTCACTGTTTCATACAATCCTTTTCTCATTATGAGTGCTAAACAAAATAAATTAATTCAAGAACTTAACTCACCTACATATGATTTACAAATGTGGGAGTCGAACTTGGGATCACAACATTGCCATGTTTGAGTCACATTGATGTAAACCATACAAGATTATGTATGGTTATTGTCTTCTCAGGTACTTAACGAGATGCTCTCAGTTTACGAACCGATCACCAATTTTTTTGGCATTCGAACATTTGACAGAATTGAAAGTCCTTGAAAATTTAAATATATTATACATTGATTTATTGAACGTTAATATTATACATTAATTTATACGATTCTTTTTAAATATTTTAATTTTTTAAAATCTAACTCAACAATCAAACTTTATCGGCTTTTCCCAAGAGATTTAACTTTGTCACTAAGCTAATGTGCCATTGACTATAATAATTAATAATTACCCCCAGTTTCAACTTTCATATGTCCAAATAAAAAAGGGTTAAATTAATATTTGGGACTTGAACTTTGCAATTATTTTTACATGGGGGATTGAACCTTTTTTTGGTTCAAGTTAGCCATTGAACTTGGCAATTGCTCCTATAGTAGGGCTTGAATAAGGTAATTATTCTCATATTGGCGCCTAAACTATTTTTTTCTTCAAGTTAACCTCCCAAACTTGGGAATTGTTCCCATATTAGGGCTTGAACTTGACAATTGTTCACTCATTAGAACTTGAACTTTAAGGTTTTCATAGAAATATTATGGGCTAACTTGGACAAAAAAATGTTCAGGCTCAATTGTAGAAATAATTGCCAAGTCTAAACCCCAATAAATAATTTAACCCAATAAAAAAAATGACTTGTAATTATGTACTATAGGTCATTGTTCTCTTCATACATTTGAAATCTAGTCCTACTTTTATTTCAATGAATTTAGTTCCTTTACTTTTCGGATTTAGAAATGAATGTCCAATTCTTAACGTCGTTAAAATTCTTATGTTATACTCAAATTCATTACAACAAATTTTTTTTTGTTACATGATAATTAAGTGAGTATTATTTTTTAATTTCAAATTATTATTTTAACTAATTTAATAAAAAATACTAATATTAATAATTCAACCTGAATTTTAAAAACTAAAAAACTACATTCTAAATATAAAAAAAAATACCGTATTAAAACATATTTTAATCTAATTAAAGGCAGCTTAATATTGACCCGACATACCTTCCAATTATAATCCTTTGTGATTAAGCATCGGTTAAAATGTCAACCATTTGCATTAAATATTGGTTAAAATGAATTATAAAGAAAGGGTTAAATTATTTTGAGGTACGGACTTGATAATTATATCATGTTGGAGCTTGAATTTTTTTTTTCAAGTTAGTTATTGATATTTATTTGAAAATTTTAAAATTCAGGTCTTATGTAGGAATAATTGTCAAGTTCAATACCCAATATGAGAACAGTTGTTAAGTTCAAGCACTAACTTGGACAAAAAAAAAGTTCAAACCTCAATGTGAGAATAATTATCAAATTTAAAGATAAATTTGGATAAAAAAAGTTCAAATCCTAATGTAGAAATTATTGCCAAATTCAAACCCCAAATAATTATTTAACCCATAAAATAAATTATAATTAATGTTCTATTTTTAAAAAGAATAGTAAAAGCATATATTGAATATATAAAAAAAATCTAAAATTAAAATTAAATATGCATTCAACTGATTCAAATGCCTTCCAATATAGGGAAAGGTAGCCATAACTCGGCTAATTAATGAAGTGGATCTGGGGAAAACCAAGATCGGTCCTCAACTTGCCCCTTGCGTATCTGATCATCGGTTGGGTTGGTGCAAAATTTAGCTCCGTTTTTCAGGTTTAGATTTGTCTCGGTCTGAAAAATGAGCCTAAATTTCTGTCCAAGTCTAGTTTAAATTAAAATTACTAAATTTGAGCTCGACTCGACCCGACATGCCTGTATTTGTTTATTTATTTTAGATTATTATATTTATATAAAACAAATTTAAAACATTAAAATAAATATTCCCCAACAAATTGAAAATACATTAAAAAAGTTTTTCCACTTAAATAACACTAAAATAGTTGAAACTTAACAAGCAAATGCACCTAAGGGCATATCGGTTGAAGTAGATTCTTCTTTCTGATTGATCAATCAAAACCCCTTCCCAAATTGTACAAGCTTCTTCTAAAGCATACGACTTTCTGGATGTAGATGATAATATCTATATAGATGGATTCGTATAATTCTTATATATATTATACAATGAAGTACCACATGAGTGGATATATAGGAATCCAAATCTGTTGAACCACTCATGTTATGATCTTCTACATCCTAGGTCTTCCCATTCCATCATCTGGCTTATGTTCTTCATGTAGCATTCAGACCGAATGACTCTATGAAATTACGTTGATACTTCCACATATTATGAGTAACGTAGGAGACATCTCTATTTATCGCTCGGGGAAACTTTAGAATTACCATTGCTTAGCTTTCAATTCGCCTCTAACCATCAAATGAAATGTGAATAACTCGTCCTCCTCTCTTTGAAATAAAGGGCACTTCTGGTTCTATCGGTGCTTGAAACAATTTTGTCTTCTCCATAATACTATATCTCTAGAGTCAATTTGAGTACCTCTATAGGATAGACCTCAACAGAAAACTGAAGAGTAACAGCAACAAGTGATTGAGTTCAATAGTTCATAGTATAACTCTAGAATAATAGCAAACTTAATAATAAAACAAGAGATATACAATATCTAAATAATAACAACAAAATAGTAGCAATATAATAGTGAAATAACAACAACAAAAAAAAAAATTAGGCTGATTTGGGCCAAGCCTAAGCCAAAAAAGCCTACCCAAGACTCAACCTGTTTAAAAAATGAACTTTTTTTTTTTTGTCCAACCCTCCCACTTTTCGGACCCATGGTCAGGTCCAATACGCATATATGCGAAAAATATTTCCAAATTACTATAAACAATTTAAATTAATCTCTAAATTTCAAAACAACATTATATCTATTAGGTTATTCCTTTTAACCTAGCCATGAATTTAGGTATTATATCAGCTCAAATTTGACTTGGAACAAATTTATAATACTTGAATTATAAACACATGCGTAGTTATTGTATGAACAACTTAATTATATTGTATTATAAAAAATAATAGTGTCAAAAAAATTACCCGTCAAATCTAAATTGTTCATGTAGTGTGTATATATACATTTACAATTTTATTCTCGTGTTTTAAATATGCTATAACCAGAGACAAAGATAGGGGCTAGCCGAGGCCTTACCCTTAGTTTGGTAAATTTCTTGTATGTCCCTTGAAATATTACAACATTCTATTAACAGATAAGGAAAATTTATAATCCCCTCCCCTCAATTTCTAAATATCTTAAATTACATTGAAAAGTAGAAATTTTGATATCATAAATTCAATTGTAATTTTAAATAATTATATACCTATTTTAATTATATCAAATAGATTATAGTGTTTTTCTTAATAAGTTAATAATTCCTACTAAATTTTTACATATAAAACATACCTATTTGGGTCGGCTTATTAAATGATAAAACTATATTTTTAAATAAATAAATTATAAATTATATAAATATTAATATAAAAATAATTTTTAATTATTTTTAACAATAAAATTGGTAATTAAATATAATTTAAATTGGGCTCGACTAAAAACCTATAAAAAATCAAATTGTAATAGTCCGTAAATTTAGTCTCACCCTTCATGGTATTTCTAGCTTCGTTTATGGCTATAAGTTACATTTGAGTTGTCACTTAACACTAAAAATTTAATGGCTAAAATAATGAAAGTACATGATTGATACGATACTTGTTATACTCCTAGGCATTACTTGCATCGCAATGAAAGAGCCTACGTTGTTATTGACATCTAGTAGGCAACGCAATGATACCATTGTTGCAAATCTATCGTGGACACGATTTGAGTTGTCACTTAACACTCAAAAAAATTATGGTTAAATTAATGAAAGGACATAATTGATACAATACTTACGATACTTGTTATACCTTTAGGCATTACTTGCACCACAAAGAAAGAGCCTACTTTGTTGTTGACATTTAGTAGGCAACGCCACAATGCAATGCCATGACACCATTGATGCAAATCCACCAAGGATAATAGTCACAACGAGATCAATCTCATTTAATGATCCAAACTCTCCAAATTCACTAACCTCCTAAAAAGTCATATTCAACTTATACCCTAAATCGGGCATATGATTCGACCCTACAAGAAAGCTAGCATGAGATGGGGTTCGTTTCAGACAATTCTTCATCTATAAATACCTCTCTCTACTCAAGAGAAAGGGAAGAGAGGGGAAAAAACCTCGAAACTCTGTTTCAATATCACCCAAGCATCTTTCAACTACTAAACTCAACGGCTCTCCGCACTTTAAAAGGTGAGAACCATGTTTAGCTCGATAGCTCTTTGAACTCTAGGAAAAGTCTGAGTTGCCCCCGTTGTAGTATTCAAGACTCTATTATAACTTAATTGTTATAACAATATTTAATACTTTAAAGATCCGTTTGAAGTTCTAAAATAAAATAAAATTCTAAGTTATAGTTTAAGGACGTATGGTGCAATTAACTTTATATACTTATATATGTATACTTATTGATTAATACATTAATTGCTAAAGCCTCCCTCTCCATTGCGAGAGCGTAGAGTGGAACATATATAGAATGGTTGTTTGCTAATTGCTTGCATGCAAGTGGCAGATACAGAGAGACATAATAGAGTCATGCCCACACCTTCCCCAAAGCCGCCTAAACAAATATTATAGCACCCTACTTAGTAACAACATTTTTCAATTTTTGTTGAATTAATTAACTTCCTATTAGACTTTTTTTTATTAGTTACAAAGGTAATTATTTGATAACCCAGCAGTAAAATTTTTTAATTTCACAAACGATGTTAAAAAAAAACTATCATGTATCTTTAAATTATATTTAAAAAAATAATAAAATTAAATAAACGAGACACGTCCCGATTTTTTAGCTTTGCTTGTAAAGTAAAAAACACTTCACAATTTAACAACTTCCAAAATTTTTAAAAAAAGTATGAAAAAAAACTAAATTTGACCAAATTAAAACATAAAATACTAAATTCACAGCTTAAACATAATACAAGGACTAATAGCATATTTTAACCCTTTTTTCTTTTATCCTCCATTTTCAAATACCAACCTCCGTCTATAAAACCCTCCCCACTTTTAGCTATCTTCCTTGGATTAATCCTAACTCTCTTTCTATCTGTTTACTTCCCTTTTTCTTCTCTGTCTCAAAAGATATTTATCTCTATCATCATCATCATCATCATATATAGTTTTATAAATTACAAAATATATATACCTTTATAATATCAGTCTCCCCATTAAAGGGTTTAAAAGAATGGATGTTAAAGCAAAGGGAAACGTACGAAGGGAAGAGGAGGATGATCAAATAGAGCTGAGACGAGGACCATGGACTGTTGAAGAAGATTTAAAGCTCGTTAATTACATTGCTGCTCATGGTGAAGGTCGATGGAATTCACTTGCTCTTTTCGCAGGTAATATTATAATACTATTACTACAAATATTCTCCTTTTACTTGTTGCTTGCGAGGTGGTCTTGTTTTCATATCTCCATGTAATGGATATGGATTTGAGTTCGCCATAGACCAAAAATTAACCTCCAACTTCATTTGTTTCTTTTTTTCCCTCTTTTTCTGACAAAAGTGTGAAGTTTCCGACAAGAAAAAGAGAGAAAAATCTTGGGTTTTGATTCTTTTTTAGACGAGGGATAAATTTCATCAATTGGTCCTATATTTCATTAAAGCTTCAATTGAATCTTCGAATGGGAGTATCCAACTATCGTTCTAATCAGGTCCTTTTGTCAATCTATAGTTTTGGACTCAATTGTTAGCATGGAAAGGATCAATTAATAGTTTTGGACTCAATTTATCGTTCTAATCATGTCCTCAAACCAATCATATCCAAACTGAGGAAATGACTTGATTGGAATGATAATTTAACTTGAGGATTCAATTGAAATGTTTTGAAGTTTAAAGATCAATTTAGAATTCTACTAGTAATTTGAGAATGCTTGATGCAATTAACCCTATATATAGTTTGGACCAAATTGTAAGAAAAGAAAGTAAAAAGCTGCATGTTCCATGGAAATGCTCGAGGATTTGGGGCTTTGAATGTGAGGTTCATGATGTTGGTATCGTATAGGGAGAACCTAATCATCAAAGCATATAACTTTACCAAAAAATTTATTGTATCTAAATATAAATATCCGAATGACATATATATTTATATTTATATGCCACTACAAAATTGGTATTGTTGGTAAAAAATTGAGGCACCGAGTCTCGTGTATTTAGGTTTGAGTTTCATCATACATAATTTTTGTTATGTGTGGACTTTAGCTTAGTGAGTCAAATTTAATCTAGATTGTTTTGGTTCTTACTTCATTGCTCGAATATATATTTATAATTATATTATAATTAAAATGTATTTTACTTATAAACTTTCTTAAATATTTATAGGTCTCAAAAGGACGGGAAAAAGTTGTAGATTGAGATGGTTAAATTATCTTCGACCCGATGTTCGACGTGGGAACATCACCCTTGAAGAACAACTTTTGATTCTTGAACTTCACTCTCGTTGGGGAAATCGGTAATCTTTTAACTCAGTTTAATTATAATTTTAGTCCTTTTTTATGTTAAAATTCAAGATTTAATCACTTTATTTTAATTTAACATAATTTATTCTCTCTATTTTTATAATATTATTAGTAACTCCAAATTGATAGATAACACAAATTTTTTTATATAAAGTTTAGTTCTTTTAGACACAACTTACGAAGCTTTTTAATTTACTATTATAGATGGTCCAAAATCGCCCAACATTTGCCTGGAAGAACTGACAATGAGATAAAAAACTATTGGAGAACTCGTGTCCAAAAACATGCCAAGCAACTCAAATGTGACGTGAACAGTAAACAATTCAAAGACACCATGCGATACCTATGGATGCCAATGTTAAATGAAAGAATTCAAGCCGGCATCGCCTCCTCCTCCTCCTCAACAGCCACCGCCATGGGGCAAATCGTTATGCCACAAGTAGCCCTAAGTTATAACACCCTTGACAATACCAGCACCGCAGTCTCGTCGAAGACTCAAGTTTCACCAACATCGAATTTTTCCGATTGTTACGGTAACATCGTCCCGATTAATGAAAACCCGAACCCGGATTACTTTCAGGCTAGCCAAATTAGTTCCTCTAATGATTACAACCATGGCATGGATTTCCAACCATGGTTGCGTGGAGTTGATAATATTACATCAGATCATTTCTTGGATTGTGATGATTTTTTGTTCTTACAGCAGCAATTTAACTTCAACATGTGAAAAATATATCAATCAAATAAATTGATATATACAGTGAGGGAATTTTCAAGTAAAATTTTGAAAAAAAAAAACAAATATGAAAATATAGGGTTTGATTTGTCTAATTGTGTATCAACTTTAGTTTGTATTTTGTAACCATCTATTTTTTCTATTTGAGGGGTGGGGGAAAATTGTAATTTAAGACTTTTGTTGTTAATAATAATCACATTCATTCATATTAACTTCATCTTATTTTACTTTGAGTTTTCTTTTTTTTTAATTGATTTTTAATTAATAGAAATTTAGAATTTGTTTTTGCTTTTTTATACTTTATTTTTATTTATGAAAAATAATTCTATTTTATATTTTTTGAAATTTAAAAAACACGTCTGCATAATAGAAATAAAAATTTATTTTTAATAATAAAAATATGAAAATATATTCATGCCTATTTTCCTATAATAGAAATATGAGAAATAGTCCTCAACCATGGTAAAAGATTATTTTGATATTTAAACGATAATATTTTTGTCTTTATATTGATATAAACCAATGTTAATTCATTATAAAATTAAAGTTAAACGTTTTTATCTTTTCATAAAATGTAAGGATAAAACTAAAATATAAAATTGAATCGCGTGTGTTGACATGATGGTCAAGGTATTTATCATCCCATGAGTGACTTGAGTTCGCGTCATGCTTACTGTCAGACTTTACCCTCCTCTTATAATTCACCAAAAAAGAAAAACCCAAAACTAATATCAATAGAATAAATTACAATTTACCAGTTAATTCATTTGGAATAAAATAATAATTGGTTCCACTAAATGAGTTCAATTAAGAGCTATGATTAAATATATAATATTCTTTTGGAGATCATGTAGTTGTCCATGGGGCATAAACCATAAGCTACTTCTACATTACACTACAAAAAAGGTAATTAAAAGGCCTTTAATTAAACTTAATTAACTATCAATCTATTAAATAAATAAATAAAAAGTATAAAGGGAGACGTGGCGGCATTTACGCGTTAAGTTGGCCATTATTAGACTTTTTGGGATTTTAGACATCCAACCTCCAAAACCAAACATAAAATATTTTTTTTAATCCATACTTTGAATATTGTATACATAAATTTTAATTTAATGTAATTATGTATGTGAAGTTTTAATTGTAGTTTAAATATATATTTGAAGATTTAATTTTGATTTAATTATATATATTTAAAAAATAAATACATCAAATTATTTTATATGAAATAAATATAATTATTTATTTTTACAATATATAAATATAAAATGATATTATATCAATAATTATATTAATAATTTACAAGAATTAGGTCAAATTAAACCATAATTTATGTACAATATTAGAATTTATTTATTAAGTTATGATTCATTTTAATCTTCGTTTTTATGTCAAAATAATTTTCTTAATTTTAATGCTTTTTAGATTAGTTTATATTTTTTATTCTCAAAGTGCTTAAAACTGTTCAATCCAAATTATCAATAATTGTGAATCAGAACCTTTTTTTTTTTTTTCAAGAAATCATTGAGGAAGAAAGTGTCGATAAAATATTATTATTTGATATAATTAACGTTATTAAAGTAATAAACCCCATAATTTTTTTTAAAGAAAAATGAAGCGGCACGTGTGGAGGACAACGCGAAAGTGAAGCACGTGATGGAAGAGATAGAGAGGATGGCGGCTGGGAATCTTTGTAGGGCGCGTGGCAATGGGAGAAGCCACCGTCGTGGTCCCCACCGAGTTTGTTGTTAAATTGAGGACACGTGTTTATTTATGGAAATAAAATATAGTTAGTGGGGAGTTGTTATAATTAGAGTTACAGCCGCAACTCTTGAAACAGTTCCATCAGACTTATCTCCTGGTCTTATTTAGTCCTTGTAGCAACAACAATTTAATACCTATTTACTATTTAGTCCTTCTAAAGAGGAAGGGAAGTATAAACTGCTAAACCCAAATAAAACTTAAATATAAAATTCACCCAAAAAGTATACCTTTCTTTTCGCGTAAGATTTCTTTTATAATAATAAATTAAATATAATTATGTAGATCAAAACATACAAATAATAAAATAGGGTTTAATCTCAATTTAATTCAATTGAATATATATTATCAAGATTATATCTAAATAAAATTCATCTCAAAATTCAAAGTTATCAAATTAGGTAATCCGAGTTTTAGTATGATTTGAAAAATACAACCCTACTTGCATTCATATTATTTTGAATATTTAAGAATCTAAACCCTTCAAATTTCTTTTAATCTTTCTACAAATATCAAGTTTTTCTGCAGCAGCTACAAGAAAGCAAATAATGGAAATATCTCATGATCAAGATCACGTTGATGAAATCTCTCAATCTCAGTTTGAAGAATCTGTGGATGATTTTTTAGAAGAAATCGATGACGACGAGGATAATTATGAGTGTCTTTTAGAAGAAAACGACGACGATGATGGTGATATTGATGACGAAAATTACATTGATGATCGTCAATCTCAAATAGATACTTGGAATTTTGATGATCACCCTTTGTTCGAACGAGATTATCGTTGCCTCCCATTATCTTTCCACGACAAAATAAATGATGATTTATCAGTTGGTAATAGAATCATTATGCCCTCCATGGATCTTGAATTTATCATAGAAAATCAAGTCCCCTTGCCTTTACAATTCGAGATTCATAACTTATCGGAAGGGAAGTTTTCCCATTGTGGGGTTCTCGAGTTCAGTGGACATGAAGACGGTGTAGTGTTCTTACCAGATTGGATGATGGAAAACTTGCAACTAAAAGCATGTGATTTCGTCTATATGAAGAATAAAAAGCTAGAAAAAGGAAGTTACATCAAGATTCAACCACACACAAGTGATTTTATTTCTATTCCGAATCCGAAAGCTGTGTTGGAAGAAAATTTACGTAAATTTTGTTGCTTAACAAAGGGTGATACCATAATCATCAGCCATGGGAGCAAAAGGTTTTATATTGACATAGTGGAAACTAAGCCCGACGATGCTATTAGCATTGTGGATATAGACTGCAACGTTGATTTCGCTCCTGCTTTGGATTACGAAGAGCATGCAATTCCCGTTTCAATTAATTTTGGTTTAAAGAAGAAAGAAGAAAAGGAGGAAGAAACTCAGAAATCCGAGTTCAAACCTTTCACGGGTTTAGCTAGAAAATTGAATGCAGAACCATGTTGCAGTCCTTATCTACCTACAATCGGCAGAAATAGGGAGGTGGGTGAAGCAAATTCAAAGAGAAGTTCAATCTGCAAATCAGAGGTTACGAGTCAGAATAAAGAAACTGAGGATAAGCCAAAGTTTCAAGCTTTTACAGGGAGGAGCTACACATTAGAGAGGTGACCTCAGAAGATTTTATTCATCAAAATCTTAATATTGATTTTTAGGGTTTTTTTTTCAATTAGATCAAACGTTTTAGGTTTTTTTTTTTTTTTTGGTTTAATTTTATTTTTAATGCTTTATTCGTTTACCTATAAATGTTTTTATTTAATAATATTAGGAATATAAATTATCAAATACAGCTTCAATAAGTCTTTTTAATTGCCTAATTATTACCTTGCGCTGGTTAAATATTATGTAGAGTAAAATTAGTGGATCAAATTGCAAACACATGCATATCTACTATATAGACAATTTAGATTCAGTCTTATTAATTTTTATTAATACCGTTTGTTTTTTTTAATTAATACTTTTTAAGTTCAAGTTGTCTATAAGGTAGGCATACACGTGTTTACAATTTAATTTATGTATTTAAATATGTTCAATGTCAAATTTAATTTGACATTTAACGTCTAATTAAATAAATTAATGAAAATATTTAATTGATGCGATATTGATAAATTGAAAATTGATGAAATATTTTAAAATATAAATGCCAATTTAAAATATAGACAATAGTTTCAGTTAAATTGTGAACTTTGATTTTTTTTTTTTTTAAAACAACAATTTACAACATAAAGCATTTATGTTAACATGATGATTTGGAATGGATGTTGAAAAGAAAAAATATTGTCAGCATATTAACTAAAATAATTAATGATGTTAATTAATTATACTAAATAATGACGTTATAAAAATAAAGAAATCAAATCTTAAACATAATAAAGGGACCAAAATCAAATTTCACCTAAAAAAAAAACATGAATAAAGTGAAACCATATTTATCACACCATCACATCTAAACTTATGTATGAAATTTATATATATATCAAATTTCAATACTGAAAACATCCTACCGACCACCTTTGAATATCCATCCACATCAACTCATTCCACCTCTGCAACCCAACATCACATCCTCAGCAGCAACAGCACTAAACCTTTTTTTTTTTTTAAATAATTATTATTGTTCCTTTTTCCACTCACAAACCACCTAGTGGACCAATGGCAAATCCCCCCAAAAGTGAAGGGGTCTAATCCAAAACTGCAACTATTAATGGTATGCTCCTCACTTTCATTTCTCTGATTTCTTTATTGTATTTGGATTTTTGACACAAAACCCACTCTTGTCTTATGTTTTCAGTTTAATTCCATGTTAGTCCTTCCACTATGTCAAAAATTTGAATGTAATCCCTTTATTTTTATAATGTTATTAGTTGATATTGTAATGTGATTAAATAATGTAGAAATGTGAAAATAAAACCACAAGAGCAGTGTTTGGTAGACGTGTTATCAATTTGGAACTATTAATAAAGTAAAAAGATTAAATCTAAATTTTCTACATAATAAAGGGACTAAAACTGAAATTAAACTTATTTTCCGAAATCAGATTGAAAATGCACTACTACTGGATTAAAATACTTTTCAATTAGGGATTAAACTACATCAAATAAATTAATACAACACAAACCAATTTTCCATCCCAAAATAAACAAATTGCTTTTGTTGCTTGCTATGGGGGGGGGGGGATGGGAAGGGATGACAGGCCAAAAATCCCCACATTGATATATATATATATATAATTTTTTTTTTTAAGTTGCTTTGAAAAGATGAAGGCGACCGTCCCCAAGCCTTAGAGAATGGGAAGCCTTCTTGTATTCATCCCAAGTGAAAGGCCTATAAAGCAATGGCTTGTGGGGAGTGACCAACTCTATAGGTGGAGTGAGGCATGTATGGAGTGGTGGTGCCCCAAAATAGGCCATTGACATTCTGGACTTGTTGGTGTTTGTCACCATGGCTCTGTGTCTCACACTCATGAACCTCCCATTAGTCATTGCCTTCAAAAAAAAAAAAAATACTATTATTCTATTGCTATTGCTATGTATTGTAGCTTATAGTAAGAAACTTTCAACTTGAATAAATCTCTCTCTAAAACTTGGTCAAGTATAGCGTAAAACAATAATAGTAAATAAATCGGAAGAAATTGGGTTTATTTAAATTTTTGTTAGTTCGAAACTTCGAATTCATGGTATTTGAAGATTGAGATCATGATAGAATAAATCATCCGGATTTGAGATTTAAGTTATTTAAAGCTAGATCATTATAAATTTGGGTTATTTCATATTTAGATAGTTTAATATTTCGAGTCATTTTTAAGTTAAATTAGCTTAAATTTAAATCAATTTAAGATAAATTCAACATATAATAATTTTGATTAAATGAGAAATCTTTATTTTAGTCCTTCCTACAAATTATAACGTTCAATTTAATAAAAGAATTCATTATCAACCCCTCTAAAACATTAACAATTTTAATTTTAATTCTCATGTTTTATAATCTTATCTTAAACTCCTTATATAAAAATCCTAGCTAGCTCATCTCTATCACTTCTATCCTCCAGCACATTGAACTAAAACGTGGCAGTCGATACATTTTTGTTGTTTTTGCTCCTCAAAACTCTGAATCATCATGACCCATGTTTGTTTCTCGAGGAAAGAAAAGATATTAGGGTAACCGTTAGAAAAACTTTCTGGATTCTATGAGTTTTTAGGCAGATGACAACATCTATATATGATAACACCTGTCAGAAAACCTTTTTCTATCAGTTCCATATATTGTCAAAAAAAAAAAAAGATGTTAGCAGGTATATGGATTATGACAAGAGAGAAAAATATAATAAATGTAACTTTATATTTTAATAATTAAATTGTATTTATTTTCTTTATTCAAATAATAAATAAATTAATTTTTATATGTTTAAATCAAATGATAAATTGATATTTTGTTAAAAGATTATTTATTTTTATTGTTAAAAATTAATTTTTGTACCCATAATATGTCACGTATAATTATCGGATCATTTTGTCACTTTAATCCTATGAATAAATATTATTTTACCCATTTTTAAGTAAAAAAGCAATATACGTTGACACCGAGCTTTTCCCGAAAGAAAAATTAAAAAGAAGATAGAAAAATGGAACCAAACCTGTAAAACATCACCAACATTAACACAGAAGGCAGTAGGGTGAGGAGGAACGGGGACCCACACACCGTGATCCTCATCATCAACTTGGGATTTAACTTGCAAGCCACCCACATCGTTGGATTTGAGGATGGTCAAGATCTGAGGGTCAGTATGTTCCCCAAACCCAACCTTATTAGCATGGAATGAAGGGCCTTTGTTGTTGCAGAGAATGGGTGGATAGTGATTGAGCCTGAAAATGGAGTCGTTATCAACGTCCTTGATCATCTTACTGAACACTGATGAATCATGGACCCTCAGTCCCTCTGCCATTAGTTCTAATATCTCACATGCTAACCCTGTCACTGCTTCTATGTAACCATTCACAGCAGAGCTGTCACCAGTATACACACACAAATCACCATCACACACTAGTTTTAAGAAAAAGGAAAGAAAGAAAGAAAGTTTAATTTTGCCCTCGGTCCCCCTAAGTTGTTTTATATGCTAAGTCCAGTTGATAACACGTATTCCTACTCGAAAGAAGTTCGGTTAATAATATTATCTATGTTCAAAATTAATAGTAAAATAAGGGTTAACTATTTTCTAAGGTACTCAAATAAGGTCCTTTGAAATGCTGTATATTAATGTCCTTTAAAAGTAAATGACTCATTTGACATGTGTTATATATTAAACACGTTGGATTCACCAAATTTTGTATAATAAATTGGGGTAAATTGTAACGATGGTAATGGAGTGGGGCAAGACTGGCCCTACTCCACTTCAACTTAATTTTTGTTAGTTAATTTTAATATTTTCATTTCTTTTAAAACATAATTTTTCAAGAAAATATTTGAATATAAAATATATAAAAAAAATTATAACAATTTATTACATGAAACATATAGAGAGGTGGGGTAAAACGAATCATGTAATTAATGTAATCGTTTCATACTCGTTACCTGAAGATAGTCACCCCACCTCGCTCTATATCCACTTTAAAAAAAAAAAAATATTTCATTCAGAGTGAATCAATCAAATTGGATTCCATCATGCTGTTCAAGTCCTTTCATACTTAGTGAAATGTGTGAACAACTCCTAAAGGATTCAGCCTCGTTTAAAGCATTTAACAAAAGCAAAGGAATAAAATTGTAAAAAACTAATAAGTATAGGGATATGGGGTTGAGAATCAGACCCCAAAAAGGAATCTTTGCCCTTGTTTTGTTTCTGACATGTCAATCTGATATACAATCTTCTAACATGTTTCATACAGACGCGCCACCTCTAGGAGCGTGAAACTACAAGACTGACAACGAACACACAGTGAGAGACAAGTTGTCTCTGACATAATATCCCACCTTGTAGGAGAAAACTATTGTCTATACCCACATACCACAGTCCCCATGTGACTTGATGATGAAGAAGAAAAGAAGAAAGTAATTTTAAAAACTCACGTGTGTCTGTTCATAAATCATGATTTTTTTCAAACTTAATTGGTTGAAAATGATAAATATATGCAATGCATGCATGAATGCATACATACATGCGTGTGTATATATGGAAAATATAGTAATCATTAACATATAAAAGCATGGCATGAGGTGTAAAAGAAGAAATACAACTCATGTATCCCGACATATATGTTGATTCATATAGTTCATGAACCCCACGTTAAAAGTACAGTATGGGGCCGTATATAAGTAAAAATATTATAAGAATTTTTGTATTAAGAGTTATATTAAATTTTATTTTTTACTTAAAAAATAAGTAAATTAATTTTTATACATTAGATAATAGAGTAATTTAGTTATTCAGTTGAAAATTTCATCCACTTTTATTGTTAAAAATTAATTTTTATATGTTTGAATTAGGTACATGTGAACTAGTTTGATTATTCTATCATTTATTCTAGTTTTTAACAATAAAAATAATAATTTTTTAACAGTAAAAGGACAAAATGCAATCTAATTCTTACTAAAGAGATCTCCATGATACTTTCCCTGCAACCTCACCTTGTAATAAGTTTATATATATTGTCAGTTAAATTATGATTTTAATTCCCCTATTATGTTCAAGTTTGAGATTTTAGTCTTTCTCTCTCTCTCTATATATATTTATATATTAGTTATTTAAGTTAAAATGAAGATAGAGAGGTTTTATTTATAAACACTCCTATGACTCAAAAAATTGTTTTTAAGAAAAAAATACATTTATTTATAAAAATATCAACTCTTAAAAAAATTTAAATCATGCCAAATTAGATTAAAGAATTTAAGCATAATATAAGGACCAATCATAATTTTTCCATTTTCCTTATCATTTTACTAAATTATGTAAATTTAAACTTAGAACTAGACAACACTGAACAATTAATTCCGCAGTTAAGCTCAAACAAAATAACTAAAACTAAAATAAATTTACTCAATTAATTAAACTCAAACTAACTAACTAATAACTAAAATCTGAGCGAGAACCTACAATTTGCATAAAGAGTCCAACATGATATTTCAAATTTCTGAAGACCTCAATTTTGTAGTTTGACAGCCCATATTCAAGAAAAAGAGATAATAACTAAATATTACTTGCAGTGGTAGTTAAATTTTTTGTCAAATACTCGATTTAATATAAGTTTAAATCGTGTTACCCCATTCCACCTTGGACATTGTATTAAAAAGTAAACATGCAATATTCCAACATTTTAAAAAGTAATAAGAGAAATGAAGTTAAGGGAAAAAACGTACCTGAACATTTTGGGGTCATTAGAGATGGCATGAGATCTTTCAACAATGGATAAAGAGTTAGTACCTAACATAAGATACTCAACTTCCCCAACATCACCATTGAACCCAATGTTCTTACAACCATAACCAAAAGGAGTGGCCGGACCGGCCTTTTGTTTGTCGCCGAGCGGCTTGGCAAAGAAACCGAGACCTTGTTCTTCCATTCTGGTAATAATGTCGTGGGAGACACCATGGTTGATCACCTCAAAGAAACCGTACTCTTCGCAGGCTTTTATTACCAGGTTTATAACCTTTGATCTCTCGGCTGAAAGGTCTATGATTGGTAACTCAATGAATTGAACCTTTTCGGGATGAGTTGGACTGGGTGAAGCCACAACCATTTTGGTAACTCAATGGGGAAACTGATAGGCTGGCTATTTATGTTATAATATATAAAGGAAATTATGAAGTGAAGGGCAAAGGGTGTATGTTTTTAAAGAGATAGTAAGAGAGGCATACAATATTTATTGAACGAGAGAATCTAAGAGAAAGTGGGGGATTTTTAATTTTTTATTATTATATAAAATCTCGAATACTTGAGGATTGACTTTCATCACCTTTCTTTGATTTTTTTAGGGGCAGTGAGTAACAATGTTGCAGTGGTGGAATTATTCAGCTGGCTTTTTTTTATCGAATTTGAGACTGATGTTTTACCCAACAGATTTTATCAATTTGTTTTATGTTTACGAAGATTAATTTTTTTAAGGTTTTGTTATTATCTTTTTCAGTAATAATATTTTTAGAGTTGGAACTTATCTCTTTTAATATTTTAATATCATAATATATGTATAAATATATACATATTTTGTGGTTTACAAGCTCATATATTCCAACGCATAGGACATAGAGTGAGGGATTTTTTTTAATGGAAACCCACGTAACTACGGTTTAGTTTGGATGGGCGGTGTGTTTATCTCCAGTGAAGTTAAAAATAGCGGTAGCAGTGAGATTAGTTACTGTAGCAGTGTGATTGGATACTGTAGCGGTGAGATTAGAAACAATGGTAGAGTGTGTGTTTGGATTCAAACGCAACTATAGCGGTGAGGTGAAAATATAAAATGACTAATAAGGACATTAAATTAGAAATGATATATAATAGAATTTTTTTAAATTATTTTCTTTTACGATATTATTAAAAATAGGTAAATTTATAAATTTATTTAATAAAATATGTTTATTAAAATGTTTATTTTTAATTAATTAATATTAATTTTATAATGGTAATATATAACTACTTTTTTAAAAAAATTAGCAATACAAACATATATTAGATAAAATGTTAAAATTGTATAAAATCATGTTGATTGGGGTTACTTTTTTTTCAATGGAGCTGAAATCTCCAACCAATTTTCAACCTTCCAGTGTGGTTGAAATGCATTCTCACTGGACTTTCATGTTGAACCAAATAGCAGTGCAGTGAGGTTGGTAGCAGCAACTGCACCTCACTAGCAATAACTGCTGAACCAAAGGCAGCCTGCGTCTACTTTGATATTAGTATTTTTTTTGTTTACTTTGTAGTTAAATTTGACAATTATATATATTTTAGTTTCTAGACTTAGATTCTCTCAAGATTTGATGAAGTAATCAGTGTAATTAAAACATGACTGGATTGATCGATTTGACCAATTGATCTATGATTAAAATAAAGGGGTTGAATCGGTTGATTTGAAAACTACTTGAAATCGGTAAAAATAGAAAGCTAGGACAAAACCAATAGTTTAACATGTTTAATAAAATTTTCATGAATTTTTAATTAACTATTTAATTATTTTTCGTCTAACAATTGAATCGAGAATCAATGGTCTAACTAGTTTAAGAACACTATATATGACACGCTAAAATTGTCCCACATCATTACATGAAAATTTATATATATATTTTTAATTTTCATCTAAACATTGCATGTGGCATAATTTTAGAGTGTCACATCATTAAATTTATATTTTTTAAATTTAAAGATCAAAATAAATCTAATTGTCAAATTTAAATACTAAAATGAATAACAAAAAGTATAAATATCAAAATAATCCTAATTACTAAATTCGTAGAAAAAATTATATATTTTTTTCAATAAGATTTGGCTTTTCACAATGCAGATCTTAATGGTACCTACTTAAATTCTCCTTATATATATAATTAAAAGATAAAGATAATTGCCTAATCTAAGATTTTAGGATTATTTTATCCCATCTTTCACTAGTGTTTGTCCATTGCATTATCATTCACAACTTTTTATGGGTGTTTGAGTGTCCAATTAGGGTTGACCCATATTAGACAATAATTGACAACTTTAGGGTCCAATAATGAATATAATTGGATGGATTAAAATAAGGTTTAAGATTTGCCCTCAATCTGCTTTTATTATTAGTAAAACTTGTGAAATTAAATATTTTATTGACCCCTGAAAACAAGTATTAAGGTCCTTTTTCCTATGTAGTCCACAGTCTCGCACTTCAACCAAGACCCCCAAAAAAACCTTCTTTCTTGTTCTATAAACATTAGGATATATATATGAATTTAAATTTAGGCTAACCGTATCAACTCAGTATTAAAATATTAATATTATATTAATTAAGTCCTTTTATTATAGTTTTTCATTGGGAGTCACCTCCTCTCGAGTGGTTGAAGTTCAATGTAACAAATGTAATATTAGAGGATGGAACTAGTTGTGATGGAGTATTGAGAGACGATAAAGGAATGGCTTGTGCTTTGTTCTCTGGGTCGGTAGAGGCTAGAGGATTTGAAATGGTTGAGGTAATAGCCATTAAAACAGCTTTGGAATTGTTAAGGGTTGACTTGTGAAAGTCCCATTGGTTATTGAATCTAGTTCGCATGTTGCTTTGGAATGATGTTGGAAAGGAATTATAGACCGTGGACGCTGTGGAATAGATTTAGTGGTATAGATTGCAGTATTAATCAGTTGTTTTGAGTTCAATTCACAATTATTCATCAGCAAGGTAATGGTATGGATGATGCTCTGATTAAAGCAAGTATAACGAGACCTTTGTTATTTAATGTCTAGTGGTGAATATTGTTTGATGCCTATTAGTATTGTTTGAGTTGAGGTTGTTTGTCTTAGGTTGAGTGTTCTTCAGAGTGTAAAGTTACCCGGGGAGTTTTGGAATTTTTATTGGCTTTAAAAGAGGTTGGTTTTATCCAGCGTCTTTCTTTGTTTATTATGTTTATTTTTATTGAACAAAAAAAAATTTAATTTAAATGTTAAATGTTTGTTCAAATTTAATGTAGAATATATTTAAAACACATTCAACGTTCGATTCAACAACAAAATGGATAAAAATAGAAAAAATATTAAAAAATTACATAATCAGTTCAATTGTTATTTTTTAGTCTTAATTTCTCCTTTTAATCAATTCACATTATTTTGATTTACTTCCAATTTTATACCACCAATTCAACCGGTCGAACCATCGCTCGAAGTTCAATCAGTTCAATCATCTGATCTAGTCTAGTTTTGACATCATTGACACTTGAATCAAATATAAACATATATATACCTATTGCATGAAAAGCTTGAATTTAATATGTTAAACGAAAAGAAGTAGCTCGATTAAATTTTAATTCGTCAAACTTTTGCAATTTTCAAATTTAAAGATTAATATATATATATACACACACACATCAAAGTCGACCTAATTGTGCCAAAAATAATATCAAGTTTTGTGGCACATTTTCAGGCCCAGATTGGTGTTAAGCAAAATCTAGTAAACCAAAGGTCCAACCCACCAATGATAAATTGAGACTCAGAAAATTGTAATGATTGGGCTGGATTAATGCTTCAAGAAGGCTGCAAGTTTATACTTTAGAGTATATTCTTCGATGTTTAAGTCTAAGAAAGTAATGAAGAAATGTGAAGAGTAAAATGAAAGTCAATGGCAAGTTTTTGTAGTCCAGATTAAGTCCGGTTGGGGTCGAGCATATATATATATATATGTGACATTAGTGTACTTTATATTCAAGGACACACTAAAAGAAATAGGTAAGTGTCCTGGCCCCTTAAAATAGATAGATTAAGTAGAGTTGGGGTCGAGGATATATATATGAAATTCTTGACTTCGGTCCTCTTTATATTTATCTAAACATGAATTAGCCTTGAGAATATTGTTTTTTTCTCGGTTCCCTTTGTAGACAGATGTCGGACACTGGGCTCAAGGCTCACTGCAATGACGGTGCTTAAAGCTTATAGTCACATGAAGCCATAAACTGCACATATAGATACATACATTTATATAATATTGAAGCATTCCCCAAAAAGGGTTTGTCTTGTTTTGGATGTTAAAAGAGGCTCATGAGCATTGAGCATTGCCAATGTACGGACGTATTTTTCACATGCATGCATGATCCATATGGAAACAGGCTCGTATATTCATCTCACCACATCCACATACGTGTTGGCAGAATTAGTGGCTTTGGAGCATCCACGTGGCGTGTAAATCTCCTATTTCTCACTCTTCTGCAAATCATATATATGTAATATTATAATGCATCTTCTCTGTTAGGATTTGTCAGTAAAGTTCACACACTTTACATATATATATCTGTCAGTGCCATGCAAATTAAATAGGACAACCTCCATGCCAAGCATTATTATTGTTATTATTAAATATAAAATTTATGACCTACAACAAAGCAAAGGTCGATACTCCACACTTAACATTTTATTCATGGCTCTGTTTTTGTCCCTCTAATATAAAATATAAAAACGAAAATGTAGGTTTCCAATATTAATTAATTGCTGCCGACTTCTTATTTTTTTTTTTACGATTGTCGTTACGCCCTTCAACTTAATTAAATTATGACATTTCTTCAAATTGTCCTCGTAAAATTTAATTTAATTTGTTAAAAAAAAAAGCCTTGGTAAATTTTAATCACACTGTTTATCTCGTGTTAAAGTTGACATTTACACTAATAGCACTTAATCCATAATACTAATATTTTCAAGATTTAATTACAATTTTTAAAATTTGGGACCAATTTAGAATCTCATTCATTGTCCAGGGACGTCCTATGGAATTAACTCTTTTTTTTTCTTTTTTTTTTTAAGTGGAAACCTCACCTAATTTGTAATTCGAGGATTGGAGATGTGATTAGAAAAATTAATTAAAAAAAAAAAACAAGTGACATGTCTCCTTGCTTGCTGGGTTCATACAATACAAAGGGATCGAAGCAAAAAAGCATCCGATTTGGATGAGATTAATTAATTTTGAATGATTAATTAATCATATTTTTCCCACCCGTGAACGCTGAAACAAAAACCCGTGAATTATGAGGTAACACGTATCACCTCTTCATCTTGCATTCTATATCTGCATGTGAATTCTTCTAACTGATGGAGAGTTTTCGTCCAATCAACTCCAGTTTGAATTTTATAAATGGCTCTATTTTTATTAAAAGATTCAATTTATTTTGAAATTAAATTAAATTAAAATGTAATATAACTATACCAAATCTAAATCTAGTGGCCAGCTTTTGCTCTCACCGTCTTCCTGACCAAAGGACCCCATAAGCTCGCAGCCAATCAATGTAGAAAAAGCGGCTTGGCACTGGCAGCAACCACCATCGGCAGGAATATAATAAAAAAAATGAACCATAATTACTCCTAATTCTCTCTCTCACTCTACCTTTTTCTTTTCTCTTCGTTATGGATGGTAGTGAATAATTCTTTTTAATAATATTTTCCAAAAGATAAATCATTAGTCATGATATATATTTGATTTTTATAAGCGGAGATTAAATCTCGACCACATGATTAAGTAATAAGATGAGCAACCATAATATGCTTCATGAAAATTTTACTTTTAACTTTGAAAAATGTTGAAAGGCATGTTGCATTTTTAAGTATAATTCAAATTCAAATTTTAAAATGGGTAAATTATAGTAGAGATCGGTTAATCATGATTTTTTTCTTTTTGGTCATCACTTGGTTAATGTAAAAATGAAAATATTTAAAAATTTAAAATAATTGAGTGACAGAAAAGACAAAACTAAATAGTTGAGTGACCGTTTTGTAACTTTTCATAACTTGATTGACTAAAAAAGAAAAAGAAAAACATAGTTGATGACTACTAATATAGTTTACCCTTTTAAAAATAATATTGTTAAGAGGGTACAACTATAACAAACTCTAAAAAACAATTAAAATTTAATTTTGATTCAACACCCTAAAGATTAGAAATTTATATTAAGAACTCATATAATAAAAGCCTTGATTTGTTTATGATTTGATTTTGATGCAACATCCTTAACATTCGATAATTATATTACACTACGTCTAAATTTAAAATCGAATCGAATCGAATCAAACCACCATTAAAGTTAACATTATTGTTTTCTCAATTCGCAAGGTTCCAACAGACTTCCATATATTTATATATATATATATATATATATATGTACCACTTTTGATTGGCTTAATTAATATGTTATGAAAGTGTTGCATTTAGGGTTTGTGGACCACAGAATTCGGATACACCCGTGAATGTTATAATTCTGTTGTCGTTTACCTACTGGTATTAATGTTTTTCTTACACTAAAAAGAGCTAAACAACAACGTAGAGTCACGAGATTTGTTGCTTTCAACATCACAAATACTTGTAATATGCGAACTGATGTTATATTTTTACTTTAGACCCCCACCCCCTCCATTGGCTATAAACCACCTAGCTTATCTCATCAAAAACTATTCATAGGCCATTCTAGTTTCTTTCTTTCACATAAAATTTATTTTAATTTCATCCCAAATTTTTTTTTTCAAATTACTTTTGCATTGCTATTGTAATTGAAGCAGCTTCAAATTTGTTTAACCCTTTGTATAAAATAATTAATATTAGAATGTTGCTTTTTTTTTCATGTTTGTTTAATGGTCTATTATAAGAGTTATTTTTTTTATGAGTGCAATATGCTTTACATAGAAAAGAGTTGGTATTACATTGCTAAATCATTATTACAACGTGTAAATCACATTATTGGTTGGTTAAAAGACAAAAGGTGACTATATGAAGTATTGTTGGGTAAAAATATCATAGAGGTTTCTATATTAAGAGTTAGATTGTATTTTATCGTTTTTATTTAGAAAATAGACAAATTAATCATTTAGATTAACAAACAAACAAATCTTTTCTAATAAAAATTTAATTTTTAATAGAAGGATCATTTTACTCTTTAAACTACTATCTATATATAAATTAAGTTATTCATTTTTAAATAAAAAAATAAAATTCGACTTTTTAATATAAAATTCTTTTTATCTTTCTTCTATATTTATGTGTTATATTTACCCATGAATAAATTTAAAGAAAAAAACCTTAAAAGACGCTGGTTTTGGCACTTTGGGACTTGGGGAAGTTCACAAGCATACAATATTACTAAAAGAAGCAAATCCAAGCTTTAAAAACAAAAAAGAGACATGTCTGAACCACACATCAGACATGACAAAAACCAAAACACAGCTTAAAGAACCTTCTGCCATATTTGAATACATAAAAAAAAAAGGCAATAATGCTTAAACCAAACCATAACTTGACACCTGTCGAAACCATTCACGAGTATCTATAAATTAGACAATATAGCCTCTCCGCATATTGTCTTCAAAGCTCTCATAATACACATTGATACCTTCCTCGTTTTCCCCTAAGCCTTGTTGTGTGTGTTCACCATTAATGGACCTCGCTCACGTATGCTTCTTCATATGGATTTTAGCCATTCTCACCTTTTATCAACACCCCATCAATGTAAATGCAAGGTACCATTACCACAAGAAGCAACAAAAAACCAAAGGGTCTCCTTTTATTGATGAAGCACCAGCACCGGCACCAGCACTAGTTCCTTCAACACCTGCTGACCCTCCATCCATTCCCTCGGACCCGTACCCGACCGATCCCGGCGATACATCGGACTGCATTTTCGATGTGACCGCATATGGTGCGGTCGGCGACGGTTCTTCAGACGATACGGCGGCGTTTAGGGAAGCATGGAAAGCTGCTTGTAGTGTTGAATCAGCCACCATTTTGGTACCATCTGATAAAATTTTCACCATCACTTCTACTATCTTCTCAGGGCCATGCAAACCTGGACTTGTGCTACAAGTGAGCATTAATGTTAAAAATGTTTATATGTTTTCGAAGTTTGAACCCGTGTCTTTTTTTTAAACCGAGCTGCTTTTCTTTCTTTTTTTTTATGTGGAAGGTTAATGGGGTCCTAATGCCACCAAAGGGACCAGATTGTTGGCCAAAAGCTGATAGTCGCAAGCAATGGCTGGTGTTTTATAGGCTTGATGATATGAAGCTTACTGGTAATGGAACCATTGAAGGAAATGGACATGAGTGGTGGGAACTCCCTTGCAAACCTCACAGGGTAATCAAAATATAGGTTTAAATACAAATTTAGCCCTTAAACGATATCATTTTTTCCATTTAGTTACCTAAAGGTTTTTTTTCCCCAAAATTGATACTAAAATGGGTTAACAAACTATTCGGCACCTAGTTGTGGCTTCAATGTTCAATTTAGTATTTTAGTTCTTTTTTTCTTCTTCCAAATTTAGTACCTAAGTTTCGCTTTAATGTTTATTTTGGTTACCTTAGTTTTTTTTTCAATTTGATATTTGAGTATTTTTTTGTCTCAATTAAGTTTTGTCTTCAATATTTAATTTAGTGCATGATCGTTTAGTCTAAGTATCAAATTGAATATTGAAGTCAAACTCATGTGTCGAATTGAGAAAAAATTTAAGGTATCAAATTAATATTGAAACCAAACTCAAACACTAAATGGTATATTAACCCTACTTAAACTATTAAGTTCATCTCATTTTACCTCCAAACCAATAAAAATGTGACAATGGCACGTTTTGGACCTAGTACGTTTTTTGAGGTAAAATGAGACAAAATTAATAGTTTAGATACCTAAGTGTGAAAGCCGGAATAGTATGAGGGCCAATTTTGTAGTTACCCTTAAAAATATTCTATAATTTTCTTTTTTTTTTCTTCTTATTAATTATTCCTTAAAATCATGTGGCCCTAAAATTCTTGTAATGATGTGACTAAATATAGGGTCCAAAAGGTTCGTCTCTGCCAGGACCATGTGAAAGCCCTGCTGTAAGTACATAATTTAACAGAAACTAGTTCATTAATTTGTTCTTTATATTCTTTCAAAAAAAAAACTCATTACTTACACTTTATTTCAGATGATTAGGTTCTTCATGAGCTCCAATATAGCAGTAAGTGGCCTAAGGATCCAAAACAGCCCTCAATTTCATATGAAATTTGATGGGTGTGAAGGAGTTTTGATTGAAGAACTGTCCATTTCTACCCCCAAACTTAGCCCTAACACTGATGGGATCCACATTGAGAATACAAAATCCGTTGGAATTTACAATTCAATGATTAGCAATGGTGAGGGTGTTGAAAAAAATGGAGCTTGTTTGTTCATATAGAATGGTGTTTTTATGTTTACTAAATATATGTAAAAATGCAAAACTGAAATGGTTATGGGTTTTAATTGAAACAGGTGATGATTGCATTTCAATTGGTCCTGGATGTTCTAATGTAGACATTAATGGTGTAACTTGCGGGCCAAGTCACGGGATCAGGTATGAGCATTGTTGTTGTTGAAAAAAAACAAAGGTTTCCGTAACTGTTTTTGATAGCAAAAGCGCTTTGTTTATACAGCATTGGGAGCCTCGGAGTGCATAATTCACAAGCATGTGTTTCGAACATAACCGTACGTAACGCGGTGGTAAGAGAATCGGATAACGGGGTTAGGATCAAGACATGGCAAGGTGGGACGGGGTCGGTATCGGGCATATCGTTCGAGAACATCCAGATGGAGAACGTTAGGAACTGCATCATCGTTGACCAGTACTATTGTTTGTCGAAGGAATGCTTGAACCAAACCTCAGCTGTTTACGTCACTGATATTCGATATAAGAACATCAAAGGCACTTATGACGTAAGGAACCCCCCGATCCATTTCGCGTGTAGCGACACTGTGGCTTGTACGAACATAACGATGGCGGAAGTCGAGCTTTTGCCACAAGAAGGAGAATTGATGGATGATCCATTTTGTTGGAATGCTTATGGTATTGAAGAGACCTTAACTATACCTCCTATTGGTTGCTTGCAGGAAGGGATGCCCCAAGCAATAACAGAGACCTCTCAGTATAGTTGCTGATATCGATATAAGTAGATTTAGTTTCATTATATATACATACATATATAGATTACTATCATATACAAGATATAGTATTGTTACTTTAGCCTTTAGGTTTCATCCCTATGAGGGTTTATTTTCCTTCATTGTGTGATGAGATATGTACTACTACTAGTGTAGTACAGTAGCAATGCCCAAATGGGATTTATATTTTGCTGGCCCTTGGGGTGTTATGCTTTGGGTTGGTTTTACATTATTTATATATATATTGTAGACTTTTAATCAGTGAGAATATCAAATATAATCCCTTTTGTTGTTTTCTTAATGTCACAAGTAGCTTTAAGTTGTGATACTTATATCATCAAAATATCTTTCATGTTCATTTTACGATTAAGAAAAATTAATTTTTTTTAGAATTTGTGTTTGTCCCTCCTAATAATATTACCTCCAATTTAAACTTCTCTAAGAACAGACAAAAAGAGCATTTAAAAGAATAGCTATTATGCATGGAACAAACCTACATTTAAAAGAATAGCTATTATGCATGGAACAAACCTACAACCAACACATCTGTTTGTATCTAAAATGACATTATTATAGGTAAAAGTACCATGAAGGTCTTTGTATTAAAAATTAGATTACATTTTGTCCTCTTTACTAAAAAAGACAAATTAATCCCTTTATATTAGATCAAAGAGCAATTAATCCCTTTATATTAGATCAAAGAGCAAATTAGTCCTTTCTATTAAAAAGTTTATCCATTTCTACTATTAAAAACCGGTGTAATTGACAAAATAATTAGACAATTACACGTGGCTCCATTGTACCTCATGTTGATGTACAATGACCAATTTTTTACAGTAAAAATGGATGGAATTTTTAATAGAAGAGTCAATTTGCTCTTTGATTTAACATACAATGACTAATTTGACAATTTTTTTAGTAAAATGAACAAAATGCAATCAGACTCTCTCTACAAGGGACTCCATAGTAATTTTAACCATTCTTATAATATATTTTTCACGGTTACAAGATTTTCTTCACTAATCAATGGCATTTTTATTAGTAGTAGAACATATTTTACATGAGTAATAGCCAAAATTAGGGGATTAGTATGGGATATGCATAGCAGACTTCTTGAACTGCATGCTCATATATGTATATATATTCTTTTAGCAGCTTGGTCCATTACTTGCTAACCTTTGCCTAAATTTGATGGCTTTTCATTGGCTCCAGGACTAAATGGCCCTCTTCCAGCATTTCCAGGACTTAGCTCACCTCTCAGTTGGCTTATCCTGGGGCTATAAACCTTTTCCTAGAACCGTGGGCTTTGAATGCTCTTAAATTCTTTGGACGGAGTTGTTCCGGTCGAGCTTGTTACCTTCGGGCTGCACATGTGTCTAATCTCACCCCGGCTTCGGGTAATCATTCCGCCTAAAATCTCTCCATCATCAGCAAAGGAAGCTGTCCTAACCAGCTCTCCTTCCTGTAGAAAACTGAACACAGGCTCAAACTCGGGTCATTTTTTCAACATTAGCTCAATGAATTATATCGACTTACGGTTATAAGGTTGAAAGGTACATCCAGTGATTCTTCGTACTCGGCAGCATCCAAATTTTGAAGGTGTGCCCCTTTGAAAAACTTGGGCAAAACATATTGTCTCACAGGAACCAAAAGCATGATCATCAATGGGAAAAGAACCCCGGCGACCGGAACCCAAGTAATCCCGAAACAAACAAACAAGTATATGGTTTGGAATATCGTGAACATGGCAATTGTTTTGAATGGTACGGTTTCTACAAAAGTGGCATGGTACTCCTCTAGTACTCTGAAACAAATTATCATGTGAAAAGCAAATAAACTTAGGGACTCTACGAGGCGATGAAGCAAATTAACTTACTTGTATCGTCTACTCGGAGCTGTGAAGAGCAGCAACATTCGTTCCCAAAACTGGTTTCCGGGCAAGCTCTCGATAGCCATGAATGCAAAGTAACCCCAAAGTACTGAGGTTGGTATCTTTTTAATCAAAGGCATTGCTGCAACACATCCTCCAACCATTGTAGCTTGAAGCAAGTTACTAAGCCGTTGATCTTTTACCTCGATGGGCAATAGATCATTGATTTCCTTCTCGATATCAAATACTGACTCGTCAACCGGGGCATTAATATTTTCCATGTTTGAAGCCATTTGTATGGTTGATTCTTTCAGTTCCTTTAATCCCTATTCAGAAAAAAAAAAGGAGAAGTTAAGCTGGGATACTTGAGCATCAGCATTAAGCAACATAAGAAAGCTGGGATACTTGAGCATCAGCATTAAGCAACATAAGTACGTACCCGAGCCGAAGGTTCTAGGTAAACCAACGGAGTCTGCATCTGTTGATAAGCTTCTTGCATTCTTTCGTACACTTGTCCTAAGCTTGCATTCTTATGTATGAATTGGCGAGCTGTTGTTACTAGTCCATTTTGGAGCAACTACGGAACAAAAACGAAAAGAACTATTAACATTCAAGGCCATGACATGAAGAAAAACAAGGCCGAGGTGCCAAGCTAAGTACCTGGTGCTTTAATGTAGCTAAGCTTTTAGTATGCATTGGAGATTGTGGGATGACACCATTTGCTGGTGGGATACCAATAAGACCACATAGTATTGTCTGCCATCGATACATAAACGTTAGCATAAAAACCAAAGTGCATATAGAAAAACAGAGAAAAAACGGAACTGGTACCAAGAATCCGAGAAGAAGTAGATCATAATGAAAAGAAGGTGGTTTCCTCAAATTGAATTCCTTTTGTTGAGCGAGTTGCGAAGCTACACTGTGGTCGAAATAATATAGGACCGCGATCATTGTAGCCGGAACGAAAGCTCCGATTATATAGAGCACCGGAACCTTTAGCATGTCCTGTTAGTTTTCATCAATCAATCATTAGAAAACAAAGTAAAAGCGCTTCCTTTGTCAAGTTAAACCGGTTAACTCAGTTACCTTCACAACGGTCCAATTTTCGTATGCACCTGGTGACCATGGATTAGGACTAAAGAGACGCCGTGGAATTCCTTTCGGAATAGTTCCAGCTGGTATATAAGAAACAGCAGTCCAGACCAGAACCATCAATGGCACGCCGTAGTCAGCTACAAAGCCTCGTAACGATCCTTCGAGAAATATAAAGGTAATTGAGTTATGAACTTGTAATATCTATGACTACAAGTACGTTAAGGAAACTAACAGAACAAAACTCACCGCATGCGTATCTCCAAGATCTTGCTTTCCGGCTTCTTAATGCAGTAAACAGGAGTCCAAATGACAAAACCATAGCAAACATCCCATTTGCAAATCTCCACGAAGGTTGAAACTCGACCGACTTTGGATTTTCTCTTTCAGGTATGTGGAACTCGTCCACGAGTCCCTAGTAAACCATACTCGAAATTAGTTCAACATAACTTGTAGTGTACTTTACCATATCAACAACATTCAAAACACAAATTCGTCACCTTAATAGCTTGCTGCATGAAGAGCATCGCGATAAGAAGACCAAACAACTCACCGGCAAGACGAGTAAACCTGTTGATAATTGAACAAGCTCCTAAGATAGCTAACAAGAACAACAAAATCGCAGTCCAAACGCATACCCTGCATATGTTCCATTAAAGCTTTTAGTGAATGCCATAATTTTGTAATGCCTTGAGATACAAGTAATTATACCATCCAGTCCATGCAAGAAAGAGCTGTGACCCCAAATCGGGCCGGTTCTTGGCGAAATCAAACATAAACCGGTACATAATTACAGTTGGTTCTGCAACTCCAAGGATCAACAAAGGTTGACCTCCTATGATAGAATGTATAATTCCACATAGTGCAGTAGAAGCCAATGTTTGAACTGCTGTGAGCACCCCATCTGATCAACACAAAAGAAATGATCAAAGATCGGACCATGTTCGCACATGGATACGGAATATGACCGGTAAAAGTACCACGTTAGATTGAATTTAGCCCCCATTTACTTAAAAAAGAACAAATTAATCCTTGTACATTAGATGAAAGAGCAAATTGGTAATTCTATTAAAAATTTCATCTATTTTTACTGTTAAAAACTGGGCTTGTGTATGTCAGCTTGAGATACACGAGACACACCAGGCGTAAATATCTGGTTATTTCGTCAGCCATGACAGCTTTTAACAGTAAAAATACATAAAAGACTAGTTTGCTCTTTGATTTTAGATACTGGACTAATTTGCTCATTTTTTTAAATAAATGGAGCAAAATGCAATCTGAATCTTAGTACACCAACTCTAAAGATACTCCAAATACACGAAAAACTTAGTATCAGACACAACAAACCTGTGTCTCTTTCCAATTGTTCACCAAATGAAATAACAGGAATTGCTGATGCAAAAAATATATAAGTGGTGGGGGCTAAAATCCTACAATGAGATCATCCATGGCAAAAAATTTAGTTAACAAATAAAAAATAATTCAGACAAATCCTTATATCTATAGCTGTATGTAATTGTAAGTGTGTTCTATTTTTTTTTTTTTTTTTGTCATGAGAATAGAATGAAGTACCTAAAACCAGCACTAAGACCACTGGTCCAATCTTGCTTGTAGCACTTCAATCTCCCTTTAATGTCATTTTTTATCCCACCAAATGGTACAAAGCTCTCTTCCATTGTATGTATAAAAGCTGGTCATTTCAGGTTACACACAACCAAAAAAAGAAAAAACAATTTTCAAACCTTAGAGACATGTAATGAAGTAAAATTTGAATCTTGACAGCATTATTACATCAATGTTTGAAAACCCAGAACAAGAATGGTGAGCAAATCCGAAAAAAAAAAGATTAAAGACATTAAGTTGGTAATGGAGATTTTACCTTTTTTAAGAGAAATGTGGATACAGAGAGATGAAGAGTTGCGAAGGGGGAAGGTCCAAATATATAAGGTCGTGAAAGTGTGGATCAAATTGTGAAAAAAAAGGTACCCAACAGCAAGAAAACAAATACTACAAACAAAACTGCATATATATATATATATATGTGTGTTTTTGTGTGTGTGTGTGTGTGTGTAAAGGAAGCTCAAAAAGATAGTAACTTTGAAGAACAAAGATAATGGTTAATGGAAACAGGAGATTCAATATAGAAGCACTATGGAGAATACTCACCTGTCACCACCAATGCTAAAGAAGGAAAGAGCACACAAAAAAGTAGGGATTTTTTATACTCTTACCTAAAAAAAAAGAAACAAAAGAGTCATTAGAGATGATATTACCATTATATGTATGATGAAAATGATAAAACTTGTATAAAAAAGGGTGCTCTTTTTTCATTAAAGGAGAGAGAGAGTGTGTGTGTATGTCAGTCTATGAGAAGCTGTAGTGCAAAGAACCAAGTTAGCAGGTGTTTTTTTTATGTTGATCATTTGTATAAAGTGATTATAGAGATAAATAATTGGTCATGAGACCTGTTTTATTTTCATGAATGGGGATGGAGTTCCCAACCTTATGATTAAGATATGAGAAAAACAATAATCTTATCATAGGTTTATAATTATAGTTAATTTTGTTTGTTATTTGATTAGTTTTAGTTTTTTCTAGATAAAATTATCATGAAAATTTATGTATTAAGTCGAGTTGTATTTTATTTTTATTACTCAAAAAATAAGTAAATTAGTTCATTTATGTTAGAACAAAGAGAATATTGGTTCTTTTGTTAAAACTTTATTCATTTCTTTTAATAGTACATTGGATAAAATTTTTAAGGGAAATAATTAACTGATGAAATTAAAACTAGTCTTTGTACACATGTCATTATTTGGTTATTTTATCAGCCACATTAGTTTTTAATAGTACAAATTGATGAAATTTTTAATGGAAATGACTAATTTGCTTTTTGGTCTAATGTATAGGGACCAATTTGTCCATTTTTTAAAAATACCATAGAAGCCCCTGTACTATGAGTCAAATTGCATTTTGTCTTCTCTACTAGAAATTAGGCAAATTAATCATTATACATTAAATCAAAAAGTAAATTTGTCATTCTATTAAAAATTTTGTTCATTTTTACGGTTAAAAACTAATCATTGTTCGTTAAAATGAGGTACATGTGATATACTACATGCACTTTCTATTATTTCATCAGATATATCAATTTTTAATAGTAAGAATTAATAAATTTTTTTAACAGATAATACCGATTTATTCTTTAATCTAACTAATTTTTCTATTTTTAATAATAAAAAAATAAAAGGCAATGTAATATCTTAAAAAAAATTCATTATACTTTCATCGCTATTAACCATTAAATAATTTATAAAAGGAAATCTACATTGTATATACGTCATTGTTGAAGAAGCAGCAGCCAAATAACATGGTGGCGCTTTTACTGATACCATGGGGTTGAAAAATTTAATCTTTACTGACCATAAGGTAAATTGAAATAACGGGGCTTTCCATAATAAAACTCATGCGCATATGAAACAGGACAAGTTGTCTGTAGTTGTTGGAATGGAAATGGTACATTAAGACAACCATAATTACTGTTGTCTTTGGTTTTTCTTTTGATTTGGGTTCCTTTTTTTTGTAATTTAGTATCATTGTCTTTTAGTTGCATATGATTTTTTTAAGCTTTGAGTTTCATGAATTTGGGACTGGATCCCTCTTTCATGTTGATGGTTAATTTGCAAATCCAAAAACCTCTTTGTTTGTTTTGAATAAATGGCAAACCAACTTTTATTTATATATAAATAATCGTATTTTTTTATAAATTTAGAATTTAGTCCTCGTACTTTTAATTTCTTTATTTTTTAGATTTTAATAATTCAGTCAGGTTATTAAATCTGTTAAGTTTTTTGTTAAATTTATTTATATGACATTTTGAAATTAAAAGAATATTCACTTGGTAGCCATGCAATTAAAGAAATAGCATTGTAATGAACTTGAATTTAACAAAATAATTTTAATAATATTAACAATTTAATATAAATTTTAAATCTAAAAAATAAAAAACTAAATTCTCATAAATAAAATTATAGGGACTAAATTCTAATTTTAAAAAAATATGGTAACCAAATATAATTTCAAATTACACCGTTAAAATACATAATTATGATGAGAAGTGATGGCCAGTTACCCTTTTTTCTTGACATTTTTAATCAAAACTGTACGACCTTTGGTTTTTAATCAAAATTAATGGTAGTTGTTGTTGACTTCAGATACTTTGAAATCTATGGTAATGTATTTTCCCACAATATTGCATTACGGATTTATAAATATTTGTATATTTATAAATAAAATTAAAAAGGTTATTTTTCAATTCAGGTTGTTGACAAATATTTATAATTCCACCCAGCGTGTTTTTTAATATATTTCATGCTAAATTTAAATTAATATTTAATGTTTAACTTAGTGATTAAATTGATTGAAAGGGATATAATATCGATAAAATTAAAACTTTTTAAAATTTAAAATCAATTTAAAATATCAATCATAATTTAAAAATATATGGTAGAATTGAAGCAAAAATAAAACTCATTTATAAGTTCTCATTCACAGTTAGGAAAATGGTAAATTGTACCTAATGTCATCAAACTATTAGTAAATTTACATTTTGGTCACTCAACTTCAAAAAAATTACAAAATGATCATTAAATTGTTCGAAAGTTTTCATGAAAGAACTTGCACCAATTGAAAACTCTTATTCCCTTTCTCTTCTATAGTTCATTTTTTTTTTAATGAAACAACTTTTAAACGTCACGAATCTGCAAACCAAAACCCAGACATCGTTCTTCTCCAATCTCCGATATTGTCCCTCAGTACAATCATATTCGGGATTCGTGATTGCCCTCTCAATAATATCACCTCCAAGGCTCAAATATAGATCCTCTCCTTAAAAATGCAATATGCCTTACCATTACACCAAATCACTTGTTGGTAGACATCTTCGGTAATCATTCAACATAGGGAATGAATACATATCTTATTCAATCATTATGGGATTTGTGGAGCCAACTTCATTTTCTTGTTTCAATGTAAAAAAAAAGGTTAAAATATGCTTTAGGTCCCTTACTTTTTGTATATTCTTAATTTAGTTTATCTACTTTTATGTTAAGTAATTTAGTCTATTTATTTTTTTGATTTAAAAATACAAGTCCAATTGTTGATATAGTTATTTTTTTTTAAAAATTCAAATTCAATCCAATGTCATTTCTTTTGTTACACGACTACTAGCTGAGTATTTATTTTATTTCAGAATGTCACGCCAACATATTTAATAGAAAGATTTAACAATTTTAATAATTGGGTCTAGAATTTGAAACCTGAAAAGCAGAAGGACTAAATTCCTAAAAATAAAAGTAAAAAAAAAAAAAACTAAATTTCAAATGCATAAAGAATACAAAAACTAATAGCATAATTAACCAAAAAATTTTATGTCGATATCGAGAAATAATTATAAAATTGTAAAGAGGTCAAGATAAAAGCTTTATATTAAAATGGCATAACTAAGTTGTTAATTTGACTTAAAATTCAATTTCTTTTTTTCATTTAAATTAAGGATTAAAAGTATTAAATTGAATTATTGGTTTTTAGAAGTACTAAAACTGAAATTATATTATTTAAGCAATGAAGCCAAAGCCCCTGCCCTAAGTACTGTTAATGGTATATCTCCAATCCTAACAAAAACATCATTCATTATTTTGATCCATTGATTTCAATTTTATATGATAGTTTGTAGAAAGACGAAAGGGTTTTCATGCTTTAAATCTTTTTGGTTTGCTTCTTTCTTTTTATACGCTTTCAAATTATGATTTAATTTTAAATTGATTCTCAAATTTCAAGATGTTTTAATTGAGTCTTTAAAATATTAATATTGCATCAATTAGGTCTATCTCTCAATCTAGATACCAATTTAAATGTTAAATATTTTCTTAAATTTGACATGGAGTATATTTAAAACGCATGTATCAAATTGCAAACATACACGTACTAACTGCATTAATAACTTATATATGCCATGTTTTAAAAAAGAAAACCTCTTAAATTTAAGGGTAAACTACACCCAATGTCACTAAGCTATTACTATATTTACATTTTGGTCACTCAACTTCAAAAAAGTTACAAAATGGTCACTAAACTATTCAAAAGTTTTCATCAAGTCATTGTGCTGTTAACCGTTGCTATATGATATTCTCTGTTTGCACCTCTTGCACCAGTCGAAATCTGTCATTTCCTTATCTTCTACAATTCAATTTTGAACATCACAAATCTGTGAACTAAAATTCAAACCGTTTCCTTCTAAGATCTCCAACACCGACTGATAGATCGACTTTAATCTAAGATATGTTCTTCTACTTGTCTATGGGTACTGATCCACCATACTTGTAGTTTGCCCTAAATTTTATTGATTATCTTCTATTCTTTTTAATACATAATATCTAAGCAATCCATGCATGCTTACGTACGACCTGCCGTATATATACATATGGAGTTACCCTAGTTAAGTTATATAAGCGGTAGAAGTATCATGGAGACCCTTGTATTAGAAGATTGGTTGCATTTTGCTCCATTTACTAAAAAAATGGACAATTTAATCAATGTACATTAGACCAAATAGCAAAATGGTCTTTTCTATTAAAATTTTCATTTATTTCTATCATTAAAAATTGATGTGGCAGAAAACATGGGAGTTAAGTGAGATGGTAAGGGTCCCTCCTACCTCAACCAATGGTCGAGGGTTCAATCCTCACTTGGATATGGAGCAGCTTTAAAAGTCGTGGCCAACGTTTACCCCCTTAATAGACCTATAGAATGTGAATGATTAGTCACTAGGCTCGCTCCAATAGATACTTTGAGAAATAAAAATAAATTGATCTGGCTAATAGAATAACCAGTAATGATCAATTTTTAGCAATAAATATGTATCAAGTTTTTAACAAAATAACTAATTTACTTTTTGATTTAATGTACATAAATCAATTTACTTAATTTTTTAAAATATTAAGTAAAATATAATTTATCTTTTAATACAAATATTTTTGCGATACTTTTTATCGGTTATATAATGATTTAAGATGATGGAAATTGAGAGCAATTTTAAGCAATGTTATTATTAATGTAGTGTAGGATGTCGGGAATGTTACTCTAACTGTAGAGCATGATAATGATGATGAAGACGACGACATTGATTGATTCTATCATCCTTTTACGTATGGGCAGACATGAAGTCGATGCAAATTACAAAGTGGCTTTTTATAAGGGGCTCCTTTCTTTATGATTTTGCCTCCCGCAAGCTCTACTTTGCATCATTCATTGGATATAATATGATAAAGCTCATGTAGACATCCCCCTTATAAAGCTCCGGAAAGGTGGGTTGCTCAAAATGACCATACTTTTCATGATGTTAATAAATGCGGTTATGATCATTGTCCTTAGAACCGTATATCATCAAATTAGGTAGAGAAAGAGATAAGGACATGGATGGTTTACTTCGCTTGATGCAAGGTGGAGAAACGTTGAGGAATGTTGTCATAGGAAAAAGGAGGGAGAAGATCGGGGACGAATAGGTAAGGAGAGAAAGATATGTGAGCAAAGTTTTTAAAATTAAATTAATAGTCGAACTAGTTAAGTCATCAATTTGATTAAATAAATTATTAAAAATTTGATTCAATTGATTTTTTTGCTTGGTTCAATCGATCTATATTAGTTCCCGAATCAACTGGTGCAATGCCCTACTTTGAATTGGTACCCTAGTCCAACTAAAACAACATTGTATACGAGAAGAGTTGAGGGGGGAACTCTCTGTCCCGTGAGAGTTTTGGACTTTATACACCTTTAGCTTTGGTCTTAATGCATCACGTTTTAAGTTCTTACAGGTGAGTCAAAGACAAATGGTTAAGTGGTTCGTTACTATAGGCTTAGGTAATGTGGTGATTAGATGCTTTCAATCATTTTGAATGGGTCATAATAATTAAAATTAAAGATATAATTAATAAGTGAGACTCTCGTGAGTGTTAAATTGAAAAAAACTCTTAAAAATGATTAAATTTATTACTTGATCTTAAAAATTAAAATAATATAAATTAATTGAATCGAAAATAAATAATTACAAAAAAGTGGATTAAAAAATCATTTGAAGCGATTAGATAAAAAGAACTAGTGATGTAATCACATCTTGTGACAGGGAAACTGTACATTATTTTGTGAATAGCATTTGGCTATGCTCAACTTGTTTAGCGGCCTAGAACTATGACACTTGGCAACCACTATAATAGAAAATGAAATTTGGATATTATTAAGGTTGAACCCACTAAGTAAAGTTGGATTTGGAGAGACATATTTCACATCACTTTGTAAAGAGAAGCAAAAAAGGAGCTTTGATGTTGTAACCAATGTAAAGGATGTTCTTTTTTGTTTTAAAAGAAGAGCATTTGAAACTTATGTGGTGGATTGTCCACTCAATCATTAGACCGGTTCTGTTGCATGAAACAAAAATCATACTAGAAAAATCAAAAAGACTCAAAGCAATACGTTAGAAATTAAATCTTAAAAAATATATTAAGAAGAAAGTATGAACATTAGAATGTAAGTTAAGTCATAGTAGAAAAACATATCATCCTAAAAATTAAACTCACGAATATAAAGTTATATTATCAGATGCTTAATTATTGAAACAAATCACTCGAATCAATAAGTTAAATCTAATATAAATGATTTTATTCCTATAAAAAATTTACGAATTCTCGTAAATATCAAATCCATCAAATCAAACATAAATAATAATTAATTGATTTTAACTTAAAAAATCGAGTCAGAGAAAACGCAAGTCTTCACCACCTCGCAGAAACTTAATTAATGGGAGGAGCGAAGGGTGTAACCCTATGCCAAAATTATTATTCCGAATAATAAAACGAAGACACCTTGTGCTAGAAACAGCGTTAGTGGCCTTGGACTTCCTAAAATGGTAAGTTTTCTATTTAATCCTTTAAATTTTTATGAAATTACATGTTAGTATAATTATAAAATTTCACTCTGGCCCTCTCAATAATTAATGATTCATCTTTGCCCCTAAATGGTAGATTTTCCATTTAGTGCTTAAACTTTTATAAAATTACATGTTAATATAATGATAAATTTTCACTTTAACCCTTCCAGTAATTTATGATTCATCTTTGGTGCCCTTAAAACAATTTCCTGCTTTCATCCCTGGTGGCAGCAGAGGGGGTTCACCGTCGGTGTAAAGCCTTTATATCTATCTATATATATATAACAACAAAACAGACATTTACATGTCTTAAAAGTAGATTGCACCATTGTGAACTTCAACTTCAATTAGCTCCACACTTTCATTCATCATGTTTTCAACATTATCAAAATCTGCAGAAACCTGAAATGACTAGATGAAGGAACAGTTTTCTGATCAAACATAACACATTTTGTAAGAAAACAAAGACAAACTACATTACTATCACTGCCTCACTGGCTTTGTTTTGATTGTTGTCTGATATGGTATATGTCTCCAAATGGCTATATTTTGAAACATCTTTAATGATGGTCCACTAGCATTAACCTGTGTATAGGACAAAGTACCGCATTAGAGTTGTTAATGAATATATCAGAAAAACCATATACAACACAAAATCTTGAATGATATGAAGTGAATGCAATGTACCTTAATAGCCAAACAAGTACAAATGGGGGCAGTAGCCATAGCTGTAGGGTAGCAGCTTCAACTGTAGGCCAGAATTATGGCTGTAGCTGCAGGCTAACCATCATGTGAAACAGCTACAGGTTCTACAATATATATATATATATATATATATATATATAGCGCCATGTTCTAGTCCTTTTGAGGCTGATCCTATCAGCAAATGCTTCTTCTATATCCTCTCCCATAAAAAAAAAAACAACTATAACATTCATATAAGCATCTCCAATCATCTGTACCAGCATTGTCATCACTAAGAAACAAATAAGCTGAAATCCAAAAAGAAACAACGCTTGGTGTGCGTTTGCCGGGAGTCGAACCCGGGTCTATTGCTTGGAAGGCAATTATCCTAACCGTTGGACTACAAACGCTTGTTGTCTAGTGGCAAAATAAATATTATATCATGTTAAGCTTTACACTTGATGGTGTTTGGCTTCGAACTATGGTTAAAAATTAATATAATGGCCAGTTAGGATAATTGCCTCCCTTAATAGAATTACGGGTCCCTCTAATAATTTATACATATATTTTTAGCAGAACCACTAATTAGACTAACAACAAAGTTCGGGTACGTAGAGTATACGAGTAAGGCCAAAATTATGGCTATAGCTGCAGGCTGCCATCCTTTTCGGAGTTATTATTTAACGCCATTTTGGCATATAGGGATGGATTTTTAATATTAAAAGTTAATAAAAATTAATTCACTCATTTTTCATTCCAGTCCCTACTCCTAATACAAATGCGTTGATAATACTTTTACTCTTAGGTAATGCATGGGAGGCGACAATCTCACCTATGCAGAGGTAAAAGAGAGCCAGCGCCAAGCACCGAATCTTTTCTTTCGGCTTTATCGTTCATCATCCTCGATGACATTGCCCCAAATTGGATGCTTGCCAGATCATTGCTCCACTCCACTCATAAAACCCTGTAAACAAGCATAAACATAGGGACCAGAGCCATGTTTGAAACAAAAAAAGAACAAAAGCAAGCTGCACTGCACTGCACTGCATATTTCACCTCTTTTTTTCAAACTTATGGATCCCACCTCTCAGCCTATTAGTCAAAAAGTCACTAAAATCTCGGGTACTGAAACCCCTCCTCGATCCCCTCTCCCTTACCCATTTCCCTTTCATACCATACCAACATACACAACAACTCAATCACCACCATTATTGTTAAACATAATGCAGCACCCTCTAAAACACCACCTTACCCTCACCCTTTTAGCATTAACCTTACTTTCTCACTTCCCATCAGCTTCCCCCCTCACCCCATGCCGAACCTTATGTGGTACCACCGCCATAAACTACCCTTTCAGCATCGACGACGGCTGTGGCGCCCCACAATACCGCTCAATGCTGAACTGCACAGGTACCGACCTGTTTTTCATGACCACTTCGGGGCGGTACAAAGTCCAATCAATCGACTACAACAAACAAACCATGTTGGTTTACGACCCTGCCATGTCGACATGTTCCATTCTTCAACCCCACCATGATTTCGTTATGACGGACGTTGAATCCGTCGTGATACCGCCTAGTTCCGACACCGTTTTTGCCCTTCTCAATTGTTCTATCGACTCGCCGGTGCTTAACCGGTACAAGAACCTTTGTTTTAACTTCTCAGGGCATTCGTGTGATGAGCTTTACAGTGGGTGTAATGCTTTTAGGGTGTTCCGTTCGTTTACTAATAGTTCGCCGCCGTGTTGTTTCACGGGGTACGATACGGTGAAGTATATGAGCATGAATATATTGGATTGTTCACATTATACTAGTTTTGTTAATGTTGATGGTTTGAAGGGGATTGGACCGGCGGATTGGGTTTACGGGATGAAATTGTCTTACGCCGTGCCGGACACCGGTTGTGGGAGGTGTACTCGGTCCGGCGGTGCTTGTGGTTATGATACCGAGACTGGGGTCCTGATGTGCCTTTGCTCTACATCCATGAATGCTACGAGAGAATGTGGTAAGAAACTAATTTTGGATTAATGTAAGTAAATGTCCCTAAACTATTGTCTAGATTGTAATTTAGTCTCTAAATTTTAAAACGTTCTAATGTCATCTTTAAAGTATTAGTATTATATCAATGTAACTATCGATCTAGACATTAAATGTCAATTTAGGTATGAGATAGAGCATATTTAAAACAAAAAATGGTACAAGTTCCTTTGTTATAGAGACAGGATCAAATTAGTTATTCCATTATTAAATACATTAATATACTGTTTAAAAAACATCATTATTGTTTAACAAATATATTTTAAAAGTTTTCTATAATTCTACAAATGAAATATTTTGTTTAGAGTTTATGTCGCATTTTAGACAACAACTGTTAACTCTGTTATTATTTAACTTTATTTAATTTATTTTACTAGTACAAAAGACTAAATTGATCAATTATTTTAAATATACTCCATTTGTCAAATTTGAGTTGATTAATATAACGTCAATTCTTTAAAATTTTAATCAAAACATTTTTTTTAAAAATTAGCCCATTAATTTTATCCTGATTACTTGCTATATTTTAGCTGCAGGTAGCAATGGAGATATAGGAGGTGGTCAAAAGTTGGCATTGCGGACAAAGTTTCATGCATTTGCCTTGGTCGTGGGTGCATTTATTTACTTTGTAACATTCATATGAACAATGAAGATTGTGGCTGTATGTTTTCTTCTTATTGTTACTGGTGCTCCAAAGAAAGTGACCAGGCCATTCTTGTGGAGGGTTGATTGGTTTGTATCCAAATTTTTTACCTACTTAAATTTTAATCTTATTATAGATTATTATCACATCAATCATTTTTAATATAATGTTTAAAATTAAGCATAACTCCTCATCGACCCTTAAATAAGAGGATAATACACTTCAATACACTCGAACTCACATCCTCTTGCACTAATAATAATGCCGATACCAATCAAATTAATAATCAATCAACAATTAAATTTTAAATATTTAAAAGATGATTTTTTTTAACCCATTAGGTTCAAATCCATCCATGCTATATGTACATTTGATTATATTCAACTCGAAGATCACTTATATTTATTCAAGTAAATTATAATAATTCCCTAGCATGTAAGATATTAAAATAATTTTAAAAACAAGATAAAAACATTTAAAAAATTATTCAATTAGCATTTAATGATTAAGTTGATTGTGTTAAGTTGATAGAATAATTTGATGAATAAAATATTGATAATTTTTTTTAGTATAACTATAAGTGTTTTGATTGATTTTAGGATCCGAGTCTGATCCTGTTAGGGCCGGAAGTGATATTTAGATAAAGCCTTTGAGACTTTGATTACTCAATTGTCAATTATAACGTTTTGAATTTGGGGCGATTTAAAATTTGAGTTATATTTTAGGGATGTCCTATGAAATTAACCCTCATTTTAATTGTTATTTTACTTCTTTCCCGTGTTTCTGAGTCGTTGAGTCCACTTTGAAATCGCGACCTAGCAACAGTGAAAGTGTGAAACCAAAAAACTTGAGAGATTTATCAGACTCAGTGAGTGAGTGAAAGGCTAAATCGTATACGGGAACGGAAGGAAGACAACGACGAAGAACATGTCTTCTCCTCCTTCCTCTTCTTCTGGTAAAGCATTGGACTTTGAAGCCGCATCAAAATCAGCCGTTGCTTCTGTCGAGTCCCTCAAATTCAAACCTCAAGACGACATCGCCGGCGGCGTGCAGGTCACTAGCTTTTCGGAGATCGTGGATGAAGTGACGCTTCACTTTCAAATCATTCGTCTCGCCAAGCAGGTTACTCGAATTTCTTAAGCTATTTTAAAGCACGAATGTTTATTGTTCTGTCAGTCTTTCCCAAATTTCATATTCGTTATTGAATTTTTCATAGATATACGTATGGATCGGCTCTAACTCTGCTAATTTGGGAAATTTATATGCTGCTGCTCCTACGCGACCTGTAAGTTATTTCTCTTCAGTTGATTACTTTTTCTTTTTTATATCATTGATTATAGTACTATTTTGTATTGTTACTAAAAGAATCCATTGTTATGAATAGAATAATACGGTGAGCGTAACTTCAATTCTTGGAGGTGCTTCAGATAACACTGGCTCTGGAATTGCTCGACGTTTAGGTCTTTCTTCAATTTTACCAACATTTTAATGCTATATCTCTGTTGGTCTAATTTTAGTTTTAGTCACTCTACTATGCTCAAATTCTCAATTTAATCCTTCTACTTTAATTTGACATAATTTGGTGCCTTTAATTTTGTTATGTTGTTAGTTGCTGTACTAAAAAGTGCCTTGAAACCATTTTTACCATTATTCACATAGTTTAGGTCATGAGGAAATCTTGTCAACCATGTTCAACAAATAATAAATTATATAGCAACCAAATGTTTAAGGTTGTTTAAAAAAATTTCTTTGTCATCATTTTAACGGCAAGAACTAATGGTGTTATCAAGTAGATATATCAAAATTCTGCCAAATTAGAGGATTAGATCCCAATTTTCGATATAGCAGAGGGACGAAAATCATAATTAGACTTTTGTTTTCATCTTGTTGGCTTGAATTTAAAGCAAATTGATTCTTTTGCAGTGCTAAAGACTGGTCTTAACATAATTGTGGCTTGCAATATCCCAAAGAATAACCCCATGCTTGAGGTTTGGTTTTTTATTCATTGATATTTAGACTTGAATTCAAGCAAAGATCTGATATGTTAATCTTTTGTGCTTATATCATCATTTTGTTCCCTTTTTTTCCTCACAGGCAAATGCTGAAAAGAAGTTAATAGAGAAGCTAATTGCCTTGGGGTACTCGAGGCCGAAATCCCAATCCTCAGGTCCAGGGTTGTCTTCCTCATAGTGAAAAAACTGTGATTCATATTTGCATTTGTAGCAGCAAGCAAGTAGACCATACAAGTCTTCAGTGTAGCATCAGTTATGGAATCCTTTTTGAATCATCATATTCGTTCAGAAATTTAACCGGCAAAACATACTGCGCCTAGCTGTGAGACAAGCAATGCTGTAAGCTTTTCTGTTATATCGTGTGAATTGTCTCTCATGTCATAAACAAACAGGTTGCAACTTGCAAATGCACACGTTTTTTATTTTCCTAGTGGTTGATTCTATGTTTGCTGTTGAGTTTAGTACTGGTTAACACTGCTATGCCCTGAATTTGGATTTCAATGTTTTTATTGTAGCATAGGTTATTTACCACCACTGATGCCAATTTTTTCCTGCAAAATGAAAACTGTAGCAAGCATATATTATATACCCCCATTGGATGCTCTCATATCATAAACAGACAAGTTTGGACTTGCTAATGCACACATTGTTTTCTGGTAATTTCCTTTGTGGTTGATTCTATGTTTGATGTTGAGCTTAAGGCTGGTTAGTCCTGCTATGACCTGGACTTATTATATTGCTTTTATTGTCATAGCTGAAACATTCAGATTGTTGATGTTACTTACCACCATTGAATGCCAATTTTTTGGAAACCTAAACTCTTTTTTTTTGGATAAAATGGAAACCTAGACTTGAATGGTAGAGCTAGGGATGATAATGGAGCGTGGTGGGTAGATATTGCTCAATCCATCATTGCTTCATTTCGCCGTGGATGTTAGAACTTAAATATCACCACCATCTCCTTGGATTTTGAATTATTCCGGAACTGTCCAAAGCTTATGCATTTTACATATAAAATGAAAAGAATATTCTTTGAATATTTTAGTGTTTTTTCTATAATATATAATTATATTTATATCATCTGAAAGCTAAATATATAAAAGTAAAATAGTAATTTCAAAATATCGGATTGGGAAATTGTCTTTAGAAACATCATCTTGCCCCGCCTTGCCTTTACAACGATAATGCACTTCTGCCACATATAGAGAGGTAAGAGGTAGATGCGTTTGCAAGGTTGGAGACAAGTAGGTTAAGTCAATCAATCAGTTAAGTCGATTTTTCAACTAAAACTAATCAATTACTCATTGAAATTTACAGTGATATTCGAGTTCACTTTCATATTTTAAGTAAGATGCACAAAATATTACATTCCCTTGTTTAAAATTTGAAAATTGCTTAAACCGATCAACTTACAGTCACAGACAATTTAAAGTCTATATTCTACATTCCTCTGATAAAAAAAGGACAGTGGAAGAGTTTGAAAACTTGATGTGGGTGGATGCCCATGCCATAATTGGGCTAAAACCATGTGATGGACATCCCCACCACATGGAACGTGATTCATTTTCAAGTTTAGATTAGGGTTTGGAGAATAGAAAGCTAGTAGGATTATTTCCTTCACCCCCCACCCCTTCAAACTATGATTAACATTTTAAATTGATCTCAAATTTCAAAGTGTTATAATCAAATCCTCAAAATATCAATATAATATTATATCAAACATGTCTTTCTATCACATGCACATTCCACGTGATATTTAACACCAAAATTGACAGTTAAACTGGTGAAAAAGCCTAATTGATTCAATATCGATATTTTGATAACTCAATTAAAAAGTTTTGAAATTTAGAAGCCAACTTAGAATTTGGACAATTCTTTGAGGACGTTTGGTGAAGTTAACCCAAAATAATAAAGAAAACATAGGTTTTTTTGGACTCATCTCATCAAAGCCAACCCATATGCACATGGGATAAGGAGGCAAGTACCATGTTCATAATTTTCAGCTTCAATAATTATCTCTACCTAAGTACAACAAACCAAGAAATATACTTCCTAATCACAACTATCCATATATAAGATGAATGTATGGATGTGAATGTGCATGTGTGCATATATATATATATATATATATAAGATTTAGCACTGCAACACAAATTCATCAAAGTGAAGCAACCAATGGAGGTAAAAAAATTAAAATAGAATCCCATATAATAGACCTGTACAGAAAAATCACGTGGCAAGGCAAACAATGCACAACGATGACCGAGAACGCCATATCTGGAACCAAAAACAAACTAACCTTCTCTAGAATCTACAACTAGATATGTAATTCAAAGATCCCATATATAAAAAATAAAAAAATTAATCGTTTGCCTGTATCGGCTGCACGACATTTGCCATCTCGTATACACCATTCCAAAGCATCACAATGTTTGACCGAAGTAAAGCATCGGTGGCTTTTGAAACCATTTATCCTAAATGTCTAGGAGGGGCGGTGGTAGATCCGGCTGTCTGACCTTGAATCCGTATCATCGCTCCTATCAGCATCAGAGTTTCTCGGTCCCGTTTCGGCTTCTGAGTTCACTGTCTGATTCCTTCTGCGTCTTCTATCCTGAAAATTTTACACACGGTTACAACCTTAAACCAGAAATTCACCTATCAGCAATGATGTTTGAACCAAAACAGACTGGCCGGTTGGACCACTAACCAACCGGGGTACCGATCCGAAGAATAGCTTTGAACTTAATAGACCGCGAACCGGTGTGGACCGGTTGAACCAGGTTTTTTATTTTTAATATTTTTTTAATTTTTAATAATTTTTTAAAGCGAACAGGTTGAGCCAGCGAATCAGTGACCTGACCAGTTCGACCACCAATCTAGTTCTAAAAACATTGCCTATCAAACAATCTATGGTCATATTAAGATTTTAGTTCAATTTCTATACTTTAGTTTGGCATAATATCGTCCAATACTTTTATAATGTTATTAGTATGTCCAAATTGATAAATCCACATCATCAATTTAACAGCAGCAAGCAATTACACTAATAACATTATAAAAGTAAAGAGACCAAATTATGTCAAATTAGAGGGATTAAAGTACAAACTTCAGTATAGTAGAAGGACTAAAATCATGGCTAGAACGTCACTTTAATGGCAGCAATTACCTATGTTATCAATTTGGACCTACTAACAACATTATAAAAGTAACAAGACCAAATTATGTCAAATTAGGACTAAATTATAATTTTCAGTATAGTAGAGGGACTAAAATCATGGGTAGGCAGCAATTACCTATGTTATCAATTTGAACCTACTAATAACATTATAAAAATAATGAGACCAAATTATGCCAAATTACAAATTTCAGTATGGTAGATGGACTAAAATCATGGCTAGACCGACAATCTATCTAAAAGCAAGAAGTTGTTATCCTCGAGCCTACTACTTCCAGCATTATAATGCAACTTCCACAAACACCAAGTAATTCTTATTAAATGATTTTAAAGTATTGAAATCGAACCTCTCGAGGTATAGGATACTCCTCTGATTCAAGCATGCGAACGACTTGACTCATCTTCGGTCTTTTATCTGCATCAGGATCGACACATCTCAAAGCGGTCAAAAGAGCTCGTTTAAGAGCGCTAGTTGATGGTCTAGCCTCTATGTTAGGGTCAACTACTTCCTCCGATCGGCGGAGTTGAACCATCATCTTTAACCACTCGACCATATTTACCTGAGAGTTTACCATATTCAGTTAATGTACATTACCAATAAAAAACATATTAAAAAACGAGAATTCTCACGAGAAGCACAGCATAAAAATGCCTTTTCGAGTTTGTACCTCGGGCTGAGGGCGACCATAATCTACAGGGTATCTTCCAGTAATTGCTTCTAAGAGCACTACACCATAGCTATAAACATCACTCTTCTCATTCAGGAGGCCCGAGTTGGCATATTCCGGAGCAACATAACTGGTTAAATCGTGCAAGCCAAACACGAGACTTAGTTAACTAATGTAACAACAAAAGGAAACAAAAAAACCAAAGTAAAACTGCTCACCCGAAGGTACCCATAACTCTTGTTGCGATATAACTTTTCCCATCACCTAACAATTTGGCCAGGCCAAAATCCGATATCTTAGAATCATAGTTGTCATCAATCAATATATTACTCGATTTTATGTCTCTATGCACGACTTTCGGTTCAATAGCTTCATGCAAATAAGCCAACCTGCAAAATGTAGTTTCGAGAAACAAAATGAGATTAAATCTGAAGTTACTTAAAGCATTAATAACCGAGATTTAGTTTTAAAAGTGGACTTACGCCTTGGCAGTACCGAGAAGAATCTTTATACGAGCCTCCCAAGTAAGATATCCCTTGTGAGACATATCTCCACGAAGCCATTGCTCTAAATTGCCGTTATTGACATATTCGTAAACCAACATCCTACGAGTTATAGCAGAACACATTTATGCAAACCCAGATTATAAGAACATGGACATGTAAATATAACAATTTATTAACGACAGTGTACCTATGAGTTCCCTCGATGCAATACCCGAGAAGTCGAACTAAGTTTTTATGTCGCATGTGACCGATAGCTTCAACTTCGACTCGAAAATCTTTGTCAGCTTGCCCCCTAAAATAACATCAAACAACTATGAGCTAAGTTAGAAGCTATAAACAGCAAAACACGAACAACAAAAGGGATAATTTCGTGCAACATACAGATTGTTAAGGAGCTTTTTGACGGCTACGGATGTCCCGTTAACCAGATTGCCTCTATAAACAACTCCGTATCCACCATCACCGATAATATTATCCTTAGAAAACTGGTTGGTTGCGAGCTGTAGGTCTCTAAGAGTGAACCAATGACCCCATCCTAAGTGCGAAAATTCAGGTAGACCAGACAAAGGTGAAGGAGCGGTTAACGGATGCGAAGAAGGCCTGAACACGGAAACCACTCCGACACCTTTCTCTTCAGCTGGTTGAGATCCCTTAACATCTTTCCCTAAATGATTAAAAGAACCAGACCGGCCACTGTCATCTCCGTTACCAACATGATATGAAACCTTGTCTGAATCTCTATCACTGAATTTATAGTTAAGAGTATTCGGACTGGCATTGTTCGCTGAAACTTCATCGACTCCTATTTCTTTAATTTCCTCCGAAACATAAGGTGCTTGTCTTGACGGAAGCATGTCCTTATGCCCCCCGGTTTTCTTTCGAAAGCTAAGCCACAAAGATATACCAAGAATAACTAAAAACACTATTCCTAAACAAATTACAATAAGTACCCATAACTGTAGACCAATGTATGTTTTTGACAGTGTTTTGTTCAGATTAGACGCCATTTTCCCCGACACCGATACACCTAACAATAATAAAAAAAAACAGTTTAAAAACATCATAATTCAAATCTAATAATCTAAAAGAGCAACATGTTTTAGCATTGATTCAAACATCAATTCATATTACAACCAAATCTCATTTTCACAGTAAAAAAAAATGCAGTGTGAAAGCAATTAAAGAAAAAAAATTACCCTTTAACCACAATCAAATTCCCAAGGAAAAAAAAAACCTAAGATCCTTCAAGTAAATAGCTTATCCAAACCCTAAAACAAATATCAAAGCATCACATTTCCATAAACACACAAAAAAAAAACACCCACATTTCAAATGGAATCAGATATCATATTTCAAACAAAAAAGCAAAAAAATAAAATCAGGCATCATTTTGACTGGATCAAATAAAAAAAAGTCAAGACTTTGAAGCATTTAGATGAAGAACATATGAATCAGAAGAAACCTGTTCAAGTAATGCTGGCAAGACACCCAAAAATGAAAAAAAAAAAAAAGGGGGGGAATTTTGGGACTTTGGGTGTGTTTAAAAAGAAGAAAGGGCTAAACCCAAAACCCAAAGGGGGAAGCACATTGAAAGGAAAACAAAACAGGGTGGTGGTGCAGCATTTTTGAAAAACAGAAGGGATTTTGTTAGGGTTTTCATGTTTTGTAGGATTGGGTTTTGGGGCATTGGGAAATAAGATGTGGAGTTGAGAGAGGTAGGTAATGAAGGAAAGACATTGTTGCCTTTTGGAAATTTTAACAGTGTGTGAAGTGGAAGCAGCTAAGCTTTTATATACTACTATTTAATGTTTAATTGGGAAGATTGCTCTGCTCTGCTGTTTATTCCTTTGCCTTTTTTCTTTTTTTTTTTTCCTTCTTTTTATATTATACAATAGAATAATATAATTTTTAGCTCTTGGTAATTAGATTCATTTTAATTTCTAAATTTAAATTTTATCAAAATTTGAGGATGTAACTAATATTTTTGCAACATGAGTGGATTGATTGGTTAGACCTATTGGACTGAAAATTGACAGTTATATTAATCCAAATAAAGGGGTTAAACTGGTTGAATTAGAAATTGGTAAAAATAAAAAAACTGAAGACAAAAATCAGTAGAACATATTGAACCGATTTAATAATTCTTTAATTTTTTAAGCTTTTATGAATTTTTAATTGTTTATTTATTGTTGGTCTAGGAGTTAAACCAATTAAATCATCAATTCAAGAGCACTATATATAGCAATCTAAAATTATATTAAGAAAGCCCTGAAATTTATATAATTTTTTTAATTTTTAAATAATGATGTGGCATAATCTTAAAGTCTCACATCATCAAATTTTTATATTTTTTTAAATTTAAAAATAAAAATAAATCTAGTTCGTAAATTAAAAAATTAAAAATTATATAATTCCTTTAATATAATATGTGTTATTGGAAACCATTGGAGTTGAAAGTTTTGATTTATGTGTTTTTTTTACTCAAAGATTTGAAAATGTTTCTTTTTATAACTTGAAATGCTAATGTTTGACTTCAGCTCACATATACCAACAAGTTTGGGTTTTGTAGACGAGCTCGAAAAAACATAATGAGTAAATGGAGAAAAAATATATAAACATATTTTATATTTTCAGAAATTATTTTATTTATATATGATTTAATTGCATTAGAGAAATTAGATTTTAAATCAAATTATAAACTTTAAAATGTTTTAATTAAGACCAGTATCAAATACATATCCATCATATTTAAGTCTTAGATGTATCTAAAACATGTTTATAACAACTTAAATTTATTAGGTAAAACCCAAAGAATGTCATTTTAGGAATACTAGTTTGTTAACAAGTGGGATCGCTCCCTATTTTTAAGTCTAATTATGCTCTCAGTCCTTATAATTTTCAGATTTCCCTTTTTTTGCTTTTGAAGACAAAAGATTTCCATTTCTGATTTTGGGTGTAAAATTCTTCGATACTACTTTAGAAAAGCAACGTGAAAACTGATATATATATATATATATATATATATATATAAATACTCCACATAAAATTCAAATGAGTTTTTTTTAACACATAAGTTATCGGCTAGATCGAATCAGATTGATACAATATATATACACACTGTTAACACCTAAGTTAACAGCCACAAGCGCACCACCTAGTACTACCAGTAGTCCTTGCAGGAACACTCCCCATCTTTGAAATGGTGAAACCGATTCCGGTCCCTAACAACGATCTCACGATCAAAAACCTTTGAGATAAGTTTGCTAGCATGGTGGCAATCTCTGCAAACTCGAAGATTTTTCGTTATCCTGAAAGTGTCCCCTGCTTTTGTTTTTAACAAACCGAAGGCAATGGCAAGCTTCTCACTATGATAGTTCAAAGGATTCTCCTTTTCTTCCTCTTCATCAAGCTCTTCTACCACTCCCTCAGCACCGCAAGGAACGTACCCAATGGCTCGAATACGGTCCAGCATCTCATCGAGTTTGGCGTATATCTCTTTGCTTTCGGGATGGTCTCTTCCTCCTGCTATGAATTCGTTAACTTCGCCTTCTAATTCAATGACAGAGAAGCCAGGGACTTTCTTCACTCCCCTCTCGTTCATCATTCTCCTCACGTTAGCCATATCTTCATATCGGCCGGCTTTGACGTATAAGTTAGCTAATAACACGTAGCGTCCGCTGTTGTTCGGTTCCAGTTCAATGACTCTCTTGCCTACTTGTTCACCTAACTCGATGTTTCCGTGGATCCTACACGCGCCGAAAAGAGCACCTAGTACACCTACATCAGGAGTCATTGGCATTTGATCAATTAGCTTTTTGGCTTCATCTAGTAATCCAGCCCTTCCAAGCAAATCAACCATGCATCCATAATGCTCCATCATGGGTTCAAGTCCGTGAACTCGAGCCATGTACTGGAAATAATAGCGACCTTCCTCAACTAACCCTGAATGCGAACATGCACTAAGGATGTTTACGAAGGTGATGTTATCGGAAACGATCCCTTGTTTTTCCATATCCTTGAAAATGGAAATGGCAGCTTCTCCTTTTCCATGCATTGCAAAGCCCCCAATCATGCAATTCCATGAAGAAATACTCTTATAAGTGAGACCCTTGAAAGTTTCATAAGCTTTCTCCAAGCACCCACATTTGCAGTACATATCAATAATGGTTGTAGCAAGCTTCGGGTCTAGTTCGATCCCTTTGTTTCGGATATATTTATGTATCCACTCGCCTTGCTCGAGAGCTCCTAACCCAGTACATGCCGATAACATGCTAGCCGCCACGAACTTATCCAGCGCCAAATTCTCAGCCCTCATCCTATTAAACAAAGCAAAAGCCTCGTGAAAGCGGTTGCTCTGCACGTAAGCAGCGATCATGGCATTCCAAGAAACGGAATTCCTCTCCGGCATCCGCTCGAAAACTTCAAACGCGGCGTCGACAAGACCCAATTGGGCATACCCGCTAATCAAAGTAGTCCAAGAAACAACATCTCTCCTTGGCATTTTGTCAAACACCTTCCGAGCATTTTCCAAAGCCTTGAAATTCACATACATATGAATCAAATTGTTCAGACAAAAACCATCATTAGCAAACCCGAATTTGAAGACGTGGGCATGAATTTGAGCCCCTTCTTCAACAGCAACATCAACCGAACAAGCTCTTATGAGACAAGGGAAAGTGAACTTATTAGGCAAAACAGAATCTTGCAACATCCGCAAGTAGAGAACGATGCAGTCGGCAGCTTGTTTCCGTAGCAAGTAACCTCTGATGAGGGTATTGTAAATGAAAGCATCCGGATGACGCAATGTATCGAACAGGTGGAGTGCGTAGTCCAAATCTCCGTCGTTAGACAAAGCACAAAACTTGATGAGGCGACCCATGGCATCGTTATCGGATGAAAGGCCGAGCTTGGTGAGGTGGGCATGATTTTGCTTGAGTTGGGCCATGGAAGAGCATGTTTCTAGGGATTCGAGAGGTGAATAACGGGGCTTTGAGTTCGATGATGAGAAAGAAATGGACAGTGGAGGAGCTAAAAGGGTCTGCAACGAGCTCATTTCTCATTAAAAACTTGATTTAATTAGCCTGCAGTACCCAACTTGAAGTGGCAGTGCTGTTGAATATTATCTGAAAGAACTGTAGCAACAATTGGTGGCCAACATCAAAGGGTAAGGCTAACGCAAGAGATTGGCAAAGTTCCCTCAACATATCGGCTATCGTCTTTGACCGGGTTTTATCTCTTGACTTTACTAAATGAAAATATGCAACTTGAAGAGGTGCGAGTTTATTAAAAAAAAAAAAAAACATCATCACGTATACGAGAAGATGGACCATGAGTGTGTGCCTACGATTACTCACTAAGAAAATCTCAATAATTTCTCTTAACGAGGTTTGTACATATGCTAACTCTTCAGGTCGTGCTTTCTCAATTTCTCGGCAAAGTTAAAAGAAACAAAATCCCACCAGAAGGCAAAGTTAGAAAACAAAATCCCACTAAGAACACTATTAATCGGTGTTGCATGGTACGTCTTCTCAAGCACTCAACAAGGCACTCATGCTCTATGGACTTACAACCTTTCTAATTCGTGCTTTCTCAAGCACTCAAATTCTCTGTAAAATTAAAAGATAAAACATCCACCAATGACACATTAAACGATTTATCGATTCCCAACTGATGACACTTCACAAGCCCATTCAGACTGACTCGACCTCCCCTCCACGATACCAAATCTCAAATATCAAAACAATTTTAAGATTTTGTATCAATACATTTAAACAGAGTTTGAGCTTTTTTAACTAAAAGAAAGGGATAAAAATTGTTTAGATATTGAACTCGAAACTACTGTCGACTTAGAATAAAGTCTTTTATCACTACAAAGTTCTCAATCCAAAATGTTCCTTTTAAACTTTAATGGCACTCTATTTACAGTTTTTCACTCAACTAAGTCTTGTATAATAAAATCTTTAGTATCACCAATAACACCTCTCTCCTTCCCTCGTAAAAAAATAAACAAATTAAATCTGCATAATATAAGGAAACAAGATAGCAAGCATCAATGACAACAGTCCTTATAATATGGTAGATAATGCAGAGTGATATCAATTAATCAAATATGGTAAATACATATGAGTTCAACCAAAACAAAAAACTGTTACATCAAGTTAAGCCCTGCTCCTACTATTAGTCACATCAATCACCAAATTAAAAGAAATGAGACCACAATTTTTTGCTCTTCCATTTTTTTATATATAAATTAAAGCAAATAGAGGGCAGTCGCCATTAGAACATCGCATTGGTGTCGTTACTCCGTTATTGCATGCGCATATGCTCTCATTTTTGGATCGTCAGGTGTGAGCACTCAAAATGGTGATGAAGGATCCAAGAAATCCAAAATATGCCACTGATTTTCAACATAGAACACATATTTAGCAATGAAATGTTTTTATCACCAAATCATATTAGCATGAAAAATAAAGAGAATGCCTAAACAGATAACATATTTTATGTATACGAGATGAATTATGGTGCTACACAGAAGAACCAAGAAGCAAATCCCAATAAGCTACATAACAGTTAAGCTAAATTCAATAAACAGAAAGCAATAAGAGAAATATTCAAATATACAAACCGCATAACCATAGGCAGAATATACAATTGCAACAGCAAATGCAGCGCAAAGTGGAAAAACCATACGGCAATACGATATGGGAAGTGGTAAAAGTACCATGGAGGCCCCTATAGTAAGAGTAAGATTGCATTTTACTCACTCTACTCAAAAAATGAGCAAATTAATCCCTATACATTAGATCAAAGAACAAATTGGTCTTTCTGTTAAATTTCTATCCATTTCTACTGTTAAAAGCTGGTCTTTGTATGATGTCCACGTGGCATGCCGCATTTCACTGTCTGAGTTTTTAATAGTGCAAATAGATGAATTTTTAACGGAAAGGACTAATTTTCTCTTTAATATAATGTATAAGGACTAATTTCTCATTTTTTGAGTAGAGGGGGTAAGGGCCTCTATAGTACTTTTACCTATGGAAAGTCTATTTGCTCTAACGTCACCAGGAATGGAAAGCATGCTAACTTATTGTTCAGCATCTAACGTTGTTCGGAACTGTTAAAAAACCGGGAATCAAACACATAATCCAAAATTTGTACAACACAAGCTGGATATATATATGTGTATATGGTGGTTTCATAAACTTAATTTACAAACAAACCCTGCCATGGAACAATCTTAAAACTAATGTCATTGCAACTTCAGTAGGATCATACAATATCTTTATTAGAGCATGGAAAAGACAACAGGAGAAGAAATGGGACACAACAAGAATAAAGAAAATCAGCTATGGAGGTACAAAAATAAAACAAGAACGAATAGTGTTCTAACTGAAACAAACAACAAAGCTGTTAAAAGTTTGAAATTGAGACCCCAACTTCCACAGAATCTTGTGTTAAATGATGCGGGAGCAACTAAAACAAGTTGTTCACTTCTCTATGAACACTCAATGAATAGCAGCTGAAATAAAGGACAAACAAGTTATATGGCCATATAAAATTATATTATTTATCATTCATTCAACCCTAAGCAGGTTACCAAGTGGAGCATACGGTAGCGGAGCTCTTAATGAAGCAGTGTTGACTCAGACTACGTAATGTATGCTCGGATTAGACACAGGGTTGACAATAACCAGGAATCTGTATGTTAACAGAATAAGATTATCAAGTGAAACAGCCACCAATGATCATTACTACGGTTATCAGTATAATACAAATCAGTCTAATTCTCAAAGTTTCATCTAAAAGACCAAGTTTTTCAGGAGTGTTAGTAGTGGCATCATAAAAAGACCCCGAAGGATAGTCTAGATAGCCAAACAAACTATTTAATCTAATATAGCCGTAAAACCATGAAGAGTAAGCGCCTACTTACAGTGTCCTTATGTCTAAACTAGGATTCTTTGCAAGTTTTCTTGTTGTGGCCAAGACCTTTGCACTTGCTACACTGGAGCTGTCGTCTCATCATGTCTATCGATTCAGGCTGCTTCTTCTTTGGCCGACCTGGTGGACGTTTAGTTGGAGGAGGAGTTACAGTTACAGCTACAGCTGTTATCTCAGGTAATTCATCCTCAATTGGTCTGTCTACATTTGGAACAGGGTGAATGGACTCGGCGTATGTTAAGCGGAAACTCTCAGTTGTGAAGTATCGAGAACAATAGTCATATGGACTTCTACCGATGCATTCAATGACGGCAATAGAGTGAGAGCAAGGTAAACCAGTAAGTTGCCAGCCCTTGCAGCTGCAGTCCCAATGATCTATATTAACAACCGCAAGAACCTCAGGATTTTCCCCACGGACTTCAAATGTGCTACCCTGTGTGTGTAACACTTGAAATGACCTCGCCATTGCAGTTTCCTTCTGCAACTTTTCCTCGTTACACGGAGTTAATTTTGTCATCCACTGACTGGAATCCACACGACGTTTGTAGATCGCCTCCATCATCTTACCCCGTAATTCATCAATCATCTGTGTTATAGGAAACTCGTGTGCTTCAGATACCCAACTATAGAACTGCTGCCCAAAGGTCGAGATCAAGTGGTTATACCTAGCTCCTCCAAAAAAGGCATTTGCCCAGTGCTCTGGTTCACTTTGAATTATCCAGTCGTAAGCTTCAGGAGAAATGGCTCTTATTAATTCAGTATCACGCTGGAAACCCTCAAGTCGTGGTGACCGAGCAGCAGAGTAAAAGTCACTGATCATAAACCGTCTTGCATCATGAGAAAGATGCCCCTTTAACTCTCTGTTAAGTTTGTCAGCAAGATGTTGTAAACAGTAGCTGTGGTAGCATTTATCGAATACATCAGCCAGTGCCTGCTTTAAACCATTCTGAAAATCTGCAACAAATGTTAACTGGCTAGATGTAGGAACAGCAGATTTGAGTTCCCGTAAAAACCAAGTCCAATTGTCTTCATCCTCGGCATCAACTATAGCAAAAGCTACAGGAAAAATACCATCATCTGCATCTGCAGCCGTTGCAGCCAACAAGTTTCCTTGATATTTAGAATTTAAAGTAACACTGTCGAGAAAAATTAGGGGTCGACAACCTTGTAAAAAACCAGATATCGAGGCATGAAACGAGACAAACAGTCGATGGAAGCTTGAGTCGTCCTTAGTATTAAAGGTGACAATACTGCCCGGGTTAGTCTCTTTTATCTTCTCACAGAAAAAAGGTAAGAGATTATATGCCTCTTTAAAGGATCCTTGAAGCTGTTCCCTAGCAATCTCTTTTGCACGCCATGCCTGAGAATAATTCAGTTCGATTCCATATTCTCGCTTGATATCATCGGCAATATCTTTTGGCCTGTAGTTGGGGGAAATTTTCAATTTCTCCTTTATAATACTTCCCACCCAACCCCTTGTTGCCCGGTATCCAGCTTTTACTGCAGCTCCTCCACACGTATGCATAGTGTTCATCTTCTTGATGCAAATCAATTGAGTAGTGGATAGTCTCGATGCATATATCCTCCAGGGACAGCCTTGAGCTTTGCATTTAACAGTAACACGATGACTATCGTTTTTCTTATACCTATAAGCAAAACCATGTGCAATTGAGTATTTATGCAAGGCTTCTCGGAATTCATTAAAACTATTAAATCTTTGGTCAACGCCAGTGATTGTATTCTCCCACACTTGTGCAGCTTTATGATGCTCGATGATATTAATAGGCATACAGTCTATAGGAGTTTCATTCGGCATGTCCATGTCAACATCATCAATGGCATCGGTCATTCCAAGAACAGCATTGGCAGGAGCAACAATAGGAACCCCAACAGCTTCTGAGACGGTCGTCCTGCTAGACCTGCAAATTTAAGCATACATAACCACAACAGCAAGGACAGAACTTAGGACAGTAAATTCAGAAACAAGAAAGACCAACTGAGTAACTACCTACTACCAGGCATGTTGGAAACATTACGAGCAGCCGCTTCATCCGATGCAACAAAGACATCAACGGTGAGAGAGTCACCTAAAAAACTAAGCATCCGCTGCAAATCCTTGTCTTTCGAGATAGTTATAAGGGTCTTCTTGTTTCCAGGGAGAAAGTACTTGATCGACATGTTATCAGAGCTAAGACTAAACATATCTGCTATTTCGGACTTGAAATCACTTAAACTAGTTTGCTCATTAATATCTATAGCAAAGGCCTCACCACCACTATAGGACAATGAACCATCTTTATCAGTGACAAAATCGCCACCAGACTGGCATATTGCTATAATTTTCTTCGCAGCCATAGCCTGAAACCCAAATTAACCACAAAGAAACTACATTAAACAAAACATGAAATATCAAATAATAATAATCTTTTTTTTTATTTTTTTTCCCACGCACAAGAATTCAAAAAAGAAAAAGCATAAAATTCAATAGCGAAGCAGTAAGTTAAAACAACTTAATCTATTAGGAACTTACCTTCTGGGACTAAAAACCCAAATCGAAAAAAACAAAGAAAAAGCCAAAAAGGAAGGGGGAAAATGCATAGCATAATCTTTTGTTTTTTCACTCACAATAATTTAAAAAGAAAGCATAAAATTCCAACTTAATCTGTTGAGAAATTACCTACTAAAAATAAAAACCCAAATCGAAAAAACAAAGAAAAACCCCAAAAAAGAAGGGGACAATGCATGGTGAAATAGGATTCAGAAACCCTAATGTCTATGGAGTTTGAATTCAAAGAGGGAAAAAAAAGATGATACCTTTAATGGAGAAACATGAGAAAGGGAGGATTTCTATGGTTTTTTTTTTTTTTTTTTTGGTGGGTTCGTTGTTAATTGGGAGATTGAATCCTTGAATTTGACGAGAAGAGTACGGAGAGAGAGTCCACAAATAACCCAAATGCCAATTGCCTGAAACTCAAAAAATGCATGAAAAGAATAGAATTGAACACAATACGCAGCGTACTGTATGGTATGGTGGTATAGTACATGGTATCCTCGTTTTCAATTTAATAAGGGTAAACTATATTAATAATTAATTAACTATATTTTTTTATTTTTAGTCACTTAATTATGAAAAGTTTTAAATTAGTCACTTAATTTTGTTAATTTTTACATTTTTGGTCACTCAACTGTCTTGAATTTTGAGGTGTCTCCATTTTTACTTTAGCCAAGTGGTGACCAAAAAATACAAATTTGAATAGTTAGGTGATCCAACTATGAAAAGTTACAAAATAGTCACTTAGCTATTCAATTTTTGTCTTTTTTATCACTTAATAACTATGAAAAGTTACAAATGATCACTTAACTATTCAATTTTGTCATTTCTGATTACTCAATTATCTTTAATTTTTTTATATTTCTAATTTTTTTACGTTAGCCAAATAGGAAAAAAAATATAAAATTTAATAATTTGGTGACCATTTAATAATTAGTATATATTTATTTATTTATTACATTATAAATGGTTAAATAACTTTTAAATAATTATATACAAATCTCAACATAAATTAATAAAATAAAATGAGAGAACCAATAACACTTTTAAATATAACTCCTTTTAGAAAAAAAAATTATGATACAACTATGAGAAAATAAATAAACTGAACTTAAAAAAAAAAAAAACTAAACAAAACATGGAAATTAGAGCTATTGTTAGTCGGGTCAAGTTGGAGCTAGGCATATTGCATAAGTTTGATCAAGTTTAAAATTTTAACTTTATTTTTTACTTAAGTTATTGGTATTTATAAATAGTTAACTCAAATCTATTAAGGTCTTGTCATTTTTAACATAGTTATTTTTATTATATTACTAATTAAGTATATATTTTCTATTTATTTTTAACATAAACAACTTGATAATAAATTTAATTTTTGTTTTAATATAAATTATATAATTTAAAATATGGATCAAGCTCAAATTCAATATTCAAAGTCCAAGTCCAACCCGTTTTTAAGTTTATAAAATAATTTATTTTATTTTGTATATTATACAATTTAAATCATATAAATATTGTACATTATAATACAAGTTTGTAACTATTAAAAGTGATTAAGTTGTTTAAATTTAGAGATTTAATAAAAGAAATGTATATAATGGTAGTTAAATATACATTCTTAATTTTAAATGATAGTATTGGTGAATCTAAACAGATTTAAATTAATTATTTACAAATATAAATAAAATTAAAAATTAATATTTTGAGTTGAATAACTATGAATATCGATATCAATCATGAATCAATTTCAAACCGAGCTAAACTTGACTCGTGAACACCATTACTCCAAACACATTTCGGCTTTTTCTTTTAAATATTTTTTATAGATTTTTGTACTAAAGTTAGACTGCTTAACTATGGGAACTAAGCTCAATAATTCATAGAGAATATTAGATGAACCTGCCTGCCTACCCTAGCTTAGCGTCAGCGGACCAAATAAATCTCTAACATTGTAGTAATTTAGGGTTGATTAGCCAAATTCCTTTTTTTTTCGATTTAATTGACTTCTAAGTATATACATGGAAGAGGTGTGTAAAACGTATCCAAAAGCCCATTTTCAATGTGCCAAAACTTTGTACAGCTTGGATGCACATTGTACATAGTATGATTTTCTTTTATATGTAAATGAAGGAATCAATTTAATTTATATTAATGTAAAATTAATATAATTTATGTATTTTTTATATAAATAATATTTTAATATATCGATGATCATATTTTATATTATATTCAGTTATGCATCATAAGTTTTAAGCAAATTCGTGAGAGTTATTCATTTATCGTACAATTATTGATAAAAATAATAGTAATATTGGATTGATTAAACATTTTTTGTATAGGACTAATAAAATTATTTAAAAAAATAAATTTATTTAAAAAATGCTCTCTCCTATAAATATAGGTTAAATTATGTTGATGATCTCTATATTGTATGTAAATTGTAAATTTAATCTCTGTACTATAATTTTGATTCATTTTATTCTTTTTTTTTTTCATTCATAATTTAAACAATAATAGTTAAATCCCTTGAGTAAAATTTTACTATTATTTAATCATTTTTAGTTGTTGTACATTTCAAATTCAATCCTAATACAAACCGTGGTAATTAATTTTATTAACTAAACAAATGTGATATTTTTGTGAGTATTAAATACAAATAGCAAACTTCATGACATTATACATGTGATGATATATTTGTTGCATAAAATTTAATTTTTAATGATTATTGTTTAGATAATATTTGCTAGCAGGTTGGATATCTACATCTTTTTAATTATCTGAATTTGAATCTACAAATCTACCTAAAATTCGCTTACTAATGCAAAAATTGCCCGAGAATAATTATCCAAATTCGAATCAAACATTATTATCCATTTAATATCCACGGCATCTATCCATATCTATTTCAAATCTGCCGCAGATAATAATTTTAAAATTTGAATCTATAATATTTAAAACTGCAACAAAAAAATTAAATATTCAAATATGCAATTCAAATTCACATCAATGATTAAAATTTTAAAATTTAAAAAATATACAAACTAAAATAACAAAATCATAATATAAAGACTAAATTTACCAAAAAATTGACCACAAATATACGTATACCAATTACAGCCGATGCCAATCCAAAAGTCCTTCACTTTATTTTACTTTTCTTTTCTTGGATTTTGTTATATTCCATAAATTTTTTTAATGTTAAAAGCTATACTTTATTACAAAATATCCCGAGTACAAAGTACGAGGGCTGCACTTTATTACAAAAAAGGCAAATGTTGTGGCATTTCTTCCCTAAGATAAATTCAGAAAAAAAAAATATTCATTTCTATAATGTCACAATAAAACAGGTCCTACAAAAATACATGTTTCACCTTTCTGCTCAAATTCTTCGCAATCGGTTGTAATATTAAATATTAACTAATTTTTTATACCGTGCAATGCATGATTTACTCCTATATTTTATAAACTTATTATCCAAATAATATCATATTAATTAAATTATTGATAAAATAATATTTGAAATAAAAAATATACTTAAAACAATAATAACAACATAAAATATTTCGGAAATTTTTATTAATTAAAAATATTACATAACACCAATTACAAGAAAATGATTCGTATCTTATTCAAAAACATTTTTAATATATAATTTTAATTGAATAGATATTTTAATATTTTTAATTCTTTTGATTTTCATTTAACCGAATAAAATTATTATTTTAATATTTTAAATATAAAATTTAAATAGAATAAAAAGATTAACAACTTCCAACTATAAAAGTTTAAAAGAGCTTAACGAAAAATATATAAAAACTTAATAAAAATAAGTATAATGAAAAACTAAAATATTTTATAAATTTTATGTTAAATTAGATGAATCACTTAATTTTTTTAACTGAAGGTTTTTTTAAAGAAAAATTCATTGAATTTTTACTTAAATTAATTGTTGAAATAACCATTAAAATGTGATTTTTTTTAAAAAGGATAAAAATTAAATTCTATAATTAAATTTTACGCAGTTCACATGAAAAAACAAAAAACTATCCACATCAGTTGAGAGCCTAAAATCTTATAATATATATGTGTATATATACATATAATATATTTATTAATATCCAAAGTCGTGATCGAATTGGTGTTACTTTTGACTGAATTGTAAATTAGTTATAAATTTATTAAAAAAATTATTTTTACAAATGGATAAATATTATTTTGAGGATATTTTTATCTTTTATATTTTATATAAATTCTAGAAATTACATACACATAATGTAATTCGATCCCAAAACTCATGATCTCTAATATCTCAATTTTATCATCTCAACTAAAGACATATTTAGTATTCATATAAATCTTTTATAAATTTATTAGATAATTGTTTCCACCCAAGTCATGGCTATGCCATAAATTAGTTATAATTAAGTTGGTATTTTGATTCTGGGCACTAATTCAATTGAAAAATTATTAAAACACCGTTATTTTTATAAAATAAGAAATATTATTATAATAATTTTTTTTTCTTTTTATTATATATTCATATATAAGATCTATAAAATCAATTTAAACTCATAAATGGTGAGACTTGAGCCTACAACATAATAATTTTCAATACCTTAATTTTATTGTAAGTGTGTTATAATTTAATATTGATAAAGGGTTTGCAGCATCTACAACTAAGTATATTATATATATCGGTGATTATATATATACTTACATGTATATACATACAAGTTCATGAACCTTTCCTAAATCTACTTTAAGATGGTATAATGTATATATTATAAAAATATTGAAATTCATAAAGTATAGTAGTAGTTAAGCTGGCAACATTGAAGGGGTCCGAGCTAGTAGTTCTCACAAATTAAATGCAAAGAGGTTGCTTACTTTGCTTAACGAGCTAGGTCTCTCTATGAGCTTTCCTTCATGTTTCCTATAATCAATTTAATATATACATATATATAAGACAACTTAGCATAGAAGATTAAAACTAAGGGTTAATTCTATTATATGTCCTTAAACTACGACCTAGATTCTAAATTGGTAGTCAAGCTTCAAAATATTTTAATTAAGTCCCTAATGTATCAATACTATATGGCATAGTTTTTTAACATGTTAGATCCAAATTGTCTATGTGATATATATGCATGTAATGAATGAAGGACTTAATTGATATAATACCAGTACTTTGAAGATTTAATTAGAATATTTTAAAATTTAAGGATCAATTTAGGATATGTGTGATAGCTTAAGGACATTTCGTGAAAATGACCCTAAGAATAAAGTAGCCGAGTAAAAAGGAAACAAGTTCGGCAGCCGTAGTGTGGAATACTTCAGAGAAAACAGCTTGCTATAGGGGGTATCGATTCATCTTTCCGATTAAACTTTAAATATATGTGTTTTTTCAGTGAATTATATATATATATATATATATATATATATCAGTCAAACTACATATACTTTATTTCGGTGAAAATTTTTATTATTACACTTTGAAAATATATGTGTCATTCATTTAATTTTATTTGATATATTAAGGGTGAATTTTTTTCACAAGAATAAAACATTAAGTATCCTTCTCATCTTGCTAAAAGAATTCCACTACTAGTATGCCTAATAATAAATCTTATTAAATCTTAAATAGATGCGAGCGGTGAATTTACGAAAAAAATTCAATATAGTCCTTTTAAACTAATATATAATAAAATTACACTTTTACCTCTAAAAATAAAAAAGAATTGTTAAGTCCTTTCAAAAAAAAAATTTGAAGGATATGCCCCTATGGTTTTACCAGTATGCCTAATATGGATAAGAGTACATATATAATATAAGGATTGAAAAGGAAAGGAAACGATATGGAAATAGGTCGAATAGCAGTAACTATATAATAATAAATAGAAAAGGTATATATAGTAAAATACGATACCACTGTGGGAAACAACCAAAAAGCATACAAAAATGGGGAAAAAATAAAGCTGAGGACCAAAACATATATGCTTATTGCTTTGCTTTGTTCAAGTTTTTCAGCCATGATATATATGCATTTTTAAATTAATTAAAGACACCCCCTTCCATTTGCTTAACCCAAGTGGTTTCTCCCCCCCCCCCCCCCCAAATATTATATATATACATATGCTACCTATGATTTTTTCATGTACCATTGCTTGCCGATAAAGAAGAAGAGAGTGATATGGGTTCAGGTTACACTAGGCATAGGAAATCATCTTCGTTTTCATTTTTCAGCATATTCTCGGCTTGTTGTTCCAACGGAGGCGACGACGTGAGCGAGGACGGCATTTATGTGAGGAGGATGTGGCCGAGCGACGAAGACGGAAGGCGTTGGACTGCCGAACCGGGTATTGATCGTAAAGCTTCGGCCTTTATAGACAGGTTCAGGACTCGAGTTTCCGACCCTGAGAGACAAGCTCTTGCTGTTTAATTAGTCGCTATAGCTAGCTCTATTATTTTTATTTTTGGGTAAATTTCACCCAAAGTTACTAAACTATTAGTAAATTTACATTATGGTCACTTGATTTAAAAAAGATATAAAATAGTCATTGAATCATTTAGAAGTTTTATTTTAGTCATTGGGCTGTTAAAATTTTAAATGGAAATTTTTGAATAGTTCAGTGGCTATATTTTGTAACTTTTTAAAAGTTGAGTGATTTATCTTTTATTTTTACTAAACAGTTCTTTCCATTTCGTCCTTGTACTTCTTTTTGCTTTTATTTCCTCATTGAGATGGGATTATCAGTACAACATTTGGAGTAGCAAAAAATAATATGTATTGTATTGATTACATTATTCTATGGATAGGAATAAATAAAATACATGATTGAAATTTATAAAGATGTAATTATTATCTATTTATTTAAAATTTGTTAGTAAATAAATTTTGAAGGAGTTTGTCTGTTTGTGTTCTTTCTTATTAAACTTCAACTGTTAAAATTGAATTATTATTGTATTAATTTATAATTTTATGATTTTTAAAAGAATTTAATTAAAAATTTATCATTTTTGAAAATCGCTCACTTGTTACTTGGCCTAAATCGGACCTTAGATTATCTCGAATCAACCCGACTCAAATTTAAATAGAAAAATATAAATATTATTATTAAAATATAACACCTAAACAGGCAAAGCTGAATTTTGATTTGGGCATGATTTTTAGAAAAAAATTAAGTCGTAGCACAACTCAATCTATGAACAAAAATTTGTTTTATTTTTTGAATAATCTTATTACAGGTTCTGATCATATCTATTTTTTTGAGAAAATATCTAAAACTACCCATAGTCTCTCTTCAACTCATAAAATAGGAGGATAATGTGCTTCAACGCATTCAAACTCACGTCCTCCTGCATTGACAACAATGCCCATGCCAATCGAACTAAAACTTAATTGAAAAAAAATCATTTTTTTAACACAATAACATGACACATATCATTTTATAGTAAAACAGAAAAATAGAGAAAAACTTATAAATGGATAATAATAACTTTATTTCAACATAATTTAAATATTAATTATAATATTGTATTTTTCTTTATCTCTCTTATTATCACTTTAAAATTTCTACGCCTTAAATCTTAAACTTGAAAGAAGTTATTATGTATTATTGGTACATGAGATTCATACATGGACAAAATATATATATAAAAATTAATTTTATATATTTTTAATTTTTTATAGAATCTATATTTGTTTAACTTCATTGTTATATTTTATATTTAATTGAAACAAATCACATATAGTTCATAAAATAGGTTAAAATGTTTAATTATGTATTCAAAGTAAATAACTAATAATCATCATATATATATTAAAATTAATATTGGTAATTAATAATATAAAAATATTGGATAAATAAAATTGATGCATGGATTTACATTTTAATAAGCTTTTAATTACGAGGGAGTTACATCTTAGCTCATAATTTCCCTTTAATTATAATCATTTATTTGCAGTTACATAAGATTAACTCTTTTACTTAAATGGTAAAAAATCGTTTTTTTTTATTAACCTAACCTTATTATGAGTCTTTAAAGAATATTAATTGGTTTTCTTTTCTTTTTAGTAGTTATATATATATATATATATATAGATATTAATATTTTTTTTATTTTTTATTTTAAATCTTATAAAAATTTTCATGGATTAATCATCTGAATAATTTTTTTCTAAAATATTAACAGTATATAATGAAAATTAAAATTACACACTCGTAATTATAATTTTTTAGATTTTTATTTGAATGTTAATAATGTTTATTTTCATGAATAGAATAATAATGCACTCTGAAGGACACTCGAATATATTTCCTCTTGCATTAATAAGAATATTTATTCCAATAAAGCTAAAATTCAATCGATGTTTGTAAACTATTTTAAGACACATTGTCAATAAATTAATGGGTAATTGTGACTTTTTATAATTTATCGAGAGTGTATATGAACTTACCCATTACATGTGTGTCAAATATAATTTGTTTTAGGGAAAATATATATTTTTTGATTAGCGTAAAATCAAATGTGGCAAAATTTACAAATTATTTCAATCAAATGTGAAAAAAAAAAAGAGAGTTAAAAATATGTATTTTTTTCAATAACATAGTTAATCTCACAAGCAAAAAAAGAAAAGAAAAAACAGCATTAAATGAGCAAAGGTATTCATTGGTTCATGCATGCATGGCCAGTTTTATCCATCCATGGCGGCGCACCATCTTCCCCAAAAAAATCAATAATTACCTCTCATATATATATATACACACACACAGCCATTCACTGGCTCTTCACATTTCCAAAGGCATAATTTCTCTCATAATCTCCAAAAAATAAAACAATGGGGAGCAACTGTTCCTTTAATGGCTGGTCTAATGAAGGATGCTCATCTTCTTTCCCTCAACCTCTAGATTCAAGGTAAATTTTAACTTCTTACATGTTATATCCTCAATCATGATTTAATTTTCTATTTAATTTTTCAGTTTATTTTATAATTCAATGGTGGACGATGAGTTTTCCGTACAAGACATGAGCTTTTACGATACTGCTCCATTGATGAACAGTTTTTGTTTATATGCTGATGTTGAACAAAATCCAAACTTAACCCAAGGTGCACTATATTTTTTTTTTACATTCATAAACTGATTTTTTTAAAATTATTTATATTTATATATTTCTTTTTTGTAGAGAATGGTTTTTGGAATGAACTGGGAACATTATTTGAACCAGAAAATCAAAAGTTTTTGAAAGTTAACAATGGCAGACACAGTGTAGAGCAGAGATTAATGAGGGAGAAGAAGACTAAAAATTTCAATAATGCAAAAATGTTGTCAAGGGAAATTATTTCACAATATTTTTATATGCCAATAACAAAAGCTGCTAAAGAGCTTAAGGTAGGGTTAACATTATTGAAGAAAAGGTGTAGGGAACTTGGAATACGTAGGTGGCCTCATCGTAAACTTATGAGTTTACAAACCCTAACCAAGAATCTTCAGGTAATTTGGTGGTTGTTCTTTTTCGAACATAAAAAAAATACCAACATTGCATGAATACATGAACTGGTTTGGTTTTCTTTTGCAGGTGTTGGACAGGGAAGAAAGAGAGGGAAGTGAAGGGAAATTGATCAGGGAAGCAATGGAGGCTTTAAGGAAAGAGAGGGAAATGTTGGAAGAGATGCCAAATATGGAATTGGATGACAGAACTAAGAGGTTAAGACAAGCTTGTTTTAAGGCTAATTATAAGAAGAGGAAGATGATGATGATGATGGTGGAGGAGGAGCCGTCACGATTGGCGGCGGAAGCTTTTGGTAGTAATAATGTTGGTAGCAGAAGAAATGAAGAAGAAGAAGATGATGATGAAGAAATCAAGTATCTTTTATCTGATTCTTTTTCATCAACTGATCTAGGGCTTTTATGATGTTTTTTTTAATCTTTAGAACAATTTGCTGGTTTTTACGTACACAGATACACTGAGTATTGATCTTTGTCTCTTATGTTGTCATAGATGTCTGTTTATATATATATATATATATGTGTGTGTGTTTTATTATAATTACAGTCTAATCTTTTCGAGGTTAATATATATGTATTTGTTTTGATGTTTATATATACACGTACCGTGTCCCATTTGTTCTTCCCTTCTTCAAAACCTAAAATTAACCCTCTTTTTTTTTTTTTCAATATTTACATTAAATCTTGAATATGATATTAATACAAAAACAAACTCTCCTTAGGTGAATTAACGGATTAAATTGATCTAATTCGATCGATGGTCAAATTTAATTCGGTTGGAGATCATATTTAATGATATTTTAAAATTTTAATTATTGATTAATTTGATTCGAAATCGGATAATTGACCAAATTAATCAATTAACTGATATATTTGTTGTTTTCAAGAGTTATTAGTGTTTCTAATGTCTTATTTATTATTTTCATCTTTATTTAAAGTTTTTGAAGTATTAAATAAAAAATAAATATTAGTAATGTATTTTTTATATATTTTATATTTAATTTTATTTTTCAAGACTTATTAGTGTTTCTAATGTCTTATTTTATATTTTTCATCTTTATTTAAAATTTTTTGAACTATTAAATAAAAAAAATAAACATTAGTAATGTATTTTTTATATATTTTATATTTATTTTAACTAAAAGATAAAAATAAATAAAGTTTGACTAACCAATCGAATTAATTGAAATATTTCAATTCAATTATTCAATTTATTAACCGCTAATTTTATATTTGGATTAATAATAATTCAGTTTAAGTTTAAGTGTTAACCGAATATTTGAAACCTACTCCTGATAGTATATTCTCCCACCATAAAATTAGACCCCAAAATCTACTTAAAAGGCTAAAATAAATTAACAAAATTCAAATATGAGGCCTTTAACACCCGACGAATCCCGCCCTTTTTCGAAGGCCATAAAACAAGGAAATGCAAAAGAGCAAACAACTATGACAATGACACAAATTTCAGCATGCATCAACAAAAAGAACATCACCATCATCGTCTTCTCCCTCAAGCTCTCTATCCCTTCTTTCACAAGCACAACGATCCCAATTCATCGACATTTCAGTCTCGAAAGCTTCCAAGAAACATGCCCAAACAACGATCAACATCCAAAGCCAATGCTCAAATCCACCTCAAGACATCAACAACAACAAACCATGGTTTCCCTCGTAAAATCCAGCACCCATAAACCCCATTTACTTCAAATTCAAGCTCACCTTACCCGTTCTTCCCTTCTTCAAAACCCAAAATTTTCCCTCTTGTTTCTATCCTCCCTTTGTACTTCTCGTGATCTTCGCTATGCACGTCTTTTTTTCTCTCAAATCAAGAACCCATCTTCCTCTCAGTACAACACTCTCATCAGAGCTTACTCTTCCAGCAATTCACCTAAAGAAGCCTTTTTTCTTTACAGAGAAATGAGACAAAAAGGCCTAAAGCCTGACCCCATATCATTTTCTTTCGTCATTAAATCTTGCGTTAAATTTCGTTTGGTTTTTTGCGGTTTACAGGTTCATGGAAGGATTATAAGAGATGGGTTTTTATCAGATTGTCTTTTACTTACTACCTTGATGGAATTTTATTCGAGTTTCGCAAGCCGGGAGGATGCTTGTAAAGTGTTCGATGAAATGTCTCAAAAAGACACTGTTGCGTGGAATGTATTGATTTCTTGTTATTTACGTAATGGGAGGACTAGGGATGTGTTAATGTTGTTTGATAACATGAAAAATGAGGGCGTTTGTGAACCTGATGATGTTACTTGTCTCCTTGTGACACAAGCTTGTGCTAATTTAGGGGCGTTAGAGTTTGGCGAAAAGGTCCATCGTTATATTAAAGAACGTGGTTACGGTACTGCTCGTAACCTATCCAATTCGCTGATATCAATGTATTCTCGGTGTGGATGTCTAGACAAGGCTTATGATGTTTTTAAGGGAATTGGAGAGAAGAATGTTATTTCGTGGAGTGCTATGATATCCGGTTTAGCGATGAATGGATTCGGGAGAGATGCTATTCTAGCGTTCGAAGAGATGCAGAAAACGGGGGTCATCCCGGATGAACAAACATTTACGGGACTCCTTTCGGCTTGTAGCCATTGTGGTTTAGTCGATGAAGGGATGGAGTTTCTTAATCGAATGAGCAAAGAATTCGGTATAATGCCTAATGTTCATCATTATGGGTGTGTTGTTGATCTTTTAGGCCGTGCCGGTTTACTCGAACAAGCCTATCGAGTTATAATATCAATGAAGGTTAAGCCTGATGCAACCATTTGGAGGACCTTGCTCGGAGCTTGTAGAATTCACGGTCATTTTACGCTTGGTGAACGTGTGATCGAACATTTGATTGAGCTCAAGGCTCAAGAAGCAGGGGACTATGTTTTGCTGTTGAATATATATTCATCAACTGGTAACTGGGAGAAAGTGAGTGAACTGAGGAAGTTTTTGAAAGATAAAGGAATTCAAACAACACCTGGATGTAGTTCGATCGAGCTTAAAGGAATTGTACACGAATTCATTGTGGATGACATTTCGCATCCACAAAAACATGAGATTTACAATAAGCTAGACGAGATTAATAAGCAATTGAAGATTGCTGGTTATGTTGCTGAAACAACATCTGAATTACATGATTTAGGTGCAGAAGAAAAAGCAAATGCACTCTCTTATCATAGCGAGAAACTAGCTCTTGCTTTTGGGGTTCTTGTAACTCGACCCGGCACGACGTTACGAGTTACCAAGAATCTTCGGATTTGCATCGATTGCCACAATTTTGCAAAGTTTCTTTCAGGGGTCTACAACAGGCAGTTAATAATCCGAGATCGAACCAGGTTTCATCATTTCAGAGATGGACACTGCTCTTGTAATGACTATTGGTAGAAAAGTTGAACAAAAGAACTGCCAGTGCTAACCCGAGTGCTTATGTTGCTCCGACTTTTCATTTTTTATTTGAATTACTCATATCAGACATTCATGTCCGATACTTAGGACATGTGTACGGAGTATAGAACAGGTATCTGTGCGATATATATATATATATATCTCCATGGCCGACACTCACATTTGATTCCGTTTAATATGTCTTCTTCTCCAATTTTGCCTCTATTGTAGAAACTAGATAGGAAATTATGTAAGCCATCATAAACCTTGACTCTGTTCCAAAAAGCATGGCTTAGAAAACCATACTCGCCATGATTGAAGTTGAATAGGAAGATTTTGTTTATATGTTGATTTGATTGTCATTTGCACTCTAAGCTTTTGTGTTTGATGTTTCAGAGGAAAACATTAGGTTAAATTCTCTTATTATTGTATTTTGTGAAATTTATGGATTTAGTCCCTATACTTTAATTTGGTCATTTTTAGTCTTAGTACCTTTCAAAATTTAAATTTTCAACGCTCACCAAGCAATAATTGTTAAATTCATTCAGTTAAGTTCTACTATTTCCAAAATCTGATGTAGTAAACATATTATCACGTGTGTAATATCATTTTGTATCAACTTATTATTTCCACATATTACCTACTAAAAATTCAATTAATGGATTAATGATGGCCTTGCATCAAGATTGAAATTTTAAAATTTGAAAAGTATAAGGACTTAGAATGATCCAATTAGAGAATATGGATTAAATTTACAATTGTATGAATAGTGTAGGACTAGGAATTGAATTTAACCAGATGGATCAAATTGCTATTGTTTGGTTTGTCACTAAAATTTCAAAATTAAGCAAGTATAGGGACTAAATTTGATCAATTCAAAAAAGTAAAGGAACTAGAATTGATCAAATTAAACTAAAAAGATTAATTCCATAACTTTTTTAAAGTACAAGGACTAATAGAAAATTGTATCCAAAATATTATTAATACAGAATTGTTATTGGATATAACGACAGAGTTGTTAATGGTTTTAAGAGAAAGTTGTAGCCAAAAGAAAGAAACTATGTTTATTCATATTCAACGCTTAATATTCAATAAAATATTGAATAATTTTATAATTCAAATTTAATACTTATTAAATTTAACACTTTTAAGCATTTAATTTTCAATTTATTCTTATTTGGGCCAATTTTGGATAATTATTTCATTTACACATTAGTAAAATTTAAATTTATTAAGAAACCATCATATATTTTTAATTAATATTTTTATGATCTAATTCAAAATTGTTGAGGTATTTTTCTCTCTATTTTTTTTTCTGGTGATGTTTGTCTATTTATATGATATAGGTACTGTTCATTGAGATGATAGACTAAATAGGCTCAATGCATACAGACACGTACCGTACTCTAGTTTGAACACGTGTTACGCGTTCTTATGCACGTATAACAACGCAGGGGAGTAGGCTTAGCAAGTGAGCTGCGAGCTCAGCCCATGATCCCATCATGCGAGCTCAGTCTGCAACCTCGTGGATTTGAACCGATACCGATCTAAACTCAAATGGGTTTTGGACCGATGGTAATAACTATCCTAACAAAAATCAAAGCCCATGAGAAAACCTAAAATAATGAATTAACGAAATAGTTAAAAAAATACATAAAGTCCTTATATACATACATATATTCTCCATTGAAGAATTAATTGAGTTAAAACAAATAAGAAAAGGAGATTATTAAAATTATAAAATATACATGTATTATGTGACCAAAGTTGTAAGGGTGTTGTTGTCCAACATTTGAAAATAATGGAAAGGCTCCAATGTTCCCATTTAATACATTTCATTATATTTATATTAGGTAAACTCACTTTAACTGCTCAATCCTTCTTTAAAAAGAAAAAAGAAGATCAGCTCACCTTCTTGATCTAGATTTACACATCTTTGACCTTGACCATTGCAATAAAGGCTCTGTTTTACCACTTCAAACAGTCTCCAATGTTGTCTTTTTTTGAATAATATATACATATTACGGATACATGGTTGCAACAAGAAGAAGGGGTAGTTGCAGTTAGGTCTAAAACTCGCCAAACAGACAGACAATGTAATAAAAATGAAAACCCCATAATGTATATATAAGCTCTGACACATGTTCCATTGAACAAGGAAAATTTCACCATCAGCTTTGTTCTCTCAACATGAAACTCAATGTGAGATGGAGTTGTTTACTGTGTTTGGTCCTTATAGGAATCGCCATTGAAGGTGTTCAATGCAAGGTGGTTCAGTTTATTTTCGGGGATTCATTGTCGGATGTGGGCAACAACATGTACCTTTCAAAGAGCTTGGCTCAGGCTAACTTGCCTTTTTATGGAATTGATTTTGGCAATGGCTTGCCTAATGGAAGGTTCACTAATGGCCGAACCGTTGCCGATATCATAGGTGGGTTTTGGTTTCCTTCGTTAACTGGACTAATAACTGTTTTAGTCCTTTGTACTTGTTAAATGTTCAGTTTAAGCTTTTTGGACAAACTTTTAATGAGTTTGGGTTTTAAATTGTGGTCACGGTCGCCATTTTTAGCATGTTGCTGTATATGTTTGGTTATTACAACAGGCAAGGTGTATGCCATTTTGGTTAAGTGGACTAATAACAGCTTTGGTCCTTTCTAGTTGTTAGATGTTCAATGAAGCTTTTTATTTTATTTTATTTTATTTTTTTACCAAATTTATCTTTGCCTCTCAAATTTTAACGAGTTCAGGCTTTAAATTGTGGTCACGGTCGTGGTTTTTGACATGCTGCCGTATATGTTAGGTTATTACAACATGCAGGGTTTTCGCTCCCTTGGTTAAGTGGACTAATAACAGTTTTAGTCCTTTCTAATTTTTAAGTGTTCAATTTAAGCCTTTTTAGACAATTTTTTTTACCTTTGTCCCTCTACATTTTAAAATTTTATTTCGACCTCCCGGTACTGAATTCTTGCCTTTGCCCTTGACAACAGGTGACAGCACTGGTCTCCCAAGGCCACCAGCATTTTTGGATCCATCATTGACCGAGGATGTGATATTGGAAAGTGGAGTAAATTATGCCTCTGGAGGAGGTGGGATTTTGAATGAAACAGGAGGTTACTTTGTAAGTTTTATTGCAACTTTTGTCCCTATGAAAAAAAAAGTCAAATTCTACTTTTGGTCCCTCTGCTATACTTAAATTTGTGTTTTAATCTTTGTATCTTACTTTTATATAATTTGGTCCTATATTATTATAATATCATTAGTTAGCCTAAATAACAACATCACTAACTATTTCGGTAAAAAATGATGATTTGAATATTTTTCTTAAAAACATCCCTTCCGATCCCAAAAATCAGTGTTAGTATGATGAGTTAATTCTGTTAGCTATTTGGACTAACAAATGACATAAACTAAAGGATCAACAATTTAAAATATGAAGACTAAATCTCAAATTTAATCATAGTATAGAGACCAAAACCATAATTTGACCAAAACCGAAAAAAAAAGGCAATATCTTCCCGGCTCTAAGACCCGATATCTTTAACCTGTTTCAGATTCAGAGGTTTTCCCTTTGGAAGCAAATCGAGTTATTCCGAGGGACGACAGAATTGATTACGAACAAACTCGGCAAACAAGCGACCGATAAGTTTATCGGGGAGGCTAACTTTGTGGTGGCATTAGGGAGCAATGATTTCATCAACAATTACTTGATGCCAGTTTATGGTGATTCTTGGAAATACAATGACCAAACTTTTGTTCGATACTTGATGGAAACACTTCAAAACCAACTCTTGGTAAAACTCATTTAAATGATCAAAGGCTAAACTACATTAATAGTCACCAACTATGCTTTTTTTTTGTCACTCAATTATAAATCGTTACAAAATTTTTATTCAACTATTAGTAAAAAAATTTTGGTCACCTAATTACGAAAAGTTATAAACTAGTCACTTAATTATTCAATTTTATCCTTTTTGGTCACCAAACTATCTTGTATTTTTGAGTGTTTTTATTTTTACGTTAGCCAGCTGAAGACCAAAAAAAAATAAAATTGAATATTTGAGTGACAAATTTGTAACTTTTCATAATTGAGTGACCATTTTAGAGCTTTCCATAATTAAGTGATAAAAAAAATTATAATCGGGTGACCTCCATTGTAGTTTTCCATGATCAAATGATTGTTTTCTATAACATCTATTTTCATTTGTAGTGTTAATTAAAGCTCGATTTTCGGGGGTTTTTTCCGAAGGTTTTGCATAACTTAGGAGCACGGAAATTGATGGTTTTTGGACTCGGACCGATGGGTTGCATACCGCTACAAAGGGTGTTAAGTACAACAGGACAATGCCAAGAAAGAGCAAACAAGTTAGCTATAAGTTTCAACAAAGCTGCAAGCCAATTGTTAGCCGATTTGGATGGTAGACTTCCCAATGCTAGCTTCAAGTTCGGAGACGCTTACGACGTTGTCGATAATGTGATACGGAATCCGAAGAATTACGGTGAGTCCGTGTTAAGGGAAAAACTAACGATTTCAATCTTTTATTGGTGAAAAAGTTTATGAGGAGGACGCAACGTAAGAGGAGGTAGATGAGGCATTAACACCTGAAAAATTTTAGAAGATTGACATTAAGCCCTTTAAAAGTTTTGAGATTTTAATTAAATCCTCTAAAATTTTTCGAAAGTTTTCACTAGTTTTTTCAAAGCTTTTTTTGAAGTTTTAATTAGACCTCTTATTTTTGTTTTTGAAATTTTCCATGAACCCAAAATTTTTGAAACTTTTAATTTAGGCCCCATAAAACTTAACACCACGTTCCATCACTGTTTATAAGCATTTATCACGATTGATTTCAGACTTTTTTGAATTTTTTCTTTTTGTAGGGTTTGATAACGCTGATTCGCCTTGTTGTTCGTTTGGAAGAATTCGACCAGCTCTCACATGCTTACCGGCATCAACATTGTGCAGTGATAGAAGCAAGTATGTCTTTTGGGATGAGTATCATCCATCAGATAGTGCCAATCAGCTGATTGCTAATGAACTTATCAAAAAATTTGGGTTCCTTGGTGGTGGTAATTCAAGTGCTCCAGTCCCTGCACCAGAATCTGCCATTGCTCCATCTCCAGATGAAGAATAAAACATATATATATAGGTCTCACCGTAACTGTATGGTAAAAAACCAGCTTTGCTTATAACATGTTTGATGAGTTTGGTGTAATGTCATAACTATTTAAATTGTTTCAAAAGTTTTCATTTGTTTTAGTATGAATTATTCCCTTTCAGATTGTAATTGGTAATTATAATTCCAATTGGAATGGTAAATCAGTTATATTTTACACAAATAAAATTTGGTTTTACCTGAGATATAACCACCTTTTAAATGTACGAATTTTTTTTAAAAAATAATATAAATATACCTGTAATAAACATATAGTCATATTTAACACTCTTATCCCAAGTCTAATCACAAATCGTTAATTCTATCCTTCCAATGCTTTCACTCTTCAACCAATCATCAGGGAATTGGGATCTTTTATTTTTCGAATGTTAATTTTTATTATAAAATTTTAAAACGTCAATTACTTAATAACAAAATGTCAACTTTTATTTTTTTTCAAAATTTAATAAACATGTAAGGTATAATATTTCTTTGCATGTAACCACTCTATCGATATACCTAAAATTGTCTTTTAAAAAAGATTTGAAACAAAAATCCTTCTAAGAAAAAAGGATAATTCTCAAATCTTTAATCGAATGTATAATTTGATATATAAATTTTGATTGTGGTTCAAAAGTGTACGAGAAACTTTAATTTTAAGTCAATTGTTCACATTTAAAAAAATAATTGCTTTGATTTATTTTTAAATTAGATAAATATAATTATTTATGTATGTAATATGTAAACTTAAAACGACCCTATATTGATAATTATGTTAGTAATTTGTGAAAATTGAATCAAATAAAAATTTTAGGTATAAAATTACACAAAATCAAAGATAACGTATAACATTACACATTAAACTAAAGTTTATACGTATTTCTTAAAATAATAATTTTTACAAGTTATCAACTCCATTTAGTCACAGAAAAATTGAAGACAATTCCATGCTTTTCAAAATACATCTCACAATCCCAAAAAGGACCATTATGATAAACCCAAAATGCTAATATATACTAAAATAAAAAATAAAATACTATACTAGGTAAAATCATTTTTAGAAAATAGAGATGAAACAAGCATTTGTCAAACCTGCCGCCTCCACCATTTCAAATACATACATACATACATACATACATACATACATATTCCATTTGAAACAAATAGTACAAAGTTTGTATAACGGATCGAATTTTATCATTCTTGAATGAAAAAGTGAGAAAAAGGATAGAAGGAACAAAGAATTTCATGAATTACTTGTTGATTAAGGAATAAAATCAAATGAATGAAAGAAAGAAATTGAAATAAAGAACCAAAGAGCTATTTTACAATTAGGCTAAGAAAAAAAAAAAGCCTATCTTCTAATTTCTTTATCTCTAAACCCTACTAACATATACAACCTCCTCTATTCGATGGGCTAATTTCAAAAAGGGGGGGGGGGGGACTCAATTTTCATGAATGGAAAAGGAAGAAAAGATTGTATTACAAGGAACTGAATTCTATTGTAGGTGGATGGTTAGAACTTTTGTACATGATACGAAATACAATCCCACATGGCATGGACTCGGCCCTCGCATGCCGAAAAAAATGGGTTGAGATCCTATTCATTAATGGACATTAATGGAGGAGAGCCAAACTAAAAAAAAAAAAAAAAGGAACATGCTAAATGAAAGGCGGACATTGAAAATAAAACCGCTCTTATCATAGTGAGAAGTGTTAGATTGGCCACACTGACCTTGATAACTTGCATTTACAGAACCTCTAATTGCTTTGTTCTGATTGTAACTCGGTGATCAGAGATGTCGCATTGCAATGTTATTGTGGTTAACTGCAATGGATATTGACAGTGAGAAGAGCTGAAACAATAAAATAACATTCGCAACAGAAGTTTGGTTCATCTGACATTTACCGAGTAATGGGGTTGAACACTTCCCATAAAAATTGTTTCCTGAAGCCTTATGCGCAGAGTTCAAGTCTGGCAAAACCACCAGGACATGGCCCTTGCCTCGTATATCACATCTCTGAAGGGATAAAATTGCACCAACACCAGAGAATTGGAGGCATATCCTGCCATCCAGTCAAAATTCGAGGCTTGAAGCTCAATTTGAGTTCCTCAAAAACCGCATTTTCCTGTCATTCAATCAAACTCATCAGTACTAAGAAGCAATCAAGCCAAGCCAAGCTCAATTCAACTCAAAATTTGAAGCACGATCCGAGTTTGATTCGAGCACAATTCAAGATAAAAATTCAACTACTCAAACTTGGTCGAATAGGCTCAATTAAGCTCATTTTTCAAGAAATAAATCAGCTCAATTCTTAACTTTAGACTTAATCATATTTACTTGAGTTCGAGTTCAGATTTAAAATTTTCGAAACTACTTTAAAATAAAGAGCTTGAGTAGGTTAGAAAGCTACTCAAGTTAAGTACTAAAATATGCGAACTCAAGTCACTCAATAGCTTGAGCTCAACTCGACAATGACTGAAAGGCATTTGAGTTTTATTGAGCCTAACCTATGTAGGGGTATAAGTCTTCTGTTTACAATCAGCACATACACATATAAGCTTGTAGGAGCATATTACCTTGTGGGAATAGAGAAATTGATCCCCAGATATTTTGAAATCTTCATTACAAGGATTGATTCACTTTGCAGCCTTCTCCATTTCAGCATCCTTCAAAGCTTTTTTCTTCTCCAATTCATCCTGCTTCACATTCTCTTCCAATGCTTTTTGAAACAATTTCATAAATTTTAAGATTGTTACGGTAACTGCATTTATCAAACACACAGCATCAGGATCCTGGAATCATCGGTTCAACTTTAAATCAACAAATAAAGTCATTTATACTGTGAGGGAACGTGTTGATTTTAGATTGAAATAAATATAATTCTAACTACGTGTTGATTTTAGATTGAAATAAATATAATTCTAACTAGCTATGTTACTTATGAGCTCAAGTGCGAACACTGGATACACATATGTGTCCTAAAATAGGTATAAGCTTTTCCATGTATAGAAGGTATGGATCCACAATGTACCTTGCTCAAACGGGCATCGGGCAGGATCCTCACCGAAATAGAGTGCAAGTGCATCTGCATTTCTACCCTGTCCACCAAAAAGATATTTTATATATCAATGATTGATGACTAGACCTGTTCATGAGCCGGGTTATCTATCCAAGCCCGAAGGCAAACTCAAAATCTGGGAGGGTTTAGGCAAAAAAATATTAGACCCGTTTAAAATATGGGGTGGGCTTGGGCTTGAACATTCAAGACCTGAACCTAGCTCAGCCCGCTTTTAAGTTTGTAATGTTTTATATCATGTAATTTATAGCACATAAAAATTAAACCTATAGTAATATATAATACTATTATAATGTAAACATTAAAAAAATGTTAAATAACTAAATATAAAATATTAAAAAATATATAAAATCATTAAATATTAAATTTAAGATAATATAAATATAAATTTTTAAATTTTTAAAAAAATAATGAGCAGATCTAAAATAGGCTTGGGTTAGTTATTTACAAATATGAGCGAGCTTGGGTAAAATTTTAAGCCCATATTTTGGATTAGGCCGGGCTTGATCAAGAATAAAGTGTGCTAATATCATGCCTAGACCCAACCCGAACCTGGCCCAAAATCATCTCTATTGATGACATAATCAAAAGAGTCAGATAACATCAGAGTATGTTACTCGGACTCAAGTTTGAATCTTGGAAATGGGGTATCTTCCCGACATGGGTATGTTCAAATTCTTCCAAGTTATCCATGTATTTGGAGGGTTCTTGGAAGATCGTATCTGCTAGAAATGGATGCTTTAAGAAAAAACGAGGTGTCTGAGCAACATAGACATTAGATGAAGTATCAAAGAGAACGTTAAACATTTGGCAAATTACCACCACAGTGTATAGATTTTGCAGGGATCCTGCCTCTGTTTCAGCCACAGTAGTGAAATCCTTTACTGTCTATTTAAGAAAAAAAAAAAAAAAGAAAATGTTAGAACAGTGACGGTATTCCCTTGGTAAATAAAGTAGATGATAGTGGTTGGTGTAGGTCACAAGGCTATAACAAATGTTCACTCCATTGCATGAGAAAAAGAGAATCAACGAATCCAATGTAACTGAATAAACCCATATGTTTGTCGGATTCGGTAATGAGTGCCAGGTAAGGTTTTATTTTCAACACAGATATGCTTATTTTTTTTGTATATTTGGATATGATCAGACTCTTTTACCTATGTCTAAATATATTTTGGATACAAGAGTCGAACAGAAACACTTTAGGGAAAATAAAGAATCAGTGTAACATAGGAATAAAATACTTGAGACGTGGTCAAACACACTGAAGGATGCAACAAATATTCAATATGAATGTTGAAGAATAAAGAGCAGTGAAACAACAATGTACCTCCCGGAAACCTTCAGACACAGGACCATCATCTTCTGAGGCAGCCAGCTCCTGCTTAACCTTTTCTAATCCCTTAATTATAGCTTGCATTTCTTCTGCTAAATATTTTAATTGTACCTGCAAGGACAGAAGGCTTAAAACTCAACATACTGTTACCAAAAAGAGTTGGACAAGGATAATTTTAAGAGAAATGAAAGTTTCAGAATAAAATAGGTTAACAAACTACAAATTTCATATGCTAAAGGACTAATGGAAACCTTAGATGCAGCCTCAAGGCTGACCAAGTCCAAGTGAAATTCAAGAAGTTCTGGTGCTCTGGTAGCTAGGACCTGAGCCACAATAAAACACAGCTGATATCAATCCAAATTGACGGTTCATTTTTGCATCAGAAACAGGTGACTAGAAGTAAAATAACATATAAAGTAGGTGTAAAACATAATTCAGTCAAAGGGTTTGTAACGGGGTTCAGTGGGTGGATTTTTGTCGGTCCTGCCTTTGACCAACCTATAAATATTTCCACCTGATACTTGCCCTGAACTTGAACTTAACTTTAGGCTCTAGCACTTGGACCCGACCTCATACTGCCCCACCTCAAAACTTAAGTTCTATGTTCAAAAATCTACCAACTAAATCAAATACATACTATAAAGTCCAGTAAACACTAACAAACTGTATATGAAACTAAAAGTGTGATATTTTGGAAAATATTGCTGGCCCGGGCGGTATAGATTTTATCTAAACTGCCCTTGACTCAACCCTAAAACTTTCAATCCCTGAAACCAATTTTCAAGAAAGAAAAAAACCTATAGGGTTGGGTCAAGCTGGGATCTAATGGGCTCAAGTTATTCTCTAAACTCAAATCTTACAAGAAAAACGACCTTAATAACACCAAAGAGGAAGAAGGAAATAAAATTACCAAACCTTGCAAAGGTAATGCATTAGTGTCATCCTGCTATTAGAAGCACGTGTCTCTGAGAGTTTTAGAAGACTGTCCAACTTAAATCCAACAGCAGAACCTGTATTATAAGAATAATTTTGAAAATATTAAAGGAACAGACATCCTTACGAATCACATTGCTCAAGCACCCGTTTTCCAACTCATATTTAACGGGTATGGTGGCATGATATGTGTCGAACACATAACCGCATCCGATAACGTAGCTTACTAGAATCTGATAGCAACCATCCTAAATGAAAAGAATACTTCAAACATTGAATCTGTTACTCCAGGACTACACATAACACAAGTTCCCACTTTCCAGTTTAAGAAATACTGCTCAAAATATGTGACTTAACCTCACCCGGAAGAGTCTAGATAATAATCAAAGTAATACATCATATGTAGTTTAGCTAGTAAATCTCTTCTCCTGTGCTAGGAGTCAGAAATGAGTGTCAAATACGATTATATATATGACACAAGTATGTTTAGTATTTTCAAGTTCTTTCATATATTTGGAGGGTGTTTTTAGGGGAATATCTCCATACTCTTAAGTGAATATGTGTCGAAAGCATGTACTTCAAGCAAAACAAAGAGTGAGAACAACATTGCTCTTACACGGGTATGTTCAATTTTTTTTTTCAAGATCTTCATTTTTTTGGAGTCTTTAAGGATCATATCCACAAGCTCATGCCTGGATATGCATTGGATACAGGTTTGGACACAAGTACTTAAAATAATTAAAAAAACATGGAGAGTCAGAGCATCATAGGTTCTAGCATAAAAGACTGAAGCAAAAAGGAAAATTGAATATATAACTTACCCCTTGCAGTTCCTTGATTCAATGTATTTCCCAGACAAAGAATTTTCTTCATGATCTCCTTCAATTTACGGGAATTTCGAACCTAAATTAAGCAATATAAAAGTAGTTAAGAGAATTATGAAATACGAACAAATAAATAAAAACCACTCTTAAGTCAATTCAGCAATATTATGATATACCTCTTCACATGCAGAATTTACAATGTTTAAGCTCTTTTTAAATTCGGAAATCTGCAAAACACAAGTAAAACAGGTGATTAGACAAATCAAAAGGGGAAAAAAGAAAGCAATAGATTAATTATTCAACAATCATGTAAATTATCAAATCAGAATATCCATGGAGATTCTGCCAAACCTGAGTGTTGAACTGAATTTTGAAAGAAAACACTCTTAATTTTGCCTCTACTCGTGGCACTTTCATCAGCTCCAGAAAAAACTGAACATGAAAAATCAAAAGCTAGTCAATTTAAAGTTTTTGCAAACATGGATTGAACAAAGGTGTACAGGAAAAGCATCCTGAAAATAACAGTATAGGCCAGGTTCTTATAAGTTCGGGCTGGTCTGAATTGATATTTAAGAACAAAAATATATAAATATTTATATAAAAACAAATTTTTAGTATTTTATTATTTTATGAATGGTGAGTGAGGCCTGCAAACTTGATCAATAATCAAACTTGAAAGAAATGACCTACATCACCAAACTTGAGGGCAACGATTTTAATTGTATACACAGTCATCAATAATGCTGTATTTTCTCAATGAAGCCACTAATGATGTTATTATAAACTTATGAAGTACATAAAGAAAACCCTTAGAAAAAGTTAAACTTACTTATGTCGGATATACACACAAACCCGAATACAAATAACATAGTACAAAATGGTCAAATTTTTAAAAAAATCAAAGACAAGACAAATTAGTTTTCAAAAGTTAACTTGTAACATGTCCATGTTAATGCAATATTCTACCAATTTACTAAGGTAAGAAAGTTATCAAGTATAATGAGTTACAACATTAGAATATATGATTTAGAGAAAATTTTGCGTACCTGTTCGCACTTCCCTAGGGTCTCCTTGTCACCAGTGTACCCCTGAAAAATCACAGACATTGAATCACACTACAGAAGACAAACTTGTAATGGTAAATGGATATCTACACACACATATATAGATAAAACACAATTCTGAGTCTTCAAATCCAATGCTAAATATATATTTTTTTGTTGCTCCAATTCTTCATTTTTACTTATTTTAGTAGTCGTGTTTGACACTTATGTCTGACATATATCAGGATGAGTAAGGGGATATGACCTCCAAATATATGAAAAACTTCAAAACAAATTGAAGATACTTATATTGGACACATATCTCTACCCGACTCTCATTCCGGAGTGCGAGTAACATAGTATATTTCTATATGTATGTGTGCTAAGGCTTCACCTTGACAAGTTCCATCTCATCTTTATTTGGACAAAATTTGATGAGATTTTCCACTTGATCAGCATCTAATACTGAATCATCCAAAGCTAGCACTGCAGCCTGAGAAAATACATGAAGCCATATACGGTTACTAAACAAATAAACCTGACAACCTTCAGTTAAAACTAAGGAGAAGTTAAAAGGAAAACAAAGGAAGAGAGAATTTCCAAGAAAAACATCGAGAAAATCTAAAATCAATTCGAACTGTATCCAGTTCCAGTTTGGTTCAATTCAATTTCTAAATAGTTAAATATATTTGGTTTGATTCAATTTTTCAATTCATAAGTTTAGAAGCTACAATTATTCAAACTGACCCAAATATATTAGTGAAAAAAAAACTTTAAGAAAATACTTTTTTTTTATAAAAATTTTTATTTGTTATCTGTAGTCTTTAGTTTCAGTTCAATTTCTAGAAAACCAGAATACTGCACATGAACCATAAGCCTTTATTTTTTCTAGAACTGAACCGTTATGACCTTATAAAAAGGGAATCAATAATCTAATTTCCCCAATGCATCCCACAAATTCAGTCAGATATAGAGTGAGATGCTAAGATTAGCACTACACAAGAAAAATCGGTTGAAAAGCCAGTGGCCCAAGGAAAAGACATCTCTGGCCACTTAATTGCAACCATCATCAAAACAACACGAGTAAAATAACCTTGTTATGCTCTTCATACATATTATGGAGAAAACTTCTATGTTTAAAGTCCACATCTATATAAATGAGAACACCATACACACTCCCTCTAGTTCTGTAAAAAAAGACACTAATAAATGCAAGAGCATGACCATATCCAGCATACCATCATATCAGAGAGAGGCATTTTAACTTTAGTGAGCATAATTTCGGTGTTATTAGCCCTCTTCAAGTCAACCTACATTGTAATAAGCAAAATTTGTTAGTAATAGTCATAAGATCTAGATAGTTTATAAATGAATAAAACTATTTAATAAATTTTTAGAAAGATATCTTTTACAACATGTCATAAAATTACAAAACCTTAGACTTCTAAGAGTGCAAACCTTGTATTCATTCAAGCATGTTATGTGATTCAAGAAATAGTATCACAATTGCCTATATAAAACATAGATGTCTAGGGTTTATTATAAAATGCAATTCCAGATTACCAGATGGACTACGTCAGGTTTTGATCCAGCTGCCTTGGATTTCCCTGCAGATTTAGCAGCAGGTTTAGGAACAACTGCAGAGAAAAGAGTCTCAACCTCTGACACATCAATTTCTGCCGATCTGAGAGAAAGAAGGCAATGTCAGCAAACATATAAAGGAAAATATAAGTATAAAAGTGTAATGCCAACATGTGATCCCATGGAACTTTAGATTAAATATTTAGTCATAAATTTATCACTTATGACAATGTACTATAGAAAAACTAAATCATTAAAAGAAGACAAAATACATTTGAATCTCTCCAAGTCTTTGCAATTCATCCCATAAGCTTCCTTGTATTGCCCTTGTAACCTTGCTCCAGTGTAATGGCTTTAAAGAAGATCTTTTTGGAGCTGCACCAGCTCCTCGTCCACGCCCTCTTCCTTTCATGTCAGCTGCTTTGCCACCCAATGGTGGAGGTGGAGGAGGTCCAACACCAGGAGCTCCAGGTGGAGGTGGAGGTCCAGGAGTTCCAGGTGCAGGAGCTCCAGGTGGAGGTGGAGGTCCCGGAGCTCGACCTCCAGGAGGTGGTGGTGGAGGTGGTGCGCTAGCCATAGGAGGTGGTGGGGGTGGGGCTCCAAATGGGGGAGGAGGTGGAGGTGGGGCACTAGACATTGGGGGTGGTGGTGGAGGTGGTGGTGAAGTAGAAGAAAGAGAAGGCAATGGTGGTGGCGGAGGTGGGGGTGGAGAAGGTGAAGCCCCAGGTGGAGGTGTCGGAGCTCCAAGGGTAGGTGGAGGCAGGGGCGGTGCTCCACATGATGTAGTTGGTGGAGCTGTCATTCCATGCACTGGAGGAGAGGCGTCAAATTCTGAAGGAGGTAGGGCACCAGACATCGAAGGGGGTGGTGGTGGTGGAGGAGAAGATCCAAGAGGAGGCATTGATGGTGATGAAGGTGGGAAAGCTCCATTTTGAGGAGGCAAAGGAGAAGAAGGGGGTGGTGAAGCTCCATCTTTAGTAGGTGGTAGTGGTGGTGGCGAAGTGCCATGTCCAGTAGGCAGCGATGATGGTGGGAGAGGTAGAGATGAAGCTTCGGAAAACGGAGAGCGTGAGGGAGGAGAAGCTGATTGCATTCCATGGATAAAGGCTAGAGCCATAGCAATTTGAATTGGTGTTGTGGGAGGGGGAGGGCGAAAGTTGCCAGGTTCGGATGTGGTGGTAAGGGGATGACTAAAATTACGAAGTGTTGATGTGGAGCGAGATGGAGAACAAAGTTGACTAAGTTTTGATATGCCTTTTGAAGAGCTAGCAAGAGTTGCGGATAGAAGAGAAGGTGGAATATGCCGTATAGTACGGGCAGTTGAAGACTGGGCCTTCCATGGTGGTGGAGGTAGTGGAGGTGGTGGAGGAACCACCAGTGCATTAGTCTGGTTATTCGAGATATCAGGAGATGCTGATGTCGTTTGTGAAACCATTCCAACATTTTGTACATTTTTTGCTCGATTGTGTGGAAGGGGAGGTGGAGGTGGTACTGCACGTGATATTCTAGTAATGGCATTTCCAATAGCTGCCATGAAAGGTCGTGCTAGGGGTAGTTTAGATGTTGCCTTTTTCTGAACAGGCCGCGAAACCAACGAAGAAGATCTGGGTGGGGGTGGGGGTGGGGGAGGAAGTGGTGTTGTTGGTGTGCAGGGTGATGGTGGAGATAGAGTGCTAGATGGAATAGACACCGATTGCTGCAAATCAGGGGGAAACGTTGGAACTATTGGAGTTGTAGAAACTTCTGTTTGGGAATCTAAAGGACCTGTAAGGTCAGCCTTCTGACTTCCTTGCTCAAATGAAACATCATTTGAAACCACAGCTGCATTAGAGCCCTTTAGATTGGCGCCTGAATTAGATTCCTCTAAAGCTAGACCACTGGAAAGTGTAGGCAATGCAGTTGAAGAGTCTTTGTTAGAAGGGATCAACTGAGATACAACACTTGGTTTTGCCTGCCTTGCAAGAAAGCCTTGAGATACTAATTGGTTGCTGTTTGGCTTCACCATAACAGGATCTGAAGTTGATTCTGAGCCCGTCCCAGCCTTTTTCTCTAAAGCAGGCAATACTTCCTCAAAGTTAGGCTTGGAAACCCCAGGTTCCAACGTTTGCTGCAACACTTTAGATTCCAAATTCTTCAGTTGAATGGTGTCTTCTCTGTGACCCTTATCTTGGATCACTTCTGGCTTTCCAAGCACATCTGTCGTTTCCTTTGTTTCTCTTTGTTTCAGCATGTCAACAGTAAATACTGATGGATCGACCTGATTGTCTCCATTATCACCAACTATTTCTTTCACTGCATTAGTGCCATAATCCATCCTCTTATCTATACTGTAATTCACATCATCCACAAATAAGCCCTTCACCATATCCATACTAGAATCAACATTGACATCCTGTTTGAGTTTCCCATCATCTGACGCCCAACCTTTGTTTGTAAGACCATTTGCATCCTCCCACAACATATCTTTCTGCTCTGGCTTGTCATGAGCTAATGGACTCTCATCATCCACCATTGCTTCTGGTGCATCGACTGCATTGCTAAAGATCTCTTGCACCTCAAAGTATTCCTCCTTTGAAACACTTTCTATCTCATTCTCATCTCCAGTTGCGAAAACTCCAGTGGTAGGAGGGATGACGGCATTAGGGTCCATAAAAAGTACCTGATACAAATATGAATATGCATTCAACTCCTACAGTTTAGAAAAGAAAAACTAACAGAATTATAATCTAAACCTACCTCGAGTCTGAAGTCCTTTTGAAATTGATACTTGACATCCCACAACTTATCAACTTCGTTGCTGTAAAACATCAAAATATTTCCTTGAACAAACGCTGTGTGAAACATGACTCTAAATAGCATTTCTTCACGTACCAAATCTTCATTCAAATGGATGCACTCAAGCACAACATCCCCTTGAATGTGGCAATGAATATCTATTTTCACCAATGCACACTCTTCCTGTAGATAAACCTTATTAGAACATCCCAATTTTTTGGTTAATTTACCTTTCTACTTTCAATTGTTTGACTTAGGCATCACCTTTCGATAGTAAGGAATTTGTGCTTTTGTCTTTGCATTTGAAAAAAGAAGCTTGGAACTTCTATTATTCCGTGCTTTCGGGTCCTGTCCGTAAACTCGTATAACTGGCCTGCACCCTTTTCCCCCTTCAAAAGTCGGAAGCACTCTAAGAATCAGGCAATCCATAAATAGAGGTGTGTCTGAGGGAGGCCACTTAGAACCCAAGTTTCTTCTAGAAATATACTGGAGATACCTCAACTGGGATGGCTGAGGGTTCAAAGGAGAAAGAAGCTGAAGAAGGGCCTTAGGAGCTTGCTTATAGACCATGTCAAGAGTTTTCTGCTCGTCACTGTACTGTTTTCTATATAATAAAAGACTGGCAAGCATGAAAGCGAGCATAGGCCATCCACCTCTTTCACAGTGCATCAAAAGCACATTTTGTTGTCCTTGCAATGACAACCAGCTTTCACTCGATCGAAGGAAGTAATGAATCATTTCAAGTGGTAGCATTGGACATCCCTCATATTGCCGTGGGTAATCCATAACAGTCATTTCATACTGAGATAAAATGTCTGATATTTGGCTTGGCCTCTCCCCTTCCTTGAAATTAAACACCATGAAAGAAGATTCAGGAAAGTGGTCATGTAGCTGTCCCACAATCCTAGACATATAAACCTTGTATCCATCTTCGTCCAATACATCCGTGGAGAAACAACAGTCAAATACTGCAAAACAAACAGCAGAAAATCAAATCAAATTACCAACACTTAATAATCACATGCCTCTAAATGAAATATGATCTTCATAACTGTGTTCTTAGATAAGTCTCAATACTATACATGAAATGTACAATATGATAAATTTTGATTTTTTCTACAACTGTGTACATGAAACTTTGGCTTTAGTTCAGCTTTCGTAAACCACTAATATCATATGCATGCACATAATATTAATCCAACGTAAAAACAACTAATTTATTTGGTTTCTTAAACTTGTACAATTGAATCAAAACTCAAGTTTCATGTGTATGATTGCACTAAATCAAAGTTCATATACCGTATTATATATTATACATTGGATTAAAGTTCATATGTAATTTTGAGAATTATCCTTTATAGTTTCAAACAGAAACATTTATATTAAAATTGTATCAAAAACTTTTATGCATTGCTAAGAAAGAGAGAATAAACAGTTCCTAAGCTCCAAATGATCTAAGAAAGTTAAAAGGCAAATGTATTCAGAAATTCAACTTTAAGGTAACTACAGTATCACGCCCTCGTTCAAGCTCATCTTCCAAACAACTATGAAAATAAACAAAGCTAAAATTACTTCGTTCCTTAGTTGTAATAAATTAGTCCAAGATTAATAAACAAAACCCTAAAAATCAAGAAATTAAGCAGTCATTGTCCACAGAATTAACATTAAACCCAAAAAAATCGAGCTAAGAATTCTGAAAATAAATATTCCCAAACAGAATCATGGAATTCAAAATACTTCTCGAATGAAGATGATTTCGACATTTTAAGCTAAATTAAACAATGAATTAAGGGGAAAAAAAAAAGAAGATTACCGTAAATCCGTTCGGAAATCTCGAGAAGTCGCTCCTGCGGTTTCCGGTAAAAAATGCGTTTGAACAGCGCCATCTAATGGCGCTGTTTCTCCCCTAATGGGATCCAAAACCCTATTACCTACAACCAGATCACATTTTTAATTTGATCCTCCGCTTCTTTCAACAAAAAAGAAACAAAAAAAAAACAAGGATTTCAAATTCGAATCAAATTCGATTACGAATTGTGTTCCTCATCAACATTTGATTCCATTCCAAAGTAAAATCAAACAAAAATTTTCCGTCGATCCGCTCTCCAATCTCAAATTATTCAATTTACTAAAAATTTCTTTGCCAAAATGCAAAACGGAACGGTAACAAAAATATATATAGACAGATAAAAGAGAAAAAAAGGAAAATCTTAAAACAAAAAATTTAGATGAAAATTTAAGAAATTAAATTATGTAAATTAGATATTTTGATTCCCCGTCTTTTATTAGAATCAAATAAGGATAGGCGTTCTGTTTTTTTTTTTTTTGATCCAACTCATTAGATTTTAAATTTTAACTAAAATCAACGCCGATTAACTTCCTTGAACCGCCAACTTTCCAAATCTGACAACGTACATGATTAACAGCTGATATTATCCGGTAATCTCAAAATCCGATCGCCATTTGTCGTGATGATACGCATTGTACTTGAAAAGAAAATTCCAGCCTGTTTTTTATATGAAAATCGATAGCGCCGGCGGCGGCGGCGGCGGCAAGGCCGCAAATCCCTTAGCATTGACAAAGTGACCGCCGTTTCACAAACTAAACTAGAAAACTCCTCTAACGACAATCACAGTCAGCCTACGTGACTCTTCTTACGTTTCCTACTGTTAAATTACTTAAGAAGTCCCTGTGATTGGATCAAATTAATCCTTTATTATTAAATATATCAATTTAATCCCTATGCAATAAATATGAGCTCTATCATAATTTAATATTATTTTATTCTTTTTAATAATACAGAGGCTAAATTGATTCATTTAATATTTAATAATATACAGAACTATCTCTCAAAAACATTCTCCTATTTCCTACAATACCATGTAATCAAATCAAGTCCAATTGAACAAAATACTTACAAGCTCGAGTTTATTTTGAATTTTGAAATTTATGTTTCATTCAAACTCAATTGCATATCTATTTCTAAGTTCTAAGTTCAAGTTTGAATTTCTCAAACTCAAATTCAATTAAATTTATTTATCAGTTTCAATTAAATTTATTTATCAATTTTTGTAACCCATTCGAATTTAATTCAAACTCTCTTTATATTATAAAAATAAAATTGTAATTTCATAATATAAAAATCTATTAAAATGAAAAGTTCACTATTACACTTGAATAATTATCAACTCGATTTTTTTTTCAAAACCAACTTGAATAATTTACAAGTAATAATATTTCTTCTACGTGAATATTCGATTAATTAAATATTTTTCTTTATCAAATTAGAAATTTAACTCTCGATTTCCAATCTAACTAAACAATTCAATCTTCTTAGGAAAAAAATTAAAATTAAAATAATTAAGAAAAAATAATAAAACACAAATAAATAAATAAGAAAATTTGTCTTAAAAAAATCGCTATCATTGCACAAATCAATTAAATTAAGTAAAAACGATATAAAAGAACCTAAAATTGGGTTTAACAAGCTCTAACACATAATTTTAAAAAAAATTATTAACAACCCAAAATTAATTAAAAGTAAAAAAATCTGATTTTTCTAGTTTTTCACCAATTTTTCCCAGTTTTGCTCGGTTCTAACCGGATCACTAATTTTTAAATCCAAAATATATGATCGAACCAACTCTTGATCTGCCTTTTCAATCACCGCTCCTATAACATATCCAAAATCATTCATTTAAGGCCTAAGAATATATTAACATAACTTTTAGCCCCTAAACTTGACAATTATGTTCACTTTGATGCCTAAACTTAATAACTTGATTCATTTTGATCCCAAAACTTGAATTCCATCCAAATTTTGATGATGTGACATAATATCAAAGTACCAAATCATAAAACTTTTGCATTTTCCAAGTTTAAGAACCAAAATGAACCTAGTTGTAAAGCTCATGTACCAAAATGGACAGAAAAAAAATAAGTAACACAAAGTGGACCTAATTGCAAAGTTTAGGGGCCAAAAATTACATTTACCCCCCAAAGTGAACACCAAAGTAACACTAAATAAGCCTTAATCATGATTTATAATATACAAAAGACTGCTTCTCTCAATCAATTGCTAATCCAAAAAAGTGAGCAGAAAACTTCAATTTAAAGGGAAAAAAAAATCAATCATGGTTCTTTGCAAAAAAGAGACTTATTAGCATAGCTAACTATCCAGGGCCCTCATTTCCCTTTTTCTCTCACTTAAAAGCTCTATATGAACAGCTTTACCATATCATATTGCAGTTTCCCAGTTTTGTCTTCACCATTTTTCTGTCTTTTTCAGACAAAATTCATGTTGATGATGTTGTTGGTATTATGATTCAAGGGCCAGGGCCTTTGCAGCAACTTATGGCTTTTTGCACTTGGGAATGTCTGAAGAATTATTACTTCCCATGTTTTTTACCTGCAATGCAAAATATCCGTGTCCGACACCCATTCAACACAAATCAAGACACGAGTTTAGGGATATGATCCACCAAGTACTTCTTGAATACATATAAAAAGGATAATGCAACATTTAGTCCCTGAAAGTGCCACGTTATCACTTTTTTTTTTTTATCAAAAAAATATCATTTTTAGGTGATGATATGGCACAATATCGGAGTGCCATATCATCACATGGACCAAAACTAGGAAAAGTTGTCAAGTTGCAGAACTAATGTGGACCAAAAAGAAGCTCAGAGACTAAGATGGAAAAAGGTGCCAAGTTCAGGGACTAAATGTTGTTTTATCCCTAAATAAAAATGTTGAAAATATCCGCATTCGACACTAACATCCAAGTCAGAGCAACATAAGTAAATGAATGTTGGCTTCATAATCATTGTTCAACAACATCAACTCATAAATTTTAAGTACATACAACTTTCATCATTATTCAGCTTCTATGTTATGGTTTGCTTTAAATGGTGTGTATTTAAGTCAACCATAAAGTGGTTTAAAACCAACAATAATTATCATCACTTTCTTCTTTTAATGGACCTAAATCAGTGGCATATAAATCTCAACCAATTTCATAAAGGCAGCAAACAACAATGGCAACAGAAATCATTTATATTACATGAAAAAAGATTGGTAAAGAAAAGTTGTTTCGGTTTTTATTTTTCGCGTACCTCTTTGGAACCATGACTTTCGTATTGCTTGGCGAATCTGTCGTTCGTTTCGCTCCAACAATTCGTCAACTCTATGTGATTGAGACAATAAGGGACCCGAGAACTCGACCTTTTCCCTTTCATCTTGGTAATCCTGTCACGAACAACATGAAAAATAAAGAGGACTACATTTACAAAAGTCACATTGTTCTCCGTGTGATAGGTATGAAAGGTAGTTTCCCGTTAAATTATGTAAATAAACCAATGCTTCCATTTATTTAAAATAACATTTTCAAAATCTATGTTGCTCCGACTCTTCACTTTTCTTGAAGTAACTGTGTGCGGCGCTCATGTCCATGCATATATAGACATGGGTATGGGATATGACCCTCGAAAGACCTTTAAGTACACGGATAAACCTCGTTTTTTTCTATACTAACATCCAACACTCACACTCGAGTAGAGGTAACATAGTTCAAAATAGTCAATTATGCTTGCATGCCAGTTGCCATACTTGACTGATGTAATGGGGTAAAAGTACCAAGAAGGCCCTTGTACTAAGAATTAGATTGCATGTTACCCCTTCTACTCAATAAATGGGCAAATTAGACCCTATATGTTAGATCAAAAAACAAACTGGTCCTTTTGTTAAAAATTTCATCCATTTCTGCTGTTAAAAATTGGTCTATGTGCGTCAATATAAGGTACAGGTGGCATGCCACTTGTCACTATCTAATTATTCCGTCAACCACTCCAGTTTTTAACAATACAAATGGATGAAAATAAATTTTCTAGCAGAAAGGACCAATTTGCCCTTTAATCCAATGTACAAGAACTAGTTTGCTCATTTTTTTAGTAGAAAAGGCAAAATGCAATCCTGCTCCTAGTACAGGGGCCTACATGGCACTTTTACCGATGTAATGGATATCAATAAGGCCAAACATATAAACTTTTCAAGCTTCCAATTTATTCAAGTTCAATGCAGTAATCCAACAATGTCGAGAACAAAATTTTGATGTAATTTTGGGTTCTAATATTTACAGACATACCAAATTATTTCTCTTGGCCGCCATTTCTTCTCTTTGATAAAGTGCCAATGATAACTCTTGTGAGTGGTATTCGTCAGAAGCATCAAAGGAATCCGGTCGCTCAAACTGGCTCCACTGTTTTTGCATAGCACGCTTGGCAGCTTCATATAAATCATGGCCTTTAGAATCAGTTCGACCTCCATATGTTACATCCCCGTTTTCATGTCGTTTTGAATCACAATTATTTCGTGTGTGTAACTGAGCAGAAGGTTCTAAGGAATTATAAAGGTGACCTCTTGATATAGATCTGCTGTGAGATCTTTTGGATGCATCGTCTTTTCGTCTTTTGGCCCACGCAAAGCCACTTGATGTAGAAACTTGTAATGGACCCGAGAAAGGAATATCACCTTGGGATGCATGCTTTATATGAGCAGCTTCTTCGACTGAATCAGTAGATGGATTTGTCAATCCCTCGGTGATAGTAGCATTTCTTTGCTTCACTTTGTGCACACAGTTACCATTAATTTTCTGAGAACTTTGAGCTTGCGCAGCAGCATCCTGCATGTGAATGTCGTACAGAAAATAAATTAGTTTTCCGGGTAACGATAAATACAAAAAGGGGGACAAGGAAAAGAGAGAGATAACAGACCTCAACAGGTGCCAATTTAGTTATGCCATGGGGTTTTCTTATCGGCTTTCTTGTTTCAGGCCCACGAACCCTTCCACTTATCTTTTTCCTGAGAATTCATCTCCGATGATGTCAAACGGTGTTAAGCGTTGTAAGTATGTGCATTAACAGTGGAACTTGCAGATGATAACCATTGTGTCAAGTATTATAACATGCATTAGTTTACATATTCTCTAAAACCTTGGAAAAAGAAGAAAATCATATACACAAACATCGAGCATTTCCGTGTTGCATGGTAACAAATCATTCAATGTCAGTGGAGGTTCCCAATAATTCGGAAAGCCGTCTTAAAAACTAAATGATATTACTTTCTTTTCAATATTTATCCTGCCGTATGAGCATTCAGGTGAGTACTAGCCTACTAGGTTCCGGCTTGTGCATGTAAATGATATGATACCTTCAAAAATACAAGGAATAATGGGAAAAGAACGGAACAAAAAATTGTGAAAATATGGAGTGTAATGTGACAGTATTCAATGCAGATAGCTCAGACAAGGTTCCGGGTTCCACAAAAGCTATCTAAATTTTTGTCTTCATACACACATTTTTTAAGAAAATTCTCACCTCCTTGCCTCTTCACGATGTTTTGCATCTATCTCTTTGCTGGGTGGATAAACCGGCAAGCTCGATGGATCACATGCATAAGGCTTTGTCGTGAAATACTGAAAATTGTAAACTAAGAATCAGAATATTGCAAATGGCAGACAGAAAAAAAATTAAGCTAATTTGAAGTATAAGATTTGCACAAAGCATGTGTATAGCATTGAATGTTGCAATCTACTTATAGGCGAGTTACATGACAATGGAACTTGGGCCTCTCTATATACAACTTATAGCTTTTTGATGGACGTGTAACATGGTATTAAAGCTCGGGTTATTTGTTGCCATACTATGGATTAATTATACACAGAACATAGCATGAACACCATCAGACACTTTTATTTTAGAAATCACCAAACATGCAGCCAAATGAAGCTAGAAAAGCATTTCTCATGTGCCTTGTCTATGTTGTACGAGACACCGTTTGTTTTAATTGTTGGCACTGGACCTAAATGTAAAAGTGTTTTAATTAACCTAAGTATTTACTTAAATTCGGCATTTGTGGAGGGCTAATATTCATGGTAGGGGGTGCTACACCTGAAGTCTATTAATATACATTAGATGCTTAATAATGGTGAACGATCATGGTGCCTGGCATAGTTACCTCTGAAGCAAGAGCTGAGGAAGCAGTCCCACGCTTGTACTGCTCGACTGAAAGCAAAGTTTCTATTAGATTCACAGCAGTTGCTGGTAAATCTTTAAAAGCGTCACGAAGACTACTATCATAAGGTTGTTGTGGTTTGAATACTGTGGCATGAGGAAGTCTCGATTTTTTCCAGTAATCATCAGGTGGGGAGCCGCAAAGCTTGAAAATTTTATGCAATTGTTCAACCTGGACAAGAACAACATAAACAAGAATTTATCTTTCGGTCCATCATCGATCGAAGTGAAGCAATAATCATCAGATGAAACGACTCTAATACGGTCGCAGTAGCAAACATTCTCGAAAGAAATACTCAATAAACAGACACATGGGACTGGCATTTTAAAAGATCCACAAATATTATTGAGACTCGTGTCAAAGTATGTACTTTAGCAGGGTGCTTGCTTACCTCTGTTCTCCCTTGCAGAATAGGTTTCCCGAGAAGAAGTTCAGCAAATACACAGCCAACACTCCAAAGATCCACAGCTGCAGTATAATCCGTAGAACCCAACAAAAGTTCCGGGGGACGGTACCATAAGGTTACAACACGACTTGTTAATGGTTGCCTGCGCCCAGAACCGTAAAAGTTCGCCAAACCAAAATCAGCCATCTTTAGGATTCCTTCATTATTCACAAGGAGATTTGATCCTTTAATGTCCCGGTGCATTATACCCCGCGAATGGCAGTGGTCGAGTCCAGATAACAACTGCTTCATATAGCATTTAATCTACAAAACAAAATCATTTTCATTGTTAAACAGTACTTCACTACTTCTCTCACATTACAATGCATTCATCTTCAAGTTTTCGGGAAAAAGAAATAGATTTTGGTATTCCAAATACGATTTCAACATCAATGTGTTCGGTATGCATGCCATCATAGAACATTAGACTAACCTTAGTCACAGAGGCAAAGGGAACGCACCTGCGAGTCGCTGAACTTGATGTCAGGACAAGACAAAAGTCCGGTGATATCGTGTTCCATGTACTCAAATACAAGGTATATGCTACACGACATTCGGGAAGTAATTATCCCGTCCAATTTTATGATGTTTGGATGGTCAAGCCTCCGAAGAATCAGTATCTCTCTTGCCATGAATCGAACACTCTCAGGCTCAAAATTGTCAAACCGCACCTTCTTTAGAGCAACTATACTTCCACTTTCGAGATCTCGAGCTCGGAACACAGTGCTATACGTACCTTGCCCTATCTGTTAAGACAGTTGAAATTGTGCAAGATCATTATAAAAGTCAAACTGAGAAAAAAAAAGAATAAACCATGTCCAACACGCGCGCGCACACACACACTCACATATATATATATGGCTAACGATGTATGATCCTCCATATATATATATATACATATTTGGAAAAGTTTAAGGAAAAAAGATGAATAAACCGTATCCGACACACATACATGTATAGGTAAAAGCATCTCAAAATCTTCTGCATGCATACATACATACATACATACATACATACATACATATGCATAATATATGTACCTATAACCAATTCAGACATTGACATGAAATATGATTCTCCATATGTGAAAAGATTTAGGGAAAAAAATGAATAAACCATGTCGGACACATATTCATACATAGGTTAAAGGCATCACCAAATCCTCAGCATACATGGCATATACATACATACATACATATTTATGTATAATGTAAAGAAGGCCTATGGTATATCAACAGTAGAAAAAAACTCACTCTAATCAATTACATGTACAAATTGCTGTAAATGCTTAGGCTCTTCTTGATTTCCAAAGGGCATATAAAGAGCAAGAATTGTTTGTAAATAATGAAAATTTACACTCAAAAAGTAAATTTTAAAAAAAATAAACCCAAAATTCCATGAAAGTGAAACTATATACATCAAGAAAGCGACAAAATAAAAACATTAAAGTGAAAAATAAATAAAAAAACAAACAAGTTTTCTGACAAAAAATTTTGATAGAAAAATATGAAAAGAGAAAATGAAAATTCCAAAATAACCTTCTCAAGTTTCTGATAAGAATCAGCTCTGAGTGGAACCCAACCATGTATAGCTTCCCCGGCGACGGCGCTAAGCCAAGCAGGCCATCCAGCTGCCACGTGTTCACCTTCTATATACTTTTGCAAATTCCCCAACCTCAAACTCAGTGAGTCGGATCTCGAACTCGCCCGGCCCGACTCACCCAAGTCGCTCCCACTCAGTCCGAACCCACCTCCACCGAAATCACTCACACCCCCACTGTTACTACCATTCTTTTTCTTCTTCTTGCTCCCGCCGCTGCTCCGCTTCTTCTCGAACTCCGAGAACCCGATCCGGTACCGACCCGAATTGGTCCCGGAGCTACCGGCGGCACCCGCATTGTCACGTAAAGCGCCTGAGTGATCGAAAGCAGGCGTTACCGAAACTGTCTGCTTCGAACTCACACAACCCATCAATGGCTGTTGATCATGTGACAAAAAAAAAAAAAGAACAGAGATCCCAGACCTTCTTTCCGGGGTTTTTTTTCCTTCTTTGGCGCCAACCCGACCCGATTAAAGAATCAACAAAACAGTGGAGAAACTGAGTTGTGAACTGAATTTCAACCTTTCAGCTGCGCCCCATCTCTTCTTTCTTTCAAAGATAGAGCATCTTTTTTTTTTGTACAAAAATGTGTATATATATATATATATATATATATGTATATGTATATATATTTTATCTAGTAGCAACAATGGCCGAAGAAGATGAAAGGAGAAAGCACAGATTTTAATGGGTTTTTTTACAAACAAAAGAATCTGAAGCTACCGAAATCAACGGAAAGATTGAAATGGAAAAGAACAAAAAAAAGCAAGTAAAAAAAAAAACAGTTTTTCAAATGAAAATTTTGAGAAAATTAAATGGAAAATAGAAAAGAATAATACGTTCCCACCCTGCTTTGTTGGGGAGTTTATATTCTTTGTTCTTGTTTTCGTCTGTGAAAAAAAAACAAAAGTAAAAAGTATAAAAAAAAAAACCTTTATTTTCGAACTCTGTTTAATGGAATTTGTATGATTCTTTGTTCTTATTTGACCAAATAATTGCAGAAAAAAAAATTGGCTGGCATACTATTACCTTACCAGTTCAGTGTTTATCTTTTTTTATTAAGTATTTTATAAAATATTAATAAAAAACCATAAATATTGATATCAACATTAATTATATACACCGAGGGTCGAAATAAAAAACCTTTATTAATATAACCTAAAAATAACTTTATTAATAAATTTTCTTTAATTTTTTAATATAAATAAAACACACATTGTAGCTTTATAATTCATTTTTTATGTGAGTAAATAAAATATTTTATATATAATTTATGATTAATTTTGTTGGATTTTTAATTTTATGGAAAGATATTTTTGGTTTTATTTATTCAAGATGGTTGGGTTGTTGTTGACTAATTTAGGCCATTGTCTTTGATTTAATTTATTTTTTAATTTTAAATGTTGAACTAAGATCTACTTTACATATCTTTATTACTTTTTGTTGCAAATTGCATTTCACACTTTCAATTAAAAAAAAGTTTATTTTGTGGTTTTATTTAATATTATTAAGTTGCGAAATTCTTATCAAATATATAAAATAATTTTTTTAACTTTATAATTTTTATATTGTTTTATATATTATAATTAAGTATTATTTATATGATTATAATATTATTATTGTAAAAATCGAATCAATCGTTGAACTGGTCTATTAGTTCAATTGATGAACTATTTGTCAACAACATTGAATAAAAAAATATTTAAAAAATCCATAAATTGGTTCAATGTCGTTTTTTTTTTCCAATTTTTTTTATCGATTCACAACGATTTATTACTTCATATCTGATTTCTTATCATTTGTTTAACTGGTAAGATTACTCGATTTCTAATTCAATCAATCTGATTTAATTTTAACATCACTTTATAACATGTCAATTTGTGTATATGTACTATATTTTTTTAATTGAGATTGATTTTGAAGAATAATAATTATTGTGAGTTTTTTTTGTATTATTCATATCCGTTTTACGGTTCATATTCGAAATTTATGACTGTGCTCTTAATAATATTGTTTTCAAAGTTCAAGCATGCATTTTCTATTGGAGTGCAATGTGCCTTCACTCCATCCAACACTTTTTGGTAATTATTGTGAGATTTATTTAAGGGTAAATTACACCCAATGCCACTAAACTATTATTAAGTTTATGTTTTAGACAATCAACTTTAAAAAGTTACCAAATGATCATTAATATACTCAAATGTTTTTATTTAAGTCATTGGACGGTTAAAATCATTATTATTGTATGGCATTTTATGTTCACACCACCTGTACCAATTGAGAGCTTTTATCCCTATTCTCTTCTACAGTTTAACTTTTTTTTTCATGAAATAGCTTTAATCATCACGTGTCTACCAATCAATATTCAAACAGGTTTCTTCTTCGATATTCAACAGTGATCGTCAGATTGACTTAGATCTAAGATATATTCTTTTACTTGTCAATGGATACTGATCTACCATATCGATCGTTGAATTATCACTTTGAGCTCACTAACCGGACTTTAAAAAGAACAATAACAACTCAATAACTTAAATAAAAAGTATAAATAGTTCAATGACTATTTCATAACTTTTTGAAATCGAGTGATTAAAATATAAATTTACTAATAATTTAGTGAACTTTGGTGCAATTTACCCTTTTTTTAGTTATTTATTTAGTTTTTTGAATTTTGTGTTACGTAAAGAGTAGGGGATAGGGAATGGGATGAGAGAAAAGAACGTGTCCTACAAAAGTAAAGGGAGAAAAAAAAGGAGACCCCAAATTCCTTTTCTTCTAGGTCATGTGATGAAAGAGAAATACCCATAAAAATAAGGCACTAATTTGAAATTTATTTAAATATATTAAATATTATTAGTTATTTTTTTAATGCATGGGATAAAAATATGATTGAGCGAGAAAAACCCAGAAATTAAAATTAATATAAGGTTTTCAAAATATAAGTTAAAATATAATATTTACTCTAAATCAACTGAATTTTGTTTTTATTTAAAAATTATGATGTAAAAATAAATATTTTTTATTTAAAACAATAAAATTTAATTTACAAATTCATTATAAAAAATTATTTTTTTTCAAAAATATATTATGCTTGTTTGTGTAGGCAACATAATTTTTTTATACCCTAAATATAACTTCAAAAAATAATTATAAATATATATATTTAAAGAAATAAATATATACATTTATTTTCATATTGAATCAATATAGTTGTTTGTATATGTAATATATCAACGTAAAATTGTGCTAATTAGGAAATGTTGTTAATAATTTCTGAAAATTGACTCAAGTCAAAATTTCATATATAAAATCACACCAAATCAAAATTCATGCATGATATTACACTTTAAATAAAAATTAATGTATAATATAATATTTATCTCTTTATAAAATAATATCCAAAAGTTTATAAAACGAAATCGATTATTAGAAGAGATCCGAAATTTAAAACTCAAAATTAGAATTGAAAAATTAAAAACCAAATTATCATCAACGGTTCAAAAATTTAAAAAAAAAAATCAATTGAATCCAACAAAACTTAACCCTAATCAGCCTTGGCTCCCTGGACTAAATGCGTAATTTGCTTTTTAACCCCTCCCCAAAATAAAAAAATTCAATTTAGATCTTTTTAACATTTGATTAAATAAAAAATTATAAATTTTAATCCTTCTACAACATTAATAATTTAATTTAACATTGAATTTTTTTTTTTTTGAAAATAGGATAACGTTAACATTTTTTTTTCCTTTTTAAGTTTGACATTGACATTCTTCCCCCCCCCCTCCCCCTTTCTTTTTTTCTCTTTTTTTCATGATAAAAGTACATAATTTCTTCGTATTTGGTATTTGCTGATAATGAAAGGTCTTCTTTCCTTTGTTCTCTTTTTTAAATGGGACCACTCTTGTCGGGGCAGTGATTAATGATTAGCTTTAGATTAATATTAATATTTTGGCTTTATCTATAATTTGCCCCCTATACTTTTTTCGATAAAAATATAATAGAGGCCTTTTAAGTTATATTTTGTTTTCTTTACTTAAAAAATAGTAAATTAGTTTACGTATATTAGATCAATGAGTAAATTAATCATTCCGTTAAAATTTTATCTATTTTTATTGTTAAAAAATTGGTCATTGTACAAGGTATAGTGTCATTGTCTGATTATTTCATCAGTCGCACCAATTTTTAATAATACAAATAGATAAAAAATTTAACAAAAATGACCAATTTGCTCTTTGACCTAATGTATATAGACTAATTTATCTATTTTTTAATAAACGGGGTAAAATGTAATCTGACTCTAAGTACAGGACTTCCACAACACTTTTACTTACATTTTCCTCCATTTTACTCAAAAAATACGTGTTCGATAAAAATGTACCACATGTCATATTTTTATTGGTAGCTTTTCCTCTCTTTTTTCAAGGGGTAGCATGAAAATAATAATTCTAGTAATAAAATGGAACCAAAAAGATTAGATATCAAACTGAAAAAACGAGTATAGTTTAAGATCAAATCGTGACATAAACGTAATGTTTTTTGGTGAATTAACTTTTACTAGGTCAAATTGTTGTCGGCCTTTCTATCATATTTAAATTTAAAATTTAGTACTTATACTTTTAATTTGATATAATCTGATCTCTTTACTTTTATAACATCATTGAGTAGTTTAAATAGTTAACTATTCCAATTAAAATACTAAATTAATTTTTTTCTTAAAATATTCATTCCAATTTATCACACTGACATAGAATTATCGCTCATGGTGTTAACTATTTGAATTTAGAAACGTAGATAGACTAAAATGTGAAATTAAAGTATAGGATTAAATCGTAGATTTGAGCATCGTAGAAGGATCAAAATCAGAAATTGACAGTTTTAATATTATTATTAAACACCTAAACAAATCTTTCCAATCTGCCTATGTTTCTTTTGTTTTATATTCTCATTCTGCATTTGGAAAAAACAATTAAATTCGAAAATCTACCATTGGATCTTGTGATGAGATACGGATTTCGATATTCACGAATATTCGATTTTTTATTGATTAAAATATTATTTATATTTGTTTTATTTTTTATTAGCGAAATTGGACTTAAATACTTGAATCTATAATTTATCAAATACATTTGAGAAATAAATCTGAATACTTATAATTTTTGCCCTTTTATGAACTTTAAAAAAATCATTTTAATATTTATTTAATTCTTTTGTTTATTTAACATTTAAATTTGCGTTTTTTCTTAAATTACCCAAAATGAATAGAAAAATTAAGATTTATTAATATTACATACATGTTAATTTGCCACGTGGATGATACATTAGTAATTAATTAATTTTTAAAATTTAGAAAAATAAAAAGTCATTAAAAATATTTAAAATTCTAAAAGATGTTAAAAAGCATTTTTTAATTTTTAAAACATTAATTAAATACTGACGTGTCATTTACATGGCAATACACCTGTATATCACATTAGTAAAGTTAACAAACGTTAAATTTTTTATCCATTTAGGGGTGATTTAATACAAAAAAATATAAATTCAATGACTAAAAGAGACAAAAATTTAAATAAAAGGCTAAAATTACTTTTTTTATTATAAAATTTGAGAGCCAGAAAAATATTATACCTTTATTAAATATATCCTAATTATATTGTTTGTTAATATGTTATTAAAAATGACTAAATATTCAAGGTATCATCAAAATTTCTAATGCTTGATTAATTTCAAATTGGTCTGTTCTAAAAATATTTTTTTTTTCTTTTTGAAATAAGAGAGACCTGTCACAAATTACTATTTTACCTTTATACATTTAACTTATAAACAATACAATGTAATAATATACTACACAATAAATCCAAAAATACTTAAGTGAGATATTCATAAATTAGTTTTCCGCACTCGACTCCACTTTGTTTGATATTTATTGGTTATTTATAAGGAAAATGATTGTATGAAACAAAGACGTCACATTATCAGGCATCCCTTACCAATTATTAATGCCATTTAAACATCTTTTTTCATGTCATTGACACATATTTTTGATAATTTTTTTACCCTGGACCTTGTGTTCAAGGTCAATGGTCTAAGGTTTCAAGTTTCAAGGTTCAGGGTCTAGGATTTAGGTTAAAAAATTACCAAAATAATGTATCAATGACATGAGAAAATATGCTGAAATGACATTAAATAATTGATAACGGATACAGGATAATATGACATCTATATTTCATATAATTCTTTATTGCAATTATATATGTATTCTAGAGGTGAATTTAAGGGAGACACGTCTGGGCCTTGTCTCTCTAAGAAATGAAAAAATATTCATTTTAGTCCCTTATTAAATAATGAAATTTTAAGTTAATATACAGTAACGTTAAACTTTGACCCCTTATTTAATCCCTTTAAAAATGATATAACCATAAATTAATAGATGATAAAATTATATTTTGACCTCTAAAAATTTTAAAATTTTAATTTCTACCCTTTTAAAAATGTATGAATCCTCTTCTAATCCATTTAACATCATAGTGATATTTAAAATTTAATATCGATAAGGACAACACAAAGCAGAAGGCAATCGTAAATCTCTTATTGAATAAAATAATATCGCATTTATCATGCAATTTCTTTTTCTTTTTATTTTTCCTAAAAGGTCATAAATTTTAAAAAAAAATATATATATTAATTAAATTATGCATGACAATTAAGAAGTGTGTAGGTAATTATGTATGTTGAGTACACAACTTTAAAGACATAGCTTCCTTATCTTTTGCAAAACGAAATTATTTGTGTCACTTTTATGACATTAAAAGATGTTATGTAGCTATAAATAAATAAAACTATGTTAAAAGTTTAGTAGGGAATTTGCTCCCCCAAAACAAGGCTTTCACCCTCCACATCACATACATTATTTTTTGTCATCATCAAACAAAACAAATAGAAAAACAATATTATTTTCAAGTACATTCTATTGTGTCATAAGTTATATTTAATTTTTTATATAAATTTTAAAAATCTTATATTATAATATAATATAAGTTAATCGTATTCGTCTATTAATATTACAAAAATGAGATATTTTTTTATAAAAAATATTCTAGTTTTGTTGATTAAATATTAGTTCAATTGACATGTACATTATTGTCAATGCAGGAGGACGTGAGTTCGAGTGCGATGAAACGTATTATCTTCCTATTTATGGCTATGGAAAATAATTTTAAATATTATATCAAATAGAGTAGATATGATCAAAATCTATAATAAAATTATTAAAAAATAAATTTTTTTAAAAATAGAATTTGACTGATTTTGGGTTTGAAATTGAATAGTGAAAATATGATTTTTTTTTTTTTGGCTTTTCTAAATAATAAATTTGCATGTGGGCTTTCTCGCCCATTTTAAACTCTCATTTTAAGGCATAATTGCTGTCTCCCATTATCTAATCAAATATCTCCCCATCCCATGCTACATCAAAAACACTCGATTGCACTCATATATCTATCTATATATTTATATATATGAAGGAGAGATTCCGAACTTTGATTGTCAAAATCGATAAAAAAATCGTTTTAATTGGATTTAAAATAATTTAAGTATTTAAATTTATTGTTATAATTTATAAATGAATGTTTACGTAGAAATGTTCATAGATCAAATTAAGTTGAACTGATTTCTAAATCCAAAAAAAAAAATTAAGCATGAACTTAATCTTAGCTAACTCGAATAACTTGTTTTAATATTTAAAAAAAAATTATTTTATAACAATTCAACTGTTTAAATAAAAATTAGTGACATAACTAATTCAATACTGATTCGCCTCTAATAATATTGTTTGATGATTGAATTTGAATAACGATTTTTTATCAATAGAGACAAAAGTTTTTTTTTTTAAATGGATTGGGTAGGTTTTTTTTCTTCAAATTATACTTTTAGAATGTTATATATATATATATTACTACTATTACTAGTGTCTACAAACTACAAGCACTTTGTTAGAAGTAATTTATTCATTCGTTTTAAAAAGGATTAATTCCACTAATTGTCTCAAAATTACTGTCCATATTCCTCATTGATCCCTATATTTCAATGTCAAATTGTTAGTATTTTTCAACCAGTTTTTTTTTTTTATCTACATAGCTATTAGCTTATATGTTAAATGTTAATTAATATTTGATTTAAAAAGTATTTAAAACACTTGTACGTACCCCATGAACATTTTGGATATGTTATGTTAAAGAAAATCACACAATATCAATAAAATTTAAAAGGGTTTAAATTGAATTGTTTTTAATTAAGAGGGACTAAAGTTGTTATTATTCCATTTAGTTGGATGGCAATGCCCTTATTTGCCCCTAGCTACGCCCCTATGCAAGACAATTGCTAGATTGGAAGAACGCGGCTAGTGATTTTAGAATATAAACTATGGCTAATTAGTTGAACTAATCCTTTTTAAAATGTTTTTTTTTTAATTTAAGAACAAAAATTATTACTTTCTATATTTCTCATTTGATTTTTATATAATTTTTAGTTAACATTTTTCAAAATATCTTAAAATAGAGTATCAAGCAAGGTTGTTAGAATTGGATTGGATCAATTGGTTGGATTGAAAACCAATCAATACATTATTTAGAGGAAGATGGTGAACCAATTGACTTGTGAATTAGTACGGACCAATTATACCAGATTTTTCTAATTTTAAATTATTTTATTATTTTTATGAAATAATAATTTATTTAATTAAACTAAATCAATCAAATCAAGAATCAAACACTTAGTTGGTCTAATTAAAAAAAATTGGTACCAACAATTTAAATACAAAAACCAACATTTTAAAACAAATTTCCATTAGCTTGGATCATAACGTAAACCATTTAGTTTGGTGATGGCATTTATATTTGCATCCGTCTAATAAATGGGGAAAAACGAAATTAAAGAAGCATGGTAAAGGGGATATTTATTCGGTGATCGAGTCTAGTTCAGTCCCTTTGAATTCTAGACGATTTCGGATATTCAACTAGAATTATTAGTTATTAATTATTTTTTAAAATTAATTCTAAAATAAATATTCATTATTTCATGTTTTACATATATTCAATATCATGTAAATAAAAAACAGCATAAATAATATTTTACACCCTGTTGATATTTTAACAATTAACAATTTAAATGTCACATGTTCTGTTTATATAGATTTTATTTGTCCTATGTAAAAAACGATGTTTCAACTTATTATGGATTAATTTCAAAATTTTAGAATTGTACTAATTCGTTAATTGAATAGATTTGTTCAGTTTAATTAAATAAATTATTAAAAAATTCATAAAAACGTTATTGATACTCGATCCAAGATCTAATTCAAACAAGTCCTTTATGTAATCGGTAAAATTGAAATTTTAAGAATTCACATTTGTGAAAATTACTACGTGTGATGGTTAATTAGTTTAAGTTGACTTATTTAGAGGCATTTATTGTTCAAGCACAATATTTAAGCATATTTTAAGTCTATATTAAGAAACGAAAATTTAAAGATATTTATTAGTCAAATAAAATTCAAGCACAATGTCTAATTTATAAATAGCTAATCTAAACATGTTTTAAACCCCTCTCTCTATATATAATAAAAAAGTATGTTATTTTAAAATTAATATTAATGATTTTACATGTTTTTTTTTTTGTTAAAAATTTAAACGATTTTACACTACAATATTATATATTGTTATAAATTTAACTTTTATTTGATATATTGGTTTAGAAAAATATGTAACGCAATATATAAGAATAAAGTAAAGTGGTATATTATTACAATATGAAAGCAACATAGATCACTAACACAATTAAAATGAAAACAAAGAGCCAAGTGTGTCGAATTTATTTATATTTTATTTTTATAAATATTAATATAATCACGTGACGGTTTCTTAACCCGAAGAGGAACAGTTTTAACATAGCACAACAAACAACTATTTCTGGTTTTTTTTTTTTTTTTGGTATCCGTACCAAACATGATAAACAATCCAACACCATTTATATCAGGCACAAACTATAAACGCTTTTTAACAAAAATCTTTCCATTTAAAATCGCAATAAACAGGCTGCAAATAAAAGTCTCTTACTATTTTGGACCAATGTCCTTGAGTGCACAAATCTGTTCCTCCCCCATTGCTGACATAACAGACACTACGAGGTCTTTCCCGTCGGCGAAACCCTCCTTGATCTGCAAGTCATCAGATGAAACAATAATGCAACCATAGTTTGATGAAAGAGAAACACGAGAACAAACGATATCAGCTGGTTTTAATGCAGAAAGGATTCAACTTGTAGGAATTCAAAGTGAGAAATTGATCCTTAACGAGAATGAAGAGACGTGAATGCAAAATATAAATTTCATTGTTATGGAACAATAATGCAACCGCATCGGTCCTAATATATGCACCATAACGGGTACTAATCATGAAAAATGCATGCGTATGAGTACATAGAGGAAAATAGAAACGCAAAGTTCGGTAAAATCATAGTAAGAAACATGAGAACAAACAATTTCAGCCAGTTTGAACGTGCAATCCCCCCATTGGAATTTTGATTCAAGCGGGATGCCAGCATCGAGAGGCTTGGAAATCAATAATGGCATAAGCCTCTCAGACAATATAATACAAGTAGTCAACTTCCAACCTTAGAACATAAAGTGTTTTTTTTTTTTTTAATTCAATTTGGTAAATCAAATAAAACAAAACACTATTCAATCGCAAAAGAACGGTGTGTAAAAGAATGTATCAAAATATAGTTAGTTGACCTGTTTCAACAAGCTTTCATCAGTTGGGAGCCTCAGATCATCCTTAGTGTCTCCACTGTCGGTCAGCAAGCTCACCTGAAATATTTAACTAGTTCAAAACAAAAACAAACACACACAAAAAGAAAAGAAAATGAAGCAAAAAGGAACCAAATGAACTTACAAATCCATCCTCGGAAATGTCGATCAATTGGTAATCAGTACGGTTGACGTGTGGCACCTGTTAGAAACAAACGAAATCATTCACTAACGGAATCCAAGTTACACAACAGATTAAAGTTGAAACCGGGAGGAGAACAATCCATACATCACAATTGTGGGAAGAAGGAACGATATCTTCCAGCTTCTTAGCAGTGAAGATGTCGATCCCAACAAAGTGACACTTAGCATGTCCGTGCTTCCCAGTCTTGGAAGTGGAAACTTCGACAACCTGTTGAATATCAAACAACAACAATCATGTTATCTAAACTTTGCAGATCATATGCATCCATATCTGGTGCAAATTAACAGTCACAGTACTAATTTACCACATGCTATATCATCAACTTGCTCATCATCAGACACTCAAAAGTTATAATTATCTTAATACTAAAGGCCCTTAGTTGTTTGTTTTGTTTTGTGAAGTTTATGATTCTGAATCCGGAGTTAATAAGGTTTTGCCGCACTTTTTCAAAAAACAAGAGTGAAACTTGTAAATTTCTGAGGGTTAATATATCATTTAGTTCCTGAGTTTGGTTTCAATGTTTAATTTGATACCTAAGCCAAATTGGGTCATATGACCCTATGAATATTTGACACTTGTGTTCATGGGTACTTAATTGAAAAAGAAAAACCTTAAGTACCAATTTGAAATCGAAACCAAACTCAAGTATCAAATAATATATTAACCCTTTTTCTTTGCTTAGTTGGCTTCCACTGCTAAACCGGCTGACTTAACCTATTTTAACTAACAATAACATCAGATTAACCATCATAATCGATTCGGCCGAGTAAAGGTTATCGGTTAAGTGGACTAAATAAGTTCGAATCGATTTTTCTCATTCCCAATCTAAAATCACTAAAAAGATAACAGATCTGAACCATCAGATTCTCAATGCAAATAATATAAAAATTTTAAAAAAACCCTCAAATCTAAAAATATAATTCCGAGTTCATTTTGGGATAATATCGAAGAGATCCATCAAAAACACACAAAATAGCAAATTCTGAGAAACAAAGTGAGGACCTTGCAAGGACGGCCTTTGATGACGATGTAGCCGTTTTTACGGATAGTACCGGCCTGCTGAGGATAGGTTTTGGAGGCGCCGGCGTCGGCCTTGGACTCGAAATGGTGCTCCTCGTCCGACATTAGCTTAGGATATCAAAGCTCTGTTCTTTTTACCTTCTGGTTTTACACAAAGCAGAAAATTTGGGAATGAGAAGAGAAGCGTGTGGGTGTTAATTATATATAAAACTTAGGGTAAAATATAACATAAGTTGCTGTACTATTTATAAATTTAGAATTTAATTTTAAAAATTTAATTCCTCATTTCAATTTTTAATCTGTTAAAAAATTATTTTATGAATTGCATTTTATCTGTTAAAAAAGTTAAACCCGAAATTATCGAATATCGAAAAGACTCGACCATGTTTTGAATTTTATTCGTAATTATCCTTTGGAAGAGTGAAGGTTTGGTTGGTCTCTTCAACCGTTGATATTTTTAGTAATAATCGGTGATGATGAATGGTTAGAATTATTATAGGGGGAATATGCTGCTGCGTTCTTTGAACGCGACACAATTTGTTTTTCTTTTTGTGGTTATTTTCAACGGAAGCCCCTACATCATAGCTTAGATTTTAATTGAATCCTAAATATATCATTATTGTTAAGAATGAAGTAACTTTTAGTCCCTAAAGTTGGAAACATTTCTCACCTTGATCCCTAAGATTTTTTTAGTATACATCAACTTGGATTCTAATATTATATTTTGATATTGTGTCAGGTCATTGCATCTTCACAGAATCTAAAAAAATTATTTCTTTTATTTTGTATCTATCATATTGAGAAAACAAAGTGTCATTAAAATCTAAGATAAATGACTTGATTGATATGGTTAACTAGTGAGATAAACAAGGAGGATAACATGGTTTTTTGGGTGGTGGTACACCTTTGGCCAAGGCGGAGAGTCATTGAAATTGGTTGAAATTTTTGGTGATAGGTTTTTGAAGAGGAAGAATGAAAAAAATGTGACGAGACTTAAGTCTTCTTTAATTGTTATCCTGAACTTATATATTAGGAGACCAAGATGTTTACATATCTAGAGTTAGGTGATACTGAAATCATACATTGTTCTCTTGTAGTGACAATAATATTCTAAGATATAATTCTTTAAGATTATTGGGTAATCAACGAGTCTGAATCCCCAATGTATTCCATGTATATTCAATAGAAATTATCTTATGCAAGCTCCTCACTCATGATACGTGATTCGTCAATTTCGTTTAATCAAAAGTTTACCCATTGTGAGAGGTTGGACTCTGTCCATCATATTTCACTAAAATTTTTCCTATAAGTGATCAACACAAGAGTGCCAAAATCCTGCTCACACGTAATCACCACAAGCGTGCAAAAGCTGTGCAAAAATTCTGCCTACACGTAAATCTAATCTGTTAATTTCCTGCACCAACTTGATTAGGTGTTGTCATAAACCGAGTTAACAAACTCTGATCTCAATCTAACCAGGTCACTTGAATACTCCTCTGTCTCTCATTAATATTCGCACGCCTGCGACATCATTCCACCGCCCGGCAGTAGCATACACATTAGACAGAAGTACATAACCTCCTTGGTGCGGCCTCAGTTCAATGAGTCGTTTTGCGGGTTGAATCCCAAAATCCACATTCCCTTGAATCTGGCATCCAGTCAGAATAGCCTGTAAAACTGCTGGACCTGGCTCGAAAGGCATTGACGAAATTGCATAGCTTCTTAGAACTTTCCAGCTCGACAAAGCAGAGCTATAAGATAGACATAATCATACCCATTTAAGGTTATACCGTGAGCCCTGTACAGTGAACTGAAAAAATGCAGGCCTTCTTCAGCTAACCCTGTATGGCTACAAGCATTTAGGATTGCTGTGCAAGTAACCCGATCAGGTAATATGCCTGCCTCCAACATTTGCTTGAAATGTTCTAATGCCTGAGTACCACGTCCGTGCTCGCCTAGAACTGATTGCACTCCGAGAGCAGATATATCAGTCTAAGAAACCTTGTAGATGGGCATGGACACGGTATTCAGGCATTAGAACTGATATAATGTCTATCTTATAGTTCTGGGCCAGCAAATCGGACCATCTAATTAAATTGAAAATTGGTTATTATATTAATCTAAACAAAAGGGTTAAACCGACCCCTTAACGAATCTCTCGGAACCGAGAAAAAATTGAGGATTGAAGGTTTAATAAATTTAATTTTTTTAATTAATTAACTAATTATTGTTAGACCTACTATTGACCAATTGAACCTGATTAAATCAGTGGTTTGCTCGGTGAATTTTCAAAAACATTGAAATTTAACCTTGGAATTATTGCTAAAATTTTCCGGTTCAAACTCAAATTTAAGTCAAGAATGGTTTTCATTATCGTTGACCCAATCTTAAAGCCCCAAGAATCGAGACTAACGTGTGTTTGCCTGGTCTAATGCTCGAGTTCTTCTCATTGAGTGAAAATCATCAAAAGTTGTAGTTGAAGGCATTACTTAAAAAGGCAACAACAATCTCTCTATTTCAGCAGCTGTTGTTAAGTCATTGTCTTTGCGGTGCTAATAAGCTTTACAGCTTAACAAAAAAGTTTACTATACATTCATGGTGAATGTGAAGCTTTTTCTTTTATACGTGAATGATAATGTTTTTAACGTAAATTTTTAGCCAAACCCCACAATTCTGTGTTCTCTGACGCATTTCATCAAACATCTTTTTCGATGTCGTGGAAAAGTGACAGTGGAGCCTTAAAATAATGATTTGACAGTGTATGACTGTGTGCTTGTTTGTTGTTTCTAAAGAAACTTCGTTGCATTTCCCTGTTTTGCCTTTTTCCCCCCCAAAAGGCTGGTTTCTTATATCGGTTTTCTTCCCCCCTCCCTTCTTTTGTTTAACATTTTAGAGTTGAGCTTGATCATAATTCATAATTTTTGCCTTTGGCAATTGCAGGTTAGTTTTCTCTTCAATGGGTCGTTTATAATTTTGTTGAATTTTGAAACTTCGATTGATTTTGGATTTGAGTAAAACTCAGTGAAGAACAATGGCCTTATTTTTTGTTCCATTCTCATGGCATATGTATGTTGATGCATTAATGATGTTTTTTTATGTTTTGAGATTATATATATATAAACACTGTTGGTGTTTGAATGAATCTGTAAACATGCCTTCTCGATAATTAATATTTTTTTTCTTCTGAAATTTACTTAGAAAATGCTAAATTAGCTCATTGTAAATGGCAATTCTTAGATGGAATTAGATTAGAAGCTGCAGTCAATTATAAAGTGTGTTATCCCACTATATCCTTACCTGGTTTGGCTTTGATTTAGTTAAAGCATCTGTCTGACAAATATTTTGATATCAACATTGCTGATGTTGAGATCAGACAAACCAGAGATGGTAGTGGCATTCGACGGTTCGCCTTGGTAGAGGGTGCTTGGATTATGGTAGTGGTTAAATCGGGTATTAAGGAGAAGTGTAGGAGAGAGAGAAAAAAGAGATCCTGTTTTCAGTCCGGACTAAGGGTTTACATACTCTTAGCTATAATCTCGAGGTGTTACGTGTCATCACCATAAACAAGTCAAGAGAAGGTGGCCTAGCGGTCTGTTCCCGTGGGTTTAGATAGAGTCGTTGGGACTAAAAGTGGCTGTTAATAAGTGAGTTTATCTGTGTTCACATGTGCTCATGCGACTGTAGAGTCGAGGAGTGCCCTGAGGGGTTTATCCAAAGAGTAAGCATGATGGAAAAATCTTAAAAAAAAGTTCAGCCTACTTGTGTCACATGTACCCTTATACTATAATCATCCGATTCCTAACACAGCTGCAAATAGCTGAGCAAGGTCTTAAGATTTGATTTCTTTCAATTTAGTAATATTCTGGAAAGACGTTTGAAACATTCAAGATTCTTTGTTTTTTTTGCAACTCATTTCATGTTATGCCACAAGAGAGGTTCAATTTCTGATAGAATTGTGTATCTTTGTTCACAGTTAATCAAATGGAATTTGGCATGATTTTGATCTTATTTGTGGCTTCAATCCCTACAATTTTGGCTGAAGATATTAGTTATGGAACAATTGTAGTTGATGGGACTACAAGTATTGCTCAAACTGATGATAATTTCGTTTGTGCTACAATCGATTGGTGGCCTCATGATAAGTGTGATTATAAGCAGTGTCCGTGGAACTATACATCTGCAATAACTTTGGTGAGGATTCTTCTTAAGATTAATTTTTCTTTTTGAATTTATTGTGTTTTGTTATGTTATAAGCATTTAAGAATGAGTATTTTTTTATATATTGGATAAACTTCCTCGAACCTCACTAAATGATTAGCAAATTTATATTTTAATTACTCAACTTCAAAAAGTTATAAAATAGACAATGAACTATTCAAAGTTTTTCATTTAAGTCACTAAGCTATTAAAATTGCTATTGTATGACATTCTTTGTTCATACTGCCTACACTAATTAAAAACTCTTCTACATTTTTAGTTTTTTTTTCATTAAACAATTGTGAACATTACGAATTTGTGAACCAAAATCCAAACAGCTTCTTCAATCTCCGACATTGATCGTCAGATCAACTTGGATCTGAGTTATGTTCTTCCACTTATCAACGGATACTGATTTACCGTATTGATTGTTGAATTGTCATTTAGAGCTCAGAATCTAAATTTAAAAAGAAAAAAAAGAAAAACTTAACAGCCCAATAATTTAAATATAAACTTTCGAATAGTTTAATGACTTAAATGAAAACTTTTGAATAATTCAATGACCATTTTGTAACTTTTTGAAGTTAAGTGACTAAGATGTAAATTTACTAATAATTTAATGACCTTTGGTGTAGTTTATCTTTTCATATTTTCGAAAATAAGACTCCCATACCCTTGCCGAAGAAGGATACTTTAGGAAAAAGAAAAGTTAGAGCAATATAGCCAGGATGAAGTCAAAAAATTGTTTTAGGGGGCAAAAATTAAATTATATATTTTTACGATAGTAAAAATGTAATTTCACCACTTTAATATCTATATCTTTATAATTTTTAAAAGATTAAATTAATTTTTTATCATTTTAGGGGGGTCAAAGTAAAATTTTACATTTACTAATTTAAATTTTTATAAATTTTAAAGGGCCTAAATGAAATTTTTTCCATTTTAAGGTTGACCCCTGCGAGCCCCAGGGTACCCCTGAATAAAGCTGTTATGTTTAAGGGAATATTGAAGCAATTTAGTAACTAAATCTGCTATTCTGTTTTCGTAACAGGACCTGTCTCATCCTATCCTTACCAAAGCTATCCAAGGTTTGTGTTTATACTATCCTGTTTCAGGGTGAATGTCGGATACATATGGTTATATTCGATTTTTTATATTCAGAAGACTACACCTCATACACCCAAGGGGTAGGCAGCGCCCTGGCCCTTAAAAATGGCAAAATATTATTCTAGTCTTCTAAAGTTTTTAAAACTATAATTTAATGGTAAATATACACTTTTGCCCTTTAAAAATGAAAAATTTTCTGTTTAATTTTTTAAAATTTCTAAAATAATAAGAATATATAAAGGTATAATTGTAATTTGACAGCTTCGTTTCTGTATGTTGCTGAGTTTATTTGTTGTGAAGCATGATGGGGCTAATCTTTGTTCTTCCCGTTGTTTAGCTTTCAACCGTTTGAGAATACGAATTGGAGGGTCTTTGCAAGATCAAGTGTTGTATAATGTTGGAAATTTGAAGTCTCCTTGCCATCCATTCAGAAAGATGAAACATGGGCTGTTTGGATTTTCAAAGGGATGTTTGCAGATGAAAAGGTGGGATGAACTAAACCATTTCTTCAATGCTACCAGGTAAGATTAGCATTTCAGGTATTGTAAAGTTCCTCATAGAAGGTAAAATTTTAAAAGTTTTCAACAAATATAAATATACATTAAGGTTTGTTTGCATAGGGTATTTCAAGGAAGATATTCATTTCGATGCGAGACCGCTTTGGTCGCGAATTTGACAATTAAGATTATTTTGGAATTTGACAACTAAATTTATTTTAATCTTTAAACTTAAATTTCATCAAAATTTGATTATGTGACCAGTGTTATTAAAATATGACTGAGTTGGTTGGTCATACCATTTAACCCCTAAACCAATTTCTTAACTTCACCCGTGATCACATCCTTATGCTCATATTTAGTTTTCAAGAAAAATGAATAGTAGAAGCAACCTATATTAAGCTTATGCTGCTAATATGAGTATCACTTAGATTCCAAAATTTGCAGTGTGATGTTGACCTTTGGCTTGAATGCACTCTATGGGAGACATAAAAAAAAGGGGAGCCTTTGGGGAGGGGAATGGGACTCTAGCAATGCACGAGATTTTATCAAGTACTCCATTTCAAAGGGATACCAGATAGATTCATGGGAATATGGTACACAGTTTTAGACTAATTAAGCACTTTATATTAGTAGTGATAATGATTGATTCGGTTCAGATTTGGAAATTTTCTGCAGTAGTTTTCTAAAAACTGAATTAAATACAATAGATAATTAATTTGATTCGAATCGAATTTCATTTATTCGGTTTGGAGGGTGTCGCTCCATCTTACTGTGACACCAACATTTTTTTATTTTATTATTTTAATAATGATTAATAATATTTAATTTATATTTTGAGTGCAACACCGATTTTTTACTGTAGCGAACATATAATTTTTGTAACTAGTTTAGAACCTATATCATTTTTGAAATTAATTATTTTTTAATATTATTTTGATAAATTTCTTACTAATTTACCTATTTTTTAAGTATAAAAAGCAAAAAAAAACAATCTACCTTTTACTGCAAGGACCTTCGCGGTAAATTTTCCTTTTTCTCTCATCTCTAATGAAGCCTTTGTCTACTGTTTTAGGTAATGAATTGAGTGGAAATGGTGTTGGTGCACATGTTCATGCTGACCGATATGGGAAAGATTTGATCCACCTAAAGAAAATCATAAAAGAGTTATACAAAGGCTGCCAATTTGAACCATCATTAGTTGCACCAGGAGGATTCTTTAACCAACAATGGTTCACCAAGCTTCTTCAGGTCTCTGGCTCAAATGTACTTGATGCTATAAGCCATCACATATACAATTTGGGTGCTGGTGAGTTTAGGGTAGTTTCTTATTCTTTTGCAGTATTTACTTATACATGGTAAAAATATCATGAAAGTCTATATATTAGGAGTCAGATTATATTTTGCTCGCTATTTAAAAAATGGGCAAATTAACATAGCTAATGGAATAACTAGATAGTAACATGTGGCATGCCATGTGTATCTCCTACTGATGTCCATCAATAATTTTTAACTGTAAAAATAGATGAAATTTTTAATAAAAAGATCAATTTGCTTTTTGATCTAATACATAGGGACTAATTTACCCATTTTTTTAATACATGAGCCAAAATGCAATCTAACTTTTAGTACAAGGCCTCCATAATACTTATATCACTTATACACTATGCTGAAAAGCCCGGATCAAATCAGTTGGTTGAATTGAGTTGAATACTTCACTTGGTTCAACTAAAAAGAATTGGATTAGATGAGAATAAACCCTGTTTTTATTTTGAGAAGACTTGGTTAATAGACATTTCGCTTATAACATTGGAACATATAGACTCTTTTGTAATGGGAGTGTATCATTGTGTTGGTGCTCCGTAGGCCTCTATCTGATGTTTTTTAAGCCTTATTTTTCAATTCAGGTTCTGATCCCAAACTTGTGAGTAAGATATTGGATCCTAACCACTTGAACAAGGTTGCAAATACTTTCATCAATCTTGCACGCACCGTCCAGACGCATGGTCCTTGGTCTTCCGCATGGGTCGGAGAATCCGGTGGGGCTTATAACAGCGGCGGTCCTCACGTGTCTGACACATTCGTCAACAGCTTTTGGTAATCACAATTTCTGAACTAAACCCGTTTAGCATTACCCTTTAGTATACAGGTTGGTTTTTGTGGTTGAAATCATAGATTAGGAGTTTGAAAATTGAGTTTTGAATGAAATGATCTTATTGTCATGATTTTAGGTATTTAGATCAGCTTGGAATGGCTTCCAAGTACCATACTAAAGTATATTGTCGGCAAACACTAATTGGTGGCAACTATGGTCTTCTCAATGCCACAACATATGTTCCAAACCCCGATTATTACAGGCAAGAAATAGATATTTGAAGTTCTTTGCTTGTTTGTCATTTTGGTTTTACGTTGCTTCGTTTTTGCTTAAAATATTCGTACCTGACATACATTGAAGTATAGGACCGACCAAATATATGGAGAAACTTTTTAAAAAAATTGAAGAGAAGCATAAGGGTATCTGACATTGACACTCAAATCCGAGTGGTGAACTTGAAGGGGGAAGGGTGAAAGAACTGTGGAGTTTATTTCATATATAGTGTGCAATTTGTATGAAGAGGGCATTTTACTTTGGGGCTTTCTTTGCTTTCGAACATATCAGACACTGGCACTGAAATTTGACTAACTTTGTGTATAAAGACCTTTTTTATGTTTTAATGGTGCTGAACAGTGCACTTCTATGGCATCGCTTGATGGGAAAAGTGGTTTTAGCTGTTGGTAGTGATGCATCCCCCTTTTTGCGATCTTATGCCCATTGTTCTAAAGGAAGAGTGAGTGAGATTAAGTTGCGGATGGTTTTTCGAAAAATTCTTAAAATATATGAAAAGTTTTAATATATATATATTTAACATTCATGTCTATGCAGATTGGTGTGACTTTACTCGTGATCAACTTGAGTGATCAGACGAAATTCATTGCGGATGTTCAAAACAGTATGAACAACAACATCAAGTTGGCTACAGAACAACAAAAAATCAGCAGGAAGAGTTTCTCACGGAGTCTTAAGAACACAGCTTCTGGAGCCGAAATCAAAGCTTCTTCTGACGAATATTCATATAGAGAAGAGTATCATTTAACTCCAAAAAACGGGTACCTTCAAACCCGAACTATGGTTCTTAATGGCATTCCTTTAGAACTTACAAGTACTGGAAACATCCCAAGGCTAGACCCTATTCGTGTTAATGTTAAGTCTCCGATATCCATCACTCCGTTGTCGATTGCCTTCATAGTATTCCCCGACTTTGTTGCTCCGGCTTGCAGATAATCGTTCGAGATTCCCTTTCATACGCTATAATATAGTTTTTCTAGGTTAGTACAAATTTTTGTCGACTTTAATATCTATACTCGTACTATCCTCTAAATATAAGAAAATTCCTTTGTCCTTTACATATATGCATATGCATGTTAAATTAAAATTTCCACTAGATTGAATTATTTAATTAACCTAATTTATTAATAATAAAAGTTCAACAAGAAATCAAAAGTCTGATTTAAATAAAAATTAGCATCTTCAGTCACCCAAAATGCAAATTATTTTAAAATCTAGGGATTGAAATTAATTATTGTACCTAATCACTAGGATTTCAAGTTGTAATTCACTATAAAAATATTTCAAGAGCGAAACCATCCTTTTAACAATATACAAGTCTCTGCAAATTACATGCATTATGGTAAAATCTATAAATAAAAACGAAAGCTAAATATCAATTATTTACAAATAAAATCCAACCCCAATTTTGCAAATATACATTTTATTTTTTAAGAGAAAAAAACTAGTAAATTATCAACATGATCTGTCCCAATCCACACTCTTTGATATCTGTTGCTGCTCAAGATTTGAAACCATTGTCCCCTCTGTTCAAATGGGAAAAAGAAAAGGTTGATTTTAATATTAAAAAAAGGGAATATACAAGACAAAATATGGAGTTCCTAATTCGGGAAAACATGTAAATTGGCCTCTAACTGTACACTTTTTAACGATTTGACACCTAAAAATGATATTCATGCTCGGGGTACATGAACTTTCATTTCCGTTGAGTTAATGTACCTAATTGTAAATTTTGTTCTTACACTACCAATTCGCTAAAAAGATGTATGGATCTTTGGGATAAGGTGGGACGGATTTTATCTAAAACTGTCCTGACCCAACCTAAAAAAGATCCACCTACCTGCTCCTAAACCCAATTTAAGGAAAAAAAACTGTCCCTTAATGATCAGGTCAGGATAAAAGCCGATAAATTCGGGTTATTTTGCCAACCCTAGGAGGACATGGTTTAGCCTGCATGCATCCTAGTTCATCTATAAACTATCAATTTGTTTCAGCGCAAGTACTTTCTGCAGCCAATAAGCTCTATGTCGTATATATTGGCATTATGTATAAGAACAGCAACAGCTGATTTTACCATTTTTCCTGTTCGAGTATCTCTAGTCTTAAATATAAAATGGTCTAAAAATAGATCGCTAATTTAAGTGATACATCATCAAGACTCGAATACCTCGTAGACTAGTACTGACATAACATCATTTAAGCTGTTTTATCCAATAACTTCAGTGTCTATGTGCAATAAACTTAATGCTGTAAGACTCAAACTTACCGGAACTAGAAATGCAGCAGAGTTTATAGATCGACACCCTCATCGAGGCCATTCGAACCAATCATCACATTAGAGTCAATTTGCTTGTCAAACTTCTTCTTCCTTCTTGCTTCGAATTCTTGGAACCCTTCCATCTGAATACGTATTTTTTCAGTTATTTAAAACACAGGAAGCTTTAGTGATTTTATTTTCCGGATTACTTGAACCATATCTGGAAGTGAACCATGGAGATACTTACTTGCTGAAACTGATCCATTGAAATAGGATTGCCGTGCAGAGAGATATTCTGAAGAGCTTTGCAGTCTTTCAATAAATTAGGAGGAATCTGTCAACCAAGAGATATTGGTGTATAAATTGAAAATGAACTACTGAACACTGTCCTCAAACAATGTATATAACAAAAATCACAGAGATTAACATTCAGATTCTTTTTCCACTCAGTAATGCGAATCTGCATGAGTTGCTATGTATATATTTGTATAAGCTGCATTCACATAGGGAGTTCCGTGCTATGGTACTTGGACTAAGATGTTAGAGTTAAGTATGAGTATATTCAATTTTTCTAGGTTTTTCCATGTATTTAGCGGATCCTTGGAAGCTCAATCCCTATATCCATATCCAAAATTTTGTCAAACATGTCACGGGTATGGATATCTAAAGAATATATAAAGAGTTGGAGCAATCAGCAACCCAGGTCCTATGCAGCCAATGCACAGCTGAAATCTAGCTCTCCACCACATAAGATACACCTGCTTGATTTTATAATTATATTTTTTCCGTATTCATTTTTTATGTTAAGAACTATGCTGTCTGGACTCTTCATTTTTCTTAAAGTACACATTTCTGGACATAGGTATAAAGGATATAACTCTCCAAATACATTTAAAAACCTAAAAATTGAACATATCCGTGTCTGACACATGCCAGTATTGAACACATGTCATTGCATGAACCTACATGATCAGCAAAAAATATTCAAACCAAGCTTTTCAAACTTAATCTTCTCGAATATTCGTATTTTATCCATTTCAGCATTAATTTTCAATTGTACCATAAGGTCTCTACCAAAATCTTAAAGGATATCTTTGAAAGCTTCCTGATTTAGACTAAACAGAATTGAGAAACATTGGCATATTTCTTGTAAGACATCAGAGGCAGAATTTCTAATAGAAATAAGTATACTGGCTGATGTTTCCCCGACTCCTCATTTTTCTTGAAGTGCCCATGTCCAAAACTTGTGTCTAATACAAGGATACAGGGGTACAACTTCCAAGGATCCTCCAAATACATGGAGAAATCTAGAAAAATCTGATCATACTTATGTCCGGTACATACTCATATTTGACATTCACACACAAGGCCGAGTAACTTAGGTAACCAGCACGACTTATACAAAGGGCAAAAGAAATTAGAAAAAAACTACTAGTGTTGTGCAGCAGGAAGAAGTTAGAAATGATGCGAACAGTGTATTAAATACCTGGCTGACTTTGTTATTGTTTAAGCAAAGTGACTTTAAGTGAACAAGATTGCAAACAGATGCAGGAAGTTCTTCGATAAGATTATCTGCAAATTTACACAGTCATAAATCCATAAGTTTTAGAAATATGATAGAAATACATGAAAGTAGAAAAACAATGTCTAACACACATTTGAAAAACAATTATTTAACAAATGAGCTTTAAAAGCGGGCAAGCAATTTAGTAGAGAAGTGATAACTGCTAAATATGCATGCATAAACATACCATTCGCTTGCAGCTCTTCCAAAGAAAAGCAGCTCCCAACTGATTCAGGAAGATACTTTAACTTGTTGTTAGACACATTAAGTAATGACAACTGCAGTACAAAACAACGTAAATTAGATCCATGAACTATTTGAAACATTCTGAACATATGGCATACCCCACTCATTTATTGTAGGTTTACTTAGTGCTTTATCAAATGTCTAATACCTCTTAGCATTCTTTTTCTTCATTAACAAATTACCATATAATAATCATAAAAATCAAAATAAGATCAACTTGGCTGATCTCGAGATTATTAAGGAAGCTTAAACCAGGCAAAGATGCAAATCTTTGTGAAACCAAGTATCAAGAACAGTTCTACAAGGTTCATTATTATATAAGAAGGGTCACTTACATTGCGCAAGCTGCCAATAGTCTCGGGCAAGGACATTAACATATTTCCAGAGATCGATAACTTCTCAAGTCTTACCAGCTGGCCCACTGGACAGAAGAATGCAGTTAGAAGGCAGTGAGACAGTACATTTACCCCATGAAGTTTGCAGACATTGCCATGAAAGCAAATCCGCAAACAATGGAGGCAAAGAAATGGGTACATATTAGATTTTCTTACTTATTTAGAAAAGGATATTACATTCATCAGGTAAGGAAGTAATTTGATTCCCATCAAGTATCATAACTTTCAGAGACTGAAGCTTCCCGATATTAATTGGTAGTCGCTCGATAAGATTAGTGGCTAAAATCTGGATGGAAAAAAAAGAGAAAGAGATACTTTAAAAGGTAGCTAAGCTTTAAATAAAATCTCTTCATCCATCACAATAAGTCAATATGCTAATGAGGACAGACAAATACTCATGTTCGATAAAATAATTTAATCGAATGCATTTGCTGATTATAACAGTACACTCAGTGTCGTAAAAAGTTACGAACATGGAAACAGTAATTCAATAAGAAAACAGCATTATTCAACATGCATGTGTCAAAAGAAGCTATAAATATTGCTAACAGTACTTGCATGTAAGTCTTACCAGACGCTGCATGTTGACTAATTTGCTGATATCCACAGGAATTTCAACTGCGCGAAAGATAAAATTAATTAATAAACCCAAGGATTCACTAAGCCAGTTTAAGATTCTTTTTTTCCACTTAAAGCAAATTCTTAAGTTGGGAAAGGCCGAACCTAATTTATTGTGCGTTAAATCAAGAGTACGCACAGATCTATCTAGCTCAAGAACTTCATCGGGAAATGTCTGTTCAAGTCAAAGCACACATCAGCAGACACACAATTGAACAAATGCAAGAATCCCCCAATAGAAGAACAACCATGTGTTTTCATCCAATATGGCATAACATTTGAATAACCAATTAGCATGAACCCTGCATCTATCTAATTGTAATTGATCCCCACACAAAAGGCCAACATGTTAGATTAAGACTTTCTTTGATTGCCATTTTGGATAGGAATGGTAACGGTTCGGTTTGGTTAGGAGAAAAATTTATGGTCAATGTGCCATATTTTGGTTTCTTTTGAAAACTGAACCAACTCAAACTGAATTCAATTGTTTATTCATTGGGTTTTAATTTTTTTCTTAAAAACAAATCATTTATATACTATTTTAAATCTAAAACAGGAATAAAAATAACATATTATACAAAATTAAATAATAAAAAATCAGTTCAATGGAATTATGACAGCTTTTCATCTTAGGAACCATAAACCGAACACCAATTAGAAATGGACCAAATACAATAAAAACTGAACCAAACACTACAGTTCTCAACCCTAGCTTTGGCTACTTGATTTTTATAGTTTTTTGCTTATAGAAAGGTGTTTAAAAAAAATGCTAAAAAGCAAAATAGCAATTAATCAAAAATAAATTAATGACTAAAACACAATACAAATTCTGACCTAGTTGACTAAATGTAAATTCATGCCTTCAATTCTCCAAGAACAAAGCATCTTTAATTTGCAATTCATAATAACTATTAGCAAACAAAATTAAATGATAAAATACTTAATTACACATTTAAATATCAAAAATTCATTGAAAACTAACTGTATAAAGACCCCAAAACACACACACACACACACACACACAACACATGGGATTTGGGTGCAGAATTGGTCTAATAATAAGCAATAACAACACTCTTAAAAGCTCTAAAATAACATCGAATCAAATAAAATTAAGATAAACCCAGAAATTATAATCATCTAAAATATCTATCGACTTCCTCAAAATACTCGAATTACATATAACCGGGTCAAAAAAACAAAAAAGCACCCAAGAGAGGTAAATGGGTTGCCTTCAATTTGGCATCACGTAAAGCAACAATGCCAGTTGATCGCCACCGAGCAATCCTATTAGCTTTGGAATCAGCGCCTTTACTTTGACAACATCCCATCTTTTTTTCCTAAAAAATTTTCCTTCTTTTTCCCACTATTTTCCCAGAGAATTTAACCGGGAAAGAAACTATGAAGAAGGGAAAAAAGGAAAGGAAGGAGATTAAACAGATGAGTCAACAAAGCTTTGAACAGTCTTCAAATGGTGTGCTATTGTTTTTGGTGCAGACGAAAAACCGCGTTGCTCTGAGGTGGGATTTTTTTTGACGTTTTCTGTTGATATATAGGTGAGTTCCTATGGCCAACTCGTTCTCCGTATTTTGTGTTAAAAACCACGTTTTAAGCATATATTTTTAATTTTTAATTTTTAATATTTATAGTTATTAATATATGTTTTGAGAGAGATTTATAATCTTGTACCATAACACACCCACTAAGTGGGTGAACAAAATAATATATTTTTAAAAAATCATATTATTTTATATGTTATCATTTAAAAGAAAAATTGTATGCCTAGTTTGGGCATTCACATATATAAATTTAACTTAAAAAATTGCAACTTTTAATAAAAATTTATTTTAAATATATTTTATAAAATACTTAAAACAAAAAATAAGTTTATATTGTATTATTTACTAATTCATATAATTTTTTACTAAATCAAACCACACTGAACTCAATTAGAAACATTATAATAACTTAAATATTTATTAGTCATAATTGTAGCTAATATATGGATCATTATTAAACACAATGTTAATGTTTTTAACTCACAAATGAATTAAAATATTATGAAATGTCTTATTTAATTAATTTTTTTAAAAAAAACTTGTAAACTTTTTTTTAAAATATAATTAGGGATGGCAACAAGATAAACTTTTACCTCTCCTGAACTCAACCCAAAATTTGACTCTAATCTCGATTTTTAAAAAAAAAATCCACAAGATGCGACTCCAACTTAACACGATACCAAATTTAATTTAATTATTTAATTTTTTATTTTGAAATAAATAAAATTATTTTATTTTTATTTTGAAGCAAATAATTTTTTTAGTTTAAAATTAAAACTTAATATTTATTTAATTATTTAAAGTAAAAACATAATATATTTTTGTAAATATTTCGAAATGAGTGGGCAGATTTACCCCAAAAATCGAGTGAAACCTCTGAGTTCTTTTTTATGATAACAATGGTTATTTAGCACATTTTTTGGCTTATAAAATTAGCAATTTTTAATTTATATGAAATATAAAAAACTTGCAGACTTCTAATATTAGATTGATGATAATAAAATGAGATTTTAATAGATAAAGCAATAAAAAGTGGCTTCCGACAATATATTTATTTATTTATACATAACACAAATATAAATTTCAAAACATTATGTAGTACGGGTAAAATAGTATCACTAAGAACATTTATACTGAAATTCAGATAGCATTTTATCCCTTTTACTTAAAAAATTAAATAAACATAAAAAAATAAAAAATAAACATATATGTCATGTGTACTTCAAAACAATGATTTTAAATAGAAAGGGACAAAATGCAATCCAAATCCTCTTAGTACAAAGACCTTCATACTACTTTTATCCTAGTCTAATCAAATATCAACTTACCTAAACAAGGATGAATGTTGAATACAAATATGTAGAAGACAAACATGATCCAATTTTTTTCTCGGGATCATTTCACTAGTAAAATTTTCTAAAAATAAGTTTCAAAATTTTTAAGGTCATCGTCAACAAAAAAACCATAATGAACTTGAAAACAAAAATTCTAGATATAGAATGGAAGATACCAGACATGGACACAAACAGAATTGATTATAACACCATCTCATAAAACAGTAATCTTGCAAACAGACTAATTTTTCTTAACTCAATCCATATAGTGAAATTTCTCAGAGGGCAACTGCAATCCTTCCAGCAACTTGATCGAGATCCCGTTGGCCATTTGATGTGATTTTCCTACCACTGATACACACGCATACAATTTTAGTAGTGTTTTAACGGATTGAAGAATGTTGACAACTATGTTACACCAACTCGAGATGAGTTGCTAACCAAGCATCCTATCCCACCATAAAAATAAATAACTTCGAGTATACTCAATTTTTTTCTTTTCTAAGTTTTTTTTCATATATTCAAAGCGTTCCATGCATATATGAATATGTATTGGATATATAAATCTAGATAACATTGATAATATGCAATATAGTTGGGTAAAGATATCATGGAGGCCTTTGTACTAGGAATTTAATTGCATTTTACCCCACTACTAAAAAATGGGAAAATTAGTCAATGTGCATTAGATTAAAGAGCAAACTGATTTTTTTTGTTAAACTTTCATCCATTTCTACTATTAAAAACTAGTTCCTACACATCAGCACGAAGTACACTTGGTACGCCACATGTAATTGTGGTTATTCTGTTAGTCGCATCAATTTTTAACAATAGAAATGAATGAAATTTTTAATAAAAAAGGCCAGTTAACTCTTTGACCTAACATACAAGGACTAATTTGCTCTTTTTTTACTGAAAGGGGCAAAATGCAATTTGACTCCTAGAACAGGAGCTTTCATAATACTTTCACCAATATAATTAATACAGGCTCTAAATAAATAACTTCTGCAATTTAGTTCTTAAATTTTTTCGAGATACGAGTTTAAGACGCAAAATGATTAATAGAAAAAAAAATCTAGCATTGTTATATCAAGTGTTTTTCCAAATGAAAAAAAAATGAAAACCGTTATATTTGAATCCTTTCGAGCTAGTTTTGCTTGATTCTAACAATCCTAGCCGAATTGCCTCCTCATGAAATATTCATAGCGTTCTAAACCAATTAGCTTTGATGCCACCAAAATATTAAAGCTAATAGAAACAAAGAATTTACAAAAGCCAAGAGTCGTATAAAAGGGGGGACTCACCCTTTAGTATCAAGATCGACGATGTTCACATTCTGCAATTGCTGGAGAATATGACGAGCAATAGACCCGCTGCTCTTGCAGAAATGGCGTGGGCGGCTACCGTTCCTCTTCGCTCCTCCATATATCCTCCTGAAAGCACCAACACCAAGACCTCCCCTCAAGTAGATTTTCCTTGCCATGGAAGCTACAAAGTAACGTAGTATAGATTTCATGAGAAGTTATAGATGCATATGGTGCATTAGTAGCACTCTCTGATAGATGCCTAAACAATCATAATAGAAAATAACAAGTGGAAAACGGATTCGAGTCAGATATCTACATACCAGCTCTTATATAGTACCAATCAGGGTCGTACGGTGGAAGCTCCTTCAATTTACCACCCTTGACAATATCAGTCCATGGAGGAAGCTCAATCTGTTCAAAAGCAGGAGAAAAGCAAACATAAGGAACAAAAAGCTATACATTGACCTAAACCCCTTATTGCTTCATATTCTTTAAACATCAAGAAAAATTAGGCATATAATAAAAGGTTTGCTACCTACTGCCACAAGACACTGATTAAGTATTATTCAATTACTAATTTAAGAAAGCATTTTACATTCAATGCATTACTTTTATTGAAACTGCAGCAGTGCACACGATAACACACATCAAAGAGCAGAATCCTTAATCAAGCTAAAGAATCAGATTGGGATATATAATTTTTTACCTCTGAACTTGGCAACTAGATTTTTACCGGTTTCAAGCAATTTCTGATTCAATTGGTTCAACCCCTTTGTTCAGACCGGTATATCGATCGGTTCCTGGTCCAGGCGGTCCAACAAACCAATCCAGTTCAAAGAAAACTGGTCAAATCATCAAATCTTGACAAAATCCAAGTTCAGGGACTAAAATGAATCTAGTTACCAAGTTCAAGTATCAAAGTGGAAAAAAAATTATAGTACCAAAGTGGACATAGTTGCCAAGTAGCCAAAAACTATATTATCCCAATCAGATTCATTCATAAAGCATTATTTAAACAACAAATAATCTGGAAAAAAAACCCATGGTACCATAAAAACAAATTAAGAACCTAATTAAGCCTCAATTTTTTTGTAGCTGTCCTAATTTTTCATCAAAGCTAGATGTAGAGCAAAAAAGCAAAACAACAACAAAAGAACAACGAATAGCAGTTAAAAATATGCAAAGAGTTTCACATAAATATGCAAATCAAACAATTTATTATTCAAATAATGTATTCTTTGAAAAAAAAAAATTCACCATTGATCCGAAATGAAGCAGCAAAGTAACAATCAACTGGAGACGAAACAATACGAATAACAGCATTTTTTTCTGAAGATTTTCCATACTCAAGTAAACATTAGCAACAAAATGCAGAATTAAACTGAACCGAAGGCAAAAAACCCTAAAAACAGTTAAAAAAAAAAAAAGCGTTCAAATCTACAAGCAAGCCTCCATTTTTTTTAAGGGTTTCTAAAAGCAAACCTTGCCGGAGCGTTTGAGGTGGGCGGCGTAGGCCTTCACGAACTCGTGGGGAGAAACGTCCTTCACAGTTCTCGCTGCCTCCATTATTATTTTCCCTGCGGCAGAAGCTGCTTGCGAGAAATGAAGTTTGAGTGATCTGAGAGTTTATAATAAAATTAGGGTTTTAAGTTTTTGGAGTTGGTTTGAGTAATGGTCAAATTCTAATTTTGATCCTTCTATTATGCTCAAATTTAGAATTTAATCTTATACTTGAATCTGATATAATTTAACCCTATACTTTTATAATATAACTATTTTTTTTAATATGAAGAGAATATAACATTATATAAGATGAGACTCGCATCTGCTATTTAGTTAATGACTCGTTAGCAAGGTTGTTAATTATTTAAAGTAAAATGTCATGGTTTAGATTTTGAAGTAGTCTCTAAATTTTTAAATGTTTTAATTTAGTCCTTAAAATATTAGTATCATATTTTGTTATAGGCTTAGAATTTTAATTTGGTAAATCGCATCACTTTAGGCAATTTTTTTAGTTCAAATCCTCCTAAGTCAGTATTACTCTTGAAAAATAAAAATTCTCTCAAAAGTATTTTATTACTTTGAAAATTTACAACTAAATGATTACAAATGAGAGGAAGGCCTCTATTTATAGTTGAAATCCCAAATCCAACGATACAGATCGAATTATATATGTTCTACGAATCGGACCGATTCAAGTGGATTAATTAATTAGAATATATAAACTACATTTTAAATATTTAAATATAACCATTAAATATTTATAATTAATATTTTAAAAATATTTTTTTATTTTTAATTAATGATTTTAACACATTTGTAATTAAGCACCACGAAAAAAAAGGAAAATACTATGTTATTAGAGGGGTGAAAAGGTAATTAAGCACTAAAAGTGCTTTTAGGAGAGAAAAAACTAAAAATTTTAGCTTCTCTTTTCAAAAGTACTTCTGAAAAGCTAAAAATTTCAGCTAAAAGCAACTTATTTTGCACAGCTTTTCTTCCAAAAGTGCTTTTGGAGCCAGAAGTACTTTTGAAAAGCAATGAAGAACTGGCCCTAAATGAACCCCATTTGATCAGTTGATCTCCATGAGACATTTCTTGCGCAATGACCAAAAGAGCTTGGTGACCTATTACATTTCATTAACATAGCAAAACTTGAGCATACATTAATTATAGTTTTCTTATGACAACATGAAATAAGTTTCATAAAATATATTATGTGGCATCATAAAAAATAATGCTTATACAGCCAATGTTATACTCATGAAAAATGAAATAAGCAAATAAAAATATTGAATACGAAGTTGTATGATTTCAAATTTGAAGAGACGTTGTTTAAGTTACAGATGTATTAAGAGTTCTTACTAAAGCATATCGTTATAACCACTAAATTGAATAATTAACTCAGCAATTAATTAAAAATAATAAATGTATTGTGATTATTGAAACCTTTAAGAAATAGGTCAACTTTAATGGGCTTTTTTCAATGAAAGAAATAATATAAAACTCTTACCATATTTATTTTATATTATTTGTATTAATTTTTATTCTTGAATATTTATAAATTATAATATTTATTTATTATTTAAATATTAATAAAAAAGCATCCAAAAAATATACTTTTTTTTTTTACATATAATGAAATCTTATTTATTGATGGCCGCTTGACGGGCGGAGCGCTCGTTATCCTTACTGTTCTCTCTGCCGGGGCCCCCATGGGGAAAAAAATAATGCAAACCCAAAAAATGAAACTGAAATAAAAGTGGAATTTTATAAACTAAAAATATTCTCTTCCTCTTCTAAGTCTCCCCATAGCCCATTCATCCTGCAAAATGCAAATAATATTTTAAAAAATAGTTATATTTATTCATAAAATTATAGTAAAAATTTTAATTATAAAAATGATACAATGTAGTAAAATATATATATATATATATATAAAGAAATAAAAGTTATCCCCAGTATAAGAATATGTAGGTTTCAATACTCACCTTAACTTTGAAATCTTTGTAAAATTCAGCAGGTAACCGAAATTCATCCATTTTCCAATGTGTTTTGCCGAGTTTCGAATAATACACAAAATAAAACTTAAAAGCTATTTTATTTCCCATTGTGTCGAATATCTGTCTCGTCTTTCTTAATTTCCAAGACCCTGCATTATTTCCAACATCCCAAATGGGATTATTCGGAATGTTGTTGTCCTTGTGAATGAAAAAATACCATTCTCTTTCTCCGCTACAAAAATGAACTACAAACAAAAATTAAAATAAATAAATTAAATATTTTCAATTATAATAATAAATAATTGAGGAATATACCATGACAGATGCATGTATTTTTTATGCTAAACATAAAAATTTGAAATAATAGTACTATTACGTAAAATCAATGTTATTGTAAAGTACCAGCAGAACTCATTGGAGGCGTGGTGTAAAATTCAGCTTCTTCGACCTCTAGAAAATCCGAAACAGGCAACGGATTACCCAACACCTTCTTTACCAAATACTGCTTCACCAATTCTTCAGGCGTCCGCAAAAATCGAAACCCCACCGGAGGTTGATTATGCCAGTCGTAATAATAATCTTCTTCAACCGGAATTCGATGACCCCAGTTTTGATGAACATCTTCGTAGTTTTTTTCAACGTCCATCATTGCCATTGTAGCTGTAGGTCGTAAAAGGCTTTGGGGGATTCAAGCGGTTTTATAGATGAAGAAAAAGAAAAAGGAATCGTATTACAACTTTGATTCGCTTGCTTTTCGATAGGAAAGAGTTTAGATTTACGTAGTGCCGATGGAGGTATTTGTGTTTTTCATGCAACAATTTCTTACTGTAATTTATACAGTATATTGGTTGGTGTTTGTGTTTTTCATGCAACAGCTTCTGAGTGTAATTTATGTATTTTGTGTTTTTCGTGGAACAAACTCTATGAAACTGTAATTCGTTAGAATTTATATTTAGTAATCCACTTCAACTTTTAGCTTTGTTGGTAGACTTGAAACTTAATTAATACAGAGTAATTCATTTAAGGGTAAACCACAAAATAGTCACTTTTGTTTTTTTAGGTTACATTTTAGTCACTTATGTTTGAAATATTACGTTTTAGTCATTTACGTTAACGTGTTGTAATATTTTAGTCATTGAACCGTTAATTGTCGTTAACGGTGTAACGGTAAGCTGATGTGGCACGTTAAATCATCATTTCAAACGAAAATTTTAAGTTAAATTATACAATTTGTCTCCATATTTTTTCGTTTTAAGCAATTTTTCTTCTTTTATATTCTTTTAACTTTCTTTTTTTTTTTTCACTTTCTTCTACTTCTCCCTCTATTTTCCTCCCTTCTCTATCTCTTTCAACATAAAAGAAAAAAAAGTTGCTCAAAATGAAAAAATATAGGGACCAATTGTATAATTTAACTTAAATTTTTCGTTTGAAATGATGATTTAATGTGCCAAGTCAATTTACCATTACACCATTAATGACAATTAACACTCAGTGACTAAAATGTTACAAGACAATAACGTAAGTGGCTGAAACGTAACATTTCAAATATAAGTGACTAAAACGTAATCGAAGAGAAACAAAAGTAACTATTTTAATAGTTTACCCTTCATTTAAACACACATCACTTAGAATCTTTTTTTAAATATAAATTAAACATATATGATGTTAATTTGGTTATTTTTAATCATTGTACTTTTCGATTTTTTCTAATTCTGATCAAACGATACTTGTTAAAATTTTTAATTATCACATGTGTAATGTCATATCAGCTTGTTATTTTCACATGTTAGTCTAATTAATAAATTTAATTGTTGTCGTTTGCATCGAGATTAAAGTTTCAAATTTTAAAAAGAATAGGGATTAAGAGTGATCCAATTGATTACTAAAAAAAAAAAAGAATAATAATTCAGCTGAAGAATATAAACTAAATCTACAACTTTACACATTGTATAGGACTAATAGTAAGATTTAACCAAATGGATTCAACTGCCACATTTTGGTTCAAGACTTAAATTTCAAAATTAAAAAAAACATAAAGACTAAATTTGAAAAAATTAAAATACATGGATTAAATACACAATTCACACAAAGTAGGGGAACTAAAAGCAAATTTGGCTGAAAATGAAAATTTTGCAAATTGGGCACTGTCATTAACAAATATTTTTATTTTAGTCCCCCAACTTTAATAAGCTTTCATTTTGATCAATTGTCTTTAATTCAATGTTATTCTACACTTATTGTAATCACCCAACTTTAATTAGTTTTCACTTTGGTTACTCATTTTAGCTTTTTAAAATTAATTTTATTTTTCCTTTTTTTTTATAATCAATTTGATTCTTTTCCCGGAAAAACATGGGATTTTTAGGCAAGAATTTGGGTTTTTATAGGGAAAAATCAATTTATTTTTTAATTTCCTTAAGTTTACAAAAAATTACAAAAAAAAATTATTTTATCTTTTCAATTTCCTTTATTTTTCTCTTTTAGAATGAGTTTCTTCTAAGAAAAACTTGAGTTTTTACATGTTACAGAGAAAGACTTGAATTTTATCTCTACAACTCTTGTAAAAATTTGTACAAATGACCAAAATAAAAACTTATGAAAAGTAGATGACCAAGTATGTAGTTTGCCCTACATTCATTTTGTAAATAGGGGGCTGCTTTACCTTTCCACTTATGACCTCAGTAACTTCATTGTTTTGTCGACACATCCTCTTACTCACTCACTTTCTCGATTTCGGTTATCTTCCACCACCACAGCTGTTAACTTCTGCCTCTCATATTGCCTTTTTAACAGTAGCTTAAGTTGATTATTAAGGCAACTAAATTTTTTTTTAACAATTTCATTTTTTATACGACTTAGAACTATTAATAGTCTCTCTTCAACTCATAAATAGGAGGATAATGCGCTTCAGCATACTTAAAACTATATATTTTTATATTAAAAATAATGATTATATCAATTAAGCTAATACTCAATTTACATAATTATTATAATTTCCCGAAGATATTTTCCGGAAAAAAACTCCCTGAGAAGTCAATTTACATAATAATAATAATAAAACAACTTGTCGGACAAGAGAGAGAACCAAAACCGAAACTATACAAGTGGAATTTTATAAACTAATGATATTCTGTCCCTCTTTTAAGTATCCCCAAAGCCCATTCTTCCTGCAAATAATGATAAAACAAAAAATAGAAATGTTATTCAGAAAATTATAGTGAAAATTTCAAATTCTGCAAGTTTTATTGTAAAAGTGATACAATGTAGTAATTTTTTTTTTGTTTTTACAATCTAATCATATATGTTTTATAGAGGGGCGAAGCCAAAATAATTTTTTAGCGAGACCGAATGAAATTTTAATTTTTTATAGTCTATATCTTTATAATTTTTAAAGGATTAAATCGAATTTTTATAATTTTAGAGGGCCAAAGTGTAATTCTACATTTACTAATTTAAAATTTAAAAAAATTAAAAGGCCTAAATAGTAATTTTCTATTTTAAGGGCCCCTGTTAGCCCCCTGATTTGCCTCTGGTGTTATAAGTAAACTATAAAAATAGTCACTTTTGTACTATTTTAGTCACTTTCGTTATCCTGTTGTAACATTTTAGTTGCTGAGTGTTAATTGTCGTTAACAGTATAACAGTAAGTTAACATGGCACGTCAAAAATTTTGTTTGAAATGATGATTTAACGTGTCATGTCAGCTGACCATTACACTATTAACGATAATGTTATAACACGTTATAACACGTTAACATAAGTGACGAAAATGTAATATTTTAAACGTGACTAAAATGTAAGTTGAGGTAGACAAAAGTGACTATTTTGACAAATTACTTATATTTTTTTTATATATAATGCTTAGAACTACCCATAATCTCTCCAAACTCACATCATCCTGCATGCATCCATATTATTCAGTATTTTATAATAAAAAACATGCGTTTATTTTTTATTTTTTCAAAAAAAAAACTTTATTTATCATAGTAATAAAATTTTAAATATATAAAAGTTAAGTGAAATGATGTTTGAGGTGAAAAAACAGAAAAAGAGAGTAAATATTTTTAATATAAACATTTAAAAAAACATTAATCTATTATAAATTCAATTCTAAAATTAAAAACAACAAATATATGTTGTCAAATGTATAAAAGAACCAACTCATTATTTCATAATTATTTTTAGAATGTACCTCAAGATTGAAATCTTTGTACCATTCTGGACGTAATTGAAGTTCATCCATTTTCCAATGTGTTTTTTTACGACGTTTCGAAAAAAAAACAAAATGATTGTTAAATGCAACTTTATTTCCCTTCGCGTCATGTATTTTTTCGTACCATTTTAAACTCCAAAATCCTAAATCATCTCCAACTTTTCGAATAGTATTATTCGAAAAGTTCTTGTCCTTATGAATGTAAAAATACCATTTCTGCTCTCCGTTAACAAAATCTACTGCAAAGAAAATTTAGAATAAATAAAGCTAAAGATATTCAATGATAAAACTAATAATAAAAGCAACAATTTAGAGTAAATAATTGAGGAATATTCAATGATGGATGCAATAATAACATTTCTAAAGTTTGAATTTAATGTAGTATTGGACTGTAATTAACCATCCTTGTATATATATCATGTATATTATTTCACATATCATATATTTAATTTAATTTATCGATATAATCATTACATACATCAAGTATATAATCCGACATATCATTCTTATCATCATTTTATATATAATTATTAATTATATAACATATTATGTATATGATCCGAGACATCATTCATATAATATTCATATAATATTTCAGGATAGTATGTAATCCAACATATTACACAATAAATTCTCAATTATTAAATAAAAAAAGAACCTTATAAGTAAAGCAGAAGTTATTAAAAATTACCTAAACTCTTTGGATGTGTACTATAAAGAACAGCTTCTTCAACCTCTGAAAAATCCCAAAAAGGCAACGGATTATGCAAAATCTTGTTGATCAAATACTCCGTAATAAGTTCTTCATTTGTAGGTAAAAACTGAAACCCAACTGGAATCGGATTATCCAATTCGTAATGATCTTCTTCACGATCTTCTTCGACTGGATTTTTTAAGACCGGAATCGAATAATCTTCTTCGACTCTATCTTCTTCTTCGACTCGATTTTCTGAGGCCGGAATCAAATAATCCCATTTGTGACGATCTTCTTTTACTGGGTTTTTGACTTCATCTTCTTTGACTCGATTTTTTGAGATTTGATGAAGAAAAGACCAATGAAGGTCCTCATAGTTTTGAATCAGTACCATTGGCGTAGCTTTAGGGTGACACAGTATATGTATATGTATATACGTATACATATATATATATGTGTATATTTGTGTATATGAAAATGACGTGAAGAAAAACATGAGCTCTTCAAATGATTTTATAGATAAAAGTATTAATGGATTTGGGAAAACGAAGAGTTTAATTGCTTAAAATGCTACACGAATTCGAATCCTATTAGAACATTGACTCGCTGGCTGGTTCAATGAGAAAGATGAAAAGACTTTTTCATGTTTTTTTTATTGTAATATTTTTTTAGTTGAAAAAATTTATCTAAAATTCTATTTGTGTTTTTCAGGTAACAAATTCTATTTTGTTTTGAAAAAAAAATTAATTATTCATGGGGTATATTGATAGTGATTTCTTTACTTTATGCTCAAAGCAGGGCTATAGTCTTTTAAAAAATTAAATTAACAAAAATAAAATTACATTTTTAACTCCTTAAAAGTGAAACAAATAATAATTTATTCGTTTAAAAATTATAAAAATATAGTCTATTAAAATAATAAAATTACATTTCTACAATCATAAAAATTTACGATTAAGTATATGTGTATTTTATTTAGTTAAATACGGTTTTTAACTTCGTCTGTGGAATTCACAAAATTTAAACTAACGTTTAATACTATTATTATTTTTAATTAAGTTAATCAGACGTACTGGCTTGTTGAAAAAAGGAGAAGGGTTAATTATACTAATATCTCCCAATTATTGTTCAAAATTTAAAATTAATCCCTCGCAACAAGAGTTTGTTTTTGATGTTTGCTAATCTTAGAGGGCAAGCTGATCAGTTAATATCAATGACGAATTAGTTGGTTCATTGGTATACGAGATTCAAGCTACTATTTGCCCCAGAGCATAGCCTCTAACTTCCAGTGTACTAATATTTGCCAGTTAAAGTGTTTTAAGTGTTACGGATCGCAATTTAAAGCATATGACCATCGCATCAAATGTATTCAATGGGAGTCTATTGTTTAGATGAGAATCATTTGACCTACAAGAACTAACCCGATTCAAAGAACTGTTGAAAAAGCCTGTTAAATTGAAGTCCAGGTGGCCCAATAATAAAGATATAACAACATAAGCTATCTTGATAAATATGAAAACTAATCTTAAAAGATTGATAATAATCATATCTTGTAAAGACTAGATTATATATTATATATCTTGTAAATCCCATTATTTAAGGGATAAGCTAATCTTATCCGCTAATGTAACTTGATCTAGACTATCAATTTTGGGGAGCTCAACTATAAATAGAGAGACTCCCCTCACTTGTAAATCACTCCATTCTTACATTGTTTCTTTATTTTTTTGTAAATAAGAGCATATTAAGAATTACTCAAACACCTTTCATGCATTTTTTTCTATGGTTTTCTATTATTTTTTTGGGGCTTCTTTTGACATAATTGTTTCTACTATACAAATTGGTGCATTGAAAAAATTTAAAAAAAATCCTCAGTTGTAATAATTAAATTGACTTAAGCAAGTTTGAAATGAACGCATTGCAAGACCCTATGACATCATGAGGGTTGTCTTGCTCCGTACTCTAGCTAGCTATTGATTGGTTGAGGTTTTGAAGTGGAACATTTTTAAATTACACATATTAAAGAATAAACACGTCATAGCCAAAACATTCATACAATAGGTGCGATTAAACCCATTTGTTTTAAATATATTCGCCAAGCTCAATAAAACTGTAATTTAACTTCCCAGCTAATGATATGATACTGAAAGTGTAAGATATCATACAAAGCGATAATTTTGACTTATTTTAAACCACCGATTCTTTCTAGAAACCACTGCAGCTGACTAGGTTAATTTGAACTCTATGTTGTAGATAAGTTCAAATCTTTTAACAATCCATCTAAATCAATCTAAACCCTTAAAACCATAAATAATGGTCACCCTTATTAATTCAAGACATCTAAGCAGGTAAGCAATTCAAAGGTTGGTTTTTATACGAGAAACAAGAGTGCTCTGGTGTTTTATACTTTTCAAGTTCCGTTTAATGCAGAGCACAATATTTCCGTAAGATTTAGCAGAAACAAGAATGCTAACAAAGTTCCGGAGCAGGTGAGAGCAAGAGAAAAAAGATTCCCAAGTGCTCTGTTCAAGTTTTGAAGTAGGTGAGAGCAAAACCGGAGAATGTAATTCATTAACATCTCCATGAGAATGTAAATATTTTTTAATTAAGCTCATCTTTGAAATTCAAAGAAGAGAATATTATTCTGAAATCTTATCTTATAATTCAAAGAAGGTAATCTTATATTATATTATATTATTATTTCATCAAATAATAAGAATAATATTTCAACAATCATGCTAGAGTGGAACAGAGATGGATAAAGAAATAGAAATCTGTCCTCCATTTTCATTCCTATTTTCAAGCAAACAAAACAATAATATCTTTCATCAATAATAGTAATAATAATGATAAGGAATAATATAAATTTTTGCCTTTGAACTTGGCAACTAGATCCACTTTGGTACCTGTACTTTTTTTTTTTTTTGGTTCACTTTGGTGCCTAAATTTGACAACTAGATCCATTTTGGTCCCTGACCTGAATTCCATCAAGATTGGAACAAGATGGGATTGGTCAATCGGACTGATTGGACCGAGAACCAAAATTGCTCGAAACCAGTAAAAATCGAAAACTGGGACAAAAACCAGTTGTTGAACAGGTATCAAACTTCTATATTTTTCAAATTCAAGGACCAAAATGAATCTAGTTGCAAAGTTTAGGTACCAAAATAGACCTAGTTGCCAAGTTAGGGGCCAAAAATTATATTATCCCTAATAAAAACAACAATAATTCAAAAATCATGCAACAACAACACAGACATAAGCTAAAGCAACCTATATGATGATGATGACCACGACAATGACAATAACAATAAAGTCCAAGATTTATTTCAATTTAAAGAACTTTGTGAAGGCTTTGGGCACATTATAAACATCAGCAATTCTCAAACTGAATCCAATCCCTTTCAGTCTCAGAGAGGATAAAAAGAGAAGATGAGAGATATGTAGAGAAACCCTTTACTTATGAATGAAAGGCATCCAAAAGGCTTTAATAAATACACTTAATTTTTACCTTAAGAATATTCAGCTACCTGTTTCAAAAATAATTCAGACTGAGCTTTGTTCTTCCCCCATTTTACCCAAAAATTATGGGGTTTACCCCTCACTTTCTCTCAAGATTTTCAGACAAGTATATTCAATGATAAACTCATATATTTCTCAGGAAATTGATACAAATGGCCTGCAATGGCAGGCAATGATCTAAGAGCCTCCATTGCTTTTAAATTTTGGAGCAGAGATGCACCGAGGGATAAGAAGATAATTGGCCAAAAAAAAAAAGAGGGAAAAATCAATCAAGTAATGATCAAAGGGAAAGACATTGTACCCTTTCAGGCAGATTACGGGGCATCGGGAGTGCAATTACGTATCTCTGGGAGAAGAATTTGTGAGAACTAGCAATTGCATCAGAGGACAATGAGGTCTCAGTGCCGTCAGCTTGGCCCCGACCATGGAACTTGGCGAAACGATTGATGACGGAAATCTTCTCTAGATCCTGACATTCCAATCTTAAGTCCAAGATTGAGGCTCTCTTGTCCAGACTGCACAACAAATAGGAAACATTTGAAGATAACTGGCATGGTCATAAAAGTAGCTTAGGGCAAAATAATTGATGGACAAATCAAAAAGAATATATAATTAAGTACATGAATAATTAGAAGCCTAAGTAAACGCTTAAAACATGATGCAAATCAAAGCAAAAATTTATCCCACAGTTAAATTCATGTCCGATGATTCTAAATAAGGCATATAATTATGAGCAATTTCATCCATTGAACTAGCAAGACGTTATCCCTTCAGGTCGAAGTACTACAGGAACATAACCAGGAAACACATGCAGCACACTGCAATGACAACAATATGATCAAATTTAATGGGTGGTTTGTGAGGGGAAGTTCTTACCAGAAAACATTGAACTTCATATTCATAAACATGGTGTTCACATTAATAACGTTGTTGCAAAAGACTAACAAATGAAATATCATGCATAAAAGATATTGGTGAGAAGAACTAGATGTGACTTACCTCTGTAAATCATTCTCCAGCTTCTTCGTTTTGATGACAAAATCTTCAGCATACTTTATGGTGGACTGGTTTCTCTCCTTAAGCTTTTCAGAAAGGCTAAAAGTAATTTGAAAGGAAAAAATATATATATATTTGTAAGATAGTATTGACCATAACAACAATGACCCAGCAGATGAAAACAAGTAAAAATACGATTTGAGGATTTCAAACAATATAAGATGTTCTTACGTGCTTTCACTGTCAGGAAGAATAGCATTATCACTTTCAGGTATACATGCTGAGCTGCATGCATCTCCCAGGACTGATCTGGCAATTAAATATGCCACAGCCTCATAGCTTTTGCTAGCATCTGCAGAAAGAATTACTCTTGGAGGAGCACGAAGTAGTTGCTGCATAAGCTGCCTTGTCAAGATAAGCCTTCTTTTTGATCTAACCCCTGGTGGCCAATCTTCAAACATTTCAGGCTCATCTTCAACCTATGATTAGATCGATGTCCTTAAGCTGAGAACTGTCAGAGTTCTAAGAAGGATTAACATATGATCAAAGTAAGACAGTTAAACATTGAACACACCTTCTCAATTAATTGATTTGCTGCATGCACCCATTCCAACTCTGCCACACTGTATCAACAGAAAACTTCAATATAATTCCAAAAATAAGAAAAACATAACCATAGGGATTGGAGAGAGCAACTAATTTTTGCATAGTAACAGTATTGGCAAATACATTAGTGCTTTTGGTCAGTGAAATCTATACCACCAAAATAATTGCAGCGAATGGGTTATTTATTCCAATCACCTGATGTTCTGAGATCCTTGAGAAACTTGTTTCACTTCTCTATGCCATGGTAGAAGCTCAAATACCATACTTTTCCGCTTTCTTGCTCTCACAACAACCAAATCCTGATTTGTGATTTCAGGAGGCAGCGAGTGAGACGAGATCAGCTCACTCACAATTGGCTTTGAGCTTTTACAGGCACTATCCAGCTGGCTAGGATAAGCAGAAGCATTAACCTGCTCATTTGAATGAAGAGCATGCAAGCCGTCAGAATGTCTACCAACAATGAGTGCTTTTTCTGCAGCCTTCAACATGGCAGTTTTTCGAGCATCATATAGAGGTGACATTTGCTCATTTTTAAACGAGCCATACCGATCAAACCAGGAAGGAGCCATCTGGGGACTTATTTGAGAGTGTTCACCCTTGAGATTAGCAGCTGAATTATTAGCACTGGAGAAATTCTGGGAATCATTCTGAGCATATGCCATCATATCATAAGAAGATACCTGTGCCTCACAGTTGTCTCTAGTGTTTGGTGAAAACCTTAGCATCTTAGGATCTCCAGAAGAAACTAAGATACGATTAACTGGAGCACCTTTCATCATAGTATCTGATCCATAAGATAACTGCTCTGCACCTTCAGAACTTACTGGCTGAGTATCCAAAGCAGAGTCTAGACATGGGCCTTTAAATCTTTTGACACTCCTATTACTTGGTTCAATCTCTATATCTTTCATTGACTGCACCTGATTCAATAATGAATAGTTCTGATTTACAATGTTATTTGGTCTCAAAGAATGACCAAGAGTATCAATGTCTTGTGGCATAGTTGCAGGATTTTGACTGGCATCACTTTCAGGAAATAACTGCTGATCTTTTGCTGGTTGCTCTTCTCCAACAAAGCTCTGTGGTTTACCAGGGCCTCCTGGAAACTCAGATTGACTACCCCCTCCTGCCTTAGCAATTTGATCGTCTAGCTTCTTTGTTCCAGGAAGAGATGTTTCAGAGTTAATATTCGATTGATGATGGTACTTGAACAAATTTTGGGAAGCCCAAGAGGACTGTGCTCCTAATGGATGTTGTGGGGCAGAAACACTGGTCCACACATCAGGCGTTTTGGTAAAAGAACCTTGCTTTGGAGATTCAGGGGTAGCAGATGGTGGGTAAGCTGGTAGAGCCTCCAAAACTGGATACTGCTGGCCTGGATCCCTTGCACGGATTTGGTTGCTACTACTTGGCTGAGAAGTCTCAGAAGAAGCATGATAGTTATCTACACCAGATTTAGGCATGTGGAGTGCTGGTTTCCTTTGCAATTGACTAGTTTGAACTCTCTCAGAAGAGCCATCAGTCTGCTTGGGCAGAGATCCCAACCCAGCAAAAGGTGCATTGATAGATGCACTTGGTGTTGCCTGACAACCCACACTAGTAATATTTTGGCTTTGGAGATGACTTTTCAAATGATAATCAGAGGTAAAACCGGCAGAAAAGTTGGTCTGGATATTATATGGTGCCGCTTTATTGCTGATTTGACCAGAGCCACTTAAAACATTATTCTTAATATCTCCATAGGATTCTCCATGAGTTGAGGACTGAACAGAAGTTCTTGGATCCAACCATGCATGACCCTTCCTTCCTACCTCAGAAGAGCCAAGAACTGAATTCAGAGAACTAACTCTTTGGGGAGAATTCTGAGATGACATTGCACGATCAGGATTGGTAAACCTTTGAGATGGGAGACCTAGTTGTAAACCAAAACCTTGCGAAGCAGGAGGCCTATTATGCTGAAACTGGCCTACTGATCCATCAGAAGTTTCTGTATCTGGCATTTCAGATGATAGATTGCGTTCAGAAGGGCTTAAGCGTGTAGCAATGCCATGTTCCTTTGGCTGATCAGTCTTAGGAAGAAGCTCCAGCATATTTTGACTGCGAAATTTTGTAATACCCAGAGCACAATAGAAAGTAATTAAGGACAGCAGCACAAAAATAATAATAAAGAAATCTAAAGTGCCAGCATTACCAAATAAGATCAGATTTCAGATATATGGTGACATATAAGTTTTTACTATCACAGTTTTTACAACCAAAAAGAATATTATTTATAGCTAGACTATCACAACAATAAAATTTGAGAAAAGCAAGAAATTCAAACCAAGCTAAAAGTTGAGTACAAATATTCAACCACCTCATTGGAGCTGTCTTGTTCAGCACAGAACCAACAAAAGATCTGTCAGAAGCAGAACCTTGATTTGAGCTTCTGGAAGGTACCTCATCTACTTGAATGCCAGGAAAACAACCCTAAGTATAGAAGAAGAAAATTAATAAATAAAAATTGCCTTCCAAAGGCTAATGATATTCTTAAAAAATAAAGTAAAATTCAGTGGTGATACAAAGGACAGAGAGAAAACGAGCTGATAATTTCACAGTATTTACATAAGTGGCAAAACACAGAAAATTACCTTCTCAGTTTCTATAGACTCTCTAGTAGCATGACCAGTAAATTTTGACTGCCCAAAGTATCCTCGGTCATGACCTTTCAATCCTTGCGAAATATTTTGGGACATTGCCTGTGAATGTGCAACACTCTTAGTTCCATATGAAGGTTCAGCCTCCACATCCAGATCCCCCATTGGATGATACTGAAATTTACGGATTCCAGAAGGTTTATGACTAATACGAACAGATGACTTCTGTTTTCCTCCATGTCGATCATTTACATCCAGCCAGACATTGTCTCTCATGCCACCAGTAGAAAATGGGTGGGATGAGTTTGGGTGAAAACTGTCACTGGAAGTTTCTTTGACATTGGAATTCTCCAATATATTTGCTTCAGATGCTCCCTTGTCCAAGCAATCATTTCTAGATGAATCAAAAGTTCGAGGGTTCTTATCCTGATTTTGCAGAGATCTTGCTTGAACCTTGCTTGGTCCAGAGTTTACTTTAGAATCAGTACTTCTCCTGAGATTAAGATTATGATTGCTTGGAAGTTGCTGGCTGCTATCCTCGGTGACCCTTGCGGTTCTTGAATCAGTTATTGCAGCAACATTATCCAGCTCAGAACCTTCCCTGTTCACCTGTGGGCTTCCCAAGCCGGAATTCAAATTTCCCCATTCGCTATTTGCATCAGGAACAGGATAACCAAGAAAAGAACCATGACCTTTCTCCTTAGACATGGCACCTCTGTGATCACTATTCTGAGAAGGTTGCAATGCACAATCAATATCCTGACTTTTTGATATAGCTTCACCACTATGTGACGCAGACTCAATGAAGCTCCAACCGTTTGACTTGTTATGTGGCTGAACACGCAGATTATGTACAGCCATGTCATGTTGGTGGCCCGAAATGCTCTTTGCACTTACTTGCATGTTGGGAGAGTGAGCAACATTTCCAAAGATTTGCACACATTCAGCTACAGGTTTTTGTAGAGGACTGCAATCTAACCGTTTGCTTCTTTCTTCTGTTAACTGTTGAACAAATTTCTGAGATGAATCATTATGTATTTTCCCAGTCTGTTCATTTGCAATCTGGACTCCTGATTGCTGAACTCCAGGGATGCTAAAAATGTCAAGATTGATATTGGCATCACTAGACATGGGAAAAGATTTAGAATTCAATGTCGAGGCAGTCTGCAGGTTGTTATCGGCCCAAGCCAACTGATGTTTGCTGCCATCATTGACAATTTGTGATGGCATGTTCCTACTTGAAGGTTCACTATTCTGCACACCCAAACCACTCCACTCTTCCTGTACCCCTAAATCAGTACTAGATGTCTCTGCTACAGCAGACTGCATAAGTGCACTCCAACTTCCACTTTGCAAAGAAGGCAATGCTCCAAAAGAGTCCGTACCATCCAACACTGAGCCCATGTTGGTGCTCTTTCCAAAGATATCCCACACACTGTCATCTGATCCAAACAAAATCTTTTCTTCAGTCGCATCTAGCGTAGCCACACTCTGTGAGGGGGCAGCCTGAGCCGTTGACTTTTCCGAGGATATTTCTGATGGACCAGGACGTTCCTGCCTTCCATCATAAGACTCCTGCATCACCGCATTATTTGGCTGGATAGTCATTTCTTGCAAGGTTTCTGGACGAAATCCAGTATTTAAGCCTTGTCCTGTTGTAGCCCCAAACACATTTTTACCCTGATCACCCTGTCTTCCATCTTGCAAACCAACTTGATCTGAAAACAGAGCATATTGATTACCTGGAAAAGAATTACTGCTGGCTGGCAGCTGCTGCATTGAATGCTTCTCCATTTGGACAGAAGAATGGTGATAAGGGTTTCCTCTCGCATTGCTGGTAGTCCCATAAAATGATTGATCAACCTGTTGAGGAACCAAACCCATCAAAGACGCCTGGCCTCGCTCCGGGGAAAACGTAAATCCGCCAGAGGATACATGCATGGATGGAGATGTACCATGCTGCAACCAATTTGGTGCCATGTGCTCAGGCTGCCAGGAATAATTTGAAGCATCATGGACAGGAACGCCATTGATTGGAGCTGGAGAAAGGCTACCCAAGCCATGTTTTACAGTAGAAGAAACCTGATTTGCAGAGCTCAATTGCCTTGCATCTGGTAATTGAAACTGTGGCCTCAGGAGTTGTTGCCTCTGCAATTCTTGCATTTGCTTAAGCATAGCATTTTGTTGTAATAGCTGCATGTCATTCATCCCTGATTGCTGCCTTGGTAAAGACTGGATCATGCCAGAATGCTGTGCGCTAATTTGCTGTTGCCCCCCAAAAAAGTCGTAATTCATGGGAGATTCAGTAGATTCCAACCTCAATGAATTTTTCTTACTAAGATCAGGACCATTTCCTATCTGTGAATCAAGAGGTGATAAGCATCTAGATACTGTATCCACACCCAAAAAGTTTGGTTCATTCTGACTTGTCTGGAAAGCCTGATGCCCTAGCAAATAGCCATTTGCAATTGGTGATTGGTTTTGTGATTGACTTCTGGCGATTTCAAACCTCAGACCTGACTGAGTGAAGTTCAGATCATGCTGTCGGCTCGAAGACTGACCAGTCTGTCCTCTGTCAGATTCAGCTAGTGACAAAGAGTATAATAATATCAATTAAACAGTGGTTCAAAAGCATGTTATAACCATGCACTAAAATCAAATTTGTAGTAACAGAAGAGAGTAGAAACTAAACCATCAAGATGTCTTCGTATTACCTAATTGATGTACACTAAAATTCTTCAAACTGGAAACAAGAGGTCCACCAGCTTGTCTCTGGCTTCCAACCCACCGATTGTTATTTAATCCGGGCCAGGCAGTGTCAAGGCCTTGCGAATGATGCTGGCCCTGGGGCAAACCCTCTTGACCAAGAAAATTATGGATCCTGTCTCCAACTTCGTTGCCAGGCATAGAGATAATCCAAGCCAAGAATTTTCAGCAGCTAAAGTTTTGGGAGAAATTTTACTACCTAAAAGGAAGAAGAATTAGGTTAAAAATCTTCACACTTTCAATTCCATTACAGAACATACGATTATAAGAATCCTTCTATAAATCCAACTATAATTAAAAACAAACCTCTTCCATACATTTAAACATTCACCCTGGTTTTGAGTTGTGAAGTTTGAAAATCAACCTTAACAGCTTATCCTGCATGGATAAAATCCAACATATCATCTCTTCATGGAAACAAAAATTAAAGCAAGTTAAGGTAACTATCCGATCATAAAATTTGTTCCACCTTTCTTTCTTCATTTGGTATAGCAAAGGTGTGCCAAGAAGTATAAAAACTTAAAAAAACGGATATCCAGTAAACAAATGAAATAGCAGCATGGCACAAAAACCAAATATGCTTCATCACAATTTCTTGAATGAAAAAAGTGGTATTCCATAAATTTAATATCAGCTCATCACAATTTTTCCCTTGCCCAGTAAAACACAAATTACTGATTAGCTTCAGAAGATTAGCTACCATATCAATGTCAATGAACTCCAACTAACACAAAATGAAAAAGAGACACTCAAGAAGCAGCGAAGCAGAATACTACATGTGAAGTACAAACATAAATTCACCATTAATGAAAAATGCAAGAAACTAAATTATCAATAAAAACTAAAACATTTGCTTTTTTTTTTTAAAAAAAAGGCTTGAAATCTTCCATACAGCAGGAAGAAAAGAACTACTACAACTTCAACTCAATTCAAAATGTGCAATCCCCCACGGTGAAGATCCCCGGCATCCCTCCATCTTCTCAGCAAACAAACAGACACTTAACTCAAATTTTCCGTAAAATCGCGCATTTCTAACCTAGACTACAAAAAAAAAATCGAAACGGCAGCAAGCAATCCCCGTCCCTAAAACGAAATACAGAAAACACAACTGCCCAGCTCTATAATACCAAATCCCTATCATCGATTCAGCTTCTTACATATATATACATCATAAGAAAGACTTGTAGAGTGAAAAAAAAAAACATTAGGGTTCCCAGAGAGAGAGAAAGAGGGGAAAAGTGAACTCACATTGGAGAGGAGAAGCCATTGAAATGGAGCTCGAAAAATCGATCCTCTAAGATGTTAAAATTGTAAGAAAATTATGAAAATTATTAGGGTTCTAAAAATTTGGGCCTTTTTTTTAGCTCAAAGAGAGAGGGAGAGCGATAAAGTGATCGAAATAGTGTGCGAAATTTTCAACGAACAGGGGGGGGGGGGGCAAAATTAAGGTTCGGACCGAAGTTAAGGTTCGGAGGGAACGTATACGAGGTTCGGAGTCGAAGCTGTAACGAGGAGGTTGAAGGAAGGAAAGAGGAAGACGCGTTGTTTGGGAAAAATAGGCAGTGTTTGGGTGCGGTAGGAAAAAGAAAGAATTTGGTGGTCCTCCACTGATGATTTGACACGTGGAAACACATTGGTGGCTCCCACACTTGTGATATGTTTAGGATTCCACCATCGGATCTGCATAAAAAGTTTTCTTTTACAATAATTATATTTTGGCTAATATATCAAAAACATCATGCTTAAAGAAGCCAATATACTTTAGGATGAAGCAATTTATAGTCTCAAGACTTGGCAGCACTCAAAACCTTCGTCCCTAAACTTTTTTCTCCATATTATATTAGTACTCACAAATTTTTTAATTTAATCCTTAAACTTGAATTTTATCGAAGTAAAATGATATAATATTTTAAGATTCATCATTACCTAAAAAATTAAAATTTTTTTATTTTTCATCTTTATATTTTTTAAAATTTTCAAGTGACGATATAATACTTTTTTACAGTGCCACGTTCTCCCAGATTAAAATAAATCAAAGTTTAAAAGCCAATTTAAAAAAAAATTAAGTTTCTGAATTAATATGGACCAGTAAAATTTAGGAACCAAAATAGAAAAAATTTTCAAGTTCAAGGACTAAATGTTACTTTATCCCCTTATTTTATAATTAAATAAACCTAATCTATAATATTTACCATTAAAGTCCTTAATAATCAAAGTATTTTTTATCATTATCCTAACCACTTTATTTTACTCTTTGCAAAGATTTAATCTAAATCTCTTAACAAGTAGTTAAATGTGTGGTATTAAAGCTATTTCAATTACTAAATTTCTTTTTAAATTCAAGTTTGTGGGTGTCAATGGTGACTAATCCCAGTACCTCCAATTTATTCATCGATTAGATTAAATAGAGTCAATAATATTTCTTTTAAAGAGTTTTATTCTTTTAATATGTGTTAATTATTTTTCACATGTTTTTAGTAGCGAGTTAATTATAAGTTAATCACAATTGTTAATTTTAGCTATTTATATAAATTATCGATTAGAAAAAATTTTGTTTATTTTGAAGGGGTTAAATCACTATTTAAGGCATGGACTTGAAAACATCGCTCGTATTGGGCCTAATTTTTTTTTTTGTTTAATATAGTCTTGAATTGGGTAATTATTTGTATATCAGGACATAAATTAGGTAATTATTTTCACATTGGTGTTTAAACATTATTTTTGCCTAAGTTAGCCCATGAAGTTGACAAACTGTCTCCGTATTAGGGTCTGAACATGACAATTGTTCCCACGTTAGGCTTAAATTTTAAGATTTCAAGTTTAAATTCGTACCAAAATTTATTATTTTATGTCCAACTACTTTATATATATATATATATATATATATATATGTTAGGTAATCATTTTTCCTCGTATTATATTAATAACCAAACGTAATATTATAAATAATAATCTTCTTCTAATACGGGTAAGAAAAAAGGGTGAGTAAAACTTGATTCGATTTAAAAAAAATCAAATTTCAAGATAATCGAATCAAGTTATTCAAGTCAACTCGAATAAGTAATTCGAGTTTCAAGTTCGAGTCAATTTGAAATTACAATTTGAATTACTCGAACAATTCAAATAGCAAATTGGTATAAATACCTCTTTGATTCTTATCAATTTTAAAAATGAACAAATTAATTTCTCTCTCAACAAAAATTAAAATATAAATTAAAATAATTCGAAAAAATTCTAAATAATTAAAAAAAATTCACTCCATCTAATCCAACATTCACCTCTAATAAAAAATTTACTCAAAAGCAATTCGGCCGGCCCAGGTATAAAGAGCACAAATACCCAAATTAGAGGGCTGGAATGGGATGGGCTTGTCATGGTTTCTGGGTCCAAATTGCTCTCTTGCTTTCTCGTGGTAAGAGCTACATTTGGTTAGTTCGATTTTTATATACCACTAATCGAATGAGCTGATCATGTTGTAACAGTCAACCGGATCAAATTGAATCTTTTGCCAAATTTGAAAAAAAAAAAAATCAGATCGTGCTTGATTTGGTTGGATAATTTTTTTTATTTAATAAGTATTCTCATGCTAAGGTTTAAATATTTTTTTATTTAAATTAATCATTAAACTTGATAATTATTTTTATATTATGATTTGAATTTTTTTTTAAGTTAATTCACAATATTTTTTTGAAAATATTAAAATTTAAATTTCGATACGAAAACATTTACTAAGTTAAAAAATTAATTTAATTTTTTTTTTCAAAACCCAATATAAAAATAATAAAACCAGTTTAACTTAAAAAAAAAAAAATCAGACGTAATGCGAAAGTTGTTGGAAGTTGAGGTAACCATGACTTCCACCATCTCCTCACAAAATTCTATTTTATCAATGTGCAAATGCAGGGCTGACTGGAGTTTAGTTCTCAAGACCTTAAAATTACACTTAAGGTGGTTTGAAAATTTATAAAATTATTAAATAATACAACTACACAATATAAAAAAAATATGAGCACACATAAATAAAAAAAGAAATATATATTAATTTATTTAAAAATATAAAATAAATATAAAACAACATAAATTGGATTAATTTTAAGAGTCAATAAAAAATTTATAATACTGAAGAAATAAGAATCTATATTATCAATTTTAAAAAAATATATAGTCTCCCTTGAAAACCAAGAGTGCTCTCAATAGAGTCCTAGAGAGAACAGCTACTTCTGTTGCTTGGGATGGATGAGGGCGGTGGCGTGGAGAGGGAGAGCAGCATAGAGATTTCATTACTAACCGATGAATTAATTCAATTATTAATCAAGAAATCACTAGTGGTGCCGACTGATAAACCCATTTTGATTTGTTCGGTTTGGACAAAAAAATTCTTCAATACAGAGAGTTTTAGGGCGCAATTGAAGAGTATATGGAAGACAAAAAGGAAATTTGAAATTAAGATGGTGGGGCAGAATCTTTTTTCAATAGTTTTCGACCTATAAGAGGATTTGGAGCTTATTATGGAAGGGCGGTCGTGGTTATTTCGTAAGTTCCTCATATTGTTTGATAGATTGATTAATCCAATGGAAAGGGACCAAATCTGTCTCACTACATCGCCATACTGGATCCACATTGGACTATGTCCACCAGAATTTGACAAGAAGGATTTGCTGCATGCGATTGGAAGCACTTTTGGAGGAGTCCTCAGATCTGAGATCAGCTATGATTTATGCAGACTCAGGGTCAATTTGGATGTTCAGAAACCTCTGCGAAGAGGAATTTTTGTTTCAAACGAAAACAATGTAAAATCCTGGATCCCTTTTAAATTTGAAAAATTGCCATTTTTTTGCTTTGGGTGTGGCAGATTAGATCATGGTCTCAATGATTGCAAGTTGTCAGATCCTGTAGAAAAAATCAGAATTAGAGAAGATCCCCCTTATTCAATTGTGTTAAAAGCAGAATCGAAAGTACTGGGTAAAGAGAGCATGAAATTCAATGTCTTTGTTAAAAAGTTGGGCTCGCAGAGTAATTACATGGGGAATTCTAAGGTGGTGGAGGGACAGAATACGGAGGATAAAATTGGTTTTATGGGTGGAATCGTTTCAGGGGGTAAAATTTTAGCTAAATGGGAGGAAGGCTTGCAGGATCAGGAAGATGCGCCTATTTTAAGGGAGAATGAACTGATGAATGAAGGAAATAATATAGGGGAGAACTGCTTAAAAGGTTCAAAAAAGTTCAGTTGAAGAAGGCTACCCACGAAGGTTCATTCAGAATCTAATAAACAAACAAGCGTGGGGGCTAAAAGGAAATCCCCAGAAGAAGGTGATGATAAGGGTTGTTCGGGACTGTCAAATAGGAAAGATATGAAGAGGTTTAGATCTACTGATATGTATGACAAAGGAGTTGAATGTATGGAGGTTACGTTGGACAATTTGGAACATTTTACTGTTTCAAACAAATTAGGATCGGCGGCTGCCATTGAGCAAGCCGACCGGTCACAATGAAAAACGTATATTGGAATATCCGTGGGTTGGGGAGCCCACGGGCTGTGAGAAGGCTGCGGCATTTGTGTAAGCAGCACAATCCCCAAATGGTCTTCTTTATGGAGACTAAGCTAGATCAAAAGCGTATGGATAGGGCTCGAAGGAGTTGTGGTTTTGTTAGTGGTATAGATATGGCTGCAGAGGGATCTCGATGAGGACTATGTTTTGCTTGGAAAGGAGGGATTGAGATTACTTTGAGGAGCTTTTCTAAATGGCATATTGATGTAATAGTTAAGGAAGATAATGTGCAAGAGGAATGGAGGTTCACGGGATTCTACGGTTCACCATATCTGAAAGATAAAAACTTTGCATGGAGTTTGCTCAAAAGACTAGGCCAAGAATGTAACTATCTGGTTAGTAGCAGGAGATTTCAACGATATTATATACTCTTTTGAGAAAAGCGGAGGAGTGCCACGAAATCAACTAAGAATGAAAGCTTTTAGAGATGCATTAGATGAGTGTCAATTGATGGATATGGGGTATTCGGGATCATGGTTTACGTGGGAGAGGGGAAATCTTCCGGAGACAAACATTAAAAAGTGATTGGATGGAGGAGTGGTCAATGAGAAATGGCTGCTTTTATTCCCAAGAGGTAATGTTCAACATCTTGCCTATTCTACTTCAGATCATTGTCCTATTCTTATAAGCACAGATAGTATAGTCAATCCTCCTAGAAGCCGAAGATTCCATTTTGAATCATGGTGGATCATAGAGGAATCATTCGAAGGTATTATCAGATAGTTTTGGGATTCTTCCTCCGCACCGTTAGTTGAGAAATTGGAGATGTTGCAAGCTCGTATGAAGAAATGAGCAAGTGTTATTAAGTGTAAGAAGGAGGGACTTAAGAAGAAGTTAACTGAAAAGATTGAAGTATTGTTACAGAATGAAAGGGATGATGATACAATGGCAAGGATTATTGATTCAAAAATCCACCTAAATATGGAGATTGATAAAGATGAGATGTATTGGGAATAGAGAGCTAGAGCGAACTGGCTTAAGTTGGGGGATAGAAATATAGCCTACTTTCACAAATATGCAACAGTTCGAAGAAGGGCTAATACGATTAATAAGTTGGTTTTGGATGAAGGTGTTCGAAGGCATTGGAACAAATATCTCACATGAGATCAACGACAAGTTATTAGCTTCTTTTAGGGAAAAAGAAGTGTTGATAGCTTTGAATGGAATGGGGCCAACCAAAGCTCCGGGCTCGGATGGTTTTCCAGCACTATTTTTTCAAAAATTCTGGCACATAGTAGGTAAGGAGGTTACGAAGTCTTGTTTATGTATCTTGAATGGCGTCAGAGGGACTGGACAAATAAATGTTACGGAAATTGTGCTTATCCCCAAAATTCCAAATCCTACGTCTATGGTGAATTTCAGGCCTATTAGTCTGTGTATTGTTCTATATAAAATTGTTGCAAAAGCAATTGTTAATAGATTACAAGATGTTATGTGGTTATGCATTGATGAGGTTCAGAGTGCTTTTCTCCCAGGGCGACTAATAACAGACAGTGTTCTCGTAGCATATGAAATCTTGCATACTTTCTGAAAGAAGAGGACAGGGAAAAAGGGGTATATTGCCTTGAAATTGGATATGAGTAAAGCGTATGACAGGGTGGAGCGGCACTTTGTTAAGCAAGTGATGATCCGAATGGGGTTTGCAGAGGACTGGGTTGGTTTGATTATGAAATGCATTAATTCAGTCTCTTATGCTGTTAATATTAAAGGTTATAGGGGTAGAATTTTTCAGTCGACTAGGGGATTGAGGCAGGGTGATCCCCTAAGTCCATTCTTGTAACACCCCTACACGTATCCTATGCCGGAACCAAGTACGAGGCATTACCAGACTTAACAATACATTTGGTCAAATTAATTAACACATATACAAAATGACTTAGTCAAGCCCCTATACATGCCATAACTTAAATCATTTATAAATAAAGATACCTATAGATAGCTTGATAGTGTGAAGCAATCTCCGACGACCTCAAACCCGAGCTTGTTTAGTAGGACTCTGTAACATGGGAAATAAAAGGGGGTAAGCTTATAAAGCTTAGTAAGTTCACATGTAATAATAATAAGCATTAGCAATGAATTTAGCTTACTACTAAGCTGTCATAGCTTGCATAAATAATGCTAAGTTCTTACTTTCCCAACTTATTTGTAGCCTTATCAAAGCGTCAACATGACAAATCCTCACAACAAGTTCTCAAGATAATGCAATCATAATTATACATAGTTCCACCATTTTCTCGTGTTCATCTTAAGCTGTCTACTTGAGTCATAGTCACTAAATTATTTATGTCTCGAGCTACAAAACTCAAAATTAAGATCCGTTAATTTTTCCTAAAACTAGACTTACATATATTCATACCATAAAATTTCCAGAATTTTTGGCTTAGCCAATTAGTACAGTTTATTCATTAAAATTTCCCCTGTTTCACTGTTCGACTATTCTGACCACTTTTCACTACGAATCAATTTTCTCCTTGTACAGAATTCAAATGATGTTATAATTTGTTTCATTTGAAACTAGACTCATTAAGGATTTCAAGCATATAACTCATATCCCATAATTATTTTTGTACAATTTTTGATAATTTTTACAAGGTAGAACAGGGGATCACGTAATCATTCTGAACTAATCTCACAAGAATTTAAGTATCCCAAAATATAAAAATCCTTTGTTTGCTATGTTTCTTTTATATGAAAATATACTCAATAATATTTAAATCAATATCTCATCCAACTTATAATTCAATTTCTACTATTTTTGGTGATTTTTCAAATTCACATCATTGCTGCTGTCCAAAACAGTTTTATTGTAAATTTTTGCTCTCTCTGTCTTTCTCCCATTAGTTGTATTCATTACTTACTTATAACAATCTTTCTAATTTCCGATTACACATCGGGCATATTGCTCATACGTTACACAGGTATATAACTACACTTATCACTACAAAGTCACACATAATTTCACTTAATCGATTTTCCCGTTGAACACTCGGAATATACACGGATACGTAGAGAATTAGCACATAAGTGCCACACTGATATGTAGCCGAAGCTACCACTGTAATGTAGCCGAAGCTACCACTATAATGTAGCCAAAGCTACCACTGATATGTAGCCAAAGCTACCACTGTAATGTAGCCGAATCTACCACTATTCACTGATCAGGTAGTCGAAGCTACCACTTTTCACTGATCAGGTAGCCAGAGCTACCACTTTTCACTGATCAGGTAGCTAGAGCTACCACTTTTCACTGGTCAATAACACTGGAAATGTCCACGGGCCTGCTCACACAAGCTGTCAGGTGTCTGCAACACATAGGGGTGTTCATTCGGTTAACCGACCGGTTAACCGACCCGAAATGTTATTAACCGAATTAACCGACCTCTCAAATTTTTTAACCGTTAACCGAACCGAAATTTTTTCAAAAAAAATTAACCGAACCAAATTTTTTTCGGTTAATTCGGTCGGTTAACCGAATTAACCGAAAATTATTTTTTAAAATTTCTTGGTTAAAAATTAACCGAATTAACCGAATTAACCGAATTAACCGAATTAACCGAATTAACCGAATTAACCATCTTAACCGAATTAACCGAATTAACCGAATTAACCATCTTAACCGAATTAACCGAATTAACCAAATTAACACTACATAATTTGTTTAAAAACATTACATAAATCTTTAAATTAATACATAATTGAAATGTAAGTATTTAATATTGTTCATTTGTATCTATTTCTTCTCTCCAAAAATCTTCATTTGCATTAAACCTACAAAAAGGAAAAAAACAAGTGCAAAAGTTTAGCATATAATAGAAATATCCGCAATTAAAAAAATCAAATAATATAAACAAACAAATAGATTATAAGTTAACAAGAATAAGATAGTAAGTATACCCTTCAACTCACGAAAGCTCATGAATTAAGGGTAGGCTCTGATGCATTCCAAGAAAAGTCTAAACATTGAATCAATTAAATAAGTAGGAGTGATATGGTAAAAAAATTTAAAACTATTAACATAAGACAATAAATATACCATTTTCAATCTTGTCAAGCTCTTGGATTTGTTCTTCAATCTTTTTGATGTCTTCTTGTGATGGTGATTTTTGAATCCAATCTTGAGTACACACAAGAGCTTGTACAATTTTAGGAGTTAAAGAACTCCTATATTGATCAAGAACACGTCCCCCGGTGCTAAATGCAGACTCTGAAGCAACCGTAGAAACCGGTATAGCTAACACATCTCTGGCCATTTTTGAAAGAGTGGGGAATCTAGGGCTGTTCACTTTCCACCACAATAAAATATCAAAATCTTCAACAAATTCCTCATTAGCCTCAGCTAGATATTTATCCAACTCAGATGTTTTATCCTCACCACAAATTTCCAACTCACGCTTTTTATACAAAGCTTGCATTCGCCTTTTCATTTTTTGTTGTGGTTCACCAAGAGAAGCATGTGTTGGCACACTCGATTGGCTACAAGTACTATGAAGTGGAGGCTTATACTCATCAAACATTTCATACAAAGATTCCTTCAATTTTTGCATCATTTCACAAGCTTTTTCAGAACTAGACATTTCACTAAGTGCAAATTCAAGATACTTTAGTTTTTGTCTAGGATCTAAAACACAAGCAACAAACATAAGCATATTCATCTTATCAATATCACCCCAATACTTATCATACTTCTCTTTCATCTTGATGGCCATAACATTGAAATCAACATTACTATTTAACTGAGCATCTCGTAAAAGAATATCAATTTCAGAAAGCTCATCAAAAAAATTATTGGACGTGACATATGAAGTGCCAGATATACGCAAAGTGACTTCATAAAAATGTTCCAAAAAATCCCTCAAGTTTCTAACATTATCCCAATCATCCACACTAGGCCAACCATCACCCCTTTCAAGTTCAGCCCTAAAATTTGTATCTTGCTCCTCAAATCTCTCAAAAGCTCTCTCAAAGTTCTGAGCAGTATCTAACATTAAGTAGGTTGAGTTCCACCTAGTACAAACATCAAGACACAACATCTTCTTGCACTCTATCTTTTCCACCACAACACACTCCTTAAACTTTTGTAATCTAGATGGAGATTGTCTCACATATCTAACAGCCCCCCTAACTCGTTCAACAGATTTATTCATTTCCTTTAAGCCTTCAACAACAATCAAATTCACAATGTGTGCCATGCATCTCATATGAAGATATTTACCATTTTGAACTAAACCCCCTCGAGGGTTAAATTTCTTTCTCAAATAACCAATAGCAACATCATTTGAACTTGCATTATCAACAGTAACAGTAAACAACTTATCAATCCCCCAATTCAACAAGCATTTCTCAATCACCATCCCAATGGACTCACCCTTATGACTAGAAATTGGACAAAAATTTAAAATCTTTTTATTCAATTTCCAATCATTATCAATAAAGTGAGCAGTTATACACAAATAATTAACTCTTTGCAAAGAAGTCCATGTGTCGGTAGTTAAACAAACTCTAGAACAAGAGCTTCTCAAAAGTTGTTTTATCTTGGCCCTTTCATCTAAATACAATTGATAAACATCCCTAGTCATAGTAGTTCGTGAAGGAATATGAAACCTAGGACATGCCATAAACATAAATTTCTTAAAACCTTCACTTTCAACAAACTTGAAAGGTAATTCATCAACCACAATCATTTGTGCTAATCCTTTCCTACATGCTTCTTGATCAAATCTCCAAGTTGAAAGATTTCCTTCCCCCCCTTCAACTCCCTTTCTAGGTAAAACTAGTTGTCCTTGACTATTTTCAACAACATTACTAGGATTTTTCTTACATGAACCAATATGATATTTTAATGACCCCGTACCATTTTTTTTCATATCTCAACAAAATTCCTTTTGACAATAATTACATTTAGCTTTACTTGCACCCTCACTATTAATAATCTTAGTGAAGTGAAACCAAACTTCTGACCTTGGAAGAGTGGCTTTTCTTTTCCCGGTAATCCCCTTTCCTTGGCTTGAAGCTCCAACTCCCGAATTTTCAGAATCTATCGAAGTAGGAGGTGTAACACTAGCCTCAATAGATGTTGGTTCAGTTGACATTCTGCAAGAAAAACATATATAATAAATTAAAATACATTTATGATATTAAACATATTTTGATGTTGAGTTTTAGAACAAACATAGTTTAGATATTTAACAAAGGTAACATCCATTGCAAAACGCAATTTAAAGTAGGGATGGCTGATTCAAAATGCTTTAATGCAACTAAATCAAGGTTTTATACCAGTAGAATCCTTTGACTATCCTATTTAAAGTAGTAATTTCTACTTAGAATAAGTATTAAAAAGTCTCGCTAAATACACAATGTAATACAATCCTTTAGAACTTCATTCAAGTAAAATAGGAGCCAAATCCAGTCACACTAGTACCATCTTAGGATAAATTGATGTAAAAATACAATTTATTTTAGTCAATCAAATTCTACTAACACCTGTTCCCAGAAAGAACACTGGTTTTCTTTGGATTAGATTCTTAGATCTACGTACAACAATGCGTAAATATGAATAAGAGAAACTGATTTTCGTTCAAATAAAGATTGGAAGGTCAGAAACATATTAGATTCAGCACCATATCCAAATCATATTATATTTTAAAGATCAAACAAACACCTGCCATAGCAAATTAATATAAATTAATTGCTTATTTCAATCTGGTCTTGGTACAATAAAGAATATCATTTACATATCTGAGAGATGATTTGTAACATACAACTGCCCAGAATATTCAACTCTAATGTCTCAAAGCAATGATGAATTATCAACTCATTCAAATTAATTACCAATGAAAGCACAAATATATTAAAATGAAGTTGCATTTTAGTTATTTGTTAAATTTTTAATTGATTATGATTTTGCCTTTATACCATTTCTATTTACTTGGTAATTTTTGATAAAGTGAAAAATCAAGTTTGGAAGTCAACAAACAAAAGGAGCCTAAACAAATTAAGAGATTATTTAAATCGGAATTTGACCAGAATAAAATGATTTTTATACCATTCAAGCATTAATTGTTAAGAAACTATTATTTTTACACAATTTAGACATTCATTGATAAGAAACTATAACTTTAAATGCAATTTTCTTCCCCCCGGGTCCGGTATCAAGTCAAATATCTAAAAAATAAAAAAAGCTACATTAAAAGAAAAAAAAGAATGAATAAAAAAAACAAAATCCACTACAGAAGCATCCTAGTGAATACCTTTTTGTGATACAAATTGCTAAATACACAACATAGGATGTCTTATTTACTTATTTTGTTTCCTTTCTCTATAGTGGGTAGATAATTCCAGAGAGAACCACTCATTTAACACAGAAGAGAATTTCTCTTCTTTGTAAATAATGCTATATGTTCCTTTTTCTTTTAAATATTGTTTAACAATCCTGTTTTTCCCCCTCATAGATGAATATTAAAACAATCTAGAGAATTTTATAGCATGAAGAAGCTGTCATCGTCAAAGAGCAACCAAAAATAAAATACCTGTTAGTAAATGGGTGTAGTACAATAAATTATTTGCTTCAAGGCCTTCTACTAAATCCAATAATTGTTGCCCGTTTAGAACTTGACCCTTAAAAGTTGGGTACCCTGCACAAATTTCAGATAGATTAAACTATGCTAGAAGATGCTGTATTTTGGTCAGAACACCAAACCCGAACTTATACAAATTTACAGCCGACAGCACTCCATATATCAGGCCTCAGTACTCTGAGACTTTCCCAGTAGTATAAGCAGCTTGCCTGTATGATTCGAAAACTGTACTGAATTGATTGGATCCACATCATATCCTAATAGTTGAAGAGGAAAAACTGCTGACTTGTTACCAACATATCCCTAAGGAGGAAAAAAAAAAGGAGAAGAAATTAAGTTAGAATAACAACAGAACTTAATAGCAAAAGAGTAATATAGAAATGCTTTTTTTTTTTCACGAGGAAATTAGGTGAAGGTAAAATCAATCATACAATTAGGGATTGAGAAATTAGGGATTTCAAGTTGAGGAAGCCAGGAAGGAGAAGAGATATCAGATTCAGGGGTGTATTTTTTTTCTGTCGTATGTCTAGCCTCTTAGTCTTAGGGGTAATTTTATTTTTTGTTTTAGTATTACTTTGAGAGTTGGGTTTAATTTTTATTATTGGGTTTGGGTTGTATTGGGTTTGGGTTGGTGAATAGAGAATAGTTGTGGGCTTATTACTTATAGGGTATTTAAATATTATTATAAATTTATTTATTATTTTTTTCGGTTAACCGAAAATATATCGGTTAACCGACCCGTTTCGAACCGAATTAACCGTTAACCGAAAATTAACAAAATGATTAACCGACCCCCGACCGAAAAAATTTGGTTAACCGACCGATTAACCGAATTCGGTCGGTTAACCGAAATTTTTCGGTTTTACCCGAATTTTGCACACCCCTAGCAACACATGCTAGATTACCCAGCACCCGGGACTCACTGTAACACTGGTCTCCAGTATCCACTTCTATTCCTATGTTCAACCGGGAATTTAATCTTACACTTGAATAATTCATGAACAATTTTTCTTCCACATTCAATATTAATTCACCATTTATATAAAAAATATATCACTATTATTTACACATAACTTACATAATTACATTCTCAATCTCATCACATCATCAATTTAACTTATCCTCCCCAAATTATTCTATTCAATACTTTCTTGATATTACACAAAGCCATCTTTCTAATTTGATCTTACATGTAATTTATACCAATTTTCATTAAAATGTCGAGTCAATATTCGAACATTATAATTATATTGGAAAATCAATACTAAAGTATTAATAACTAAAATTTCAATCTAACATTCAAACTTGCATCATTAAATGCTTATTAAACATATGAACTTACCTCGATACCAAAACGGCCATTTTACCAGCTTTCCCGATTTTCAATTTTCCTCCCTTTCTAGGTCCAAATCTCATTTTTCGGAGTCTAAAACATCACATTTCACTTATTTAATTAATGTATTGTTCAAAACAATCCTTAACTCAACTTTTTTAAAATTACATTTTTGCCCCTAAACTTTACATATTTGCACTTTTGCCCCAATACTCAAAAATTAAACTTCAGCCCTTATTCTTATGTTTTGTAACATGCTGATCATTTTTCTCTTCTATGGCAACACCAAATTCTCACTAGTTCACACACTTATGACCAATTTATAACTTTTACAATTTAACCCCTTTTATACGATTTCATCGAAAATCATCTAATAAAACTCGTTTCTCTAATCATAGACATGCATAATATACCATAATTCATCAAAATTCACAATTTTTCAACATAGGTCAATTTTTAAAATTAAAATCTAGCTCAAAATAATGGTAGAAATAGCTAGACTAAGTTACCGGGATTTCAAAAATACGATGAACATTAAAAACGGGGCTCAAAAACACTTACTATGAAGCTTGAAAAGCTTGAAACCCTTAGCCACGGAGTCTAGAAATTTTCGGCAGCAACTTGAAGAAGATGAGCAGATTTTTTTCTTGTATTTTGTCTTTTTATTCATTTAAAACACTAAATGACTAAAATACCCTTAAGACTTTTCTTTCACTTTTGTCCTATTCATGCCCATTTTTGTCCATCAAGTTATTAAATGGTCTAATTACCTTTTAAGGGCCTCCAATTTAAAACTCATAGCAATTTGACACCTCTAATATATAGAACTCAACTTTTGCACTTTTTACAATTTAGTCCTTTTGACTAAATTGAGTGCTCAAACGTCAAAATTTTTTAACGAAATTTTTACGAAATCTTTCCGTAAAATTGTAGACCATAAAAATATAATAAGAATAGAATTTTACTCGTCGAATTTGTGGTCTCGAAACTACTGTTTCGACTATACCCAAATTTGGGCTATTACAACTCCTTTTTTTCTTTTTTGTAGTGAAGGTCTCTATTCACTAATGAGAACAGCAAAGGTTAATGGTGCGGTTAAAGGTGCAATAGCGAGTAGGTGAGGGCCAGAGATTTCTCATCTTCTGTTTGCAGCTGATTGTATGCTGTTTGGTGAAGCGACAGAACAAGGGGCTAGGAACATGAAGAGTATTTTACAGGAGTATGAAAACTGTTCGGGCCAGTGCGTTAACTATAACAAATCGATGATTTTTTATAGCTCAAATACAACAGGAGAGCCAAAAACAGCGGTGTCATCAATGTTAGGAGTCAGGAGTTCTTCTAATCCGGAGAAATATCTGGGTCTTCCAAATATGGTGGGTAAATGAAAAAGAGAAGCGTTTCAGAATTTATTAGATTGGATTAATATGCGTATTGATGGGTGGAGTACCAGATGGTTATCTTAAGGAGGGAAAGAAATTTTTATAAAGTCAGTTTTAGAGGCTATTCCTACTTATGCCATGTCGTGTTTTCTTCTTCCAAAAACTTTTTGCGAGAAGATTGAGAGCAGTTTCACCAGGTTCTGGTGGCAAAAAGGGGCATGCAAAAGAGGAATTCATTGGAGTCAATGGAGATACTTATGTCGTCCAAAAGAGGAATGTGGTTTGGGGTTTAGAAATATGGCACAATTTAAATAGCCCTTCTTTCAAAACAAGGGTGGAGATTGCTTCACTATCCGGAGTCCCTAGTCGCAGAAGTCTTTAAAGCAAAATATTTTTCAGATAGTGATTTTGGCAATTCTCATTGGGGAATTCAAGCTCGTATGTGTGGCGTAGTACTTGGGCATCAAAGAAGTCATTGGAAAAAGGTTTAATTTGGAGAGTGGGTTCGGGTAAAAACATATCAATTTTTACAGATGTATGGATCCCAAATTATGCTAATCGAAGATTAATGCCCGATGGTGTTAATGCGCATTTGGTTAAAGTAGCGGAGTTAATCAACAATAATAAGCGTATTTGGAATAAAGATCTAATAGAGAATACCTTCCCAGTTGCAGAAGCTGACTTCATCCTCCAAATCCCTCTGGCGATGGACGCTCGTGATGATATGCTTGTTAGGAATGACGAACCGTCAGGAGAATTCTTAGTGCGGAGTTCCTATAAACTATTACAAAGCCTCGATCCTATAGCTTACGCTTTACAAAACATCTATAAAGAATTTTACAAGAAGATCTGGCGTACTGACATCCCAGAAAAAATTAAAATTTTTGTTTGGAAAATATCCTGGAACTACCTATCTACCCGAGTTAATCTACATTTCAGAAAATTAGCACCCAACAGTGTGTGTCCTCGGTGTCAGAATGGTGCGAAGACGATGAATCACCTCTTCAGGGAGTGTCCTGTTTCGATGGCAGTTTGGAGGGAGTTAGAAGGGTCGGTTTCTATTTTGCTTCCATTTACAGAGTTTTTGGAATGGCTTACCAAGGTCATGGGTCTCCTTTCTACGGAACAGTCTAGACTCTTTTGCGTAGCGCTCTTGGTCATCTGGGGAGACAGAAACTCTCGGATCCATGACAAGACAAACAGATCAAGTAAGGAGATGGTTAGCTTTGTTCGCAGTTACATAAAGGAACTTGACGGAGTTAAAGTAGAAAATCAGATTACCTCTAATATGAAAACGAAATGGCGAAACCCATTTGGTCCGATAGTTAAAATAAACTTTGATGGGGCTTTTGATGAGCGAACCAAACAGTCGGCATTTGGTATAGTGGCTAGAGATAGTAGTGGGTATGTTCTCATCTCAAGCACATATCTACATCAAGGAGTGGCCTCTCCCTTTGCTGCTGAAGCAATAGCTTGCAGAAAAGCAACCCAAATAGCCATAGAAATGCAGAAAAGGGAAGTTATTATAGAAGGCGACTCTCTGACTATAATAAAGAACTGCAACAAAGGAGTTTTCGACAGATCGTTAACAGGTCCCTATATAAACAACATCCACAGATTAAAATCCAGAGTTACAGGACTAAGTTTTGAGTTTGTTCCAAGATCTGCGAATACTAGCCCATATCTTAGCAACTGAAGCATTGAAGAGGAAGGAAAGGTTTTACCTGACTGATGGAGTTCCTTGCTATGCCGAATCCCAGGTGAAGAACGATAGCGTGCGAGAACCAGATTAGGAAGAAGAAAGATCAAGGTTGAGGAGAGTTTTACCATAAGAGAAATCAACAGACAAAATGAGCTATTAACTCCCCTCGGTATAAGGCATAGCCATTAATGGAGAAACTGACAGATGGGATATGAAGTGATTAGCGAAATGATCTGATTGGGCGTATAGGACGGTGCTATCTTTTTTCAAATTTTTTCTGTTATTCTAGGGTTTTATTTTTCTGGGCCAATTGTTTTCGGGCCTGGTTTTGTTTCTTTCTTATGTGATCTGTTAACTTTTATTTTTAATTAATCAAAGCCCAATTTGTTTCCATAAAAAAAATAGAATCTATAATAAAAATATTAAAATAAAAATTCAATAGAAAAGTCACTAACAATGAGCGAATGCTGACTTGTAATAAAATAATAGGATTCAAAACGGTGTCGTGTTTGGTAAATGGTCAAAAGCAAGACTAGTCTCGAACAAAAGCTACTAAAATGTCAAACACCACTTTAAAAATTTTCCAGCACTTGAGTATTGAGCATTCAACTCCTCTGAAAATGGAAAGTAAAATAAAATTTAAATCATTAATTTACTACGAAATTCGCGTCTTTATCTCCAGTCTCTTTCAATACCTTCCCAACATTTTTTTTTCTCTTTTATTTAATTTCTCTTTCTCGATTGAGAATTTGATGTTCGTTTGACTTTTTTTTTCTGGGTTGATGCTGCTCGATTTCGAAGATACAAAGGAAAACAAGTTTTTTAAGGTTTGGTGGATTTTCTTTTAAGATAAAAAATTGTTTTTGTAAATGGGCTTTTGAAGATTGAGTTTGTGAAAGTTACAAATTGGCTTCTTTTGGCAATTTTGTTTAATTGAGTTTTTAAAGGATTAAGTGTTGGGGATTTAAGTTAATTTGATGATCAAATGATTTTTAATTTGATTGGTTTCAGCTATTTCTAAGCTTCATCTTTGCTTTTGCGTTCTTTGGCATTGGCTAAGTTCAATTTTCTTCAACTTTATGTTCTAAGTGGATAATCTTTTGATTGATTTCTTCGAATTTGAGAGTATCGAATTGTGTTGATCTGTTATTGATTGTATCTGGGGTTTATTCACCTTCACTTTCAATTTCAATTTCAATCCAAATCTTGGTTTTAATTTGGAAATTTAAATCCCTTTTTTTATTTAGCTGTGGTGAGGGTTTATCAAGTTGTAAATTGTTTGATTGATTTCTTCGAATTCGAAAGCATCCAATTGTGTTGATCTGCTCTTGATTGTAATCTACGGTTTATTGAATTTGAATCAAGAAATTTGATTTGGCTGTGGTGAGGCTCTATCGAGTTTATAAACTGTGTGATTGATTTCTTCGTATTCGAAAGCATCGAATAGTGTTGATTTGCTCTTGATTGTTGTATCTGGGGTTTCATTGAATGAATCATGGTTCTAGAAAGTGGATGGTTTAGGTTCTATATATATCGTTTGCTCGATCGAAAGGCTTGGCTTTGATTGTGTAACAAGTTACCTGGTGGTGTTAAGTCGATTGTTTGATCCGTTTTTATTCAGTTTTCTTGTGTGTTCTTGGTTTTGATATGGATGGATGTCAATCCGGGGTCCCGACATATGAAGGAGACCTTCATATTGTTGCTGCAGCTCACCATATTTTCAAGGCATTAGGAGCAACTAAGAATCTTAGTGATGATTTGCGGAAGATCCTTATCGATCTCGACTCTCATTTGTCGATGATAACTTCGAATATAGACAGCACGGGAGGAAGGGGACTTGTTGATGTCGAGGAACGACTCGATCAAGCAGAAAGAAAGATTATGCGGTGGAAAACGGATCCAATGATGATATGGGATTCTGGACCTAAAGAAGCTTCTGACTACCTTGAAGCTGTAGATGAAACTGGGAAATTGGTTGATGGTTTACGAGGGTTATCTGTGCATGAAAATCGGAAGCAGAAGGAAATTCTTCACCGTGCAATGAACATTTTGCAGATGGCAATGTCTAGGCTCGAGGAAGAGCTTATTCATATACTTGTTCGGCATGGGCAACAGTTTGAGCCCAAACACATGTACTCTCGATCTATTCGAAAGGATATTGTGTATGACGAGTCATTTGTTTCAGTTGAGGATGAACCAACCAAGGAAACATCTAGCCGAAGCTGCAGTAATGATGAAAGTGGTGAATGTATTGTAGATTTGGTCCATGCAGATGTAATTCCTGATATCAAGTCCATTGCAAAGGTTATGTTCACTTCAAATTATGGTCCAGAATTTTGTGAAGCTTTCATCAGTGTACAGAAAGAGGCGTTGGAGCAGTACTTTTCCTTTCTTGGAACCGAGAATCTCAGCATTGAAGATGTGCTGAAAATGGAATGGACTTGCTTGAGTAGCAAGATGAATAAATGGACCTGGTCCATGAAGATCATCATCCGAGACTATCTCGCTGGTGAAAAACAGTTATGTGACCAGGTCTTAGGGGGCTTGGGATCTGTTAGTTCATATTGCTTTCTCGAGATCTCAAAGGCAACGATCCTTTGCCTGTTGAACTTCGGTGAAGCCGTAGCAATGGGGCCTCATCGACCTGAAAAGCTGCTTCGTTTGCTTGACATGTACGAAACTTTGGCATGTCTTCTCCGAGACATAGATACATTGTTCTCAGAAGAGGCTGGTTCTTTCATTCAGCTCCAGTTCCATGAACTTTTGGAGAGATTAGGTGAATCTGCAATAGCAGCTTTCGAGGCATTTCGGGTTGCTATTTCTTCAAACGGATCCTTATACCCCTTTGCTGGTGGCGGAGTTCACCCTCTCAATAAATATGTCATGAACTACATTAGGATGTTCCCTGAATATTGCAACACCCTCAATTTGCTTCTCAAGAACCAACATCCCGGTGTTGCAGATCAAGTTACCGAGCCAGATTACAGGCCGGACGCATCTCTTTTGACTTCTTGTCCGATGGCTTATCACCTTCGATCAATCACAAGTTGTTTGGAGTCCAATCTTCATAAAAAATCACAACTATACAAAGATGAGGCTTTAAAACATATTTTCTTGATGAACAACATCCATTACTTGGTGCAAAAGGTTAAGGGCTCAGAACTCCGGCTCTTCTTCGGAGATGAATGGATTCGTAAGCACAACGCAATGTTTCAACAACACGCAATGAACTACGAGAGAGCCACTTGGAGTTCAGTTATTTCTTTCCTCAAAGACAATAACCCAGGTTCGAGTTCCATGTCGAAATCAACCTTCAAAGAAAGGTGCAAGGGCTTTAGCGTTGCTTTCGAGGAGGTATACAAGACCCAGACAAGTTGGTCTATCCCGGATCCACAACTCCGCGAAGACTTGCGGATTTCAACTTCACTTAAAGTAGTCCTCGCGTATCGAACTTTCCTTGGGAGAAACCTTGCTTATACCGACGACAAATGTGTCAAGCATACCGTTGAACACGTGGAAAATTTGCTCTTGGATCTTTTCGGAGGATCGTCGAGATCATTACGCAATTCGCGCAGATGGTGAACATTTAAAAAGGTCTCTTTTTTTTTCTCCCTGATAAAACTCTTGATTGTCATAGATGTAAATGTGATTATATATTTAATAATGTTAGAATACTAGCAATTGGTTCTATGATTGCATATATACAAATGGCTAAGCCTGTGTTTCTTTTAGCTTGAAAAACAACATGCATATATGATCTCATCTCATTCATTCTTGTATTGGGATTTGTTTATTTTTTAATATCAATGTCGAAACCATTTTAAAAGGTTGACTTTTATTTAAAAAAGGAAAATGCATCTCATTCATTCTTGTATTGGGATATGTTTATTTTTTAATGTCAATGTCGAAACCATTTTTTTGAAAGGTCGACTTTTATTTAAAAACGAAAATGGGAGTCGCCACCATTTTTTTTTTTATGAGGTGTGATCGGGTCATCTCGTAATTCGATTGTTTTAAATAAAATGTTTGGTTTACTAAAGCAATATTTTTTAGTCTACAAAAAAATCTAGAAAATGGGTTCGTGAGTTGGTTACGCACGAGTAAGAATTAGCACCTCGTTACGCCAAAATTGGTATCTAATTGATTACTTGATGTCTTTAGTGCCGAGAAATTAGAATTTTGAAAAGAGTTTAAAACACGACCTCACTTTGCATGTTTTTTATTTAAATCATTTAGTTAAATCAAAACTTATGTAAGATGCCTTCTTATTTCAAGATAACGAAAAAAGGTCATGTCTCGTAAATTGAGTCACGACATCTCGAATTCTCGAAAATAAAATTGCTCCCTATTCAATTATTGTTTAAATCTCATGTGTTTTTAGTTTTGAAAGGATTTGGTTATTTAGGTTCAAAGAGAAAATCAAACTCCGTAAGTCAGGGCTGATTTCTCGAATCTCTAAATAAAAACGTTGTCTTGATTTTAAAACTCGTCTTTTTACGCATCGAGTAAAAAAATAATATGACGATTAAAGTGATGTGTTTAGTTTATTCGGTTACAATAAAAAAAGGGCAAACGTGTCTAAACCTAGTGTATGACATAGTAGTAATGAAATAATGCAAAGTGGCTATACGGGTAAAATATCATAATGATGAATAATAAATAAAGGGATTCTATAACTACAATAATGTAATCACAATAATAATAAAAATAGATAAGGTAGCTTAAAATAAAAATGGAAGATGTATGATTAAATGACATGAAAATGCCAAAAATAATAAAAGAAATAATGAAATAATTAAAACAAAAAAATGAACTAATAATGACGACATGGTAAAAATGTACAAATATGAAAAATATAAAATTTTAAAATAAATAATAAATAAATAACTAAGTAACTAAAAATAAAAAGACTCATGAAAGGCTAAAATTACGATAATAAATAAATAAATGAATGAGTAAATAATAATAAAATAAAAAATTTCATGAAAGGCTAAGATTGCAATAATAAATAAGTAAATACTAATAAAATAAAAAAAAAATTATGAAAGGTTGAAATTAAATAAATGAATAAGTACATAATAATAAAATGTAAAATTTCGTGAAAGGTTAAACTTAAATAAATAAAAAAATTAAATAAGAATTTAAAAAATTGAGAATCTAAATTGTAATAAATGAATAAATAAATAAGGACTAAATAGAAATTAAAATGAAATTTAAGGGGATAAATTGTAAATAAAAAAAGTAGAATAAGGGACTAAAACCGAATGCGAGAAAAAGAGTAGGGATTAGGGAAATTATTCCCATATCCCCCTAAACGCACCATTCCAAGGGATCAATTGACTAGAGGACCAAAATAAAAAACAATAAAATTAAGTGGATAATTTTTTAAAAAAAATGAAAATAGGACCAGATTGAAAAGCCTTTAAAAGCGGAAGGATCGAAAGCATAAATATCCCCTCCAGACGAAAACACGCAGATCCTAGGGGATGGATCGGGTCGGGTTGGTTCGAACTTTGAAATGACGCCGTTTTGGGGCTTCTGAGCACCAACCAAAACGGCGTCGTTTAACTACCTCTATATAAATCAATTTTTTTTAAAAAAAAATCTCATTCTGCTTGAAATTAAAAAAAAAAAAACTTTAGAGCCCTTTCTTTTTCTCTCAAACACACCCCATGTCCGGCCTAGGGAGCCACCGTGCTCCGCCGACAGCCATCAATCGTCGGCGATGGGCTTCGCGTTGCCCGGTGGCCGAAAAATGTAAAAAGAAAAAACCTTTTTTAGCCTTTTGACTCCCCGAAACCCGGCAAATGTCTTTAAAAATAAAAAAAAAAAGAATAAAAAAAAATTGGTTTTCCTTCCTCACATCGCACGTCCTTAGAGTCCTTCTGCACCGAAGCCTAGACGAAAACCAAATGAGTTCGACGGCTTTCGGGATTGGGAAAGCCCCTCGACGACGGCATGAAAGGGAAGACAGGTAAACAGTTTTGTGTTTTTTTTTATTTGTTTTCGAATATAAAAAAAAAACAAATAACCTTCTTTTTCTTTGTTTCAAGATTGAATTTGATTCATTTTTTATTACTTTTTTGTATTTTTTTCTCCTTTTTTTTCAAAAAAGAACCCCCTTTTACAATCAGTTTTCAGGATTTTATAACTGAATTTACATATTGTTTTTTTACTGTTTTACTACTATTTCCTTTCACTGTTTCTTGCATGTGGTTTATGTCATTTTCCTTTCCTTTTTGCAGATGTCGTGGAAGTCAACGGAGGGGACAGACGCGCGTCAAGCCTAGGGTGGCGTGCGCACTGCGGAGGCACGAGGTGTGGGTGCGGCGCACCAAGGAGGCTAGGTTTTTTTATTATTATTATTACTAAAGATGTTTAGGTTTTTGGGTCATTTGGGCTATTAGGGTTTTTTATTTATTTGGGCCATTGGGTCATATTGTAAATGAATTGCTTTCTGACTTGGACTTTATTTTTTGATTTAATTTTTGTTTTATTTGTTTGTAATATGGGCCCGGGTGAAATTAGGCCTCTACAGTCAATATGCTTTTTATACTACACATCTACGTTGTGTTACTTGGGCTCAGCTGTGAGTGTCGGATATATGTATATCTTTGACATGAATATATTTAATAATTTATGAGTTTTTCATGCATTAGAGGGTCTTCATCAGGGACGAAGCCAGAAAATTGCTTTAGGAGATTAGAGATGATCGAAAATTATTAAGGGATAAAGTGTAATTTTATCATTATATTAACATAGAATTTCATAAAAATTTAATGACTAAATGGTAAATCTACTATTTTTGGGGACCAAGGTCACTTCTTGCCTCTTTTTGTCTTGGTTCCTGGTTCATATTCATGTTCAAATATACGATGGAAATAAGAAGAGTATATCTGTATATATTTCAGTGTTGATGAAGGTAATTTGCAGCCGCGGACGGTAATGGGAGCCAAGGAGCGCTATTGGCCAAATTTTTAAAATTTCTTATTATGCCTCTAAATTTTTTTTTAAATTTTTATTTAGAACCCTTCAAAAATTTAAAATTTCTCATTAAATCTTTAAAAGTTTTGAAAATTTTAATTAAACCTCTTAATAATTTTTTTTCTAAAAACTCATTAAAATTTTCAAAATTTCTAATCAAACCTCTGAAAGTTTATGCCAAGAACCGCCACTAATAATTTTGAAGCTTTCTTACTTTTTCTTTTTGACTGCTTTTTAATTTGGGGCAGGACGCCATTGATACCACTTAGCTGCTTTAGGTTTAAGGAAAGAGTGAAAGCACCATGTGATGCTGATGCTGAAAGGCATTGGATCTTTTTAGATTAAAAGCAGTTGACATGGAGATATTTAGTTTTCATCAATGAGAAGAAAAAAAAAGGACCTTCATACTTAAGGTGTTAATGTGCATGTGCAATATGCTAGTTCTTGTTCAACTGTTAGCTGCAAATACCAGCTATACCAGCTTCGTTCATACTCGAAATATGAGCATAATTCAAGGAGCCTCCAAAATTTTGTATTGTCCTACGAAAGTATTGAAATTTCTATTAGACCCTCCAAATGTTTCCGGAAATCTTCATTAATCCATTCAAAATTTTAGTTGAAACCTCAAAATTTTCAAAATTCCATATCAAGCTTCCTAAAATTTTAAACAGCCCCTCAAACACAAATTTTGTCTAAAATAACTGTCCAAATCTATGTAAGTGGGCACATTCTTTTTTTCAATTTTTTTGAAAAGAAAAATAACAAGCTAAACTATGTTTGAATATAATTGAACTATACAAATTTTGTTTGTGTTTGATTCATTTAATAAACAAGTCACAATTATTTATGTTTGTTTTTTTTAAACTTGATAAATACACATAAACAAATAAAAATAAAATAATTATCGAGCATTATGTTTATGTAAGACCTTGATTGCAAACCAAATTCTGTTGCGTTGTGAGGTTAGATTGTGTACTATAACTAATGCATGCATACAAATACAATAATTTTTGTTGGTAGAATTGAGGGTCTTTAACAATTGGCTGACAGCTGATCGTAGTGGCTGGTTTGATTAATTGATTCTATTAATTATTTATTTAAATGTAATTAGTAAAATTTAACTGATAATTAAAAGTTGATATATATAAAATGACAAATAAAATTATGACACATTTTATTATTAAGTATTTATTTGTTTGCATGAAAATAAAAATGAAGTAACACGAAAGAAAAAATTAATTGATATTTTGACACCTCTATTAGATTTGAGACCATATGACGTCAATGTTTTAAGATTAAATTTTCAAAGGAACAAGGGTTTTAAAGATATAATATAGTTAATTGTATTAACCGTTTGAACTATATAATATAATACTAAGTATGGTCCAATTAAATTATAAGAATTAAATGATCAAATCCTAGAATTTTTCCTTTTTCTATTATTCATAAAATTAGCCAATTTGGATCCACATTTCCAATCATCTCTCAAATATTTTCCCGTCGAGAACAACAGATTTATCAATGGCTTCCAAAGCAAGCAGCTCCATTTCCCAAACCTTGAAACGATACATCAAGAAGCCATGGGAGGTAACCGGACCTTGCGCCGACCTAGAGTACAAAAATGCTTTGCCCAAGGCCACGGAGTATCGTATTCGCTGCCCGGCCACCACTTTGCAAAAGCCCATTGTCCCCACTTCCGACCCCGAAACCGTCTTCGACATCAAGTATTAAGCCCGTGATCAACGCCGCAACCGCCCCCCGATCCGCAGCACCGTCTTGAAGATAGCCGACGTTGAGAAAATGATGAAAGAGAAGACGTTCGATGTCAACGATTTCCCTAAGGTTTACTTGACTGCTAAAGTTGAAGAAGATGAAAATGCCGTAGGTGGAGGCTACCAGAAATAGGTCAGATTATCGAATTTCTTAAAACTTGAGGCTTAATTTAGTCACTCGTGACTTTCTAAGATTTCGGTTTTAGTTTTTCTATGTAGTTTGATGTTTTAAAGAACTGGGCATTGTTTTTTTCTTTTTTTTTGATTGAGATGTGTTGATTGGTTTCTCACTATCGGTTATTGAAATCCTTTAAAATTATTGTTATTAATTTTTAGTTGGAGGATTAATTTAGCTACTTGAGATGTTTTAAGATGTGGGTATTTGGTTTTTTAAGGAACTTTTATGTTTTAAAGATTTGGGTATGGTTACTTTTCTATTTTTGAGATACAGTGATTGGTTTTTCTCTATTGGCATGTGTGGTTTGGGTTGAATTTTATCCAAGCTTAATTATGAGTTACAATCTATGTTGCTCGGAGCCTTCTTTTTCATGAAATACCCATATCCAACACATGGATATGGGGATATGACTTCAAAAGATACATACCCATGCTGGATACATACAGTATACACACTCGAGTTCAAGTAACATAGGTTACTATATGATCATGTAGAAGTGAAGATATTGGAACTAGATTACTTCTAAGATTAACGATGAATGTGGTTTTAGAAGGTTTTCCTAATTTATTAGGTTCAAGAATGTTTCGTTTTGATGGGATTATGAACATCATGAGATTTTAAATGTTGGTATATGGATCTTAAAGTTTGAAGGTATACTTCTATGGGAATTTTTTTGTTGCTTCGATGCACTAGAGGTTGTTGACAGTGCATTCCTTCTTTCTTAGCATAGGTCTTTCCTGGTATTTTTTTTCTATCCTGATTTCTTGGCAAATAGTGGTTTTGGCTGATAACATCAATCAATCGTCGTGGGATTGAGTGGAAGGAAGCTAGGAAATAATGTAATCTTTGGGAAAGAATTGTTTGACTCATCAAGCACTATTTGTTACTTTTATATTGTCAAACCTTGGTTTATATGCATGTTGTGTTTCAGACAATTCTTTTATCTTTTGCTTCTAATTTGCATTAACTTGTGCATCAAGTGCTGCAAAATTTATATTCCCATAGCATTCCTTGGTTCCAAAGGTGGTTATCCTGCCTGCGGTTTTTAGTGTAGAACAAGGTTCTTGAACTTGGATTTGCTGGAAAAGCTGGTTAGGTGTTAGTCGTAAATCTTGGGGGTCGAATTAAGAATTCCATGATTCAACCAGAGACGTTGAGTATGTTGCTTCACTTACTCTAGGGTAACTCATGTCTCGATTAAGCAGTCATGAGTCATTTTACATAGTCGAGGGTCCTGTTTTGGCATTGTTTACTGTAGAGGGCAGTTTGTGAGCTTCCCATTTTCTATTGAAACCAGGGACCGAAAAGTCAGTGAGAGATAGCAATAAGATGCATTTATTTCTAGGTTAATTCAGTGTCTTGTGGATGCTGTCTATGAGGTAGTTAGACTTGGTCCTTAGGGGATCTGTTGGGTCCTTTAAAAAGACTCGATCTGAGGGCACAAACAGTGAATCTTTGTTGCTATAAACTTGTTAGATCCCACGGCCAGCTCTCATCTCTGAACTTTTGATGCTAGCAGTAAAGGTTATAGATTCTGCTGCATGATCTTATGGTTTTCATTTCTATCGTGTTTGGTGGATGATTCATGTGTTCATTTTGGAATTGTATACCAACCATATTCTACTAGTCTAGTATTTGCTTGGTAGCCACATTCTTGAATTGTTTTATTTTTCAACCGGTGTTAGATTGGAAGAATGGGGCCATTCAAGATATCCAAACGTGCTAGATTTTGTCGCCAATTTTCAAATTTGTTTGTAATATCAACGTAGATTCATATTTGAACCTTATGAAAAGGGACCTCACTTTTTTCTCTGCTTACGAAGGATAGGATCCTAAAGGATTGATAGAGCAGAGTGATGCAATATGGTCCATATAGTTTGATTTCATGTAGTTGGGAAAAGCTCGTTTATGTTCAACTATGTTACTCAGACTCAAATGTGAGTGTCGGTCATAGGTATGCATCTATTATGAGTATGTTCAAATGTTTTCAAGATTTTCATGTAGTTGGAAACGGCTTGGCTATAGTCAGATTTCTTGTAGTAAAAAAAGGCTCAGTTATGTTAATCTATGTTATTCAGACTCAAATGTGAGAGTCGGTCATAGATATGCGTCTATTATGAGTATGTTCAAATGTTTTCAAGATTTTCATGTATTTGGAGGGTCATTATAGGATTATATTCCTATAACCATGTCTAGATATGTGCTGGACATGGGCTCTTCATAAAAATGAAAAGTCCGAGCAAAGTAGAATTGTTAATGATATGTATTTACTGACTTTAAAAATGTTTTTTGGCATGTGAGCAGGCCTATGGAACCTGTGGAAATTTAGTATGCACCAGTTTCCTTACGTTCGCTGTCTTGCTGTGAACAAATGCCGGCCATCTTAACAGTTTCTTGAGACTCTTGAAAATTAGAGGATGCAGTGTCCAACATGAAAAAGCGTAGGTCCCTTTTATGTATAAATCCAATATTCAACTGCATGAATGATGTAATTGGATTTGAAGCTTGTATGCTTTTCTGATCATCATGCATAATAAGTTTTCACAAATTCACAAAGTATCTGAATTCAAGTTATATTTCTGGATTTTGCTGAATGCCAGAAGCATTGTTGAAATTAAACCCCAACCGACCAAACCGATCCAGTATGCAAGATGAGCCAGCACATTAACTGTATCCTAGAAAACCGAAAAAACAAACCGATCTGGTACGTCATATGAGACTGCTTGAAAGTTTAAATAATTTGATTATCAATCTTCTGGAATTTATAGTGCAACAAGTGATGGGCTTGCACTATCTTCTTGGTTAAACTATGTTGGAAGCCACTCAGCTATTAGTAAATTTTTTTATCACTCAATTAAGAAAATTGTGAAATGATCATTTAATTATTTGATTTTATTTTTCTTTTTTGTCATCGATCTTTAGATTATTAAAGGAAAGATGATATGTCAACTTTTAAAATTGACAAAATAACAAGTTTAATACTCAAAATTTAAATATTGTGTCATTTTAATTTTAATTTAAAAAATAATTTAGCATTCAACATATATACATTGTATAATTTGGTCATTGTGCAATTTTGTTTCTTTTGTGACCTTTTTACTTAAAAAGCTCGAAAGACAATTTATCAGTTAAATTTGATAAAAAGCATGTCAAAAATAGAAACATCCCAAAACTCAAGATTATAATTTTTGTCTTTTCTCATGATATGTCGGTTATCTATCGTTGGACTAATTTTTTTTAAAAATATACCAACATTGAGGGTAAATTTTTATAAAATTAAGACTAAATTGATTAAATTGACACAGTATGTAAATATTGAAAGCTAAATTTATTATAATGCCAACTATAAAAGTTGTCACATTATCTTGTCATTAATAATGTAACGATTAGTGATCAAAAAAGAAAAAGTTAAATAATTAAGTGATCATTTTGAAAATTTTCATAATTGAGTGACCAAAAAAGAAAATTACTAATATTGGAGTCACTACTATGTAGTTGACCTTTTTTTTTCTGACAAAGAATAAAAAGAAGACGCTTAAAACATGATGAGTTTATATATAAAAGATGTCGTTTTTTTTTTCTTACATACATATGTATAAACGTATAGTGTCATAATCTGAGAAAATGTAACATTTTTATGATGTAACAAATGACTGCAGTTCTTAATCTTATCCATGAAATTATTAAGCTTTCATGCAAAAATTCAAAAAAAAATAAAATTCAGAACAGATGAAGAACTCAATGGTGAATGAAAAAGAAAACAACCAGACATTTTTTGCAAACAGTTTTTACTTGGAAAATAACTGACGTCTCCTTCGTTGTTGTTGTTGTTGCTGCTGCTTGGCTCGTAAGGTAACCCCTTCACCGATCACGATCTCATTGACTAAATCCTTAAAGACCAACCTTTCAACATCGAGAACCACCCCAGATATCTCACCATTGAAATTTGTCCAGCTTTCAGATCTACGTGTTACATCTTCCCGCAATATGTTTTTCAGACCATCCTCTTCCTCCATGTTGTTGTCTGATTCCTTCGGTTGAAGTTGCTCTATCTCCATGCATAGTTCCTTTAGAATCTTTTGTGCATTGAGGGTCTTCGTTGTGAGCTTTCCAGGATTTAACCGAGGCTCTGGAGAAGCTCCGACTTGAGCCAACTTTCCAACAAGAATCTCATTAACAGAATCAAATATAAGCTTCCGATGCAACTTCTCGTGATCCGGCTTTGATAGCAAAGAGCTTGCTTTGGTTTGTTCCAAAACTAAGAATAGTTCTGGGTTGATAGGATGGCCTGATGGATGGAGTTGAAATGTTGTCAAGCCAGAACTGAGGTCTCTTAGTAGAAGGCCAGAGGCTAATAATATCTCAGAAATGTATCGATGATCTGGATTCGTATTCTCACAAAGTGATGCAATGTAATCTGTACTAGCTTCATCATGAGTGGAGTTTAGTCTTCGAAGTTTTTGGACCAAATGCTCGATCTTCTGAAGTTTCTTGCGATTAATCTCCGAGACAAGACCAGACCCCGTGTTGTCTGATAAGCAGTTATCCGCGGGGTTCCATTGCTCTTCTTTGCGACCGTCATTGAAAACTTCAGCAACATCACCTGATATGAAGGATAATCAAGTGAGTTGAGGGAAGTTTTGGTTTATAACTGGTACAAGACTCAAAAGCTAACCAAATTATATCAATGGCCTCGGTTTATACATCCCAAAACAACTTTGATTTCTCGAATATAACCTAGAGACACAAGATTTTGCATTGGAAAATACCGGTATTATGCGGTTGGGAAGGGGTATGAATGCTTAAAAGTTACTCGGGATCGCTCCATTACAACAATAGCAATGGTGGCAATTGCAATGAAAGATGACATAATTTCCATAGCCTAAGAAATATATGTGCAATGTGAATTGTAAATTTTGTAGAAAAGGTTACCGGGATAAGCAAAAACGGTTGCATCTTCGTTTAACTCAGAACGGTTTATATTGAAATTAAGTATCTTAGAAACCAGTAAGCATTACCTTCTGGGGCATTCAATATCTGCCTTACTGGAGATGGCGCATCATCTCGATATATTGAAGTGTCAAGAACGGAAACTGGACTAGGTTGTTCCGGAGTAACCATAGCAAGTTCTGCCACTGATCCATCCTCGACCAGTCTTGGCGTTGATTTCTGACAAAAACCGAACACGACATTGTAAGATAACCGCAAAGAACAATTGGATGAATGGTCAAGACTGAAGAACAATATCACCTACTTTCTGCATTATGCCCGAAACTGAGTACTTGGTTGCATTCATGGATGGACTTTGAATACAATTGGTCTCGATAGATCGTTCACGACTGGTGACTTCCATATCTAACTTCGACTCCAAGGTGAGATTGCTGTCTGATTGCAAAGAAATGTCATCTCCTTGGTGACTCGAAGTCCACGATTCAGAACTTACCTGACTCAACTGGTCGTCACATTGATGCGTGTTGTGAGATTTTGATCTACGTTTACCGCTAGGGGAGCCTGACTCCAATGGATGCCTGTTGGATTGCCTTCGAAGTTTGCTTGGATCAGATGGTGGAGTGGGTGGACGAGATCGTCGGTCCAACTCAAGCTTCTTTTGCTGCAGTCTCGGGCTCACTGATCCTCCTGAACTCTTTACTGAACTTGCAGTCCTTTCTTTTGGAGGTTTCGTTGAAGACTGTATGGTTCCGAGATTCCTACTACTAGCTCTCTTATTAGTAGAGCCGGCAACGGAAGTGCTTTGACTGTTTCGAGAAGTATGATCTCTAGCCGGTCGATTACTTATCGAACCTCGTTTGTTATCTACAGATGCCCCATTCTGAATCTTCGGGAGACTTGAGATGTCATCTATGGGAACTACAGTTGAAGCATGCATACTAACTTGCTCAACAAGTTTTGCTGGTTTCATGATCACAATAGGTGATTCATATGTTCCAATAGAATCTGAACCCCGTTGGCTTTGCTGACCTCTCGGATGCTGACCGGGGCTCGTGCATTTCGGTTCATAGTCTCTTTGAGACACCAAGTTCGCAGCTTGTTCTTCTTTCCCGGTCTCAAGTAGTCCCTTTGCTTGCATTGCTTCAAGTATCTGTTTAAGAGCTCTGAGATCCTTTCCTGAGTGTCTAAACTCGAGATCTTTCAATCTTTTCTCGATCTCACTATAAACCGAATGGGAACAATTCGGAGGCTTGGGTGGAACCTTTACATGTTTAAGAGGTTGTTTCTGAGTACCTCGACTTCCATCCGCATGTCTCCACGGTGCTGGCTCGATAGGGAACCTTGAACTCAAAATAGGCTTCATGATCATATCGGAATTTTTCCACCGCGGTGATGTTGGGTCTTTTAATGAGCTTCTTGTTCCGTTAGAAGTTCGGGTTGGCCGGTTCAGATCATTTGCTCTTAGTGGCTGCAAGAAAGGATTGTTATCTTCAACTGTGCAGGTATTCATTACGCCCGAGGAATGATCCGGCAGTGGTTCCAAGCCCATCAGCTTGGCTACTATATTTGCAGGGCGTGACTGGGATCCCGGAGATTGCGGTGGAATGTTCGAGTTGCCACTATTATGAAAACTTTTAGTAAGGTTCTTTGAACCCTTCATTGACCATTCTCTACTATCCAAAGAAAGTCTCGATTGCTCTTTAAGCTTTGGTGTCGATTTGAAGGTGTCTTGTGATTCAAATGATAAACGATTAATCTCCCTTCCATCGTAAGAAAATCGAGGAGTGTCCCTTGACGTCGAATTCCACAAGCCGTTTGCTTCACATGATGATCTTTGAAGTTGTCTAGCTTCATTATTGTAGTACCAAGGTGCTTCCTGAAGTTTAGCAAGAACTCTAAGAGACTCCTTAAGATCAGCGGACGACATGTTTTTCTTTCCATTAGTCCTGACACCGTAAGACCCATCCACCGATTTCAGAACCTGAAATGGCCTTGGAGAATCTCTATGTTTCACAGTACTGCCCAATATGTCCTCTCTTGTCGTTTTAACCAATAGTCCTCTAGCTTCTCGGTACATCGAGTCCTTGACCACATCTCGAAGATCAAGGCATTGTGACCCTAAATGTGGAGAAGTACTCGGTTGGTTCATCATTGCATCCCTAGACGGAGTTTCGGGAAAAAGCATTCTGTCAAAGGATGAGGCCTCTTGCTGAGCTATCTTGTTACAATCAAGTGATGACATGGAAGATGAACATGATGACGAAAACGAGGCTCGTGAAGACTCCGTAGAGATTCTTTGTTTCTCATTCACAGTTCTGTCTATATTCATTTCCTGGAAACCGAAAGACCATAAAGCACAGATTTCAGCAACAATTGAAGCAATGTACTGACCACAAACACAGAGCAAATTTCCAGGAACGTACCGGTGATACGTGTCGATGGTACAGATTATTCGAGTCACCTTCTAGGGCTCCATTGTTTGTCCTGGAATTACCTGTAAACGAGTGAAAAGATTAGCTTGTTCTTTAGACTGCACTCACAAAAGAACAAGATTGTACTCGAAATGGAAAATGGAAACTATGATTCGAGAAAATTAAGGAACCAGAAACTCCAATTCTAACATCTACATAAAACTCTTACAATAACAGTTCCAGATAACAACACAAGTTCCAACAGTTTGAATTGAATTCCACCTACATTCATCAATTTACAGATAGACAGCAGTTCAAAATCAATACAACCCATTGGAGCATAGTTCTCTCGGTATGTAGTAATACACGAATGTACATCGATCATAAAGTACATTCATAATTTTTTTTCCATTAAAACATACAACCTAACATTAAATTCAAACAGGAACATAACAGAGATGATATTAATGCTCACAGATGAAATCATTTATTTTTCGAAAGGCATCGACACGAAAAATATGCATGTACCTGCAGCAGGAAGTTTCCGATGGTTCAGGCGCTTTGCCGTTATCATATGGTGACGGTCAAAGATCTGAAAAATCCCGGTCATGCACCCGATTTGCTTCTGTAAATCCGGGTTTTCATCGGCCAAGGAATGAAGCAACTTTGCAGCCATCTTTAATTCTCCCTTTCAACTAATCGAACCTTATAAAACAAAAAACTCCTATAATTCTCATCAACCTTTTTTCAAACACTTGAATTGCAATAATCTTTTTTACTCTTTCACCATTAATGTTCTATCAGATGCCTAACCAAAACTCATCAATTCACACTTCACGTGTCCAAATTTCAGACACAGATTATAGTTTAATCCCAAAAAAGAACACTGTACACACAAAGTTCCTTACAAGTTTATTGACTTTGCCATGAAAATCCTCCAAAGCTCACTCAAACCTTTTTTTTTTTTTTTATCAGCAACCAAACAAAACTGCAAGAAAGAACAGAGAAAAAAAAAAGGAAACTTACACATGAAACTATATATCTCTAATGGATATATAATATATAAAAAAAAACGTACCTTATGGAAACTTCACAGACAATGGCTTGTGTGTGGTATCTTATAATACAACCAAAAAGAAAAGAAGAAAAGAAGGGACCCCAAATACCCCATTTGCACAAATATATACGCACACAATAAAATCCAACAATTTGTATAGCAATACTACAATTTCATCTGTAAGAAAACTAAAAATTAATGTACAGAAACTGTAAAAAGGAATATATCCTCAGATCCAAGAAGGATAAATAAAATTTAACATATATATATATATAAAAATGTGTGTCCCTATGACAAACCCAGAAGTGAAAGGAAGGTTTGTTATTATGCCACCATGTCAAGATCACATTCTGGTCAATCATACCCAATTAAAAAATGCATATATATATATATATATATGTATGTATATTCCCTTTTGTGTGTGTGTGAGGTCAGAGGAGAAGAAGTAGACCATACCAAAACCATTATTAAAAAAAAGTAAAGTTTTTATCTTAAAATAAAAGATAATGTGCTTAAGATTTTCAGGTAAATTATATTTTATAAAGTTATTACACTGTTAATAAGTTTATGTTATTTTTAAAAAATTATAAAATAATTATTGAAAAATTGTTGTTATATAGTTTTATTTGTACACGCAATTAGATAAATAGTTGCATCATTCTAGTAGTTTGAGTTTGTTATTCTATGGTCGTTATCTCTTTGTTAAAGATTATGTGCATAAATATTCATTGGGTTGTATTGATGAAGTATGAATGAAAGATACATTTTTTTGGTAAAGATTCTATTACACACCGCTTGAATCAATCGAAAGTTTTTTTTTTCTCTTCTATTTTATAGTTTAGTTTTTTTATGAAATAATTTTAAACGTTATGAATCTACGAACCAAAATCGGGTAGTTTTCTTTTTCGATCTCTAACACTAATCATCAGGTTAATTTGATCTAAAATATGTTTTTTTACTCATCGATAGGTATACTGATCATCAAATCTTTCAGTGATCATTTTTTAATTTTTTGAAATTAAATAATCAAAATATAAACTTACTAATGGTTTAATGATATTAAGTTGTAGTTTACTTTTGTTTGTTTGATAATATAAAGTAAATTGAAGATTAACAATATTAGAAAAAAAATAATAAAAACTGAAATTTAATATCAAATAAATATGATATATAATAAATAGATGAACATGATATAAATAAAGGGGGATTGAAAATGTGATTGCTTTTGGGGGGATTAAATGTAGGGTCTTACAATACACAGCCATGTGAGAAGGGCATGTGAGTGGGTCTAGACCTGTCTCTGTGCATTGCCATGTGATTCTGTCAGGATACATACATATAATAAAGAAATTCAAACCAAATGAAAAAGAAGGGATAGATTGGGATGGCAGCGGCATTTCTTTGGGATAAACTCAACATTCAGTCTTTGAATTTTGTAACTTTTCTCATTTTAGTCCCTAAATTTTGGGTTTTTTTTTTTTTTAAGATTTTATATGATCTTTAAAAGAAATTATAAAAATTAAAAAAGAGCATTTTAATAAATAGGTGGAGTGGATTTTACTTAAATTCATGCAACCTAATTAACTTGATAATTGGACATTCTAGTTTGAAATGTGTTTTTCTTTTTCATGTAATAAAATCCAAGTTGCATAAGTGGAATTAGGCAAACCAAAACATATTTTATGTTCTAGAAAATAGGAAAAGAATAACATGATCTTTTGGACATTCTTGTATTGTCTTTTGCATCTTTGCCAACTCAAAAACGATCATAACAAAAGAGAAAAAAAATTAAATTTTAAACAAAAAAAAATCACTTTAAACGAGATTTTTTTTATTTTTAATTCGTGTTAGATAATTTTTAATATATTTATATAATTATTTCGTATACAATTTATTTTTATATAACTTCTCATATTTAATAGCTTTAAGTCGAGTTAAAGCTCAAATTTAATATATATATATATATTTATTTAATTCTCTCAATTAATGTATTTATTGTTTGTGTTAATTAATATTTTCGTTAAACATTTAAAATTGAAGTAGTTGTACCATAAAATAAAATAAGAAAATCCAATAACATAAGGTGGCAACATCACCATACATGGAGGCCACTATGTCCTACAATTTTTTTAATATAAAATTTTATTCATTAACATTAATTTGACAAAATAAATAAAGTAATCAATTATACGTACATACATGCATACATACATACATACATACATACATATAGTGGCGGAATCTGATATTGTTTAGGAGACCAAAATTAAATTGTATATTTTACAATAGTAAAAATGTAATTTTATCATTCTAATATCTTATATCTATAATTTTAAAAAATTAAATTAATTTCTTTTATTTTTAAAAATGTTAAAATGTAATTTAACTATTATTATAAATGACTTAAATTAAAATTTTATCATTTTAGGGGAATCATGGCCCTGATCTCCACTAAATTCCACCGCTGCATGCATACATAGGCAAAAAGATCTAACTATTGGGAAATTTCATTAGGGGAAATGTATTATTTACTAATTATCTTATAAAGTTTTAGCTATTTAATTTGTTCATATTAAATATGATTTAAATAATTTTTTACTTAATTTAAATTCATTATATATTTAAAAATTTTTTTAAATAATTACAAAACAATAATATTAATAATTATATAAATTTCAAACCAATTTAAATTAAAATTTATAAAAATAAATAAATAAATTTGAATCACTACCTAACTTGATTCATAAAATGTTCTATTAATTGCCAAAATCTCATAATGACAAATTTTTAGTAAAAGCTAAAAATGAAAATAGTAAATTCCTTAGGCATGGCTGCTGTGCCCAAAATGTTTCTTTTTTACTTCTTTTTTTCTTACTTTTTTTTTTTAAATATTGTTAGAGTTTTGCGACCCGAATCTCGTTTGATCTAGTCTGAAAAGTTTGAGGTACAACTCACTTGTTAAAGAAATAAAATAGAGAGGCAAAATTGATTATTTGTGGAGGTGGAGGTCCGAGGCCGTAACCCACCACATATCCTCATTCACCACTAATCTCGACCTACCTCACGGTACGAACTTTGCCGCACAAGTTAAATCTGTATATAATTATATTTCTTTTATTAGACATTGATTAAAAAAAAGGGACCGTTTAACCCTTAAAAACTGTGCATAACTAAAAATCTCTCATATTCTTGTTTTTCAACATTAATGAATTTATTTTCTTCTACTTGTGGTTTTTCTCAGTAAGAGCTTTTCACGTAAAATCTCTATGTTCTTATTTTTCTTTTTTATTGCTTTGCGATCATTTCTACTGTCATTATCGACGTATAATATAACAAACATTTTTTTTTGAATGAAAGATTAAAAATATAAGTGAACATTTTTTGTTTTAATATTTTCTCTTTTAATTTTCAAATTAATTTTTAAAAATTTATTTTCATTAAAATAATTGCAAAATTTCAATAACCAAAATCATCATAACATCAATATTAATAATGAAAAATATTTTATATTTTTATATTTATTTAAATAAAAACATTTCTTATTATTTACTTAATCCACCCTATTTATTTCCTTGATTATCACAATTTTATCCATCTTATCTCAACCAAACTCATCATTTCTACACATAACCAAACAAATTTGGAATCAAAACCTTCAAATTTATCAATCAATAATAATTTGATTAGGGTTTTTTTTAATTGGTGCTTATAGCCCTAATTAAGGATGATATATAATTAGTATTTTTTTACATTTAATGAATTAAAACAAAAGTGTAATTATATATTGTTTTTTTCTTTGACATCATACAAAAAATATATATATATATATATATTTATAAGAATAATGAGTTTATAATCAATAATTGAGTGGACTAAAAAATAAAGATCTCTCATGTTATAGGCCAAAAAAAATTAAAGGATATATATATATATATATATATATATTAAGGTCCATTGTTATTTTTAATCCTTGATAAAGTTTTGAAATTGACAAGAGGTTGTGGATTTTATCTTAGGTTTGCAACTAAAGTGACTTTTGATTGGAAAAAAAATATTACTTCTTCTTATTAATAATAAAATATGAAAAATATATTTATTATTAAATAGTAATTTAGCTCAAAAATATTTAAATTACAAATCATTTTATTAAAAAAACCATCTAGATAGATATAATTTATTAAATGTATAATGATAAATTTAGTCCTTGACGTTTATTTTTTTATCAAATTGACCAATTTTTTTAGATAAATGTATCCTTTAGTATTTCAAAAAGAGTGAAATCGTTTTTTTTTTTTTAATGAAAATGTAGACTAAAACATTGTTTTATTAACCATGTTAGTGTAACAATTAGTCCACATGTAGTTCATCTTAATATGACACTACTTATTATATGCCACAACAATAAACAATTTTAAATTATATAAATATTTTAAAAAATCAAAATAAAAAAAAGTTCATAAAAAAATTTAAAAAGTATGAAGCATATGTGGGCTAAAAATTTAAAGTTTTAATTAGTTTTTTCGTTAAAAATACAATAATTGGACACTTTTGATAAGTTGATGATGAATCACTATTATTTTTAAAAGGTCGAAGATTAAGACGAAATTGAAATAAATATAAATATTGAAAGTTCTTAGATTGATATAGTAAATACCATAATTTCATGCTAATGATTTACTTAAAAAAGGTATGAAATAATTACTTAAAAATACAGCTTTTTTTTTTTATCCATCTTTTCAACCATTCAACATTTTGTTGTTTCACATGTCATCAAGATTCTATAATCATACGATGTGTGAGGGGTTGATTTTATTATTTTATTTTTTCCCATTTCAATTATAAGTTTCATAGAAGATCATTAATTGTATTTTGCCTATTTTATTAAAAAATGGTAAATTAATCATTATACGTTAGATCAAAAAGTAAATTGGTCATTTTTATTATCAAGTGCTAATGTGGTTAATGGAGTAACCAAATAGGGACACTTGACATGCCATGTGTAACTCATACTAATATGTAGAGACCAATTCAAGCAAAATAGACAAAATTTTTAGCAGACAGTGAAATGAATGGAATTTTTGATGTAGATGGAATAATTCAAGCAATCAAATAGTAAATATGTCACCACTTAACAATAGAAATTAATGAAATTTTTAATAGAAAGGCTATTTTAGTAATTAATCTAATGTGCATGACTAATTTATCCATTTTTGAATAAATAGAATAAAATGTAATTTAATATCCTAATATAAATATATCCATAATACTTTTACCGAAGGTTAAATAGAAAACAATGGCCATGTGAACTAATTATCAAAATTACCATCAATAATCAATAAGATTTAATGGGCTTTTTAATAACTGTATATTGGGCCCAATTTATGAGTTATTAAGGTGGGGCCCAAATTAGAGGGTTGGTGTGGGGTAATGAGATTTGTGATTATTTTAAGCAAAGATAGTCAACTACTCAATTTAAAACAGGTTACACGGCACATGGAACCTGCTCTTTTGCTAAATGTAGCAAATATCTCTCCCTATATATTATTTTGAAGAGGTGGAGATTTAATTATAAAATTTTAAGGGGTTAAAATTATTATTATTTATGTTAATTAAATAATTTATTATTATCAGGGGTTAAGATTATGGGGCCAAAATCTCTTCCTGCCTCTAACTTATTTATAACGTAAAGGATGATGGTGATCGCATAAACAAATCTAGGATAAGTAAGGGTAGGAGCGGATTGAGAAATTTTTTAGGGAATGAAAAATTTTTGAGATATTAAATATAAATTTATAGTGTATTATTTTATGATTTTATTGTTTTAAAAAATTATTTTTTGGGTCAAAAGTGTAATTTTACTATAAATTAATTTTTAATTTAATCATTTAATAGTAATTTATATGACAATTTTTTCATTCGAGGGGAAGTCAAACCTCTACTTGCCCCCTCGAATTCATCTTTGAGTGTCAAACTTAGCTTATTAAAATTAATCAAGTTTTAAGAAAAAGAACATTTAAAATCAATGGCGGAGTTAGGGGAGCTGGCAGCGGCCTCGGTCCCCCTAAAATGGAAAAATTTTCATTTAAGTTTTTTATAATATATAAAAATTTAAATTAGTAATAATAAAATTACACTTTGGCCCCCAAAAAATAATAACAATTTGATTTAATCTTTTAAATATTATTAAAGACAGAGACTATTAAAATGGTAAAATTATATTTTTACTATCGTAAAGATATACAATTTAATTCCGATCCCAAATTTTTTTTTCTAACTCTACCACTATTTAAAATATTACCACTTATTTAATTTTTTACTATATCCTTAAATACATTTTCATGTAAATTTAATTATAAAATAAACAAATATTAATAGAAAAAATTAAGAAATTTTATTTTGTCAAGAAACTTTTGACCCAATGACAACAGCAAGATGTTGCAGACATGAGAAGTTAACTTCAATCCCAAACAATAAGACAAGAAAAGGAAATCTCTTTCAAAAAACAACAAGACAAGTTTATGAGTAGTGGTGGACTGCGGCCCAATCTTTTTTTAACCCAAAAACAAATTATTATTTATAAATTATTTAAATATCAAATGAAGTGTTTTTATGGTAACATATTTTCATAATTAAGTTAAATAGAAATTTATCAAACATATGAGGTAAAAATAATTAAATTATATTTGAGACTCCCTTGACAATCAAGAGTGCTCTCTACTAGAGTCCTATAGAAAACAGAAACGTCTGTGGCTGGGGATGGAAGAGGGTGGTGGCGTGGAGAGGGAGGCCAGTGAGGAGATCTCGCTGTTGGCAGAGGAACTTATTTAGTTATCAATCAAAAAATCATTGGTGGTGCCAGATTCTAAACCGACATTGATTTGCTCAGTTTGGACGAGAAAACAGTTCAATCCAGAGAGTTTTAAGGCATAGTTACGAAGCATATGTAAGACCAAAAAAAAGTTTGAGATTCGTGGGGCTGGACAGAATTTATTTTCCATTGTTTTTTATTTAGAGGATGATCTAGAACTAATCATGGAAGGGAGACCTTGGCTTTTTCGCAAATATCTCATACTATTTGAGCGACTGAGGGATCCGATTGAAAGGGATCAGATCCAACTAACCTCATCACCATATTGGGTTAAGTTCGGGCCATGTGATCCAGAATTTGATAAGAAGGATTTGATGCATGCCGTTGGAAGTACATTTGGGGGGGTTATTAGATCTGAAGTCCAGAATGATTATTACAAAGTTCGGGTCAACATGGATGTGCAGAAACCGCTCTAGAGAGGTATTTTTGTTCTTAGTGAAAATAGTGTTAAGTCATGGATTCCTTTTAAGTTTGAAAAATTACCAATTTTTTGTTTTGGGTGTGGACGATTGGACCATGGGCTGAGTGACTGCTGGTTGATCAAACCTGTAAAAAAGGAAAAAAATTAGAGAAAATCCCCCGTATACTGTGGCATTGAAAGCAGAATCTAAGATGGTGGGTAAGGAGTGTATGAAGTTTTCCGCTTTTACAAAAAAGTTAGGTTCACAGCGAAACTACACAGGAGTGTTTAAAAAGCAGAGTGAGTGGAAAGATGATGCTGATTCTGGTAGTGGGATAGGTAAATTACTAGGGGGTAGGATTTTATCTAGCTGGGAAGAAGGGTTGACGGAACAGAATGATTGTAGTGCGGGCATAGAATCTGGACAGTCAAAAGGAAATATCAGTTTCAAAGAAGGGTGCAGTAAAAAGCTGAAGAAATCATATTGGAAGCGGTTAGATTCGACAATACAGACTGATTATTGTAAATATGCAGGTGTGGGATCCAAGAGAAAACTTTTAGAGGAGGAGGGGGAGGTGAGCACGGATAAACAAAATGCTGCTGGGGGTAAAAAATTGAAATTTGATGGAGATAGTAAAAATGCTGATGATGAAAATGTAACCATGAGGGTTGATGGGGAGCTTAGTTTTGTTGTCCACAATTTAGGATCGGCGGCTAGCAATGCGCTAGCTGACCGAACACAATGAAACACATATGCTGGAATATTCGTGGGTTGGGGAGCCCACGGGCAGTTAGAAGGCTGTGTCACCTAATCAAGCAGCATAATCCCCAGTTCGTTTTCCTTATGGAAACGAAGCTAAGTCAATAGCGCATGAGTAAGGCGAGAAGGAGTTGCGGTTTTATTAACGGTATTGACGTAGATGCAGAAGGGTCTAGAGGTGGCTTGTGTTTAGCTTGGAAAACAGGCATGGATGTCATTCTGAAAAGCTCCTCTAAATGGCATGTTGATGTAATGGTGAAGGAAGATAGTTCTCAGGCAGAATGGAGGTTTACGGGTTTCTATGGCACGCCATATTCAAGAGACCAGAATCAAGTTTGGGATTTACTTAAGAGCTTAAGTCAAAATGGTACTGGACCACGGCTGGTTGCTGGAGACTTCAATGAGATTATGTATTCTTTTGAGAAAAATGGGGGACTTTCAAGGGATCAAAGACGAATGGAGATTTTTAGAGAAACATTAGCAGAATGTTAGTTGACTGATATTGGATTTTTGGGAGCTTCGTTCACGTGGGAGAGGGAAACCTTCTAGAGACAAATATAAGGGAACGGTTAGATCGTGGGGTTGCAAATAATGAGTAGATATCTTTATTTCATTTGGGTCGGGCCCAGCATCTTCCTTTCTCTACATCTGATCATTGTCCCCTACTTATTAACACAGTGAGTGTGACTTCTTATTCAAGGCATCATAGATTCCATTTTGAAGTTTGGTGGACCATGGAGGAGTCGTTTGAGGAAGTGCTCAGGGGAATTTGGGGGTCCTCGTCTGAGCCACTAATAGAGAAAATTAAGATCTTACAGAATGGGCTGGAGGAATGGGCTGGTGCCATTAGAAGAAAGAAAGGGGAACTTAAGAAGAAGCTCTCACAGGAATTAGAATCGTTGCTGTTGGAAGAAAGGGATGATGAGACGCTGGCAAGGATCATTGATACAAAAATTCATTTAAACATGGAAATTGAAAAAGATGAAGTGTACTGGGAACAAAGAGCTCGAGTGAACTGGTTGCAATATGGGGATAAGAATACGACTTATTTTCACAAAAGTGCTACAACTCGTCGACGAGCAAATTTCATAACTAAGCTGGTGGCGGATGATGGAAAGGAGATTATTGAGGATACTGAATTACAAGAGGCTGCAAAAATTTTTTTTGAAAAGTTGTTTTCCTCGGAGGGTGTGGCAGATCCCAAGAGGGTACTGGAAGGAATTAACAGCAGCATTTCACCTGAGATGAATGAGGTATTAAATTCTCCCTTCACAGCTGATGAGATTATAGTGGCACTTAAGGGGATGGGGCCTTTGAAAGCACCGGGGTCGGATGGATTTCCAGCATTATTTTTTCAAAAATATTGGCATATAGTAGGGAAGGAAGTTCTGGAGTTTTGTTTGGGCGTTTTGAATGATGGAAAAAGGGTTGAATCAGCTAACTCGACAGATATTGTGCTTATTCCGAAGACCTCACACCCCACTACCCTTGTTAATTTTAGGCCAATAAGTCTTTGCACGGTTATGTACAAACTTGTGACAAAAACAATAGCTATCAGGCTGCAAGATGTCATGGGAATTTGCATTGATAAGGCTCAGAGTGCATTTGTACCAGGTAGACTCATCTCAGACAATGTTCTTTTGGCTTATGAATTATTGCATACATTTCGACAAAAAAGAATGGGGAAAAAAGGATATATGGCGATTAAACTGGATATGAGTAAAGCTTATGATAGGGTGGAATGGGATTTTGTTAAGCAAATGATGAAGCAAATGGGTTTTGCTTTAAGGTGGATCGAGCTGATAATGAAGTGTATCACTACAGCCTCCTATGCGGTTATTATTAATGGAAATAGGGGACGCAACTTTCAACCTACAAGGGGGCTGAGACAAGGAGATCCCTTAAGCCCGTTCTTGTTTCTTATCTGTAGTGAAGGTCTCTCAGCCCTAATGAGATCAACAATGAGAAATGGTTTAGTCAAAGGGGCAAAGGCTTGTCAAAGGGGGCCTGAGATTTCCCACCTTCTATTCGCTGATGATTGTATACTGTTTGGTGAAGCAACAGAAAAGGGGGCAAAGGTAGTAAATGATATATTGAAGGAATATGAGAGTTGTTCGGGGCAATGTGTTAACTTCAATAAATCCACTATCTTTTATAGTACGAATACGCGAGAGAAGTCGAAGGATTTAGTGTCGAATTTGTTAGGAGTTCGAAATTCGTCTAGTCCGGAAAAATATTTGGGCCTTCCTAGCATTGTGGGTCGAAGGAAAAAAGAGGCTTTCTTGAACTTGGTTGACAAAATTACTGTACGAATTGATGCTTGGAGTATAAGGCTTTTATCACAGGGAAGAAAAGAGATTTTTATAAAATCAGTGCTGCAGGCTATTCCGACTTATGCTATGTCGTGTTTTTTCTTTCCAAAAAGCTTATGTGATAAAATTGAGAGTAAGTTAGCAAACTTCTGGTGGCAAAAATGAGCTGGGAAGCGGGGGATCCACTGGTGTCAATGGCGGTTTTTATGCAAGTCGAAGGAGGAAAGTGGTTTGGGTTTTAGGAATATGGCTCAATTCAACATCTCCTTTTTAGCTAAACAAGGATGGATATTCTTTAATTGTCTGGATACATTAGTTTCAGAAGTTTTTAAAGCAAAATATTTTCTTGATTGTCATTTTTTGGATTCCCGTTTGGGCAACTCAAGTTCTTGTGTGTGGCGAAGCATTTGGGCAACAAAGGCTACTTTGGAGAAGGATGTGATCTGGACAGTAAGTACAGGGCGAAATATCTCAATTAGTGAGGATGCTTTGGATTCCAAATTACGACAATATTAGATTAATGTCCCGTTTTGATAATTTGCAGAGTGATAAAGTTGAAGCATTAATCAACAGTAATAGCAGAGAATGGAATAGAGAATTAGTTGTTGATACCTTCTCAGCAGAAGTGGCAGATCTGATTCTCCGAATACCCCTTGCGGCTGAAGCTCATGAGGACTTTATGGCTTGGAATGAAGAACCATCGGGTGAGTTCACGGTTAAAAGTTCCTATAAACTATTACAAAGATCAGATCCTACAGCTTACGCTTTACAAATCGTCTATAAAGATTTTTACAATAAGATATGGCGACTCGACATTCCTACAAAAGTGAAGATCTTTATCTGGAAAGTTGCTTGGAACTACTTAGCAACAAAGGTTAACATGATGGCTCGTAGACTAGCAACGAATAGCATGTGTCCTCGCTGTGGTGGTGGTGAAGAAACAATGAACCACTTGTTTAGGGACTGCCCTGTTTCAACAGAAATATGGATGATTTTGTCATATCTAGATGTGGCAGTATACAACTTAAGAAGAATTTGTTGACTGGCTTACCAGGAAAGTGCTTTCCCTCTCGTTGGCAAGGTGTCGAATCTTCTGTGTTGCTTTATAGGCCATTTGGGGTGAGAGGAACTCTCGCATTCATGATAAAATGTGTAGATCAGGACGAGAAACAGCAAATTTTGTACTCAACTATGTTAAAGAAATGGATGGAATAAAGGAGAAGACCCAACATACCTCATTTACTGTTGTTAAATGGCAGCCCCCTTCTGGGCAAGGAATAAAAATAAACTTCGATGGGGCTTTTGACGAGAGGAACAAGTGTGCGGTGTTTGGGGTCGTGGCTAGGGACAGTTCGGGGAAAGTTCTTCTTTCTTCAACATAGATCCATGGAGCGGTTAAGTCTGCTTTTGCGGCCGAAGCCTTAGCTTGCCGTCGAGCGGTCCAAATAGCGTTTGCAATGGAACAGACAGACATTATTATAGAAGGGGATTCGTTGACAACGATAAAGAAATGCAAGCAGAATAGCCAAGATAAGTCACAAATAAGCCCTTTTATACATGATATTCATCAGATGAAATCCAGGAGAACTAATCTGAGGTTCGAGTTTACACCAAGATCGGCGAACAAGCTTGCACACATATTAGCAACAGTATCTCTGAATAGAAGGGAGGAGATTTACTTGCAAAATGACGTGCCTTGGTATGCAGGGAGCCAGGCGAGAGAAGACAGCATTCGGGAACCAGATTGAGTGTTGAAATGAGGAGAAAGCAGAGGGGTCACGGATTTGAAGCAACGGATTTGAAGCAAAAATTAAAGCCCCTCAGTTAGTGTTTGTGCCTTTAATGCTGATTGGATGGATGTGATTAATGGAAAGGCGAGAAGATGGCTAATTGGGCATTTTTGACGGTTTTTTAGCTTTTTGATGTTTGAAATTTAAAGTTTCCAGAGCTTTCTTTTCTTTATTCGGTTTCTTATGCTGGTCCGGTTGTAACTAGGCTAGTTCCTTGTTTGTGTTTTGTTTACAATTTTTTAAATGAAGCCCAATTTGTTTTTTTGTCAAAAAAAATTACCATAATAATATTTAAAGTTTTGAAACTTTTTTTCGATTATCGAAAGAAAATAAAAAAAATACTAATATTCTACTTGCTACCCGGGCCTTTGATGAAGCAATTTACAATTCAGGCTAGTTTGACAATTTGAATTATTATTTTAATTTTAATTTTTAAAATAATTAAATATAAAAATTTTAATATTATATTATTTTCCATAATAAAAATGAAGTTTCACATTTTTTTTTAATGAAATTAGACTATATCCATCTAAATAGTTTTGGAGAAGAGATTTTCAATAATTTTCGATGGCGACCTAACTTTAAGACACCTTTTTACCCAACTTTTTACAACTTTCATCGAAAAATAAGTCGGTTGAATAAGAAAGGGTGGTTAATAACAATGGGTTAGTTTACGATTTGATTTATTAAGTATACTCGTTGCGAAACTACGTTTCATGAAATAAATGAAGGATACAAAACTTCCTCTCTTTGTCTGCTTTAAGAAATTCTAATGCGTCGACTGGAGGGTCTCAACCAGCTGTAAATTTTCCCTATGAATGTATCTTAAAATCCATTTACTTTTTTGGGACAAAATATGGTGTATCCTTCTGATTAGAGCAGAGTTTGAAATCTTCAAAACACTTCTATGTATAGCTTTAACTACCTCAAAGTTGTTCGATTGAATAACCACATTGTTGTAACCTCTTCATTGGATGAGTTTTAGGCCATCCAGAATGTCCCAAAGTTCTGCATTAAAAATCGAGCAATTCCCTAAGAGTTTGTTATATCCAAGAATCCAACCTCTATTCTCATCGCGCATCACTCCCCCAAAGGCTGCACTCATTGATCTCACTTGAACAGCACCATCAATATTAAGAAAGGTTCAACCCCCTATCACTTGAACATCACTTTCCAATTTAATACTTTAAGTATGCTTCCGTTATATTTTTAAGTCTATCTTTTCACAAGCATTAAAAATATATATGATAGCCAATTACAAAACGTCACATGGCGGTTTTATGTAAAAACAAATATATATTTTATGAAATGTATATACAAATTAAAAAATATGAAAAATATAAATAAATATATAAAACATTCATAAAAAATATATAATCTAGAAGAATATAAATTACAAAAATAAAAATTACAAAAATAGGATAATTGAAAAGAAATTAGTTGAAATTAATAATATTATTACAAAAATGTAAAAAAAGAAACTGTAAAAAATATTTTAAGAAAATTTTAAAAATATTTTTTTATAAAATTCTAAAAAGATATTTAAATTTCAAGTTACTTGAAATTATAACAATTTTATATGTTATTTTGACTTTTAAAATTTATAATTATATATATATTAGAATTTTATAAAAAATTAACTTTTTAAAATTTGTATATAATACATATAATTTTTTTACATTTTTAGTAAATATAATATATAATATTAAAAAAATAAAAAGGATATGTGGCATATTCTAATAGCACCACAGGATAGGTGAACGCTCGGTCAATGCTTGTCAACATTTGGTCAATGCTGATATGTGGTTGTTCATCGACTTGTCTAAGTTAATAGTGTTTTATAATATTTAAATATTTAATATTATATTTTTTTATTTTTAATTTAAATTGAATATTTTTAATTTAAATAAATCTAATTGTCACATGATATTTTTTTTATTGGCGAAAAATAAGCTACATGGTACTTTGCCATTAGCCAAAGTAGTCTAATAAATTTTCTTTAACGGTTGTTACAAAATGGATCAAAAATAGAAGAAATTAATACTTTAAGTATTAAACTGGGACAAGTAAAAATTTAAATACTAAAATGAGAAAATGAATATATTTCAAGAGTTAAATCATGAAATAAACCTAAAATAAGATAATAATAAAAAGCTTGAATGAACTAATAAAATCTGATTTCCTATGCATTTTATTTTTTAGAAAACTACTTGTAATTCATAATTAATTTATATTAAGTAAGCATAAAATATCTAAATATTAAAAATAAAAAATATATTTTTCTTTTGAACAATTAAATTAGTTAAAATGAAAATACAAAATACAAAATTCAATATCAATTTATTACTATCGAGGCTTGTCATTTTCTATGTCAACCGGCAATATTGTGACCCTAACTTTTATTATTATTATTTGCCTTTAATATTTAATATTTAAATAAAATATTTTTTATTGGATCATTAAAATTTTAATGACTCTGACACATCCAACTCGTGTAGTAATCCACATGCATCTTGCAAAAAATTAAAAAAATAATAAATATTGTTTAAATATTCAAACAATTAAAAAACGTAAAAAATAATTTAAAAAATTATCCACGTTCATAATGAAGTAAACATAAACTTATATTAATGTCATTAAAATTTTAATAGTTCCGTCAAATAAAAATAATTTGACAAAAGTTTAAAGTTTTAGGGTGTACATGATAAAAAAAAAAAAGGACCAAAGTGATAAAAAATAGATGAATATTAAGGGTTTTAGCAACTTTAGTTTTCACAAAAATCAATTAATTTGAATTAGTATCAATTTTAAATATGCCATAGAATGGACTCAAATCATATCTAAACTCTTGGGTTTACGATTATTTCTACTTCTTCGAGCATTTAGAATTGCCCCTGAAGCAGTGGCGGAGCCAAGTGGGCTGACAGGGGCTCCGGTTCCCCCTAAAATGGAAAATTTTCCATTTAGACTATTTATAATTTATAAAATTTTAAATTAGTAGTGATAAAATTAAATTTGGCCCCAAAATAATAAAAATTTAATCCTTTAAAAATGATAAATATATAGACTATTAAAATGGTGAAATTACATTTTTATTATTGTAAAATATATAATTTAATCCCAGCCCACCAATTTTTTTTTTTTTTTGGTTTCACCACTATTCCAAAGCTTCAATTGTGTCGAGGAATAATGATGATTTTAATCTATATTATTTATATATTTTACCAATTTAAGTATTTATTATTTATAACTAAATTTATTTTTTTAATTGTGATTTTTATCAATTCTGAACAGTTAATTTAAAGATCAGTTGAATTTCTTTATTTGAATCGACATATCAATTAATCTTTAATTCAATTCTAATTATTATAAAATAATCAAATAAAAGAATATTTAAAGTAAACATGTAATTTTCTCGTATCTCTCTTTTTATTTATAAAGGAGTCTTATTTATAAGTAAATAGAAATTCAATGCAACACAATAAATGAAGCTTATTTAAATGCTTCATTAACACATTAAACAAGTTGCAATGAATGTGGTGTTTTACCTTATAAATGAGAGGAGTTAGAATATGGACATTCATATTTATTTATAACAATAATAACACTACTTTCAATATATATTCCATTTAATTATATGGACAATGTTTAAATGGAATATAATTCTAAGTTTGATGGTTGTATTAATAGATTGTACGGACTACTTGAAACCCGGGTATTATTATTACACATTTACTATAAATGGAAGACCAATATTTGCAAAAAATATCTTCTACTAAGAACTTGACACGTGTTCAATACTTTTTCATTGATATTATTACGTTACAATTCTAACCAAAAAAAAAAAACATAAATACGATATAACAATTAATTTAAATATACATACAATAAAAATTATGAATATATATATATATTAAAATTTATACAATTTTCACATAATAATTTACATATCAGTTCATCAACTGGTTTAATGATAATTAAATAAACAACAAATAATAAAATAATAATAAATTAAATAAATATTTTAAAAAAACCAATAAATCAATTCAAGTTAATATATTGACCAAATTTTTGTTCAGTTAATCCAATCGACCAATCTAACTAAGTTCTAACAACATTATAAAAATAATCACTTAACTGTCATGTTGTAACAAATATCTTACATTACTTATACCCTTATTTACATTAAGTCTCGAGTTCAAATCTAGGTAACCTTACTCTATCCAAAATAACAATATACGTGTGTGTATATGTATTGAGAGAGAGCGGGGGGGGGGGGTGAAGGGCTAGGTTATGTTAAACTAAATGGGTACATTCCAAACAACAGCGGAGTAGGGGGGCTAAAATCAAACTAGACCTTAGTAAAAAAGAATCTCTATAAAAAAAATAAAGGGCAAAGTATGTTAAATTAAAGGGATTAAATCCCAAACATCAGCACAGTAGGTGGGGCTAAAAAAAATTAGACCTTATATGTTGTTGAAATCCTTGTGGACATTATGTCCTATCCCTAATAAATATATATGTATGTATATATATAATGAAGGGACGAAATTATGTAAAAAAATAAAAGCTAATATGAAAAATAGGTGTCCAAACAATGTAAGTTTTTTTATTTAGGTATTTAAAGTTTTTTTTTGTCAACTATTAATTCTGACTAAAAAACTCTCCAAACCGATCAAATTAAGCTACATGACATTTTTAATTAAATAAAAATATTGCAAATGTTAACTCCGATTAAAACAATCAAATTATGCATCTTTTTAATCGGAGTTAATAGTTGATACATAAAGTGGTATCGAAATAAAACTGTATGTACCTACTTTGACAAAAAAAAATAGATACCTAAATGATAAAAGTTGCATAGTTTGGGAGCCTATCTTTCATATAAGCCGAAATCCCAAACATCAGAAAAATAGGGGTACACAAATAAAAATTAGACCTTTTTCTTATGGGAAGTAGAAAGTGAAAGAAAAAAAAAACACAAAAAAGCTAAGCATAACATAATACGTATAGAGTACATGACATAACAATTCACTGAACCTCAGGTTTATTTTCCACATACCTTTTTTTTTTTTCCCCTCTTTCTCTCTTTATCATTAATTCTCACTTGTTATCCGTTTTAGTACCCCCCCCTAAACAAGCTCAATTCTCCCACACTTTCTTAGCTAAGACCGGAAAAGAAAATAAAGAGTGGTAAAGGAAGTGCTAGAAATTTAGGTAAAAAAAGAAAAGAGAAAAAAATGGGTAGAGGGAGAGTTGAGTTGAAGAGAATTGAAAACAAAATCAACAGGCAAGTCACGTTTGCAAAGAGAAGAAATGGGTTACTTAAAAAAGCTTATGAGCTCTCAGTTCTTTGTGATGCTGAGGTTGCCCTTATCGTCTTCTCTAATCGTGGCAAGCTCTATGAGTTTTGTAGCAGCCCTAGGTATATTGTTTTTCCCCATCCATATATGTATGTATGTGAAATGTTATTCTACTATGATTATGTAGTTGGGGTTTTGTTTTTTGTTTGTAGTGCAAAGATCTGTATTTTTTTTATGAACAAAGACATGGTTTTTTGGGGGGTTTGTTCTTCATTTTTTTTTCCCATTGATGGATATTTTTTGGGTTATTTTGATCTTTATTTGTTTGAAGTACAGTTTCTTAAAGCTGTTCTTGAGAGGATCTGTTGTTGTTTTCTTTAAAATATATATATAAATTTTTGTCTTTAAAAAAGGAAAGAAAAAAACAGTTTTCATAAGTGAAGATGTTGTTTATTGAAGGGAAAAAAAAATTAGGGTTTTGGCCTTTCAGAAAGAAGATTCAAAGCAAGTTCTGGTTATGTTGGTGCATGATCTAAGTAATTTCTTCTACTCAAAAGGCAAAAATAAATAAAAAGTTTTTGGAGGCTTAAAATTAAACAGGGTTTTATTACTGTTATGATTTGGTCCCTATGAGAGATTTGATGTTTCTGCAGTGCAAAGGCTGTTGTTTTCCAAAAGCTGCAAAAACAACTTAGCAAAATAGACTGTTTTAATATATATATAAACTGTTTTAATATGTATAGACACCAGCTTCTTTAATAGTTTCAAGATGAGCATATATATATGTATAGACACAATTTTTTAAAGAACAAAACTAATTGCACTACTTCTGAAACTTAAATTTTGATTAATGAAAAACATTTTAATTACTTATTTATTATAACAAATTTTATGTTATTCGGACTCCGACGATTATAATTTCATAATAAAATTTAAAAATGAATATATGTTTTATGAAAATAAATAAGCTTGTTTGATTATTTCATATTATTTCATGTTGAATATTTATATTCATATTTACTTTTTTTTTTTAATATTTATTTATTTTTTATCTTTTTTCTTAGCATGACGAAAACACTAGAAAAATACCAGAAGTGCAGTTACAGTACACTTGACAACAGCCGATCAATCAGTGAAACTCAGGTACAGTTAAATTCTGTTTCCATGTTGAAATCGGACCGAACCAAGTTGAATTTTAAATCAAGTCACACTCCCAACTATATATTGTGTGACAAGCAGAACAGTTATCAAGAATATTTGAAGTTGAAAGCAAGAGTTGAGGTGCTACAAAGATCTCAAAGGTAATATTGATAAATGCTTATTTTTATATTATATTTTTTTTTCATATTTTTGATACAATTTCTATAACTACCCATAGTCCCTCCCCAATTTTAAAGAGGATGTTACGTTTCAGCACATTCGAACCACGTACTCCTGCACCGGTAACAATATCAATGCCAATCGAGCTAAAACTCAATCGATTCAAAATTTTTATCTTACTAAATATATTATAGATTATGATACGATCATGATTCAATATATCGAGTTTTAGCTCAATTAGCATGGACATTGTTGCTAATGCTGGAGGGTGTTTCAGATGTTTCAAGTGCATTGAAACGTATTATTCTCCTATTTATAAGTTGGAGAGAGACTATAGGTAATTCAATAATTTAATATAATTAAATTCCGAACCCAATTTTTTGGTTTGTTTGAAATAATGTTGTAGAAACCTACTTGGTGAAGATTTAGGGCCATTGGACGCAAAGGAACTTGATCAACTTGAACATCAATTGGAGGCATCTTTGAAGCAAATAAGATCAACCAAGGTAAAAAAAAAAAAAAAAAAAAAAAAAAAAAAAAAACCTACTTATTAAGCATCTTATAAGACCAAAAAAATATGATAAAGTTATAAAATCAAAATATAAAAAACGTGGTTTTAGGATAATTCATTAAGCATTTTACAAATAAGAAAGATGAAGCAGGCTTTAATTTAGAGTTAATTAATTTATTAGATGCACCCTCAGTTTTTAATTTTTATGTACTATCAAACGTGTTATTATTAAGAAAAAAAACAGTGGAAGACTAGTAATTTTATTTAAATATAATTAAAGATTAATTATATCTATTATATTCTTTCCTCGAATTTTAAGTTTCAGGATTATAATTTAAAATTTATATTAAATCTCAAATCTTTTATTTCGAGTTATGTTTAAATAAAGTTATTATTGATATTAATTTATATATAAGTCTTCACTAATAATGAGTTATTATGTTTTTGTTTGTTATCAGTGCATCAAATATTCACTTAAAATTCATATCGAGATTCAATAAATTTAAGCTAGATGTTTGCAATATATTATTATCCTTAAATTAATACTTACAATTAAAATTAATCATTAAAATATTATTTTAAATAATTAATTTAACAAATTAAATCAACTCAAACTCACCTGGAAATGATTTATATAAATAGATGTCTATAAAACAATAAAGGAACTAAACCTGCTCCATCAAGTAGTTCATTAATTACATTTTTCTTAAAATTCAATTCTTTTTAATAATTGTTTTAAATTATCCGATTCAAAATGATTAAAAGGATTAAAAGAAAATTAGGCAACAAATAAATGTAAAATATGCCATGATTATGCTTTAAATTTGTTGTATTGTCATAATCTTATTGTTCTCTTTTATCTGCTTTGTAGGTTCAAGCCATGCTTGATCAGCTCAATGACCTTCATAACAGGGTATTCATTTATTTATGAAAATAAATTTTTTTTGGATTAATGTGATTTTGGTCATTCAACTTGGCATCTATATTTTTTTTTTAGTACACATTGCTATTTGAAATTGGGAATTAGATCTATTTTAGTCCTTAAACTTGAACTCCGTCAATGTATGATGATTTACATTATGAGATTGAGTTAAATCATCACCTAAAAATTAAAATTAAAATATTGTAAAAATAATTATAAAGTATAGTTTGGTTTGGTTGGTTAATTACTTTTTACATGAATTAAAATGAAACAAATATATCTAATTATTATTCAAATCAATAAAAACTAAACCCAACATTATTGGATCGTTTTTCCATTTTTTGGATATTTTTGAAAGATTATATTGTAATATTTATATTTCTCAATTACATGCATTTTTAAAAATCAATTTTGCCCTTGTTTTTTGGTACAGGAGAAACTGCTAATGGAAGCCAACAAATCCTTGAGAAGGAAGGTATTAAAGATGTTTCAATTTTTGGTTTTAACTGGTCAGGTTTTGGTCCCTATATTCTGATAATTTGGTTTTGATATCTAAATTATGATTCTTTGCTTTTATAATGTGAATATGTTAACGTGGATTTCATAAAAACATCCTTTTTAGCACACATAAAACATCAATATTATAAGTTAGAAGGGATGTTTTTAAGACAAATCCACATCGACATTTTAATACAAAAAAGTCATTGTTAACGTCAATCTCGAGTTCAAACTAGGGCAACTCCTTCTCTCTTCCCCCTTAAATATTATAGAGGGATTAAAAATAGAATTTAATCGTTTTTTAATTAAGAAACAAATATTATTACTCGAGAAAATATATGACACGAGAAAATACACAAACACCATACTAATACAAGGATTCTAACATAAATATAATGTTTGATTAGTTGGAGGAGTTGAGCACACAAGTTCCTCAAGGGCTAGCATGGGACAACAATATTGGAGGGCCAAGCATTCCACCTTACAATCGCCTCACAGCGGCTCAATCTGAGGCATTTTTTCACCCTCTTGGGGCCAATTGCTCTTCACAAATCGGGTACGTACGTTTTTCCTTTGGTTTTAACTCTATATAATTTATGATTAAGGAAATTGAATTATAAATTTTTTAGAGGGTTAAAATGTATATTTTATTATTTTATTAGCAATAAGCTGTCCCTTGGTGGAGGAGCAAGAATTTTTTTGAGAAATCAAAATAATTTTATAATGTATTAAGTTATAATTTTTAAAGGAATTAACCATAATTTTCTTTACTTTTGAAAGTGTCAACATACAATTTTTTTTCATTTGAAGGAGATTCCCCCTGCCTTTGTGCCACTCATGCCCAAATCATTTATTTATTTAATGATTTGAATTATATAATTGCAATTTTTATTTTTAATTTTGCAGATATAGCAATGATGTGGTTTCGGATGAGTTGAATGCTGCAGTGCATAGCCAAAATGTGAATGGGTATTTCCCAGGATGGATGCTTTAATTATATAAAAGAAAAAACCCTAACGGTGGAAATATCTATCTACCTTCTAATATTGCTACTTCTTTTCATTATTTATTTCAACCAAAAATTAACGCAACTTGTAATTATATTTGTACGAATGACAGTAAACATAAACATATAATATATTGTAAGGACTTAATTTCACTTTTCCTTCTCCCTATATGGTATTAAAAATTTGGTTAAAATATGCTCGAAAATTACACTTTGTATTTTTGGAATTTAATCTTTCTACTTTTTAAATTTCAAAATTCAAGTCTAATTGTTAATATTGTTAATTTTTTTAAATTCAAGTTAATTACATTTTGTTTTAATTACTTAACTACTAAGTAAGTAGTTTTTTTATTAGTTCAAAATATCACAACAACAAATTTATTAATAGTATTTAACAGTTGAATCTGAATTTTAAAATTTCAAAAAATAAAAGAACTAAATTTTTAAAAATACAAATATAGAGATTAAATTACTAATTTTCAAAAAAATATACAAAATAGACACACATTTTAACCTAAAAATTTCAATAATTTACTCAACATCATTTTTGGTTGAATTTCTAATCTATACATCAACTTTCATATAATATTATATATATATATAAATTTTACTTTTGTGCAATTTTATGTTTATATACAGCATATCCAAATAATTATATTTATTCAATGTAAGCATGAAGTGATGAATAACTTTTCATAATTAGATAATAAAAAAAATATTAATAATTAGATGTACTAATATAATTTATCCATTTTTTTTATACAAGTTCTAAACTACCCATTACTCTCTTAAACTAACTATAGTTCCTACAATCTCCAAAGTAAAAAGTATTACGCGCTTAAATTACGTCAACTTCCAATTTTTAAAATAGGAGAAACTAAATTCAAGGTCATTAAACTATTAGTAAATGTACATTTTGGTTATTTAGCTTTAAAAAGTTATAAATTGGTCATTGAATCAGGGGGTGAAGCCAAAAAAATTTTTAGGGGTGAAATTAAATTGTAATTTTTACGATAGTAAAAATGCAATTTCACCATTTCACCATTTCACCATTTGATAGCTTATATTTTTATAATTTTTAAAGGATTAAATTAATTTTTTTATCATTTTTAAAGGGGCCAAAGTGTAATTTTACCTTTACTAATTTAAAATTTTTAAAAAAATTAAAGAGCCTAAATGGAAATTTTTCTATTTGGGGGGGGGGGGACGGGGCCTTTACCAGCCACTTAAATATGCCCCTACATTGAACTATTTGAAAGTTATTGGGTTGTTAAAATTATTATTGTATGACATTCTCTTTTTGCACTGCTTACATCATTCGAAAGCTCTCATTCTCCTAATTTTCTTCTATAATTCAGTTTTTTTTATGAAACGGTTTTAAACATTACAAATTTACAAACAAAAATTCAAACAACTTTCCTCTATAATCTCCAACATTGACCATCAAATCGATTTGGATCTAAAGTATGTTTTTCTATTTGTCGATGAGTACTGATCCACTGTATTGATCATCAAATCGTCGCTTGGAGTTCGCTAGTCGAACTTAAAAAAAAAAAACTTCACAACTCAATGACTTAAATAAAATTTTTTGAATAGTTCAACAATTTAAATGAAAACTTTCAAATAATTAAGTGACAATTTTGTAATTTTTTAAAGTTAAGTGATTAAAGCGTAAATTTATTAATAATTTAATAACCTTAGGTATAGTTTACCTTTTAAAATAATGATTGACCATGACAAGTCCTATATAAAAAAAAAAAAGGTAAACTACTATGGAATCACCCGCAATTTGCTTTGAGTTAATTATTTATTTTCTAATTAAATCATAGAGTAAAATTTCTAAGGTTACAATATGTTCAAAGTTATTGTACTAAGTACTCTTCATATTTGGAATTTAATTTCCATATTTTTACTTTTAGGAATTCAGTCCCTCTACCTTTTGAATTTAAAAATTTAAGTTTATTTATTAACATTGTTATAATTCTTTTATTAAATTTGCTAGAACGACATTTTAAAATTAAAAAGAAATTCACTTGGTATCCGTGTAACAAAAAGATAACACCTTAATGGACCTAAATTTAATAAAGAAAGTTAATGATGTTAACAATCCTTAAAAATATCAGTATTTTAATAAAAAATATTTAAACTAATGACATTATAAGAATCAATGTGTTAAATTATGTCAAAATTAAATTATAGAAATTCAATTTCAAATTTAAATAGAAATATAAGATTCAAAATTTAAATTTAACTATTCTTATATAATCTTAAAAAATAGATTCCACCATAAGAAAAAAGAAAAGAAAAAGGAAAGGACATCTGCCATGAAAGGAACGCCTTAAGGCCTTCCCTTAGACTACATTATTCTGAAAATTGAAGAGAATGAATATGGATTTTTAACATGTCTATCATTTAAACTGTGATTTTCAAATTACGGTTTTTTAAATATTGTGCTATTACTTTTAAAAATATTATTTTATTATTAATTATTTTCCAATATTTATTGAATTTATTTATAAATTAAACAGATCCTCATTTAATTAGTAAAAATATTTTATTTAATAAATTTAAAAAATAAATATATAAAATTACGTGCAAACGCAACTAATATCTTAAAAAAGTATTGGTTTAACCATTTAATTAAAATTGAATTTTTAAACATATGGCATTATATTTTACATAATCAATTTTAAAGCTGATTAAAATTTTAGAAAGTTTTAATTTAATATATTTACTCCTTATTTAATGGAAATATTGAATACTTAATTTTTTTAATTAATTTAAAACAAATTGTTAAAGCATTTCAATAATTTTACTTTAAATAAACATAATATAATATTTATTTCTCCATAATATATATGAATATAAATTTTAATAACATAATTAACACGGACTATAAAACAATGGCAAATTAAATATATTCTAAGGGAGAGAAATCAAGTTGTTAATCATCTTGCTAAGATGATTTCGGAAAGGAGTACAGACATACAAGTATTTGTTAGCCCACCTGAGGAGCTCGTAGCCGACCTTGGGGGTTGATAAAACCCTTCATTATGATAGCTTAATATAGTTAATTTGTGTTCATTGACAAAAAAGAAATTTATTTTACATTAAAACGTATTTAAATAGTTTAAATTTCTTTAGCTTTAATATTAATTGTATACATATAAATATATATAAATTATATTTATTACTTTTCTTTTCTTTAATGGGTTGTAAATAAACAAGAAAAATATTTTATATTCAAACGTATCTTAATTATCACATATAATTTGTTTATGTATATATAAAAATTCCAAGTTTATAGCTTAAATCTCACCTTTTTTAACTTTTTATATCTACTCTTTTTTACATAATGTTTAAAACTATTAATAGCCTTTCTCAACCCATAAGTAAGAGTATAATATGCTTCAATGCACTCAATCCACGTCCTTCTACATTGATAACAATATCCATTCTAATAGAGTTAAGACTCAATCGGCTTTCACCCTTTTAACTTGAAATTTCCTGCTTATTAGATTTATTTAAAGAAATTCGATGAAAATATACTACCAATCTATAAAAAGAAGTTAGTCAATATTAATAAATTAAAATTATTAGTTTCTTACAATAAAAGTAAAGTTGTAAGATAAAAGCGAATGTTATGTAATTAAAGTTTGATTTTCTATGAAATTTTAGTAAGATATATATTTTTTTCAATAATCACACAAGATTGTTAAAACTTCACTCAACTTTCCTTAAAAAAATATTTTTTATATATAGATATATAGATTATTATAAAAAAGAAAAAGAAAATCGAATATTTTGTTAGTAATAAATATCTCTTTATGTTTCCCATTTATTCTTTTTAACCATTGCGTACAAAATCATAACCGGCCCTTATATTTATTATCATTCATTCAATGGCTTCTCCACTATAAACACACACACACTCTCTCTCTCTCTCGCTCTCTCTCTCAGTTATTATTATTTCATTGCATCTTCTCTTTATATCTTTCAAATTCAAAACCCCTCAACCAAAGAAAATTTGAAAAAGAAGATGTGTACTCCATCAATATTCACTATGCTCGTTAGATGGAGTGTTAGAGAGTTTGCTTCATGTTTCTTGGCTCGCAGATTCCCTGGTAATTTTCTTACGTAAAAAGTGATTTTTTTAATCTCTTTATGCTTCAGGTTTTTATTTTGATTATTTTTGCCTTCCATATTTATTGTATTTGTTATGTTTTTTTTTCTTTTCATATTTGTTGTCCTATGATTTTTGTTTGTGTTGGAATCATTATGGTAATTTTGTTTTGTTATTAAGGTTTCCGGGTTGAATACTTGATTGCGATAGCATATTTTATGTTTTTAATGTATTAGCAGAAATTGATTTTTCGAGTTTACTTCCATTGTTATTGTAATTGATTGTGATAGTATATTTTATTGTGTTTTCAATGTATTTGGTGGATTGTAGAAGACAAACTGGCAGAGATGAATCCGTCTCCGTCGTTGAAACATCCAACGAGACACATTGTCGCCGAAATGAAAGACAACACGGGAGAAAGGAAGATTAGTGACAAAAATAGAAAACGGCGGAACCACAGTCGGACAATATCAAAAAGCATAGTTTCAGTGGACAATGAAAGCGAAAACTCGAGCTGGATACGTCTTCCTGATGAAGAATACATAGTTTTTTGCTTTAAAGAAGATGGAGCTTTTGATGTTACGATAGAATCGAACAAATCTGAAAGAAGTTCATCGCCGTTTAATAGAAAGGTTAATTATGTTCCTTCGATTACTTGAAGTATTCATGTCTGAAACCCATTTCTAACATAGGCATGTACATATGACATTCTAAGAACCCTATAAATAGGGGTGAAAAAATCTCGGTTAAAAATAGCTCAGTTCCGGTTGACATGGGTTAACTGACTCACTGACCAAACAGACTAACCTAAGTTGGTTCAATTTTTGGTTAATATTTATAGGCGGTTAGTTAAGCACATTTTCATTATTTTTTTAGATGAACAGACCGAAAAGACAAACACTACACATTTCTGAATACAACAAAAAAAACTAAATATATCTGTTTTGGATAAATACTCGTATCCGAACTGAAGGATTTGTATTGGAACAGATTGATTCTACCGAGGACACCGAAAGAGATGAGCTGAGCAGTGATGAAGGAAGATCAAATGAAGATGCGAGTGAAAGAGAGGCCAATGCTACTAAAGAACAGGTGAGCCTATGATTTCTTTGAAACATTTGTTTACGATTATTGACAATTTTTTCGAATATTTGGAGAATTATTTATTGCAAGTTGTTACGTTTAACAAAATTTAACATAGTTGTGTCCCCTATAGAGGTCCAAAGATCATTTCCATGTTAGATACCTATGAGACTTGACTTTGAAGAAACCCTCGAATAGGTATCGTATGTGATGTGTGTTTGAAACGAATTTACCTGATTTTCTCATCTTTGCTCAAACTTATGTTTGAATATGTCGGAAATGCTTAGGTAGTGGAAATTTGCATAGTTTAGTATTCCTCAAAGAAGTCATTTTCCCGTTAGATAGCCACAAGGTTTGTCTTTCAAGAAACCTTTGACAAGTGTTGGATATAACTTATAAGCATGTTCCTAATGTGGGTTTACAATTTTTTTATATATATATATATTTTGAAAATCATGCTACGTGGTTGTTTAACTGTTAGATAAGAAGTGAAACTTATCTCTGAAGAAATCCTGAAAGAGTGTTTACTAAAACTTTTTTCACATCTTTGGAGAATCATATCTGAACCTGTTTTTGAATGTGCATTGAATACAAATATATATATTTTTTGAAAGAAAAAATTCGGGTAACAGTTTTGGTTTTACATATAGGGTGATGAAAAAAGGGGCAGCATTTGTTGGGAAGTAGAGTTAGTTTCAGCTAGCTTAAAAAGATTAGAAGAATCAAGAGACTCGTATCAATCTGATGGTAGCACCGGATCCTTTACCTTTCCTGTGTAAGTGTGTAAAAAGAAAATTTTGTTTCTATGTTGCTTTGATTTTCGAGGGGTGAGTGTCGGATATTTGTGTATCTGATAATATTTGAACAAACCCGTTTTTTAATGTATTGAATATAGAATTATCTATTCTGTTTTAAACTCGACCGAATATTTTTAAATTCAAAAATTCAAAAAGATATGAGAATCGAATATAAATATTTTAAAGAAAATAAAGAATGGAAACACATCTAACTTTATTTTTTGATGAATATTGTTACAGATTAGGATGGGAATCATTGGGAAGTCCAATGAGAATGCCAATGACAACATCAGAAGGCATTAGCAAAAGGAAGCACAAGACTCATTGTATGCCAATGCCAACAGTAGAAGGCATTAGCACAAGGAAACTGACAATCAGAATCTAAAACATTGAAAAAACACACAACAAGCTTTGTTCTTTCTTATGCCATTGCCTTCTGATGTTGGCATTGGCACACAGATTTTCGGAAAATCAGCTACCGAACTCGGGCTGTTTCATAGAGATTTTACTTATGCATATGAAAACATCCATGGACTTTACTAGACAATTAAGAACACAAAAAGAAGCCGTACAATAATACAATAGTGACGTATACAATAAGTAAAATTGGGTAATGCCAATGCATCACCAAGTTCGTGTGAAAAAATGCTTCGAACTTATGAATCTTTATATCACTTTTCTCACGCTCCTTCGCATTTGAAAAGAAAGGATTGAAGATGTAGCCTTGCACTTCTTCGTCTTGCTTCTCTTTGGCAGCACCGAGAGCGGCGTCGTAAGCTTGCCTTGCTTCTTCCATTTTCGGCATCTCCTTGTCATCTACATCATTCTGTTTATACCAAAACCGAAACAAAATAGAAAAACCACACTTGAAGCTCCGTTTGCCATTAATGTTGGAAAGTGCTTAAAATACGGATTCTTTCGAGCAACTTCCCCTGTCGGCAATTCCAAAAGAATAAAGAGCCTTATATCGCAAAAACAAACCCTTATAAATGCTATCCCCAAGTAATGCACAACAAATATTTGGACTAATATTCTCTTATGTACAAATTTCGAATGGTACAATTTACAATTAAACTATGTTACCTACATGACAATTTTTTATCCACGTCGTGTGGCAATCGAATTTTTTTGACACAATTAAAAAAAAGGGTTGAATTAAGTAATGGAATGATAATTTAAGTTCTAATTGAGGGCGAAAAAAAAATTTAAGTACTAAAGTGGGAAAGCAAACATAATTCGAGGGCCAAAGTGGTATAAATTGAGTATTTAAACATATTTTACACAATCAATTTTAAATATGGTTAAGTTTTTAAAAAGTTTTAAATTAATATATTTACTCATTATTTAGAAATATATTAATAACGTTTGCCTTTGTGTTATTGAAAATTTGAATACTTAATTTTTTAAATTACTTTGTTAAAGCATTTCAATAATTTTACTCTAAATAAACATAATACTATGTTTGTTTCTCCATGGCATATATGGATATAAGTTTTAATAATGTATTATTAAATTAATTAACACGAACTATAGAATAATGACAAATTAAACAAATTTCAAGGAAAAAAATCGCCTTGCCAAGATGGCTTTGGAAAAGAGTACGAACCTCTTAAGATTGATAAGATGAGTAACCCTTCATTTATGATAATTAATTCATGTTTATTCACCAAAGAAAATATATGTTATTATATTACGTTTAAAAGTCAAAATTATTGGCTATAATTATGGGTTGATTATAAACTTATTTCACTAATTAAATTTCTTTAGCTTTAATAATAATCGTGTACAATTACTTTTCTTTCTAAAATGAGTTGTAAATAAAAAAGAAATTATTTTAGACCTTAATTATTACATATAATTTGTTTATAGCTTTAAATGTCATGTCAGCCTTGAAATAACACGGCGCTGGAGTATAGTAATAAATAAAAAACAATCATTTCCTAAAAACAATAACTATACCCCAGCCTAATTAATAATCCAAATATTTCCGGCTGTTAGAATCGGAAACATTCAACGGTGGCCTGGAAACCACCACTACCTATTATCTCCTCCTCACTCTTTCTTCCCTTCACTATTGTTTTCCACGACTCAAATTTCTTGGGTTTTTCCTTGTAAGTTCCAGTACTTATAAGTACTTTGATTGCTGGTAATTGTTGATGCTGAAGATTAACTACTTGTAATTTAGGTGTGTTTAAACTTAGGAGGAGACTTACGTTTTAAGGGTTAAAGTTTGTTCATAGCTGGTGGTTTTTTTATGATCAAATTACGCCAAACGTTTAGGCTTTTGTGTAGAAATATATATCTTTTAAATCCCTTTTCACTTTGTTGTTTAACATTATTGACTTTGTTTTCTATTCATTGGAGAATTTGCTCTTCACCAGAATTTCTGTATATGGAGCTAATAGTTTACTCAGACTCATGTTTGTATCCTATGTGGTTACTTTTTAAATATTTTTTTCAATATTTCCTTCATATTTGTGTTGGGATATGCATGGGAAGAGTCAGAGCAGCATAGTTTTTTGCTGTCACTGGTGATAACCTTGTGGTTTGTGTTACCAGAATTGAAGTACCAAATGCTACAAGATGGAGTGGAATTGGGTATAATTGAGGATTGAATTTGGACAGAAGATTCAAATTTGATATGCACTTGACATGCTTCCTTTGGAAAGGTCCCTGCAGGGCCACAAAGAAGATTGTAACTGATGTTTCTTTTGTATTGTACAACATTCATCCTCTTGTCTTGTTTTTATCTTTTCTAGTGGAACTCCGAGTACTCCTTCATGGTTTTTATTGATAAATTTGGGTACAAATTATTGGCCAAGTTATTCTTTTTTGTATAATCAAGGTTTCCTTCATGTCCGTTTTATGTTACATGGAAGATTTGAGAATGTATGACTATCTCTCCCAATATTATCAGTCTCCAAAATTTGAATTTACCTTCTCTCTTAGGAGTACAATGTGTCTTACCACTATACTTAATAATTAGTTTGCTCAATGCATTTCCTAGTGAGAAAAATCGGTCAAGAAGATAAGTATTCCTTTCCTCCCTTAATCCTTCAGTGGCCAAAAGATGAGCCACTTGGTTCCCCTACCTCTGAATATGTGAGAATATATACACAGTTTTTAAATCTCTTCCTCAAAGAATTTAGATCTAAAATGTAAGCACTGATGCATGAATTGTCTTTCCTGTTTGCATGCAGTTTCTTTATCACAGCAAGTGAATCGCCTTCGATCATCACCTCTTGAAACCCCAAATCAATGCCCAATCAGACTACTTAGAGACATCCAATAGCTTTTACAGCAAACCCCGTTGGTATGTGATTATTAATAATTGTTGTTAACCCCAGAACACCCCTCTCGATTCCTGATAACAATCCCCGAACATAATTTCAGGGAATGAGCTTGAAAAGCCCCATTAAAATTTATCTTTATGAAAGCATTCTCTAGAGGCCTTCATCTTACAAGCTCAACTCTGGTAACAGGTAACAGTTTGTTTAAGGCATCTAATTCTTCTAATTGAGCTTTAATCCTTTCTATTATTGCTTGAGCATGATTTCAATCCCATCATGCACAGATTTATTTCGTTCAGTCCATAACACCCAAAGGGTTCAACCTACCATTCTCCAAATCTGGTTAGATGAGGTAGAAAATAAATTATGAAGCCAATGCTGAAAAATAAGAACAAAGAACTCCATATGCCAGTAAATATTTAATTTGTTTCACACTTCTATTGTAGTGATACAATCTCAAAACGAGTGCTCAAGAGTTTTCAGACCATTCAGACACCTTGAGCAAACGGGTGACTCCACTAATCTTATATTATAGAGGTTAGGAATATAATTTCCAATCTAACCCTTTTAACGTGAAATCTTATGTTTTTGGCTAAACAAGCTTATTAGATTTATTTTTAAAAAAAATCAATGAAAATATACTATGAGGGAGTTAATTAACATTAATAAATTAAAATTATTAGTTTCTTTCAAGAAAAATAAAGTTTTAAGATAAAAGCAAATCTTAAATAATTAAATGTTCGATTTTCTATGAAATATATTTTTTAATAATCACACAAGATCGTTAAAGCTTCACTCAACTTTCCTTAAAAAAAAATTTTTTTATATGTAGATATATAGATTATTATAAAAAAAAGAAAAAAAAAACCAAATCTTTTGTTAGTAATAAATTATCTCTTTATGTTTCCCTTTTATTCTTTTTAACCATTGCGTGCAAAATCATAACCTGCCCTTATATATATATGTATGATCATTCATGCAATGTCTTCTCCACTATAAACCCTCTCTCTCTCTCTCTCTCTCTCAATTACTATTATTTCGTTGCATCTTCTCTTCATAGCTTTCAAATTCAAAATCCCTCAAAGAAAATTCGAAAAAGAAAATGTTTACTCCATCTATGTTAACTAGGCTTGTTAGATGGAGTGTTCAGGCATTTGCTTCATGTTTCTTGGCTTGCACATTCGCCAGTAATTTTCTTACGTAAAAAAGTGATTTTTTTCATGTATTTGTTGTGCTATGATTTTTGTTTGTGTTGGAGTCATTATGGTAGTTTTGTTTTGTTATGAACTATTTTGATGAGTAATTTAAATTCCTGACGATAATCAGATGTCTCGGGGTGGCTACAATATTCATTATAATTGATTGCGATAGCATATTTTATGTTTTTAATGTATTTGCATAAATTGATTTTTTGAGGTTACTGCGATATCTGTTGTAATTGATTGTGATGGTATATTTTATTGTGTTTTCAATGTATTTGTTGAATTACAGAATTGAAACCGGCAGAGATGAATCCGTCACCGTCGGTGAAACATTCGACAGGACACATTGTTTCCGAAACGAAAAACAATACGGGAGATAAGAAGATTAGTGACAAAAATAAACGACAGCGGAACCACAGTCGCACAATATCGAAAAGCATTGTTTCGGTGGACAAAGAAAGTGAAAACTCGAGCTGGATATGTCTTCCTGACGAAGAATACGTAGTTTTTTGTATTAAAAAAGACGGAGCTTATGATATTATGATAGAATCGAACAAATCAGAAGAATCAAATCAATCCGAAAGAAGTTCATGGTTGGTTAATAGAAAGGTTAACTATATTCCTTTGACTCTTTATTTACTTGAAGTATTCGTGTCTGAAACTTGTTTCTAATACGAGCACGGACATATGACATTCTAAGAACCCTACAAATAAGGGTGAAAAAAACTTGATTACAAATAGCTCAGTTTCGGTTCTCATCGGTTAACTGATTCACTGAGCAAACCGGCTAACGTAAGTGGGTTCAATTTTTGGTTAATATTTATAGGCGGTTAGTTAAGTGCGTTTTCATTATTTTCTTTTAAATGAACAGACCAAAAAGACAAACACCACACCTTTTTGAATACAACAAAAAACTAAATATATCTGTTTTGGACAAATACCCGTATCCAAACTGAACGATTTGTACTGGAACAGATTGATTCTACCAAGGATGTCGAAAGAGATGAGCTGAACAATGATGAAGGAAAATCAAACGAAGACGGGAGTGAAAGAGAGGCCAATGCTACTAAAGAACAGGTGAGCCTATGATTTCTTTTGAAACATTTGTTTATGATTATTGACAATTTTGTCGAATATGGATGTCTTATACGAGTTAGAAATATTTTTCGTATATTTGGAGAATTATTTATCGGAAGTTGTCACGTTTAATGAAATTTAGCATAGTTTTATACTTACAGAGATCCAAAGATCATTTCCATGTTAGATACCTATGAAACTTGTCTTTGAAGAAACCTTCGAATGGGTATCGCATGTGATGTGTGTTTGAAATGGGTTTACCTGATTTTCTCATCTATGCTCAAACTTAAGTTTGAATATGTCGGAAATGCTTAGGTAATGGAAATTTGCATAGTTTAATATTCATAAAACTCAAAGAAGCTATTTTCCTTGTCTTTCAAGAAATATGGGTTGCAGATTGCTTAACTATCTAGAAGTGAAATTTATCATTGAAGATATTCAGAGAGTGTCTAGTAAATTGTTTTCACATTTTTGAAGAATCGTATCTGAACATATTTTTGAATATGCACCGAATACAAATATATATTTTTTTTTAAAAGGAAAAATTCGGTAACGGTTTTGGTTTAACATATAGGGTGATGGAGAAAGGGGCACGACTAGCTGTGAAGTAGAGTTGGCTTCAAGTAGCTTGAAGAGATTAGAAGAATCAAGAGACTCGTATCAATTTGATGGTAGCACGGGACTAGCTTCAGGTAGCTTAAGGAGATTAGAAGAATCAAGAGACTCGTATGAATCTGATAGTAGCACCGGATCCTTTACCTTTCCTGTGTAAGTGTGCAAATTTTTGTTTCTATGTTGCTTAGATTTTTGAGGGGTGTCGGATATTTATGTATCCAATAATGTTTCAATAGACCCATTCTTGAATGCATTGAATATAGAACTATCTATTCTATTTTAAACTTGAATGAATTAATTTAAACACAAAAGGATATGAAAACTGAATACAAATATTTTAAAGAAAATGAAGAATTGAAACAAATCTAACTTTATTTTTTGATGGATATTGTTGCAGATTAGAGTGGGATCGGATTGGAAGTCCAGTGAGAATGCCAATGCCAACATCGGAAGGCATTACCCCAAGCAAGAACAAGACCCATTGTGTGCCAATGCCAAGGAAGAAAGGCATTGGCACAAGAAAGAACAAGACCCATTTTATGTTTTTTCAATGTTTTAGATTTTGATTGTCGGTTTCTTACTAGTAATTTATGACTATTCTTTTACAAATAATGAAAAAAATTATATAAAAATATATTTATAAAAGAAAATTGAAAAAACTATGTTGTCCTAGTATCAAATCTGCTTATTTTTGTGAAAAAGACAACTTTTATACTTATTCCGTACTACTTCGTAAAAAGAATGAGCTTGTTATTGATAAATTTGGGTACAAATTATTTGTTAAGTTATACTTTTTTGTATAATGAAGGTTTCCTTCATATCCGTTTTATGGTCCATGAAAATTTGAGAATATATGACTCTCTCTCCCAATAATATCGTCTCTAAAGTTCGAACTTGCCTTCTCCCTTAAGAGTACAACGTGCGTTACAACTACACTTAATAATTAGTTTGCTCAATACGTTCCCTAGTAAGAAAAATCTAAGAGACTAGAAATTGATGGTTTTGACAAGAATGTCCAATACGGGTATGTATTCGATATTTGTATGTTCATTCTTTCAAAAAAAAGAAGGAAAAAAAAAAGAGTTGAAGCAACATAAGATGATTCAACACAGGTTTTCGGAAAATCTGATACCGAACTCAGACTATTCCATGGAGATTTTACTTGTGCATATGAAACATCCATGGACTTTTACTAGACAATAAAGAACACAAAAAGAAACCATACAAGCATATAATAGTGACATATATAATAAGTAAACTTTGGTAATGCCAATGCATCAATAAGTTCGTTTGAAAAAAATGCTTCGAACTTATGAAATATTTATATCACTTTTCTTACGCACCTTCGGATTTGAAAAGAAAGGATTGAAGATGTAGCCTTGCACTGGCTGCAGCGGCAAGGGATTCTTCGTCTTGCTTCTCTTTGGCAGCATTGAGAGCGGCGACGTAAGCTTGCCTTGCTTCTTCCATTTTCGGCATCTCCTTGTCATCTACATCATCCTGTTTATACCAAAACCGAAACAAAATAGGAAAACCACACTTAAAGCTCCGTTTACCATTGAGGTTGGAAAGTGCTTAAAATACAGATTCTTTCAAAAGAATAAAGAGCCATATATTGCAAAAACAAACCCTTATAAATGCTATTTCCAAGCAATGCACAACAAATATTTGGTCTAATATTCTCTTCTATCATGTTCAATCATTCGATATTTTCAAATGGTGCAATTTGCAATTAAACTATGTTACCCGGATTTTGTGTGAATGTAAGATACAGATATGCATTCAAGATGGGTATGGTCAATTTTTTCAAAGATTTTTCCATACCTATGTCTGGATTTTGTTGGGTAAGTTAATTCAAGAAAAATGAAAAGGGGGAGCAGCAAAAAGCAAGCAAAAGCCAGGAAAACTCAAATTTAAATAAGTTGATTAGGCAAAGGATAGTGAAGTTACCAGGTGAGGGAAATGATCCGAATGGTATGGTGCTACATCATAATCTTCAGCATATGCGGTGCGATTTCTCTTTGTCAAGCCATTTAATAACAGCATAAATGATGAAAATTCTCCTTGCATGGAGTCTATATCATTTTGCAGCTTCTCCAACTTTTGTTTAGATGTCATTGCTTCCCATTGTGTCTTTTCTAAGGCCGCCTGCTTGTCTGCTAGCTTAATCTAAAGAGAAAAAAGCATGTGTATCAATAACAATAAAGAAACAAGAAGCTCTGTATTTAACTCGGTTCGTGTATTCAGACAGTGGCGAAGGCAAAGGGGGGCAGGCAGTGGGCTTGGCCCCCCAAAATGGTAGATTTGCCATTTAGCCCTTTAAAATTGTATGAAATTACATGTTCGTATAATGGTAAAATTCTATTTTGACTCCCAAAAATTTATGACTCATCTTTGGCCCCTCCTAAAGTAATTTTCTGGCTTCGCCCCTGATGCAGCTATGTTAAGAAGTGGCATTGACTATTGAGTACATCTGGGATTTCAATCCCAACCTCTGCTACCTCTCCTTTCTACCACAAAAATAACAATAAAGGAATAAAGACCACGGAGATTAACTCGGTTCATACAGCCATCTTATGAGGCAGCATTAAGCAAATATGGAATTTGAATCCTAGCATTTGTAACCTCTTCTTCTATCACTATTGAGGCATCCTTTTTATGTCAATTAAACAAACAATACTTGCAAAATCAATCAAAATTTCAGGCAATACAGTTAATTATAATGCACTAAATATTATACAAAATCTATGGTAATCAGGTTCGGGTATGAATGTTAGAATAAGTATGTCTCTAACACGGATATTTTCAATTTTTTCCATGTATTTGGAGGGTCCTTAGAGGGTCATAACCCCATATCCATGTATGGAAACGAATCAAACATAAGTTTCAACAAATGATACTTCAAGAAAAACGAAAAGTTAGAGCAACATAAAAATATTCTAGCAGGAAAACATGAGAAATGTATACCTTTGCATCAGAGAGTTGCAGCTGAATGGACTTGATTAAAGAGTCCTTTTCTGCAGCATGTCGATTCAGTTGCTCAAGTTCTGCTTGAACATCATTAATATGGTTCTTTGAAATCTCTGCAGATTTTAGAAGGTCCTCTTTCTCCAACAACTTTTTTTGCAGATCCTCCACTTGTCCTCTCAGTGCAATTAACTCCTCATTTTCCTTTTCTGCTATCAAATCCCTCGAGGAAAAGATTGGTAAACTATCACCATTCTTGTCTACTTGATCCTTTTTCTTTTTCACTGGAATAGCCAAACCGGTATTCCTTCCTTTTACATCCGTAGTCTTTATAAACAAAAAGAGCAACATCATAAATTTATATGAAGAAATTATTAAAAAACAAAAAAAAATATCTCGAAAAAGAAAAGCTATTAGATTAAATCCAGGAAAGTGAGAAAAAAAATTGATAGGAAAAAGAGTTCATGTTAAAAATCATGGGATTTGTAATTAAAACCTATTAAACACTAGATGTTTTATATTTTATATATTTGCTCCAGACAAATGTCTAATAAAGAGTCAATTATGCATACTATGATAAGATTACCACTTCAATTCAACAAATTACGAACAATCGCTAACCAATAAAGAAAGGAAACAATTGTTTATAGTCATCAAAATGACTAATAAGCCTATGTTTATTGGACTCGGATGTTTATTTACTAAGTTTTTCATGTATTTGAAGGGTCATTCAAGGGTCAAAAGCTCCGTACCCATGTCTGAAAATACGTTGAACACAAATATAAAAAGTCAAGAATAAGGTAGTAACAAACTAGATAACCGAAATTGGTAAAATATAACCATTTATATACTAAAAATATAAAGATTTAATTGAATAAGAGCATATATATATAGTTACATATCCCACTAGCAAATTACAACGTTGCTCCCCGTCAGTAATTTTTTAAATGTTACTAATGATGAAACAGCAAGCTCTAGTTCACTATCACTGTCAGTATAAGCTTACAAGGAAATGATAAGGCAAGAAATACATAATTCCACAAAATTTCAACCATGTTATCGGAAATTTGGATTTCAAAAAATAAATATTTATGAATTTAAAATTCATATTCTTATATATACTTTTCAAATATATAATAATATTGAATCTTAACTAATTTATATATAGTATATGCATTTCATTCACACAATTTATACAGACAACGAAATCCAGTTTTTTAGTCATTTAACCAAACAAACCGCAAGTGAAATCAACAAATTAAACTAAAACAAGCAAGGATTTATGAACATACTTTACGAGATAGGGATTCCCTTGAAGGTGTCTTGGTATATATCATCGACCCACGCCTTGTAAATGAACTGTTTGCTTTACGCTCCTAAATCAAATTCCAAGTTTACGAAATGATAATAAATTAAAATTTATTTCCAGATAGCGGAAGTGTAAATAAACTATTTTCTTCATTTCCTTCCATTTTTCATTAATTTCAAACAAAAACTGAAAAAAAATGAAAATTACAGTAAAAAAAAAAGAGGGAAAAATTACAATGAGGGACTGAACAAGAGGGATCATCTCAACGAGATCCTTGTAGAGGACACGATCCACATCGCCAGGAGCTGAATGAACGAGTGAGGACTCAACTCGACGGTGAGTCGGGGACGAGTTACTGTTATCCCCTGAAAGCCAAGTTCCAAAACCTGAATTTTCTTGTAAATCTAACAAATGTTGCGGCTCAAACATTTTCTTTCACTGTTTTTTTTCTTCTAAAATTCAAAGAATTTGAAAATAAAGAACTGAAGAGCTTGAAAGTGATAGTGAAGAAATGAAGAAGTTGCAGCAGTTAACAATGGCCTTTTTTTTTTCTGTTTTGAAAAAAATCGTTTATTTTGTTTCCTTTTTAGGTTACAACGAATTTTCTACAAACTTTAAGTTGAAGGTAAATTATGATATTACTAAAATACCCCTAAGTTACTTAAGGGAAAATTAGTTTTGTTGTACTTTTTTGTGATTTACTTGCATTTTTTATAATTTCTCAAGTAATTAATCTTTATTTTTTAAAATAAAAAAAATACACCAAAACTTAGTGGGCATCAACTATCTGTGTAGATTATAGAAAAACATATAATAAAAAAATTTGAGTTATTTATTACCTTAGACGTGACCATCCATTTGATTTGGGTAAGGATTAAGCAATAGTATTTAAATTGTGGGTTACTTATTTAAGTATATTAGTCCTGTAGTTTTGATTAAGTCTTAACTCGATTAATATTGGTATTTTTGTCAATATAGAAAGACGCGGTTTGAGTGCATTGAAGTGTATTATCCTCTTATTGTCGAAACCATTTTAAAATCGGGTTTTGAAAAATGGGGATCGACTTTTCAAAACAAAAATGGGAGTCGCCACCAATCCTTTTTTACTTAGGTGTGATTGGATCACCTTGTAAAACGTTTTATTTTAAAACATTTGATTTTGGTCCGCGAAAAACGAGAAAATAGGTTCGGGAGTCGATTACGCATGATGAAGGGTTAGCACCCTCATAACGCCCAAAAAATTGGTACCTAATCGATAAAATCATGTCCAAAGGCTTGAAATTTAAAAGTATTTAAAAATATAATTTCTTTAAAAAAAACTTCGAGCACTTTAAGTTAAAATTTGAGATTTTCTTGTTCCAAAGGAATAAAAACATCACATCCAACACGTAAGGACATGATATTTTAAAACCTTTGTAATCAAAAATCGTCTCACGGTTTACAAAACTTGTTAAAAAGATATTTAGATATTTAGCCAAACGGAAAATCGCACCCAACACGTTAGGGCACTATTTTCCGAATTTCTAAATACCTAAACATTGCCTTATTTTTTTAAAAATATAGTAATCTTGTAAAAAATATGTATTCATAGAACAATAAATAAATAATTATACAATGGCAATCATAAATAAATAAATGAGAGAGTATGGGCAAATAAATATATACATAAAACAATAATATTAAAATAAAAGAAAATTATTAAACAAATATGAAAATTTTAAAGCAAGATTAGATGATAAATAAATAAATAAAATTATATACATATAATATAAATGACATAGAAAAAAAAAATTAAATAAAGATATTTTAAAAAAAAATATAATATAAATAATATAAGTGAAACATGCTATAAAATATAAATAAATTTTTATACAAAAATAAAATTAAAAATATATATAAAATAATATAATACTATATAATATAAAAATTTTAAAAACATATAATATAGTAAAAAAATAATATATAATGAAAAAATCTTGAGCTAAATAATAATAATTAATAATTAATATATAAAAAATATATATACTAATAATATATTAATATATAAATAAATAAGAAAATAAAATAATTTAATACAATATTAAAATAATAAAAGAAAAGAAAAAAACAAAGAAGACAGGGGTTAAAAAAGCAATCAAAACAGATTAAAAGGGCTAAAACAAAACACCGTTAAATCCTAGGGACTAAGAGAGCAATTATGCCTCTTTATCAAAACGGTGCCGTTTCGATTTTGGTCTTTAAACAGTTTAAAGGACTTAATTAAAACAAAATGCGAATTTAGGGCCAATTTTATAAAAAATAAAACTTCCAATTAGGCTGAATTATAACATATAAAACTGCGGATGGGCTAAAGTTGCAATTTTCCCATTTTAATAAAACAGCGGATCCTTGTCGGGTCACTGGGTCGGCGCGCGGATCCTCTTAGTCAAAACGACGCCGTTCTCTTCTGCTTATATAAGCTAAAAGTTGAAGAAAAAAAAACATTTTAACATTTGTTTTAAAAAAAGTTGAATGGGAGCTTTAAAACGCTCTCCCCTCCTCGGCCAGGGGATCTGATTCCGGTGATGCGCCTCCGTACACGCCGCCTCTGACGGTGGCCAGAGGCCCGTAACTCCGTTTTTTCGAACGCGATCCAAAAGGTAATCTTTTCTTATTATCTTTTTTTAAAACAGTATTTGTATAAAAACACGTAGATTGAAAAATAAAAAAAAAATGAAAATAACTAAAAAAATTACCTCTGCACAAATCTGCTTTTATTTCTCTGAGTTTTTTTTTTTTTGACAATGCTTTTAGTTTGTCTGTGTGAATCCCCCCTTTGTTACAAGTTTCTTAGGGATATTTATAACCCTAAGAATAAACTGGAAATAAATACAAAAGATTTCTTTCTGTTTTTGCTATTTTTTTCTTTCCTTTTGCTGTTCGTTCTTTCACTGTTTGCAGATCAAGGACGCGAAGCACGGTGATGACCAAGCGCGACTTGTTGCGCGATTAGGGGCTTCGGAGCGAAGGAAGGCTGGTGTGGAAGAGAGGAACGGCTTGCGTGACTTGCGGTGTGACTGATGGTGGGCACGAAGCGCGACGATTGGGTTTCTAGCCCTAGCGGCTCGAGGGTTCCCAGAAACCCTAGATTCTCTTGGACTAGTTTAGGCATTGGGCCTTTTGGGCCCCGTATGTTTTTGGGTCTAGGTTTAGTGGGTATTAGGCCATGGGTTTAGATTGGGTGGTCTGCTGTTAGGTGTAATCTGGGTTTGGGGTATTGGGTCTGGTTTTGGGCCTCATAATTGTAAATAGACTGGACATTATTTTTTATTTTTTATTGGTTTATTTTAGCCAGGTCAAAATTGGGCTCTTACAGCTGCCCCTCTTTGCTCATTGCCGTGAAACGAGAATAGAGCAAAGACTATAAAAGAACCAATTTTGACCGGTCTTGGCTAAGCCTTGACTTCTTGATCCTTGTCTTTCTTCAAACGACTCCCACTCCACTGCAACTTCAATGGTATTGGAACTTCATCTTGATTTCAGTAAGTTTGATAGTTTCAACTTCATGAAGGCAGTATCCACTATCTTTTGATCTGCTCCACTGCAAACTTAGGGAGACCAGATCTGATATTTTCAATCTGATCCCTACAAACTCAGGGATCACCAGACTGATGTCTTCAATCTACTTCCTACAAAGCTCAGGAATGCCAGATTTGCTATCTTCAATCTTGTAACACCCCTTACCCGTATTCAACGTCGGAATAGGGTACGAGGTATTACCGGAATTACAAATTTATTTATCAGACATTTTATTTCATCTAACATTTATATTTGAAATCAATCAAAATCAAACATATTATCCCTTAAATATATTTAATTTTTAACGACATGTCTTACTTGAATTTATTACTCGTTTCATCATACTTAATTACATTGTATTATCATATTAAAGATAATCATATATTTACATGTCGTGATAAATATCATTCACTTGCCGTTTCTTCATAAACATAAAACAGTTAATTCATCATATCAATATTTCACGTACCATCAACTTATATTTCCTTATATCACATAATTAAGTTACACGAACTTACCTGGTTAAATTTGCAGAAATATCAAAATTAAAGGGGCACTTTGGAAATTTTCTATTTTCATTGATTTTTCAGTCGATCTGAATCAAAATTAATAATTTCATTCAATTTTGCAATTTTAAAGAATAAAATAATCTATTTCATGCAAATTGGTCATTTCCACATTTTTACAAAATTAATCATAAAATTTTACTTTTATTCAATTTAGTCCCCGAGCCTAAAACATTACAAATTAGCCATACTACCTAAGTATCCATACATATTTTCCTCCTCCTCCTCTCCATTCCACATCCTTAATGTATAAACAACACACTTGTAATTAACATTTTCTATAATTTTCATTATTTACTCAAGTGAATGTTCAAGCTGTCCATCTGTGTTATAGTCACTAAATTATTTTTATCTTGAGCCACAGAGCTCCGAATTTCAAACCGCTAATTTTCCCTGAAACTAGACTCACATATCTTCATACCATAAATTTTCTAGAATTTTTGGCTTAGCCAATTAGTACAGTTTATTAGTTACGTTTTCCCCTATTACACAGTCTGACAGCTCTGACCTCTCTTCACTAAAAATCAATTATCTCATAGTACGATTTTCATATAGTGTTTTTGATTATTTCTAATGAAAATAGACTCATTAAGGAATACAAAAATATAAATTATAACTCATAATTATTTTTATACAATTTTTAGTGAATTTCTAAATTAAGAACAGGGGTTCACGAAGTTATTCTAAACCATTCTTACAAAAATTTAAATATCTCAAAATATAGACTTTCTTTGCTTGTTCTGTTTCTTTTATATGAAAATAGACTCAACAAGCTTTAATTCCATATCTCACTCAACTTCTAATTCAATTTCTACAATTTTTGGTGATTTTTCAAAGTTAGACAACTGCTGCTGTCCAAAACTGCTTTAGTGTAACATGTTGATTTCTATTTTGTCCCTAATTCCACAATTCATACAATTCAGTCCTTGCTGAATTAACCCCTCAATTGAGTTAATTTTTCTCATTTAATACTTTTATCTATCATTTTAAACTACTTCATAACCTTTAAAATCAGAATTTTAACACTAGGCCTTAATTTCAGCTATTTCACAATTAGGTCCTAAAACCAATTTCCATCAATTTCACTTGATAAAATCATCATATAGCAAAATTAAAGCTTCAAATCAATATTTATTCATCATATTCTTTCAGCACTAATCCACATAAAATTTAAAAATTAACCATAGAATCATAAACTAATGAATTAATAAGTTGGACTCAATTGTAGAAAGTCCAAAAACATAGAAATTTCAAGGAGAAAGCAAGTATTAAACTTACATGAAGCTTGAGTATGAAAACCAACTTGAACTCTCTTCCATGACTGTTTTTCAGCTGAAGAAAATGAAGAGAATTGAAGAGAATTCTCCAGATATTTCAATTTAATCCCCTTTTTATTTAGCTAATTTTGGAAATTTTCCAATTTTCCCCCTTTTTCTTCTTTCTCTTCTCTTCTTCTTTCTTTCCTTCCCCTGCTCTCTGCTCTCTGCTTCGTTTTGTTTCTGTTTCTATCCCCTTTTTTTTCTTTGGATTATTATATAATATAATATTATAACAATATAATAATATAATAATATAATATAATATAATAATATACTTTTAAAAAAATCTCAGATTTTCTAACGTTAATCGCCTCAACTATGCAAAATGGTATAATTACCATTTTGATCCTTCATAATTTCTTTTAATCTATAATTTAACTTTTACTTTCATTTCAGTTTAGTCCTTTTCATTTAATTTCCTACCCAAACGTTAAAATTTTCTAATGAAAGTTTAATAATAGCTTAATGACACTCCATAGATATTTTTAGAAATATTTATGGCTCACTTTATGAATTCGAGGTCTCAATACCTCGTTTTTGGCCCAAATTTTCTCATTAATTCTTTCAGTTCACAAAATTCACTAATTTTAAAATATTTCTAAAATCACACTTAACTTATAATTATCGATTAACAAAATTTTCTAACTTTTCGTCAGATTTAATGATCTCGAATCACTGTTTCGACACTATTTAAAATTGGGCTGTTACAAATCTACTTCCTGCAAAGCTCAGGAATGTCAGATTTGCTATCTTCAATCTACTTCCTGCAAAGCTCAAGAATGCCAGATTTGCTATCTTAAATCTGCTTCCTGCAAAGCTTAGGAATGACAGATCTGCCATCTTGAATCTGCTTCCTGCAAAGCTCAGGAATGCCAAATTTGTCATCTTCAACCTGCTTCCTGCAGAGCTCAAGAATACCAGATTTGCTATCTTCAATCTGCTTCCTGCAAAGCTCAGGAATGCCAGATCTGCCATCTTCAATCTGCTTCCTGCAAAGCTCAGGAATGTCAGATTTTCCATCTTCAATCTGCTTCCTGCAAAGCTCAGGAATGCCAGATTTGTTATATTCAATCTACTTCCTGCAAAGCTCAGGAATGTCAGATTTGCTATATTCAATCTGCTTCCTGCAAAGCTCATGAACGCCAGATTTGCTATCTCCAATCTGCTTCCTGCAAAGCTCAGGAATGCCAGATCTGCCATCTTCAATCTGCTTCCTGCAAAGCTCAGGAATGCCAGATTTGCTATATTCAATCTGCTTCCTGCAAAGCTCAGGAATGCCAGATTTGCTATCTTCAATCTGCTTCCTACAAAGCTCAGGAATGCTAGATCTACTATCTTCAATCTGCTTCCTGCAAAGTTCAGGAATGCCAGATTTGCTTCTTGCAAAGCTCAGGAATGCAGATCTGCCATCTTCAATCTGCTTCCTGCAAAGCTCAGGAATGCCAGATATGCTATTTTCAATCTGCTTCCTGCAAAGCTCAGGAATGCCAGATCTGCCATCTTCGACCTTACTACATTGTCTTTTAAAGGACATAACCTGTAGAATGGGTATATATTTATGTCAAATAATTAGGATGCTTTGGTCGAAATGCATCAAATGCCCCTAATTAGACATGTTATGATATATGAATTTGAAAATGTTATGAAAATGATTCCTATTTCAAGGATTAGGATGCAATGACCGGAATGAATCAAATGCTCCTAATGAAATTTGCTATGATACAAAAATGTTATGAGCATGATTCCTATTCTAGGTGTTATCACTCATTTGTTTTCATTCTTATTCATCAATCATGTTCTGCTCAACCAGCTTGCCCCAATGTAATTTCAAAGTCAGCCCCGCTTGAACCTTGGGACATGAAGTTGGTATCTCTCACTGCAACTTCAGGGGAATGACATTTGGTTTCTTCCATATTTCTGTTACCACTTAGAGGTACAGAACTTGTATCACTTTCAATCTGTTACACCATTCCCTGGGTGTAATGACCAAATGTATGTGTCTGAGAAGATGCAGGGTATCCCGACAATGACCCCTTTTTACACTCAGATTGACCTTGTTCGTCATTTGCCAATATGGTGTCACCAACGAAATTGTCTTATCCAATAATAATTTGAAGAGAATCATTTTTCAATGTTTCCAACCCTTGGGCTTGGTGAGTTCTGAACAATAGTCATGTTTCAGATTCCTCATATCATTTAGGAGCTTCTAGAGTAATATGCGTGTAACACCCCTTACCTGTATCCTATGCCGGAACCGAGTACGAGGCATTACCAAACTTAACAATACATTTTGTCAAATTAATTAACACATATACAAAATGACTTAGTCAAGCCCCTATACATGCCATAGTTTAAATCATTTATAAATAAAGATACCCATAGATAGCTTGATAGTGTGAAGCGATCTCCGACGACCTCCAACCCGAGCTTGTTTAGTAGGACTCTGTAACATGGGAAAGAAAAGGGGGGTAAGCTTATAAAGCTTAGTAAGTTCACATGAAAAAATAATAAGCATTAGCAATGAATTTTGCTTACTACTAAGCTGTCATAACTTGCATAAATAATGCTAAGTTCTTACTTTCCCAACTTACTCATTTGTAGCCTTATCAAAGCCTCAACATGACAAATCCTCACAACAAGTTCTCAATTTGATACAAACATTAAATCACATGCTTATACTTTATTACTCATGTTCACATTAATCTGTCTGCTTGAATCGCTGTCACTAAATTATTTATTTCTTGTGCTACAGAGCTCCGAATTTAAAACCGGTAATTTTTCCCGAAACTAGACTCATATATCTTCCTACCATAAAATTTCCAGAATTTTTGGCTAATCCAATTAGTACAGTTTATTCATTAAAATTTCCCCTGTTTCACTGTTTGACTATTCTGACCACTTTTCACTACGAATCAATTTTCTCCTTGTAAAGAATTCAAAAGATGTTATAATTTGTTTCATTTGAAACTAGACTCATTAAGGATTTCAAGCATATAACTTTTATCCCATAATTATTTTTGTACAATTTTTAATGATTTTTCCAAGTCAGAACAGGGGATCACGTAATCATTCTAAACCAATCTCACAAGAATTTAAATATCTCGAAATATAAAAATCATTTGTTTTCTCTGTTTCTTTTATATGAAAATAGACTCAATAATCTTTAAATCAATATCTCATCCAACTTATAATTCAATTTCTACTATTTTTGGTGATTTTTCAAATTCACATCACTGCTGCTGTCCATTAACAATTTTATTGTAAATTTTACTCTTTCATGATTGCTTTGTATTAACATCCATTTAATCATACATAACCCCAAGACATATCCTTAACTAGCCATTCCAATAGCTAGCCATTATCGAATATTTACATGCCATTCATTTTCCCCTTTAACCTATACATCAACAACAAAACTTAAACTTATCATGTCACAATTTAATTTGGCCTAAAAGCCTCACACATAGTCATAAATCAAATTTATCACCTATTTATACATCATAAGTATAGACCTATCGTCACAAGGTCATCACAAGATCATTTTCATAGGTATGACTTACTCTTTTACATTCTTACCAAATGTTTCATATACGTCGAAATTTAGTTCTCATGAATTTTACGTACATACCTGTACCCTTTCAATACGATCATACCTTGTCATTTCTTTGATATCATCTTTGGATTTACCCATTGAAACTCTTGGGATACTAAGGATGGATACTCGGGAAAAACTCGTACAAGATGTATCGTACCAATGCCATGTCCCAGACATGGTCTTACGCTAGCTTTCATATCGTGGCCGATGCCATGTCCCAGACATGGTCTTACTCTAGCACACATATCAATGCCGATGCCATGTTCCAGACATGGTCTTACACTGGCTCTCATTCATGGCCGATGCCATGTCCCAAACATGGTCTTACACTGGCTCTCATATCATGGCCGATGCCATGTCCCGGACATGGTCTTACACTGGCACACATATTGCCATGGTCCAACCATGGTCTTTACTATCAATTCATCACATGTCGAAATTCGATCATACTCCGCCCTGCATTTCTCTTAATTTGATCTTTCAAAACAATCTCATAATTTTTATATTATTCATGATCCAATAATAACATACGAAATAACACATGGTATCAGTTAAACATTTAAACATATTAAATTTAATGCTTATTAACATACGAACTTACCTCGATACCAAAACGACCATTTTACCAACTTTCCCGATTTTCAATTTTCCTCACGTTCTAGGTCCAAATCTTGTTTTCTCTAGGTCTAAAACATCACATTTCACTTATTTAATTAATTTACTATTCAAAACAGTCCCTAACTCAACTTTTTTCAAAATTACAATTTTGCCCCTAAACTTTTACATATTTACACTTTTGCCCCAATACTCGAAAATTAAACTTCAGCCCTTATTCATATGTTTTATAACATGCTGATCATTTTTCCCTTCTATGGAAACATCAAATTCTCACTCTAACATGTACTTATGAACAATAGGTATTTTTACCGATTATGACGTTTTACTCGTTTTCACTTAAAATCGCTTAGTAAAAGTTGTTTAACATAATTTCAGCCTTCATATTCTATCATAAAACATCTAAATACACACTTTTCACCTATGGGTAATTTTCTAAAGATGAACCTTAGCATGAATTATTGGTAGCATAAGCTAAATCGAGCTACCGGGACTCCAAAACCGTAAATAACTTGAAAAACGGGGCTAGAACAGACTTACCATGAGCTTGGAAAGTTTAGAAGACCCTAGCCATGTCTTCCCCTGGTAAATTTCGTCCATATGAAGAAGATGGACAAATTTGGCATTTTAATTTTGTTTTTAATTCATTTAATTACCAATTTACCAAAATGCCCCTAACTTAAAAATATCCCATTTCACTTATCTAATATCCATTTTTGTCCAACAATTTAATCAATGGTCTAATTTCCATTTAAGGACCTCCAATTTAAAATTTCATAGAAATTGGACACTTTTAACATGTAGAGCTCAACTTTTGCACTATTTACAATTTAGTCCTTTTGACTAAATTGAGTGCCCAAACGTCGAAATTTTTGAACGAAATTTTTACGAAATCTTTCCGTAAAATTGTAGACCATAAAAATATAATAAAAATAGAATTTTACTCGTCGAATTTGTGGTCTCGAAACCACTGTTTCGACTAGACCCAAATTTAGGCTGTTACAATGCGAAACTCCTTTTATGAAAGCGTTATTTAGTCCATTAATCGTTATTTCAATAAAATTCTTGAAAAAGATAACAACAATAAACATGAAAGAAATTTATCAGGAGTATAGCTCGAAGCAAATAAGCTAATTAAAGATAACCAATGCCATAAATGAAAATTGGTTGGTGTATCTTAAAAGAATAAAGTAAGCAAAAATAGTAAAAACTATAAAAAAAAATTGATTAGGGTGTAAAAAGAATAAAGAAATAAAAGATAAATTTAAAATGAGTAACTAGGTGCCCCAGATATCGTAGCCTAAGCTTCTCTGTTCAAACTTATTGAGGACCATTTTAAGCTCAATATATGTTTAGGGGATCCTGAGTACTTTGTCGATGCCCCAAGACGTAACATACTTCCTCTTTGCTAATTCAAACGTAGCAAGACTACTGAATGCCCCACTTTTATTCAAAATTTGAGCCGCCCTTTCTGGGTTTTCAACTTAAAACGCCCTTTGCGGGTTTTCGCTTTGGCCTCTCATTTTTTTTTTACTCAAGGCACCCTTTGCGAGTTTTCACCTTGGGCCTTCCCCTTTCAGGTAAAATACTTATTGTTTGAACCTGAATTCGCCGAATTAGACAAGTCTTTGTTATTTGTTTCGGTCAATATCAATACTCCTCTAGAACAGGCACTACATAAGACCTTCCTAGTTTGGCATATGCTTTCCTCTAAAATCGTTTTGAAGAAGAAAAATCTGTTTCAACATCAGGTTCCCCTTGTGGAATTCTCTAGGATGAACCTCTTTGTCATAACTTTAACCTTTTCTTCAACTAGGTTCAATTAGCAAAATGCTTCATTTCCATAAACCAATGGGTAAGACGTTGCTCCCAGTGAAGGTTTTGACCGACATTTAATAAGACAGAAGGTAACAGTAGCTTCTTATGCCAATCCTTACAAGTCTAAGTCACCTTTTTTTTTTGCAAATTTTGCTATACAGTGATACGCTGCCTGATCTTTGGACAAACTGTATGTAACACCCCCTACCCGTATTCGTTGTCAGAATAAGGTACGAGGCATTACCAGAATTTACGATTTTTTTTTTAAAAACCGAGACCATTCCAATTCAACATATTTTCAAAATAATTCATGCATATTTATAAGATAACTTAAACACATAAGCCATACCAATGGCTGACCTTACATTCCTTTCATATTAACATTTATTTTGTTAGCTTATACATGCCATTCATTTCCAAACTAAAGTTTCTTTAAATACCGAAATATTGGGGTTGATAGTGTGATGAGTCTCCCACCGATCCGACCTCCGAGCTCTTAACACTACAAAACAGGGAAAAAGGAAATAGGGTAAGCATTTTGTGCTTAGTAAGCCCATGTAACAAGAACTATACTTACCTAGTATTTTCAATACAAGCGATAAACATTCATATACTCATTCAATGCATTATTACCCTAACATTTACAAACTCAACATTCAAGTTAGTTCAATAATTTCCATGTATCAATAGTATATATATACTATGATTGATGAGCTCATCAATATCATGATTTCCATTTCCTTGTTATTTTTCCATATTTATCCCGTTGAATTACTCGAAATTTCGATGGATTTTCAGAGGTACACTTTTGTGTACAAATCCGGGTCCGTCAATTCATATTCATGTGCGCACATTTTCATTTCAGAGAGCACACTCCCGCGAACCTCATCTTTACAGCGGGATTACCAGTCCAGGCTAAATCCCCTGTAATATAAACTCATAGAGTATTGTCGGGATTACCAGTCCAGGCTAAATCCCCTGCAATGACAATTACTCTAATGAGCTTGGATCTGAATTACCAGTCCAGGCTAAATTCAGACCCTAATTCGGATTACCCGTCCGGGCTAAATCCATTTTCCACATATTCTTCGGGAGGGTTATATCAGGATAGGATCACCCGTCCGGGCTAGATCCTTTTTATCGTCAATTCCTTTTCAGAGATCCATCGAATTTTCCTTTCATTCAACCGGGATTTCTTTCCCTTTTTATCAAAAATATCAATATTGCATAAATTTTCATACAATGAACATTCAAACTATATTCACATCAATAACATACATTTCAAGCATTTAAGAATATAATTCAAGTTACATGAACTTACCTCGATACTAGTTCGTTTACAAAATCTACTAATCCGGGACTTTTTCCTTTCCTCGATCTAGCTTCGTATTTGAGTTTTCTGGATCTAAATAAATAAATTCAATCATCAATTTAATACATTTCATGTTCACATGTAGCATTTTCTATAATTCTATTATTATTTTTAGTTTATTCAAAGCTGTCTACTTGAGTCACAGTTACTAAATTATTTATTTCTCGAGCTACAGAGCTCCAAATGAAGAACCGTTAATTTTCCCTGAAACTAAACTCACATTTCTTTATACCATAAAATTTCTAGAATTTTTATCCCAGCCAATTAGTACAGTTTATTCATCAAAGTTACCCCTGTTCTGCTGTCTGGCAATTCTGACTCTTTTTCACTAAAAATTAATTATCTCTTCATACAGAAACCAGATGGTGTTCCTGTTTATTTCTATAGAAAATAGACTCGTTCAGGATTCTAAACATATATATTTAAGCCCCTAATTATTTTTCTTCAATTTTTTATGATTTTATAAATTCAAAACAGGGGAACCCGAATTCATTCTGAACCAGTCTTACAAAAATCTAAATATCTCAACTTACAGAACTTCTTTTCTTTCCTTGTTTCTTTCATATGAAAATAGACTCAATAAGCTTTAATTTCATATCTCACTCAACTTCTAATTCCACTTCTACGATTTTTGGTGAATTTTCAAACTTACTCTACTGCTGCTGTCCCAAAACTGTTTTCTTATAGCTTGTTTTACAATTAAGTCCTTTATCCAATTCTAACTTCAAATTCTTTCAATTAAATCACTAATTCATCATTTTATTCATCATATGCTGTATTCAAAAACTCTAAAACTTCAAAAAACTTCAACTCAAATTCATCAAAACTTTGTTCTAAAACTTATAAAGTATCAAAATTAAAAGAAAAGGACTAAATTAACTTACCAAATTAAACTCCAAGCTTTAAAAACTCTATTATCCCCTTTCTTCTTTCTTTTCTCTTTTTCTTTCTTCCCTTCACGTTTGCTCTCTGTTCTTCTTTTTTTTTTTTTTTGTTTCTTTTCTCCTTTCTTTATATATATAATATAATAATATAATATATAATATAATAATATACTTAAAAAAATCTCAGATTTTCATCAATACACCGCCTCAACTTTACAAAATGGCATAATTGCCATTTTGGTCCTTCATAATTTCTTTTAATCTATAATTTAACTTTTACTTTCATTTCAATCTAGTCCTTTTCATTTAATTTCCTACCCAAACGATAAAATTTTCTAACGAAAATTTAATACAACATTACTAACATTTTATAAATATTTATAAAAATATTTCCTATCATATAAATATTCATGCAAATATATTGAAATAAATTTCTATTTAAATCGGATTTATGGTTGCAAAACCATTATTCCGATAACCTTGAATTTAGGCCATTACACTGTAAACTTTGACTTTGTACAGTTATGCATTCTGTGTTGGCATCTGATCCTTTTTTTTTTTGAATTTGATGACTATCGACTTTGCAATATTAGCATATGAAGAAACATTCACCCTCTTAGTGAAGTAGACGACGACCATAACAATTAATTGATGTCAACTAAAACTATTTGATGAGACTGGCCTCATAATATCCATGCCCCCACATATGGAAATTTTGGGAAGAAGTGAAGAAAACGCATAAATCTTGTCTCCTTAAATACAACATTTGCGGTACAATTGAAGCAATCTCCCTTTTATGGTAGACCAACAGTGCCCCATCCTCTTGTTTAACCCGCGTCTTATCAGTGCAGGCATGTCCTGATATGATCATGCGAAAATATCTTCGAATTATAGAAAATAACTCAATAATATCTCGCTTTATTTCTGTTGTGAGCTAGGCTTCGATCTTCATTCCTTTCCCAGGCTCGCAATATCCATTGACCCTATGTAAGGTAAGGTCTGTTTTTCATCTTGTTAAACCATTCTTAACAAGTCAGAAGATATGTCACAAACTCTGTCATCTTCAAAATCTTGAGATCCCCTAGACCCATATTTTGTTCAAAAAGGGAGTCAGTAACAATGTCGCTCATGACGTTGATATCTGGGTACCTAGGTACGAAGGCAAGAAATCCAAAGAATAAATGATTCTAAGAATGATTATTTGGATAGTATGGTCACAAATAAAGAATGAAAGAATATTGGTAAAAAATGTATAGTATGAAATGTAAAGAATAAAAGAATATTTATTCAAAAAGATGCATTTTATTGAAATAAAATTTCGGACACAAGCCTATTTCACAAAAGGGTTCTTATTGCCTCTAGGCTTAAGGCAACAAGCATGTTTTGAACATTACTCTAGATCAGCTCTAAAAATACAAGGATCTCTTCCACAGTCCCATTATTCAAAACATTCCCAAATACGTAAGGGCTTGGAAACTTCGTTCTCTAATTCCCTCTTCATTTTTGGTTTCTTAAAGGAGTCACAACTTTTTTGTCTCCTTCTTCAATTACCACATCTGTATTTGCATTTACCCTACTCTTTCCAATCTTTTTTCCATGTTTTCCAGGTTAACTAAAATATTTTTTACCTAATTAGGGTCCTTTTGTAAAAGTCTAATGCAAATGATGCAATGTAATGCAAATGCATGAATACAAAAAAAGAGAGGCGTTGATTCTGAATTCAGTTACATTAGAAAATTTTTTGTAGAAAGCAAATTTCTTTACATAAAACAGACCGCATACACGGCATTATCCTCATAGTCCAAGTGAAAACATGAGTCCCTTCTTCGCAAAAGTCAAGTCTTGCAAACTTCTAATAGATGCCTCCTCTAGCTCCTTTTTGCTTGATCTGGGACGCGACTCACTGCTCCATAATACTCGTTAGCTTCTTCAAGAAAGTCGAGACGTGGTGATTCTCGATTTGTCTTTGTCAGCTTGAATCCTTGGGTAATAAAGTCTTGTATTCCTTCGCCGGCTATCAATCTTCTCTTGTAGTGTTCACTTAGACTATATTCAGACAAGACCGTATTATAATCCACTTTATCAAAAAACTCGTTTTCTTATGACAAACTTTTCTATTTAGCAATCGAATTTGAAATCAACACCTCTTTTCTATGATATGAATGCAATGCAATCAAAACAAAAGAGAACACGTTAGCATAGGAAAAATAAATAACATAGAACACCTATCAGGGTGACCACTAGGGTTCGACATAGTTCTACCTAGGGTGGACCCTTAGGGTTTACTATATGCGGTTTAGTTCTAAAGTTGAGGTACCCGAACTAGCAGATTCCTCGATCCTCACCCATTATAGGCTTAGATGGACTGAGTTCGGTTCAGGGGAATACATTTCCCTATGGCCATGCGGAGGTGAAAACCTTACGAAGACATAGGTACGGATGTATTCCGGAAGCAGTCCACTAGCTCATGCGAAGGTGAAAACCTTATGTAAGCATAGCTTCTCGCTCCCACTTAAGGGTGTGACCACAAAGGTCATGCAATGCAAATGCAAAGAGATATATTTTAAAATCACATGCAGTAAACGGATCATATTTTTAAAATCAAAATTTTATATTCGAACAAAAGGACATGAAATTATCAATTTTACGGCCAGACTCTCTTAATTCCCAAGTGGAGTCGCCAAGCTGTCGAAACCATTTTAAAATCGAGTTTTGAAAAATGGGGATCGACTTTTTAAAACAAAAATGGGAGTCGCCACCAATCCTTTTTTACTTAGGTGTGACTAGATCACCTTGTAAAATGTTTTATTTTAAAACATTTGATTTTGTCCGCGGAAAACGAGAAAATAGGTTCGGGAGTCGATTACGCATGAGGAAGGGTTAGCACCCTCATAACGCCCAAAATATTGGTACCTAATCGATAAAATCATGTCCAAAGGCTTGAAATTTAAAAGTATTTAAAAATATGATTTCTTTAAAAAAAAATTCGAGCACTTTAAGTTAAAATTTGAGATTTTCTTGTTCCAAAGGACTAAAAACATCACATCCAACACGTTAAGACATGATATTTTAAAACCTTTGTAATCAAAAATCGTCTCACGATTTACAAAACTTGTTAAAAGGATATTTAGTTATTTAACCGAACGGAAAATCGCACCCAACACGTTAGGGCACTATTTTCCGAATTTCTAAATACCTAAACATTGCCTTATTTTTTTAAAAATATAGTAATCTTGTAAAAAAAAATGTATTCATAGAACAATAAATAAATAACTATACAATGGCAATCATAAATAAATAAATGAGAGAGTATGGGCAAATAAATATATACATAAAACAATAATATTAAAATAAAAGAAAATTATTAAACAAATATGAAAATTTTAAAGCAAGATTAGATGATAAATAAATAAATAAAATTATATACATATAATATAAATGACATAGAAAAAAAATTTAAATAAAGATATTTTAAAAAAATATAATATAAATAATATAAGTGAAACATGCTATAAAATATAAATAAATTTTTATACAAAAATAAAATTAAAAAATATATATAAAATATAATATAATACTATATAATAAAAAAATTTAAAAACATATAATATAGTAAAAAATAATATATAATGAAAATAATCTTGAGCTAAATAATAATAATTAATAATTATATATAATATATATATATACTAATAATATATTAATATAAATAAATAAGAAAATAAAATAATTTAATACAATATTAAAATAATAAAATAAAAGAAAAAAAGAAGATAGGGGTTAAAAAAGCAATCAAAACAGATTAAAAGGGCTAAAACAAAACACGCGTTAAATCTTAGGGACTAAGAGAGCAATTATGCCTCTTTATCAAAACGGTGCCGTTCCGATTTTGGTCTTTAAACAGTTTAAAGGACTTAATTAAAACAAAATGCGAATTTAGGGCCAATTTTATAAAAAACAAAACTTCCAATTAGGCTGAATTATAACATATAAAACTGCGAAGGGGCTGAAGTTGCAATTTTCCCATTTTAATAAAACAAGCGGATACTTGTCGGGTCCCTGGGTCGGCGCGCGGATCCTCTTAGTCAAAACGATGCCGTTCTCTTCTGCTTATATAAGCTAAAAGTTGAAGAAAAAAAAACATTTTAACATTTGTTTTAAAAAAGTTGAATGGGAGCTTTGAAACGCTCTCCCCTCCTCGGCCAGGGGATCTGATTCCAGTGATGCGCCTCCGTACGCGCCGCCTCTGTTGGTGGCCAAAGGCCCGTAACTTCGTTTTTTCGAATGTGATCCAAAAGGTAATCTTTCCTTATTGTTTTTTTTAAAACAATATTTGTATAAAAACGCGTAGATTGAAAAATAAAAAAAATGAAAATAACTAAAAAAAAATCACCTCTGCACAAATCTGCTTTTATTTCTCTAAGTTTTTTTTTTACAATGCTTTTAGTCTGTCTGTGTGAATCCCCCATTTGTTACAAGTTTATTAGGGCTATTTATAACCCTAAGAATAAACTGGAAATAAATACAAAAGATTTCTTTTTGTTTTTGCTATTTTTTTCTTTCCTTTTGCTGTTCGTTCTTTCACTGTTTGCAGATCAAGGACGCGAAGCACGGTGATGACCAAGCGTGACTTGTTGCGCGATTAGGGGCTTCGGCGCGAAGGAAGGCTGGTGTGGAAACAAAGAACGGCTTGCGTAACTTGCAGCGTGACTGATGGTGGGCACGAGGCGCGACGATTGGGTTTCTGGCCCTCGCGGCGCGGGGGTTCCCAGAAACCCTAGATTCTCTTGGAATTAGTTTAGGCATTAGGCCTTTTGGGCCCCGTATGTTTTTGGGACTAAGTTTAGGGTCTGTTAGTGGGTATTGGGCCATGGGTTTAGATTGGGTGGTCTGCTGTTAGGTGTAATTTGGGTTCGGGGTATTGGGTCTGGTTTTGGGCCTCATAATTGTAAATAGACTAGACATTATTTTTATTTTTTTATTCTAGTTTATTTTAGCCAGGTCAAAATTGGGCTCTTACAGCTATTTGTGAGTTGGAATGAGCTATGGGTAATTTTAAACATTGAGTCAAATAGAGCAAATATGATCAGGACCTATAATGAGATTGTTCCAAAAAATGTGAATGGGTAAATTACACCAAGGTTACTAAACTATTAGTAGGTTTACATTTTGATCACTTAACTTTAAAAAGTTACAAAATGGTCATTGAACTATTCAAAATTTTTTACTTTAGTAATTTGGGTTGTCAAGTTTTTTTATTTTTTTAAACCATGACAATTCGACAATCAGTACGATAGATCAGTATCCATCGATGAGTAGAAGAACATACCTTAAAACCAAGTTGACTTGTAAATGTCGGAAACCAAAGAATGTATTTTAATTTACAAATTCGTGACGTTTAAAGTTGTTTCATGAAAAGGAAAACGAAAGTGTAGATGGGAAGAGGAAGGAATGGTTTCGATTGTTACAAGTGGTGTGAACAAAAAATGCCATGCAACAACAATTTTAACAACCCAGTGACTTAAATAAAAACTTTAGAATAGTTCAATGACTATTTTGTAACTTTTTAAAATTAAGTGGCCAAAATATAAACTTACAAATAATTTAATAACTTTGAATGTAGTTTACTCTTTATTTATTTTTGTATTTTAAAATATCAATTAAAAATATGTGATGATTTTTTTTTATCAAAGACGTGTCTTATTTAATTTTACGTTAGTATATAAATGATTATCCATAAATTATAGGTATTACATTTTGTTCATAAACTATATGGATAATAATAAAACAATTATTTAAATTTAATTCCAAGTCATTTTACATTTTTATGAGTGATTTTATGTTATGATATGTCATTACGACATTTGGTTCGTAAAAATTATTGAGCAAGTAATCTTATGTGTCAATATTTTAAATTATAAAAAGGATTATTTCAATTGATTTTAGTTGATTCAACAATTGATTTTTTGTCTCAGTTTTCAATTTTTTATTGATTCCAAGTAATTCATTCAAATGTCAGTATGATTAACCAATATATCAATTTATTTTCGATCCAACCAATATAATCAATCAATCCAGTTTGATTCCAATAATAGAATAATTAGTTTATAATTTTTCTTAGATTTTGCTCTCGAGAGTGAAGCTAATGGAGGTGGCAAGGACCCTAGTCCCAAGAATAAAAAAAAAAATTCTTTTAATCTCTTGAGTATTGTAAAGTTTTAGGTTAATTTAATGGTAAAATTGTATTTCAGTAACTTCTTAAAATTTAAAATTCAATTATACCCTTGCCAAAAATAAAAAATAATTAATTAATTCCTTAAAAATAATAACATTTTATATTAATATGATAATAAAATTATATTTTTAACAATCTCAAAAATTTATAATTAAAATTCGATTAAGAAAAAAAACCTATCGTTGGCAACCCTACCGAACCCATTTTAAAACATTTTGGTGGAAACCCAAAATGGAAGACTCGTTGGACAAGCATTATTGGGTAGCCAAGCCAACTGCACACATCAAAATCAGTGCTAGGAAAAAGTTAAGGGTGGGATGGCTAAGGCTAAGACTACTCAACAAAGGGTCAAGGACCACGACCATGTGCCTAATTTTGAGGTGCCAATTTTCAGTCGCGGTCCATTCCTTATTGTCGCCTTCGTCCATGCCCATTGCCAAATCTTTCAACACATCATGGTCCACATTGCATCTAGATCTTTAATTGATCTTCCCTATTGCCTATCAAGTCAATACGACAAACCCTATAGCCTATTAAGGAGATTTTCGTAATAAAAATTAAATTATATTTTGTAATACACATCACCTGTCTCGATGACAGAAATAAAAGAGAGACACATTCGGAACATTTTAAAGGTAACAACTAATATTTTGTTTAAGAAAATATATAACTTACATTCTATTCAAAACGAGTTTTATGCTTTTCAAAGTTTTTAAAAAAAATTATTATAGTACCCATTTAAAGAAAATAACTACGTAATTTGCAAAATATAAGAATGTTACTCATTTTGCTCCATCTACTTAAAAAATAGATAAATTAGTCCATATACATTAGATCAAAAGTAAATTGATCCTTTTTGTTAAAATTTTTATCTATTTGTATTATTAAAAATTGACTTGGCTGATAGAATAACTAGATAGTGCCACATGCCATGTGTACCTCATGTTGATGTTTAAGAACTAGTTTTTAATTGTAGAAATGCATGAAATTTTAACAAAAGACCAGTTTGCTTTTTTATCTAATATAGAGAGACTAATTTGCCTATTTTTTGAGTAGAAGGAACAAAATGTAATCCAACTTCTAGTACAGGGACCTCGATAGTACTTTTACCTAATTTAATATATGTTTTGTATATCTGTCTTATGTCTTTACTTTTGGTGTTATCTTTTGTTTTTATTTAAATATATTTTAGTATTTTACCCTTATTATGTGAAAGAATTATTAGATAAACTAAGCAAATTGAAGTAATTTGATTTTGATTTTAATTTTTAGACTCTAAAAATGAAATTTAACTTTAATTTGAAATCAATGCGAAGTAATTATAGCATAGAGAGAGTAGGAGCAATGTCTCCTAGTGGTCCAACCCTTCTGCCTAATAGTTAGACTTGTGGATTGCAATTTAGTTTAAAAAATAAAATAAAATTATTTAAGACTTAATATAATTATTATAGTTTCTTCTATATTTATTTTATAATTTATAAAAATTAATTTTTTTTGGTAATTCGTGAATACATTTGTCAACCAAATATAAATACATTTACTTAAATGCCAGGCAATTAACCAAGAAAACCGATAGAACTCATCCAACTAAACCAATTTATATAATTATTATCATTATCTGTCAATTATATTCAATCTTTTTACTTTTCGATTCAACCGGGGAATTGCACGCTATACATAAAAGTCCTAGAAAACACATTTTATGTGAACAAAATCTGAAAAATAGCCAAAGAAATTAAGATTAAAACCAACATGAAAGTTGGTCGCATATGAACAAACTAGAATCTTGTAAAATCATAAGTAAATAAATATAAATATTGAAAATAAAGTTTGCAAAACAAGAAACAACCACATTCATATATCCTGTGAGTGAGTTTTTTTTCAAGTATGTTCCAAATTTCTCTATTTTTTTATATTCTTATTTTTATTTTTTAGATTATAGAATTTATATCCAATTGTTTATATTGTAATTTTTTCTTTAAATTTGTAGGTTTAACATTTTGCAAAGACGAAGCAAAAAATTTGCTTAGAAGAGCCACAGATGAATCATAAATGATTGGGATTTGTAGTGCAATTTATTATTATACTAACATGTAATTTCGTAAAAATTTAAGGAATCAAATAGTAAATCTATCATAGAAAATAAATAATTTGTTATTCATGTAACAAAAAAATTGACTTATAATGAATTTAAATTTAACAAAATAATTTTAATAATATTAATAATTAAATTTGAATTTTTAAATTCGAAAATTAAATATTATTTTAAATAAAAGTTGGACAAAATTCTAAATATAAAAAAAATGGACTTATGGTATTTTTTTAATTTTTTTAATTGTGTAGTTAATAAATAACTTTTAAGGAAATTAAGAAGGTAAAAGATATTAATTTACGGGCGATAGAGCGTAGGAGGATCTTGATCAGCCCACTGATTTTGATTCCAATACGTCTGATCAAAACTTCCATTAGAAAGATCAAGCAACGTCGTCCCTTGATCTCCACTCCCTTCCCAATCCAACGGTCGAAATCCTCCATAATCTCCACCCTTAGATCTATTATCCAAATTTCCTAACTCAATCTCTACCGTTGGATCAAGAAATCCCATTGTGAGTTCCTCCACTCCCGTGCTCACCATTTTTGGCTGCTGTTGCAGTTGCTGCCATTGTCCTTGCTCACTGAGTACATTACCGAAACCAAACGGCACCGTTTCATTGTTCGACCAAGTGATCAAGCTCGTAAAACTCTCCATCTCCGTAAACCCTAAATCATTAGGATTTTCGTAAAATTTCGAATCGCTTGCATTTATCAAGCTAGAATGAGACGTTACCGCCGGCGCCGCTTCGGCTGTGCTGCCGCCGGAGATATTATTGTTATTCGTCGCTGGTACGTTAAAATTGTCTGCGGTAAGACTGGAACTCTTGCTGCAGGAATGAGTATTCTCTTTAAGTTGATTACAGTGTTGCTGCTGGAGGAGCTGTGGCTGTACAGAGGCGGCGGCGACTGTGATGGTTGCGGATGGTTTGATTTTCGAGTGCCTGGCTTTACGACAGCCGCCGCCGACGGGGACATTTCGAAGTACGCCACCTTTCGTCCAGTAACGACGGCAGCTCTTACAGAAATAACGTGGCTGAGAGAGGTTGTAGTTGTTGAAGTAACAGAATTTTGTATTGAGAGAGTCGCAGCGGGGACACTCGAGTGCTTGGTGGTGCTGCGGCCGTAACCTGCCGTAACTGACTCCTCCGCCGCCGCTGAATATACGGCCACCTCCGGTCGAGTGGGTGTCTTGCATTGCTCACAACAACTTTCGCTCCAAAAAAAAAAATGAAAACCCAATTTGTTGAATAAAGCACAGAAGAATTTGAGGTTGTCTTTACAAATATTGTTTTGCATATATCTTCTAGAAAATAAAATGGTATACAATTACCAAATTAACCCTCTTTCGTGAACGAAATTACATGTACGTGCTTAGGGTCGTGACTTGATTTATTTAGCTTGAATCAAGTTGATAAAAATTATGTACAAAATACACCATCAAATCATATTTAGTTGATTTATGTTTCTAAATAAACTCTTTTTATAAATATTTTAAATAAAAATTATTTAATTATTTATAATAATGTAAAATTAAATTAATCTATTTAATAATTAAAGTATATCGATTAAGTTTTAATTCGATTGATATTAATATTGTTTAAAGTTTGAGAAGAGTTACGGGTAATTTTAGACACTGTATAAAAAAATCAAAGCATAATGTGAGCGAGGTTTCGATGCTCAAGTTCAAAGCCAATCATGTAAAATTATATTTGTGAGCTTTGAACTGTACTATGAGTTATTGGCTTGTATGGAATTTTAATTTGATTAATGATATTTAAAAAGTTCCAATTTTTAATTAGTTTATATGTAAGTCCCTATAAAGAGTATACTATAAAGAGTATACCAACTACTTTCACTACTACTAAATTAGTGTATATATATTTTTTAGGGTGTAAAATCTAAAATTCAATCAGTATTTCTTCACTTATACATATATATACAATATTATTTGAATTGAATTGAATGAATCAAATCAGTAAATTTAAAAATCAACCAATATATTAATTTAAACATGAAAGTTGAATCCATCGTTTAAAACAAGTTAAAAATTAATTAAAAAAAATAATTTAACTATGAACCGAATCCCATTATTAAAACAATCGCAGCGATTCACAGTTGAATTGTCACTGTATCAGCTTTGACGTTAAGTATTTTGTGTCAATGAGACATCAAGGAATGGGAAAATTGCTTTGTTGACATTTTTCCACGTCCAAATTGCCTGCTGCTCATAAATGGCTCATTTCGTAACCATGCATTATTTTCTCACTTTAATGTATTTAGACGTCAAAGTTTTAAACACCAAAAAAAATCAATTAAATTACGAAAGATTAATTCCTTGTAAAAATATGATAACTTGAAAAAAAAAACAATTAAGTTCCCTGTTTTTCTTTATTCAATTGGGTACTTGAACTTTTAAAATATATAAAAAAGACTCTTTAATTTTTTTTTTAAAAAAAGAAGAAACAATTAAAACCCTACTTTTATTAAAAATTAAAAAATATATATAAAAAATTAAAATCAATAAAAGCTATAAATATGATTGCTGACGATGTCTTGGATGAGTTTGCTTATGAAAATATCTAAAGGATGACGGAGGGTAATCAAAAATGGGTAAAAAGGGTTTTGAAACTCTTATGAGTTGTATTAGACGACAAAGAACAATGTATTGGATGAGCTTGCTTATGAGTTGTTGATAAAAACTCAACAATCTAATAACTCGGAATTTAGCAATTTGGGGAAGAACAATTGATGAGAACCTGATTGAATTTTTAAAAACTTAAAATAATATTTTTAGCAAAACTTAAGGGTTTAAAAGAGTTTTGACATATAGAATTATGAGAGAATACTAGGATATAGAGAGAGAGAACGAGAGTTCAGGATTGTAATCTGATAAAATAGCAAATAGGAAATAATAAATAATAATTAGAAATAAGAAAGATAAATTCTATTAAGATTTGAATAGAAGTAATTTGAAGTTAGGATTAATTTGAATTTTAAATTAAGATAAGTAGTTAAAAAAAAGTTAAGATATTATTCCCTATGGTAAATAAAACTGTTAGAAATATAGTATTTTGTATGGTAAATATGGGACTTTAATATTATTCCCTATTAGTTTCAGAAAAAGCCCATGCATTTTTATATTGGTATTTTTTTTAATTTTAAATCAAAAGATTAAAATTAAAAATAAGGGATTAAATTAAAAATCTAAAGAAAGTAGACGGAAGATGATTAAAATGGCCAATTGAGTGGGTTAATGTTGTTTTTAATTATTTTTCTTTTATATAAATCTGGTTTTTCTAAATTTGATGTTGACAAATTAAAAATACGACTTGAATTTAAATAGATTGCTTGCAAGTTAAATTAGATAAAATATATTTTTCTTCTAGTAGATTTAATATTTATTATTATAAAATCTTAATTTATTTTTTTTATATTTATCAATCTTAGAAGATATACAATTTGATAAGATTTGATTTTGTAATTTGATACGATTTGATTTTATAATTTAATTTTGTATGCTTTGATCTCATTTGCAGACCGTGAACTATAAATAGAGAGTCTTCCTTCTCCCATTGTATTTCATGATTATTCTGTGTTTTTAGTAAAAGTTAAGGGATCAATTTTCACATTTAACCCAAAATTTTTGTATCTCTGGTTTGCTTCTACCACAGCAAAGAACTTTCACTTCCTTCCTTCCACAAATCCGATCCGGTGGCTGTCACCGCCACCCACGGCCGCCGTCAGCGTTCTCAGCTCAGCTTCTTGGACCTCCTCTATTCTCGAGTCTCCAAAGTTTGCTCCGAAGCCAAACATAAGCTAGTGAAGCCGAACCACAAAACTGAAGCAAAAAGTTCCAATTCCTATCGCCGATCGTCGCACCGGTCTGTAGTTTTCTTATCTTATGGCGAAGTGTGTCGAAGACAGGATCAGTAAATTTTCGGATCATATTCTCTGTCATATTTTGTCTTTCCTTCCCATTAAAGAAGCAGTTCGAACCTCTATTATTTCAACCAAGTGGAGAAACCTCTTTGCTTCAATTTCTATCATTGAATTTGATGGTTATTTACTGCGTCGTTTGACTGACAGAAACATTGACAGCTTCAAGAACTTTGTTGATAGGTTGTTGAAATTCCCCGATCAAGTAAGTTTAGATTGCTTTAGGCTACATGATGGGAATTCTTCATGGAATGATGGAGATCATGATTTTGATGTTTCTGGTTGGATATGTGCTGCACTGTGCCGTGGTGTTAAGGAAATTGATTTGAAATTACATAATCATAGGGATGTTCCACCTGTTTTATTCACTTGCCACTCACTGGTGAATCTGACATTGGATGCAAGAGGTTCTAAGATTGAGTTCCCATCTGACGTTTGTTTAGGGAATCTGAAGACTTTCTACCTTATAGACTCGGTATTTGTCTGTGATTCCATTAATAGGTTAATTTCGAATTGTCATGTCTTGGAAGATTTGGCTTTTATTGATTGTTCTGTTGCGAATGCAAATGAGCTTAATATCCAAAGTCCTTCGCTTAAGGAATTGGCACTTTTATATTTTCAATCGACAGACCATGTGGTGGTGAATATTAATGCTCCAAATCTTGTTTATTTTCAATATGATGATGGTGGCATGGTTGAAGTTTATCCTTTGAGTAACATGAAGTCCCTAGAAAAAGCTGAGATTGATATTTGGTATGGTTCCAAAAAAAGTGCAGTTCATCTTATCCAAGGAATTTGCAATGTACGGTCTCTAACATTAAAAATTGCAAAAGAGGTAAGTAAACTTAGTATTCATGTGTTTTTTTTCCTTTTAACACTATATAATAGCTCCAAGTTTTTGTGTGCGCAGATTTTCCCAACAAGTCGACTTCCTATATTTCATAACCTTGTTGAACTCGAATTTTGGGGAGACATTTGTTTTGTGGAGTTTCTACATTGTGTGCCTAATCTAAAGAAACTTATCTTCAAATATCGGGTATGAAGTCTTTGTCTAAGTACATGTATTCATTACAACGGATCGTTTTAGTGTTAGTCCACAATTACTGTACTTCAAAAAAATCGAAAGCATAATTGAATAACTTTTCTTTTTTTTCATGAGTTCAGAATTATGCAGGAACTCAATGGAAGGCCTTATGTATAGAAATTACTTGTTTGTCATTTCACCTTAAGGAGATTAAGATTGAAATTTCAAGCATTAACACACATATGATTGAGATGATTTGTTATTTGTTGGATAATGCAATGGTTTTGGAAAGGCTCATAATAAGTATGGATGGTCTTACTGCGACAGAGAAAAGGAAAGTCCGCAACCAATTATTGCAGTTATTAAAGCGTTCAAAGAAATGTCTAATTGTGATTTTGTAGTATTGAATTATCATTTTATTGTGAAATGTAAATTCAGTGATTTTGTGTGACTTGTATATTTGAAAAGGAAATAAGTGTTCAAGCTAGTCTTCTTCTAATGACTTAGAATTGTTAGGCTTGGAATATTTGGAAAGGAAACAAATTGGTAATTTTCAATTTAATATAATGGTATAAGGATATTTTGATAATTTTCAATTTCAACCAAAAGTTGAATGCTAAAGATATTTAAATTTCAACTTTTGTATGTGGATGGAAAAACATTTGTTTACTGTATTTAATTTTATTAATATAATTATACTAATTATTCTTGTAAAATTTTAAATCAATTTAATATTTTTATTATTTTGATTGTAAAAATAATAAAACAAAATGAATGTAAATTTATAAAAACATCATGATTAAGCTCTGTATGTATAAATTTAAACATAATTTTGTAGACCTAAGTAATGGTTTTTAAATTGAGTTGGGTATAAATAATTTTTTTTCGGATTCAATTAAAAAATACGTCTAACTTTAAATAACTCAATTTTAAATAATTGAAAAAGTAAACAATAAGTAGTACAAAGATAGTAGATTGACAATTTAGATCAATGAATCAATTTCACGTAGTGGTGAAATATGTGACCAAATTATATTGGTCAAATTATATGGAATTTTGATTAACTTTTATTTTTTTAAAAAAAAAACCTTTTTTAATATGGATTATAAGTGCAATGATTAGTATATATTTATATTGAAAGGCATTTTACATGTTCATTAATAAGCTAATTTTGTTTCAGACAGTTCAGTTAGCAAACAAGGGATTCACTTAAATAACTGGTTTTCAATGATAATTATTTGATGCACAGCATGATTAGAAATAATTATAATACATGACATAAAATATGAGAACTTACCAAAATATTAATTCTTTTTTCCTTGTAAAAATAATGGTGAAATCTGTGATATTGAAAATTTTGCTGCTAAACAATACATAATCTGTTGTTTTGGACACCAGTGTATTATTTTTTATATGTTCATATAGAATATATATTTGTATTCAACATATTTATTTCAATATCTAAATCTAAAGTTAACAAAGGCTGACTACTCCAAAAAAATAATTAATTAATAAAATGAAAAATAATATTGTTAAAATGTGTAAGTTATACCTTGATTTTTCTTCAGGTCTTAAGCTTCTTTATAGGTCGATCAGAATCATCAACAAATCCAACTCTTAAATGTGTCGTCCCTTGAATTGTGGATGGAATCTCCCTGCCCTAGAGCAGAGTAAAATAGGGAAGGATTAGGTTAAATTTCTTCGGGCTTTTTTTTTACTATTACAAATAGAGAATATTCACAAATATAATATTAATACAAAGTAATTACAATATAAAATTAAATTAGTTTCAAGTATGAAAAAGAAAAAACAGATAATAACAAAAAGAATTCTAATAAAATCTTTACATGAACTCGAACTTAAATCTTTAAGGATCCAAAACTTTCGTTTTCCAAAGTTTCATTGGTTATTATTAAAATATTAAAATTAAATTGGTAAAAATACCATAGAGGCCCTTATATTGGGTGTTAGATTGCATTTTGTCCCTTCTACTCAAAAAAAAAAATAAACAAATTAGTCATTGTGCAATATATCAAATGAGCAAATTGGTCCTTTATATTAAAAATTTCATTCAATTCTACTGTCAAAAACTAACATAGCTAATAGAATAATTAAATAGTGATGGATGGAGTGTCACATGTACCTTTTGCTAATATACATGGACAAGTTTTTTACAATAGAAATGGATAAATTTTTTAACAAAAAGACCAATTTACTCTTTAATCTAACTTACAAAAATTAATTTTTTATCTTTTAGTAAAAAGAGGACAAAATGCAATATGAAAAGGGAAAGCTCTATTAATCCGAACTTTTTCATCATACAAAGACGAAAGTCATAGTGTGTACTTTTCTCTCTCTATATATAAACTAAGTTGATTATGTGTACGATTTTTACTTCAAACACATATTTGGATACAGGTATAAAAAACTTAAAAGTATGATTTGTCAAATATATGAAAAAATTAAACAAGAATGAAGTATATTTGTGTCATATTCGTACCCATATCCAACTCTTGAGACCGGATAACATAAGAGGAAAAAGACGGCAAAGGCAATGAAAACAACCTTTAAGTGTGGAAGTTGGAGCAGTATAACCAGTACTAGATTGCTTCCCAAGCTCAATTTGCACCGAGAGGCTAGCATGTGACAAATCCACTCCAGATGCCTGCAGTGCTTGCGTTAGTGTATTCAACAACCTGTCGAACATCATGATCAATTATTAAATATACCCATGTCGGCGACTCACATTAAGATCCAAATAACATAGGTTAACCCCTCATTCACAAAAGGAAATATCAAGAAATGATGAGTAAAAATCAGGGAGAAATAGCTTGATATGAATAGGAGATAAATATGGTCATTTCAATTGAATATGAAAAGAAGCAGGGTAAAAGTATAATGGCGACTTTTGTATTTTGATCCATTCTCTCAAAATTAGATAAATTAGTCTCTATACATTAGATCAAAGGGCAAACTAATTTTTTTCTTAAAATTTTTATTCGTTTCTACTATTAAAAACTGGTTCTTATACGTCAAAATGAGATAGCGTGGCATAATACATTAAATCAAAGGACCAGGTAACTCTTTGATGTGACCCACAAAAATTAATTTACTTGTTTTTTGAATAAAAGGACGAAATGTAATATAACTCTTAATAAAATAGCCTCAATTATACCTAAAGAAGCAGAGATGGTTGAAAACCAAAAACATGCAGAACAAAGCATTTAAAAAGAATTATTAGATCATTCATCAAATAAAAATAAGTAGAAGCTTACCCTTGGGAATATACACTTGAGATGCTAATTGTTCCACCTTCAACTGTCAACTCTTGTTCTTTCAGCTTTTTAATAGGAAGAGCACCATTGGTTTCTGCATCAGATGGCAACGTGGGTGTACTCTGGGCAGAGGTAATGGAGTTTGGCTGTGGTGACACCGCAAAGGGCATTGTCTTATTCATCATTGCAGGACCAAGGTCTATTGGTCTCAACGTAGTAGCTGTGCTCATATCAGAGTCTACAGGATTCATTGCAGTTCCAGGAATGTTTGGGGCGACGGAAAAAACCAAGGCAGAAGGAGTCGACACGCTATTTGTAGCTCGAGATTGATCGGCATGATTTTCTGTGGGTGTTTCGTTGTTTCTCTGTTTCAGATTAGGCCGATGGTCAGTCATTGAGAGCAATTCTTAGTTAATAGAGAGAAGTATCAAAATTTACCCATGGCATCAATTTTGATGGTTCATGATTCCATCCTTGATATGCTCCCTCATATTTGTGTACTTTCTCTTGTAAAAACTGAATGTACTCGATAACCTGTGAGTAGATTGAACAAACCACTTGTTAAAAGTTTTGAAATTTTTGTAGATGGGAAAAGAACAAATCATAACTATTATACGAAATTTAGGCATACCTCTAATAAGAACGAGGCCTTGTCTCTCTTTTGATCACTATTAGGAATGATACCTCTTAACCTTTGAAATCTGCAAAAGAATTGCTGGATTTTAGTATCCAATGACGATTTAGTATTTATGATACTCGTAAATATGTCTATACTTTCATCCAATCATGATTCAAACATGGTTGTCAAAGTATTTCAAGAATAATGAAATGTCCGAGCAACATAGTTTAATTTGTATCATGGCTTTTCCAATTTCTAGTTATTAAACTGCATTTGAGTCCCAAATTGATTTTGAGAACGACTTCCAAACAATCATGGTTCACTAACTATCCATAAATCTACAAGAAATTGCCTCTCATATCACACTAGAACTAAAATGTGAAACAAATGAAAGATAAGGTACACTAGAAACAGCACGATAAATTTAGTGTTTGTAAGTTCATCACTGAACTTATTTAATGAAAGCAAAGGGATATGTTCAACATGAAACATAAAGTACACTAGAGACGTCATTACATTACTTGTTCACTAGATAAGAAATAAAATCCTTCCAAATTTAAGAAGGAATAGGCTAACAAATATTAAATGTGAAGCAGGTTATAGTTCTGATGTTCACTGATGTGCACTTATCTGATATATTGTTCTATGTGCACATTTGGCTGTGTTGGCGTGTATCTGTTTCACTATGTTTTTTCCCTGATGTGCACTGGTGTTTACTGTGTTGTTCCTTATGTGCACGTCAGTTGCTGTATGGACGTGTTATTGTAGCTTTTATGGGACTTGCTACTCAATAATATTTTATTTGCTAATTGAAAAAAAAGGTTATAGTTATTTATACTTGCCTGTCATTAATTTTACTCCGCCGCCGCTGCTCAGTGGCAGAATGTTTTGATCTTGGGGTGTTAGCCTTCTGATCGGCCGCACTCTTTCCATCCACTTTTACTCTCAATTCTCCTGCAAAAAGAATCAACAACAATAATAAGGCCATCGAAATTTTTCAATAACTCTCGTAAAACAATCAAAATTTATTACTGCCCCGATTCCTAATACCCTTTACAAAACCAAGAACACTGTTATTTAAGGTCAGTAGTATTTACAATAATATGCAGCACAATGTTATTCGGACATAATATTCAAAAATGCTTCCAAAAATGAAATAAGAATGGGATACATAGATACAACATATGTAGTAGTGTAATCCAAAAAGAAAGATTATACCTTGACTACGGGTAGTAGTAGAACTCTCTTTCTTGAGAATGAAATCTTCATCTTCTTCAAAATCATTATATTGAGCAGATTTCATCATTTCCATGAAGCTTTTCTGCTTTGATGATGGCCTGTTGATGAGATCACAAATATACTCTTAATTTTTAACCCAGAAATAAAAGAGTAATAAAATAAACGAAATGGAAATTGACTAACCGAGATGAAGAGAGAGAGCTGAAACTGTTGCGGTGGTTGTTTGTTGATGATGACTGCGATGGTCTCTCCAACGATGATGTGGCCCATTGCCTCTCCTTCCCCGCTGCTTCTGTCAAAAGTAGCCGCCAAAATTACATTCAGTTGAACGAACACAACGGCTTTTATGCCGAACGGGCAGGGCTGGATAAAACCTTCATGGCTGTCTTGATTACTAAAGTTCAAACCTCAATGTTAACTTATAATTTAAATTCTTTTTTGCAAATATTAACTATTATTATGGTTTTTTTTTAAACAAAGAAAACTAATTAATAAACAACTTTTTCTAATGACTGAAGTACGACTTAAACTTAGCCGCCTTTCTGATTACTACAAGCGTAAGGTCATTACTTAACCTAAAGTCCATAAACTGTAATGCAAGCTCATGTTAGCCATGCATATGCAGTAAGGATTAATTCAACCATATCGCATTTATGCTAAATGCTATTACGATCAATAGCAACTCTAACATTACGAGTATGTCCATTACTACTTATAAGATTAGAGTATATTTATGGTAAAAATTATTAATAAATATATTTAAAATTTTGATATAAGCCCAAAATAGTAAAATTAATAATTAAAAATTATGATATTTTAACTTCAAATATCATTATATATAATAAAAATTACATGAAATTCGTTGTATGAAGAAATGGATTGCATTTTGTCTTTTCCACTTGAAAAAAGATAAATTAGTATTTGTATATTATATCAAAGAACAAACTAATCATTCTATTAAAAATTTTATTCATTTTTACTGTTAAAAATTGATTATGTACATAAACATGATGTACATGTGGCACGCTATCTGTCATTATTTGATTATATTTTTAATCACGTTAGTTTTTAACCGTACAAATATAATTTTTTTTTACAAAAAAGACTAATTTAATCTTTGGTCTAACGTATGGGGTTTAATTTACTCATTTTATAAGTAAATGATGTAAAATACAATTTGACCCCTATTATAGTGACATCCATAATACTTTTACTCATCTTATATATATAATTTTATATTAAAAATAAAAATACACTCAAAATAATATTTATTATTCTTTATAAAAGAGTCTTTTTAATAAATTCACGATTGATTTTTGATAGTTATAACCGGTAAATGAACTATTAAGTGTTGCAATACCCTAAGAAAATTGTTACCTCTCACAGCCGGTGTTTCGCCGGTATTCTCCTTCCCTGTCTTTCCCTTCTTTGCTGCAGATTCTTCCCACAAAGTGAAACCACTTCCAGTATAAGAACTGCAGTTGGAGGTTTCATCATTCCTCTCACTAATACTCCTTCGAGCTACGGTAAATAATGCTCCCTCTGCTCTACTGGAAATATGACTTATACTGTAAGTTCCAATTCCACCCGGAAGAACATGTTCCGCAGAACGAGGTGGCGGTGCCGGCGGTGGTGGTGGCAGTGGCTTTTCAGCCGTTGCTCCCTCAGCTGTTGTTTCTTCCTTGGCAATTGCCTTCCCTAATGCTTCCAGTTGTAGGAAGTCATGAGTTTTACGATACCCATCTGCTCATTTAGAAACCAAAGCAAGCAAATTTAGGATAAGGAAACACAATTCAAAGTCTATACTATTATGTATATTGCATAATGTTTTATAGGAATTATATTTTAATAAATTAAACGTTATATTTCATATAGTAAAAATATTGTTTTAGTTAATATCAATAAATATATCAAATATTTTCGAAATTTCACCTGCATAACTAGTATAATTTTATTGTTAAAATGAATAATCAAATTATTAAAGTATTAATTTTTAAAAAAATTTGGTGCATGAATATTATATTTTTTAAAGTGTTACTATTATAATAAAAATAAAGTATTTTCACAGGCATAATACACCCAATGAATTTAAGGGTAAGTACTTTAGCTCTAAAAAGAGAAAAATTACTATACAAAAAATTGTTTAAAATTAAAATTAATACTTTTGACCCTGAAAAGGAATTGTTAAATCCTCTAAAAAATAATGCAATGAAAATATATTTTGACTTTTTCATAATTCAATTTGGGTTTAAAAAAAACTCTAAATTTACCCTAATAATATAACTATAAAAATACATATTCCAACTACTATAACATAGAATCAAATATAATGATGAAGAATAAAAAACCGAACTCAAATATAACATAGGAACAGTTACCAATATTTAATTTAATTTATGGGTCATATATAAACTATCAATTGGCCCATTCGTTCGTGAAAAAATGCAGTCACGTGCACCACTCCACATCCAGATCCGTAATAAAACTCTAAAGATGGCGGAAACACTCTAATAATAACATAAAAACAAACTGTAAAGCGAAAAGAGGTTTTATAATATTGAACTAGTTCTTTTATTAACGGTATAACTTTTTTATTTCATTGATTAAGAAATAAATCCTGAACAAAAAAAATTAAGAAAGCAATCAAATTATCTTATATTCTTTTTTAGTTAATATTTCTAAAATATATTTTTTATATTATTAATATTAATTATAAAATCTAAATATTATACTGTCTATGATTAAAATAATTTCTCATTTTATTTTGATGTCTCTTTTTTAATTACTTTAAAATAAAAATAATATTAATATTAATAAAAATGAAAATTAGGGAAGAATTGAAAAGAAAAAAAAAGTTGAGAGAGGATACTATTTAACTATTATTTTTCTTGGGATCTTGAAAGTAAGAACAAGAGAATCACCTTGAGCAGGTGGCCTTGGATCTTGTAGGACGCTTGAATGACTGTATAGTGACAGAAAATCATGCGTCGGTTTCCTTCCTGTTCTTCATAACCAAATCTATTATTTTCACAATTATTAATCAAAGTATTTAATTCACACTTGTTTTTAATAAATTTCTTTTGAATTTTATATCTCGTAAAATGAAAATAAATCATTTATATAAACGGCGCAGTAAAGTAAATTACCTTCTGCTCCCAGAGGCCAGGATTGAGGAAGCTCCATCTATGACTTCAGTGTTTTTTTGTTTTCTTTTGACTGTGAAACTTTGGATTAAAAAAAAATAGCGAAATTCAAAAGTATACAGCAATTCAATGAATTTTTGCAGTGCTTGAGCTGTAGAATTTGAAGGAGGAAAACGAAAAGGGAAAATTCTTCAATCCGTATTGCTTTATCAGATCCACTACACTTCGAGAAAGTGATTTCCGACGGGAAAATTTCGGGCCTCCAGCTGAGATCGGAGCCACATTAACATAGCATTCAAATTCCGAAAGCTTTTCAAACAATCGACTTCAGATTTCAGAAAATTTCCTCGAGAAAATTCGACAAAATACTGCTCCGAGAGATTTCTCCACTCGTTTAACTGACCGAATACCACCACAAATATTTTCACAAATTAAGAACAAAAAAAACTCAACTCAAAAAGCTAAAATGAAATTCAATTATACATAAAATTCAGCTAACTAATTCAAACAATAACAGCAAAAAACAAAAACAAAAACAAAAATGAACTACGTACCTGCTTTGATCTGAACTAAAACTATTTCAACCTGGAATTTTCAGCGAAATGAAAGATTTGAACCAACGATTTCAATAATCGTGTAACAATGCCGCAACTGAGTCTTTTAATTCGAATCAATTTGAGCTAATTACGAGGTTTTTTTGTGTTTTCGTAGAAAACTGAAAACCTCTCGCTTGCTCTTTTATCCTTTCATATACTTTTTATAGCGTTTTTAATTCTTTTTATATACTAATATAGACTGGTTTTGTTAACGGCGTTGAAGTAACGGCGTTGCGGCTGGGTTAACGACGGTAAGGCTAAAAGTTGATGGCCTCATTTGAATTTTTTAAATATTTAATTTTTTGGGTAATTTGGTGTGGCATTCTATGGATCACGGAACTCAATGATTTTAATAATATTTATGTATTTTTATTATTAATTATTTTAATGTTTTTGGCAATCCCGACTAAATTTTTATTATTTGTTTATGATTTGTTTGGTGGAGTAAAAATATGGTTTTTTTTTTTTTTATAAATATGATTTTTTAGGAAAATAGATATAACAATAAATTATTTATTCAATTAAAATAAATAAAATTCTATGTATGATGAAGGCCTAGTTTGGATGGGCGGTGTGTTTATATCCGGTGAGATTAAAAAGAGCGGTGGCGGTGAGATTAATTACTGTAACGGTGAGATTGGACATAATAGCAGTGAGATTAGAAACAGCGGTGGAGTGTGTGTTTAGATTCAAACGCAACTGTAGCGGTGAGGTGAAAATAAAAAAGACTATTAAGGACATTAAATTAGAATTGATATATAATAGAAGTTTTTAAAGTATTTTACTTATACAAAATTATTAAAGTATGTAAATTTATAAATTTATTTAATAAATATTAAAATGTATCTTCTAATATTTTATTATAAATATTTTAATGAATTAAATAATCAATTTAAATTATTTATAAGATAAAACAAAATTATTTTAATTTTTTATAATTAAATATTCTTTTATAACAATGATAAATATTATTTTCGTAAATAGTAACATTATACTTGGATCAAATTTTGAAGTATCTAAATGAATGGTTTTTAATAAAAAAAATGAAGAGTTAATATTTTAAAATTATAAACAAAACATTAGAAGAGCAATAATGTCATCTAAAAAACTACAAGTAAGGATATGATACGAAATGAAAAAGATGTTATAATGGAATTAGAGAGGGCAATAGAATTTTTTTAAAATTATTTTACTAAATTATTAAAAATAAGTAAATTTATAAATTTATTTAATAAAATATATTTATTAAAATATTTATTTTTAATTAATTAATATTAATTTTATAATATATATAACTTTCCATAACTTTCCTTTCAAGATCAGTATCCTTCTTTTCTGATTTTCGCTCTTCCTTCCTTCCTTCCTTCCTTCATCTCTCACTTTCTTCTTTTCTGATTCAGTCTCTGCCCCTCCTCCGCTCGCGCCAGTCTGATGCCTCCACAGCTTGGTGTGGTTAGAATACAAGAGAAGGATTTCTTGCCTGGAAAACAAAGGTTAAAATTGTAAAAAATCATGTTGACTGGTGTTTTTTTTTTTTTTTCATTGGAGCTGAGATCTCCAATCAAATTTCATCCCTCCAGTGAGATTGAAATGCTATCTCACTGGACTTTCATGCTGATCCAAACAGCAGTGCAATGAGGTTGGTAATAGCAACTGCACCTCACTGGCAGCAACTGATGAACCAAAGGCAGCCGAAGTCTGCTTTTGGGATGTGAATTTTTCTAAAGAAAAAGCTCATAACTTAAACTACAATAGTGTCATTTTATACCAATTGTTGAATGGCATTTGGATAGTTAAACCAAAATCAGAAGAACAAATTTCATCTAAAGATTAATGGACGAACCTATGAGTAATTCTACCAATCGGTTTGAAGATTGGGAATGTAATGAAAATAAATAAAATTAAAATCAACACAAAGTTCATGGACGAACCTCAAAGATTTCGTCATACAAAGATAAGTCCAAAAATTGGACATTAAACCTAGAAATAAAAGTATAACCATTACTCTCAGTAATAAACTGGCGAAAATCATGATTTCTAATAAAAGAAGTGCCTTGACACAATTATATAAGCCTTTATAGAAAGAGGATAAAGGCACGAGCCATAAGACTAGCACAACCAACTCACACCATGCCTTCTGAGCCATGCACATTCACCCCACAAACACCTTGCCTCCCAATCAATCTCCAAGCAGCATCCGCATTAAGCTTAAGCATGTCTCCAATGAGTGCTTCCCATTTCACAACAAAGGAGTGGATAGGTAGCATTGGCACATGCAGCAAGTTATGCACCTTAAGAGTCCTTTTGCAACGTCCGCACCCTAATCAGTGCATCCTGTGCGACTATCACCTTGCTTTGGGTAATCTCCAAATTAGAAGCATGCCAAAACCGCTATGGTACCACCAATAGGCTCGTAATCGTAAAGACATCTTTGTCTAGCTTCCTCGTTACAATTCAAATATGCAATGTAATTAACCTTGTATAATACATAAGATAATATAAAAAGAAAATAAGTTTAAAACTATGTGATCATATGGTGCCCATTATTGTAAAGTCTGGATCTATTAAGGGATAGGCTAAGACTAGGCACAGAGTTTATTCTACTTTGTACCACTTCACATAACATGTGAAGGTAGGTCGTAGCCAGCTGCCCCATCAGCCCCACCCTAGATTTCCCCCAACATCATACTCCAAATTGACTCACGTGACTAACCCATTCTCGGTTACTCTATGTTGGGCCCGAGTCTGGATCGGAATTTTAGGTTTCAAAAATATTTATAATATTTTTTAAACTTAATTCACGGTTTAATCTTTAAAATATATTCATTTTAGTATTTAATTTTTTATCTTAATTTGATATCTAAAGTATCAATTTTTATATTTTTTGTTCATTTGACATTAAAGAAATTGTTAAGTAACTTTGACCAATTAACAAAAAGCCACGTGGTATATTTTGATCAATGAAAGAATGCCACATGACAATTAGGTTTATTTAAATTAAAAATATTAAATTTAAATAAAAATAAGAAATTATAATATTAAATACTTAAATATTAAAAAATAACTTTTAACTTTGGCTGATCAGTTGATTGACCGTTAACCGTCGACGTTGAGCTATTAGAACATGTCACGTGTCCCTTTATTTATTTTTTAGTATTATATATATCGTATCGATTAAAAATATAAAAAAATCACATATAATAGATAATTTTTTTTTAAAAAATTAACATTTTTTTATAAAGTTCTAAAATATATAATTATAAATTTTAGAAAGTCAAAAAAAAACATATAAAAATTGAAAATGTTATAAAAATAAAAAATATATATTTAAATTTCAAATAATTACAAAAAAGAACTTGAAATTTAAATACATTTTTAGAGTTTTATAAAATTTTATTTTTAAACCATTTTTAAATTTTTACAATTTTTATAATAATTTTATTAATTTCAACTAATTTATTTTCAATTGTGGTATTTTTTTTGTAAATTTTATTTTTATAATTTACAATCTATATGCTTTCTTCTAGTTTTATATTATTATTTTTCTGAATTTTTTATTTTTTATTTTTAATAGATATACGTTTAATAAAAGAAAATATTTATTTTTACATTAAGATGCGATGTGGCTCTTTGTGATTGGCTATAAGAATTTTTTAAATATATATAAAAAGTAGACTAAAAAGTATAATAGAGACATACTTTAGTTACCAAATTGTGACAAAAACAATTTAGGGAGCAAAGTGAGAAAATGGATATACTTTTGGAGCTAAATTGTAAATTAAGCCTATTTTTAAAATATTTATTAATAAATATATTTAAATATTTTGAATTTAAATTACTCTAGTTTTATATTCAGAATTTTGAAGGTAAAAGTATTATGGAGACCTTGTACTAAGAGTCAAATTGCATTTTACTCCCTTTACTCGAAAAATGGGTAAATTAATAGAAAACTAGACCTTTTTGTTAAAAAATTCATCAATTTCCAATGTTAAAAACCAGCGTAGCTGATGAAATAATCGGATAATTACATATGACGTGGACTTGTCCATAGTCGGACTACCTGCCCAAGCCCGAAGTCCCCCTTGAAATTTGAGAGGATTTGGGCAAAAATATTAGGCTCGAAAAAGAGTCTAGACAAAAAAAATTAGGCCAGTTTAAAATATGAGTCAGGCTCAGGTTTGAACATTCAAGGCCCAAATCCGACCCGTTTTTAAGTTAGTAATATTTCATGTTATGTTATTCTTATAGTAGTATTATATACTACTATGATGTAAACACTAAAAGTTATTAAGGTGACTAAATAACAAAATTTAATAAATAAAAAATATGAATACAATTAAATATTAAATTAAAAATAATATAAAATATATTTTTATTTTTTTTTAAATATGGGCGAGCCTAAAATGGCCTTCGGTTAGCCATTTATAAATATGGATACGCTTGAGCAAAAGTTTAGACCCGTATTTTAAGCCGAGCAGAGTTAGACATGGACAAGTATAAAGTGTGTTAATATCATGCATAGACCCACCTGAACCTAGTTTGGTCTATGAGCACCTCTACCATGACGTGGATAAGTTTTTAACCACAAAAATGGGTGGAATTTTTAATAAAATGATTATTTTGCTATTTGATCTAACATAAAAGAATTAATTTATTCATTTTTTATAATTTATTTACCGAATTTCAAATTATAAAATCTTTAGTTTATCATTATTATTGGGAAAAGTTTAAAGTACTATAATGTTTATTTATTTATGTACTATTCATTAATAAAATTTATTTATTCTCCAACACCTTAGATCTTGTATTCATAAATATAATCAGAGGGGCATAGTTAGGGTTGGTAAAGGCCCTATACCCCTAAAATGAAAAAGTTTTCATTTGAATTTTTTAAAATTAATAAAAATAAAAATCCACTTTAACCCGCTTAAAAATAATAAATTTTAATTTAATCTTTTTAAAAATTATAAAGATATAGACTATTAAAACTGTGAAATTATATTTTTACTATCATAAAAATTACAACTTAATTTTAACCCCTAAAAAAATTTTTTGACTTCGCCCTGTATAATCGTTAATTTTTAGTGATAGAAGTACATCAATTTTTCATACAATTAATTTAATCAATCAGATAAATATTTAAACAATAATTAAATAAAAGTTAATAACAATTCTTAAAAACGGTTCAATAGATTCAAATATTTCAGATAAATATTTACTAGTCGAATTGATTCAATCATTATATTTTGATTTAGCCGGTCGATCCATTACAACAACAATACTTGCCTAACAACCCATCATATCACATTAAATGCGTTCATCATACCCACCATCTCAGCTTCCGCTCGTAATCCAATATTAAACCTTTTAACACAGTTTAATCACGTCTCGTCGTATTCTATAAAGTTAAGACATTTTCCCTAAACACAAGAATAAGACCACAAGTTACGACTTTAAATAGTTATAAAATAGATATTGAACTACTCTAAATTTTCATTTAAGTCAATAGCCTATTCAATTTGACGTTGTATGTCTTGATTTATTCGTATTATCTACATCAATCGAAAGTTTTCTTCTCTATTCTCTTCCACAATTAAATTTTTTTTTCATGAAACAACTTTAAACGTCGCAAATTTACGAACCAAAATTCAAATAATTTTATTCTTTGATATGTGACACTGACTGCCAAATCGAGTTGGATCTAATGTATGTTCTTTTATTCGTCGTCTACTATGTCGATCGTCGAATTGTTGCTTAGAGCTTACAAGTCGAACTTAAAAAAAAGACTTAACAACCCTGTGACTTAAATAAAAACTTCTGAAAAATCCTATAATTTAAATGAAAACTTTCGAATAATTTAATAATAATTTTATACCTTTTTAAAATCAAATAACTAAAAAATAAATTTACACATTTAATGTAATTTACATATACTAAAAACTATTTTTTTATGGCAGAAATCATTTATTGTAATAACTATAAGTTAATAAATGTGGTGGAAGAAAAATCGTGCATATGGCTATAGACAAATAGAGAGGGGGTGTAATGTTGGTGATAAAGGAGAAAAGTCACGTGCTGCGCCTCGTGTCTCTGCTCTTTTTCTCTGTTGCCGGGAAACGCGGGACTTTGTTCTCACTTTTCAGCTATGGCCCCCATGTGCATTCTTTTAGCGGTAATTTGAACTAAATCGAGTATAGTAGTAAAATGTTCAAATTTATTTAAATAAAATAAAATATTAAAACTCCATTAATTGAATTTGATTAAGTTGTATTTTCAAAATTTTGAGTTGAAATCTTAAAGATTAAGTTGCTTGATCTCGTTCAGTTATGCTCATTTAGTTCGTAAAAAATAAATTTCCTTGAATTTAAGATTAATTTTATTTAGGTCGAAGATGGTATTTAAATAAAATCCTCCTAAAAATAATTATTTTAAGATTTAAATTTGATGTAAATGTATTAAGATTTAAGAATAAATCAATTTATGTTTTTTTAATCGCTTTTTTAGTAAAAATAATTTAATTTTTATACTACTTAAAGCTCGAGCATTTATGCTAAGTTCAAACAAGTTTAAATTAAATAAAGTATTACGATAATTATTAGATAATTTGATCTTGTTTACTCTCTTAATTCATAATTTGATACACCATGCTAGGTTAGTATAAACTATATTTACATTTATGTTATTATAAGGATGTAAAGTATAGGTAAAAGTACCACGAGGCCTTTATACAAAGAGTCATATTATATTTAATTTCTCTTTACTCAAAAGATATACAAATTAATCTTTTATATGTTAGATCAAATAGTAAATTATTATTTTTTTTTAAATATTTTTCTATTTTTACTTTTAAAAACCGGTGTAGATAACAAAATAATCAAACAGTTACACGTGAGATCAGTTTTTAAAAGTAGAAATAAATGAAACTTTTTTTTTTAAACAATATCTTTATAGGTTCAGATCATATTTACTCTTTTTGACATAATACCTAGAATTACCCATAGTCATTACCCAACTCAAATAAATGAAACTTTCATTAGAATGACTAATTTATTCTTTGATCTAATGTACAATAATTAATTTATTTATTTTATAAGTAAATATGATACAATATAATTCGACTCCATAATATATTTACAATAAAATATATTATATTTATGTACATATTCATATCAATAATTCATATTATATATATTTTAACATTAGAAAGCATATATGTTATACAGCGACAATCATGGCGAGCATAGCATTAGGTACAATTAAACAGCTTGGCTTGTCTATATCAATTTAATATAAAATTAATCTTTTTTAATTTTGTGTGATATTATTATATTTTAAAAATTAAAGGAACATGGCTGATCTGCTTTCATACTTTTGTTCCATTACATTTTCTTCTTTATATTATATTCTCTACTTTTTGGAAAAATATATTTATTTTCAATTCAAATCTCAGAAACTTCCTATAAACATGTGTACACCCATCAAATTAATTCTTTGATGCATTTTCGATAATAAGTCGAGTATGAACGACAATATCTTTATGTAAAAAATTCATTTGTTTACATGAAATAAAAAAATTTATGTAGTCCGTGATAAGGGGAGATATACTCCAACGATTATTGGGTCTAGTTGTAAAAATAAGAACAGATGGTAATACAATGTAAAGATAGTTGCAGGGGCCTTGATCCCTCTAAAAATAAAAAAAATTGAGTTCATTCCCTTTAGAAATAATAAATTGCACTTTGTCTCTCAAATATGAAAAAATATCTATTTAATTCCTGAAAAAATAGTGGAATTATATATGATAAAATTATATTTTAATTTATTAAAATTTTCATAATTTAATTTCAGTCTCCTCTATATATTTTTCATTTTTTTGGCTTTACTCCTAACCATTAAATAAGAAACTAGATTTTTCTTAAATAAAATCTTGAGTTTAAGTGTTATGAATGATGAAAACAAAACCGATAAAGCTTTACCCCTCGTTTATAAATCTTATCCAAACCCAAGCAATGTGATTAGAAGGTAGAAAATATTCTCTAATCATAAAAACGAAAGAGAGATGTTTTTAGTAACATGAGATGGTGATGAGAGGTCATTTTCATGCATTAGTGTGTGGGGCTGTGGGCCACGTGAGTCGACCCCCTTACTCACGTGCATTCTTACTCAATGACAACAGGATGAGGACATCATTTGTTTCGCAGATCAACATCTCAGTAGAGTAATTTTATTTTCGTTTAATATACTATTTGATTTTAATTTTAATATTAATTTAATAATTAAAATTTTCAATTTGATATTTATGGGTTTTTTTTCCTGTTCTAATTAAGTACTTTAATCTGGTTTTAATATTAAATTTGGTATTTAAGCTTTTTCATTTTTGTCTTGATTAAGTGATTATATTTTTTATTAGAGTACAGTTATCAAATATTCATTGAGTCAGGTTATGCCATTTGATTTGAGAATTAAATTAAATATTGAAATTAAATTTAGATACTAAATTAAAAAAAGAACACTCAAGTACCAAATTGAACCTTAAAAATTAAAATTAGGCACCAAATTGTAATATTAACTTTTATTTTTGTTGGTGGAGTGTTGTTAATATAATATAAAAAAATTAAATTTATATTTACATATTTAATAAAATGTAAACAAAATACTTTTAATGTTAAATGATAATTTAAACTTGACTCTAGCTATTTTATCCAAAGTTTGATCCAAGCGTATCGAGCGAATAAATCGACCAAGGGCAAAGTCAATAATGATGTGATGCGGTGGAGATAAATTTTAAAGAGATTGGAGAGGTGAAAACTACAAATTTTGAGTTAAAATGACTTGTATTGAATTTTCCTTTTTTTATGAGAATAGTCATAAATACAAAATTTACATTTGACAAAGAATTAAGAAAGGATTAAATTGAATTATTACTATTTAGAAGATACTAATTTTGTAATTGTACCATCGGCTAAGTGAGCCCAATGCTATAAGCACATGCTCATACTTTAATTCATGCGTTTTAAGCATAGTGCAAATTACATTTAACACACAAATACAGTAATATCACAACTTATACGATATTAATACTTTAAAATAAAATTCAATTATAACTGTCGAAACCATTTTTTTGTTTAGAAAAACGGGCCGGCTTTAAAAAATATGGAGTCGTCACCAATCTTTTTTTGAAGTGTGATTGGGCCACTTATAAAACATTTTGGTCTACAAATTTTAAAAAAATGGGCTCGGGAGTCGGTTACGCACGAGGAAGGATTAGCACCCTCGCAACGCCCAAAATTGGTACCGTATTGATTGATTAATGCCCTAATATCGAAAATTAGAAAAGATTTTAAAATATGAATCTTTTTAAAAGAGTGTTTGGATAACCTGAATTGGAAACTCTCTTGTTTCGAAAAGTTGAAATACTACATCCAGCACGATAGGACACAATGTTTCAAACTATCGATACCAAGATCATTTCATGGTTTCCCAAAATTCATGTCTTGCAATTTAAAAAGGGTATTTCATTATTTGGCCAAACTAAAAACCGAAACCCAGCACGATTGGGCACGATTTCTTGAATTTCCAACCATGAAATATTGCCTTTATTTAAGAAACACGATAAAATAATTTTTGAAGGATATTTGGTTGTTTGGATGAACAGAAAATCGAAACCCAGCACGATTGGGCACGAATTTCTCGAACTTTCAAACACGAAACATTGCCTTATTTTCAAAAATATGATCAAAATCTTTAAAAGATTTTTAGTGATCTAGACGAACGAAAAATCGAAGCCAAGCACGATTGAGCACGATTTCTCGTACTTCCCAAACACGAAATATCATCTTTGTGAAAACCCCTTTTTTTATGAATTTGAAAAATAAATAAAAATGTTAAAATGTGATTTGAAATCATCGATCACATGAAATAACAGGTGCAAAAATAAACGACTTATAACAATAAGGAAAGGTAATAAAAAATGACAAGGAACGGAAAATTGGTAATAATAAAATAACACTAATAAGACTAATGAATATAACAATAAAAGAGGTAGATATTAAAATAATCATAATAGCATAATAATAATAAGTGAAATAAAAAATAAAAAATAACAATATGGATAAAATAGTAGTAATAAAAGAAAATAAAGGTATCTAATAATAATAAAACAATGGGTATAATCGTAAAGGGAAAAAAATCAATCAAAGTAAACAAATATATATATATATATATATATATAATAGTAAATATAATAGAAATATAATAGTAATATATATATAGTGGTGATAACGAAAATAATGATATAATAATAATAATTAAGTGACAATAGTATTATAATGATAAATGCAGTATAAAAAAATAATGATAAATAATAATATATATACAGAATTAATAAATAAGAATAAAAATAATTAATTCATGATAAAATAGTCAAAATTAACGAAAAGGGATTAAATTGAATAAAAAAACATGAGTTTTGGGGCAAAATCGCGAAAATAAAGGATAAGGACCAAATTTAATCGCGCGCGCAATATCAGGGTACTAGAAACACAATTACCCCAAGTTTCTGAACACTATGCCTGAATGCGGATTAAATTGGAACAGCGCATGAAATGCAGGGGCGAATTTAAAAAATGAAAAAAAACTGAAGAGGGACACAATTAAACAGGCGCACGCAGAAGGACTGAAGGAGGACCTATCGCACAATTTCCCCCTTTAGAAAAAAATGCGCAGACCCAGTGACGGGTCGGGCTTAGCGCGCGAGTCAGCACCCTGCACCTCAAACGGTGCCGTTCCTCATGAGGGTTAAAACCCTTTTTCTGCCACATTCATTTTATAAAAAACAAATAACTTTCTTTCATTTCTTTTTCAGTTTCGAAGAGGAACAGGAGACCCCCCCCCCATGCGATTTCCGGCGACTCCCGGTGATTCTCTGGCGCGACGCCGGCCACCGCACGCGGTGGCCGGAAGTTCAAAAGGTTGTTTTTTCTTTCTTTTTTTTTTTAAAAAAAAACTATTCTATGTATATTATATATATATATATATTTAAAACGGAATATAACAAAACAAAAATGCAATAATCGAAAACGACAAAGTAGAAAGGAAAAAAAACCTTGACAAATTCGGTATATTGCTTTGGATTGATTCGTGTTTTCTAGAAGAGTACACTGTTTTATCTCTGACTTTTTTCGTATAAATCAAAAAAAAATCCCCCATTTTAACGGTATTTCGATCTCCCTTTTATAGCCTAAAACCCCAACAGAATATAATCCCCCACTTCGTCCCGTACTGCTCGCTATTTCTATTTTGTAGGTGTGCTATTAGAGACGTGTAGGCGTCCACTGCGGAGAGGAGACGACGTGGCCTGGCACGCAAGTGAGGGAGTCGCTGACGGCGTGAGAGAGTGGCTAGGGTTTCCAAAACCCCGGTTTCTGTTTGTGTGGTACTGGGTTGTTAACTCTTGGGCCTAGCTATTTGGGCTTTTTAATTATTGGACCGTTGGACTTTGTTTATTTTTGGTTGTTGGTTAATTTTGGTGTTGGGCCCGGGCAATAAAAATTGGGCCTACAATAACATTTTCAAATATAAAAGTAAATTTAAAATTTAAACCGTAATTAAAAATATTTAATATAAAAATAATAGAATGTTTATTTTTTTTTAAAACAACTTTCGAAATTATATATGAAGTTTAATTTTGTGTTATTTTATATATAAAATTTTAATTTGATTCACTATTCACAAATTATTAACAACATGAGTAATTACTATTATTTTGCGTTGAAATATTGCATACACAAATAATTATATTTATCCAATATAAAAATAAATATATGTATTTATTTTCATAAATATATAATTAAATCAAAATTAAAATTTTATGTATACATATGAATTACAACAGAACATCTATATATATAATTGTATCAAATTAAAGTTCGTGCATCAAATTACATATTAAAATTTTCTTTTTTAGTTTCTTGTCTATCGATTTCTCATGCATTATCATGTCTATCGACAATGATTAGTTGACACTAAGAATAAATATATTTCAACGAAGAAATCTTTTGTTTTCAGTAACAGAAGCTTCCTCTGAAAATATGGACATTCCTTTGGTAAGGAATCGATTTAGGGATCAGTTAACAATATTATTTATTTATTATAATTATTTACTGAAAACATGGTACTTTTTTATTTATTCATTCTAATGGACTTTTAATTTAATTTAATTGGAGTTTTGGTTTTAATTATTTAATGTTAGTGAAAAGACAGGTGTAAGTTATTCCGTTAAATCCGCACACATCACGTGATTAAAAATGTCTTCCCACCATATCTTCACTTCCCTAATCACGTGTACAACTCACGCTGCCATAATTGTGGGGGCCCAGCCCACGATATTACGCGTTCCATTTTCCCATATTTAAAACAGATAATTTGGGCGCTACGGACAAAAATGGAAAACTAAAATGCGAATATAATATCTAATAAATAAAAATATAATCTAGGGAAATTAAGATAAGGTAAAATAAATGAATGTGATAGAAGGAAAATCAATTTAATTGAAAAATATGGTTAAATTTGGGTATTAGTTCCTTAACTCCACATAAATTTTAAATTTAGTCTCTATCTTTTAAATTATACAATTCTTAGTCTTTATATCTCTTGAATTTGTCGATTTTAATTTTTGTATTTTTAAAATTTTTAAAATTTCAATTTTGATGAAACAATAGCAAATAAATTTATTAGGTTAAATTATGATATTTATCATGTATTTGCATAAAGTTATAGATTTAGTCCATATTTTTTGATTTGATCATTCTCAGTTCTTATTCTTTTCAAATTTTAAAATTTCAATCTCGATTCAAACGGTAACAGTTAAATACATTTGGTCAAATTCTACTACTAGTTTTGTATTATGCCTAAAATTAAAAATTTAATCCATATTTTTTAATTTGATCATTCTTAGTCCTTATACTTTTCAATTTTTAAAATTTCTATTTTGATACAGACAACAAACGCTAAATTCATTAACTGATTTTTTTGTGAGTAATATATGAAAATAGCAAGCTAACATAACATTACATGGGATAATATATTTTTCGTTTACGATTTTGAATATAGCAAAATTTATGCATTTGATAATGATTAAAATTTTTAAATTTAATACGTATATAGATTAAAAATGATAAAATTAAGTTATAGGGACTAAATTAATAATTTACTTATAATACAAAAATTAATAACAAAATTTAATCCAAAAATTTATGGTTTGTTGTTTTGTATATAAAAAGAAAAGAAAAGAAAAGAAAACAAATTATAAGCATGGTATAGCACGTGAGGTGGGGGTGATAACTGATAAGGGGGCAACTACTCACGTGCGCCCATCCCTTGCCGTTCATCAAACACACTACCTGCCGCCTTGCGTGCAGTGGGGTGGCGGGGTCCCGCCTCTATTATATTTTGTTCCTTTAACGCCGTCAGTTGCCGTTAATATTGTCTTAACGATTTCACAGTAGTCTCTATTGGTAAACTTTAGGTGGAAAATATGCAAAGGTGCATTGGAGAATAAGAATTTATTTTTGTAGTTATTTAATATATATTTTTATTGATTGAGGTAATATTTAGATTTGAATTTTATAGTATTTCTATTTGCGACAGATTCGATGTATATGATTTTATATATTAATTTTCGAATAAATATTCATGAATTTGGGACTATATATATTTTTTAGTAATTAGATTCATTTTGGTACATATTTTTTTATTCAGTTTAGTACATAAATTTCACAATTAGATTTATTTTGATTTTTGAACTTGAAAAAGTATAAAAGTTTGATAAGGTGATATTGTATTACATCATCACTTAAAAATAAAAAAAAAATCTAAATTTACTAGTCTCTTCAATATGATATGCGTGAATATGTGCATTTTTATTTTTATTTTTTGTACAATACTAAATAAATATGTATGTATAATATTTAAAAGATGGAGACATTGTAGATCTATGCATTTCATCTTTGCAAAATTGATGTAAATAAATTAATAAAATAATTTAAAATATTAAGATATTGTCTATTGAATAGTTTAAATTATGATCAAACTGTAATTAAAAATGGATATTATTTCAATAATTATTATGAGTTTGAGTAAATGTAAAAAGGACTCTATTTTGAAAATTTTTGTAACTAATTTTATCAAAAAAATAAAAAATATTTTGAGATTTGAGATTAGAATTTGATTTAATTTATATAAGCACACTAATAATATATAAAACTAATTATAATTTTAATGCATTAAAATTGTTGAATTAACTATTAATATTTGAATTTAATATTTCAATATTATTTTTAAAAAATTATTTTAGCATTTTATATTTTATTTTTTTCTAATTTAAAACCAAATAAAATGTTATTAATTGAAAAATAAATTTAAATTAGATCAAATATAAACAAGTTAAACTTTATAAATCATTTATTTTCATAAGTGAAATAATTATTAAAATTAAACAATCTAATTGTAATAAATTAAAGATAAATTAAAAATCTAGCTTTCTAAAAATTTAAAATAAAATCTAATTTAAAACTAAATACTAATACTACAATATATTTAAAAAATATAACTTAATTTTCTACTTCAATCCACCATTCTTGTCAGGATGTGAGGGTGTCCTTGGGAATGAAAATGCCAACATAATTGCACTTTCTTTCAGCTCTAATTGTTGCCACCGAAGTTTACCAAGCCAAGTTCCTTGCCATCTGAACAGCTATTGAGGTGTTCATGGATTTGAGGTGAGTGAGTAAGAAAGAATCGGATTCGGCTATTGCGATTAGGTGGATTCTTACATTACGTCTATGGAGATTCTTGAGTTTGTTAAAGGAAATTGGTTCGAGAGTCGCTACGATGGGGGAGGTTCATTTTGTGAAAATTTCCGGTAATTGAATCACTTGACTGACGTACTTGCTAGAGATGGGATGAAACTTAGTGTTCTGTTTTCAGCCTTCTGGTAGGGTATTTTAGTTTTGTGTTTTTTTTTTTTTTCGAATAAAAATATTATGAAGACTTTTATATTAAAAGTTAAATTATATAAGAACAAATTAACTCTCTTAAAAACTTTATTCATTTCATGAGGTACACATAACATGCCGCATGTAACTATTTAATTGTTTCATTAATTACGTTAATTTTTAATAATAAAAAATAGAATTTTTCTGCTCTTTAATCTAACTTTAAAGAGATTAATTTGTCAATTTTTTAATAAATAAAATAAAATCAAGACAAATTTCTTTAAATAAAAAGAATAAAATACAATTATACACAGTATGTCCATAATAATTTTACCTTGAAATGAGACCAAGTAAACTATTTTATTTTTTAGCCATTATATAACTAATTCAACTGCATAAATTTGAGCCAATCCGGTTTCCATAAAAACGTGACAAGTTAACATGTGTATGTATATAATATCCTTAATCACACCACCGCAAACAATGTTATTAAATACATATATTGAACATTGCAGGGATAAAAAAAAAAAAAGTTTCAACATAAAAAAGGTAACTTCATGATTTTTTGAATCTAAATATAGTTCGACAAAGGAGCAAAAATATCCCCCCCAAAAATAGTTGTTTAAGATCAAAGTGAACTGAGGTAATCTTTTATCAAACTGATGAGTGGGGTAGCATTGGGAAATCCCTCCAATCTCTGGAACATAATTCCGTCCATCCGAGCTTGAACCCCGCCAGAAAACGTCAAGTCTTGCAAAAGTTCTTTTACCGTTCGGTCTACTCCGACTATGGAGCTCCCTATCCCACTTAACACCTCTGGTAGTGTTGGCGATGGTCTCGATAACTCAACGAGGGTAACCTAATCCATTATTACCACATACATCAAATATTTCCGAAAGCATGAAAACACTATCTTAGTAAAAGTTGTTTCAGATGAAGAATAACTTAAATGCCCTTGGCTCAAGCAAGACAACAAAAGATGCTTATTCTGATAAATGAAAATATGTTGTCTGCAAAGAAATCACGAGTCAAGATTATGTATTATCGATGCCGAATGCCATAAATGTATATCATATTCTATTCTATAACAGGGTGCAGTTCTATCATACAGAATTTTGTTTCGGTACTCAACGGATATACGGTCGCTTAATTTCCTGTTGTAGGTGGCTACTAACAATGCTAATTACTTAATTTCCTCCACAACATCGGTCACTGAGAAAATAAACGAAACAGAACGATGCTTTGTCCTACCGGAAAAAATGCGGAGTAGCTCATGACCAAAAACTAATAGACATAACAAATCTTACAATAAAAAAACTAGGATGAGAATAAGATGCAAAAGCGGTAAAAGTACCATGAAGACTCTTGTACTAGGAGTTAGATTACATTTTGCCCCCTTTATTCAGAAAATTGCCAAATTACTCCCTATATGTTAGATCAAAAAACAAATTGGTCATTCTGTTCAAAATTCCATCCATTTTTATTATTAAAAATTGGTCTATGTACATCAGAATGAGGCACACGTGGCACGCCAGGTGTAACTATCTGGTTATTCTATTAGCCACGCCAATTTTTAACAATAACAATGGATAAAATTTTTAACAAAAGGGACTAATTATGGTATTTCATCAAAAATTGACATACAAAACCTTTCTAATGTCTTGGAACAAATTTTGAGTATCCTAAAACGAAAGAGTTAAAAGTACTAACCGGCCTGTCTTGTGGTATCTTGATTTTATGTTTTGCAATGGCGATAGCCCGAGAAAGTCCCCCAATAGCATCAACCAAACCACGTGATGCTGCATCTTTACCTGCCCAGACTCTACCTTGTGCAACCTTTTCCATCTTTTCTACCTGTTAAATGATTCAAATTAAGATTTTTTTTTTTCCCCTTTCAGAAACTTTACATTACATCTAAAACTCAAGATGAAAAAAATAAACATACAGGCATTGATCTTGAAAACGCAGCCTTGTCTCGAAATTGTTTATAAGCATTCTGCGCAGACTTCTCAAAAAGCTCGGCTTCATCCGGACTGGTATATATTAAAGTTAGTTCTATTTTAATTTAATAAAGAGTAAACTACACTCAAAGTCACTAAACTATTAGACAGTTTACATTTTGGTTGCTCAACTTCAAAAGATTACAAAATGATCATTAAACTATTCAAAAGTTTTTATTTAAGTCACTAGGCTGCTAAAATAGCTGTTTTATTCACACCACTTGTACCAATCAAAAGCTCTCATTCCCCTTCTCTTCGAGCCAGACTAAAAAAGAAAACTTAACAGCCTAGTGACTTATATAAAATTTTCAAATAGTTCAGTGACTTAAATACAAACTTTCGAACATTTCAATGACCATTTTGTAGCTTTTTGAAGTTGAGTGGACAAAAGTAAACCTTTAATAAAAAGAGAATCTAAACAGAAAAGCAGCTGTTTGTATGTGATCTAAAACCCCCCAAAGAAGACAACAGCTAAGAAAAGAAAAAAAATAATTAATAGAAAAGGGCCAAAACTTGGCTTTAGAATTCAAATATTTGTTATTTCGACTCTTCCAAGTGCTTGTGTGCCAAAGACCTACCAAGACATGGATATGAGGATATAACCTTCCTAGGATCCTCAAAATATATGTAAAAACTCGGAAGTTTTTTGACATACCATGTTTCACATGTACTCATATCTAACACTCAAACCTAAAACAGACATCTTTCACTTTCCAAGGGAAATATGCAACCATGGCATTCACCTTAAAGGTCGCTGCTCAGCTGCAAGAAGTTCAGCATATCTTCCCCTTGATATAACCTTCCAAGGACACTCAAAATATATGGAAAAACTTAAAAATATTGAACACACCTGTGTTGGTCATATACTCGTAACTAACACTCAAGCCTAGATCCGAGTAACATAGATTCCAATATCAAATCATACAAAAATTCTGACATCTTTTCATTTTCTATCTAAATGAAATACAAAACTACGGCATTCACCTGAAAGGTCGCTGCTCAGCTGCGAGAAGTTCAGCATATCTTCCCCTTGAAATGACCTCCTTATTGAAGCCTATTTTTTCGTATAGCTTCCCCAAGTTAAACTTCCCTGAAAGCAACAAAAGGGAAAACAAAATCAAATTGATTTTCATGACTTGCACAGAATCTGAAAGGCTTATGTAGGAAACCAACATTTCTGGTTTTCAGCCAAAAAAGCAATTTGTTCGTTAAAATGAGGAAAGGCACAATTTGTTTGACAAGGGCATCCAATTAAAAGAAAAAAGATAACAAAAAATACAATAGTAACCAGGTAAAAGATGAGACATAAGGACCATTTCATGTCTCAGATTTCAGCAGCAGGTAAACCGGCCTGAAGCTTGAAGATTTTATTTTTGGAGGACAAATTCAATGGTATAATATTTGATTTTCAAGGTTAAAGAATTTTTAAAAGTATCTTGTAAGTTTCAGATGAGGAGGAGCCCAAAAAAATTTGTAACTCAAATCTTTTAGATTTGTAATTTTTAACCCCCAGACCACAGTTTAAAGTCCTTTGCAGCTGTTTTTTGGAGAAACAGTATCCAGTCATACAAACTCCATGCTTATCAAATTTCAGAGAGTTAGTTCACCTGTGACAACTCCAATTGAACCAGTTAAAGTCAAATTTTCAGCAACAATAGTTTGAGCTGCCATAGCCATATAATATCCTCCACTAGCAGCCACATCACCCATGGATGCAATGACGGGCTTCGATGCAGCTAAAAGTTTGATTTCCCTCCACATTCTGGATATTGTAAACATAAACTATACTTAGTAAATGGACCGATGTAGACTATTATATTATGTATTTCAAGAAGAAATAAAAATGATGAAGATTAGCACATAATACAAGAGTTTCAAAATTCAGCATTATACATAAGGGTAGGGAAACAAAAATGATAACTCATATCAGAGAAAACAGGGAGATTTTTTTTATGACATTCTCTTCTCATTGTAATATGCAAAATGACTGTAAAATATTCGACGACTAAAGACTAAAAGGATGATCTGAGGATTTCAGAATGAAGATGACACATAACATCATGCATCACTTACAGATAAACAAGATACTGCACGGATATTGAAAGCTTATATATTCTTAATTGTTTCAACAATAATTAGATCCTTAAATGAATATTCACTAGAAAGAGTCAATCTCTAAAATCACTTACAAATCTGAAGCAAGAGCATCACCTCCGGGGCTGTCAATTCGTATGATAACAGCCTTGTATCTTTTTGATTCTACAGTAAAACAAAAAAAAAATTTAAAAACTACTTTGGGGGAAGGGGGTTACCCGTAACCAACCTAAATAAAGCAGCACGTATACAGAAAGTAAGACCTTAGACACTTTCTGCACACAGATTTTATTTTGAATACAAGTAATAGTATGCACCTAAGGAATTCAAAATTAGCCATTTTGTGGTATAAAAACACTTAAGTGAGGTTTGTAAAATCCATGATTTTATTTACTCCATTTTCTGCATTTCAACAAGAAAAATATATATTTATATATTTTAGTAGCGAATATGATTTAATAGCCTTTATGAATAAACACGTGAACAACTGCAACCCAACACCGTTCATGCTACTGTAGAAGGCTGAAATTTAAAAGCTACGAATTGGTCTTATCATAGACTTTTTTTATAAGAAACATTTATTGATGTGATAAATGTAGGTCCATTTTATCAACAATAATACTCTAATATTTCAAATTCTCTAAATCAGCCCCTTTTGACAATACATTTGTCTCTATCTTTTGAATCCTAATTCTCTAATATTTTGTAACTTTGACTTCATGAGAATGATCAATTGCATGAGCTGCAGTTAACTTATATGTCAACACAAAGTGTTTAGATATAGGATATGGTCCTCCTATATGAAAACTTTAGAGTTGGATTTTTTCCCCAATCTACACATCATTGCATGCAAGTTAAAATGAGGTATACCTCGGACACTACGAATCTTCTCAATGATTTGCTCTGCAATGATACCAGAACTTGGCGAACTTAATGGACTCCGCACACGGCTAATGCTCCCAGTAGCTCTGATCACAGCTATTAGGTCTTTACCACCTGTTAAACCGAGAGTCCACTTCCTAACTTTGGAGTATTTCCTACATTTACAAAGAAAGAGGAAACTTAAGTAAAATGCACAGCAATTAAAATTGCAAGCAATGGCATGAATATTATACTAGTGTGTGTGTATAAACTATATACACCATTAAAGATGATATTCCTTTCATAAAAAGATAAGGAATGTAACATACAAGTGTCCAATAGATTAAACATGCTTTGCAACATTATATACACAAAACAAGAAAAAGGGGAAAAAGCAAAGATTATCGAAAATGGAATTTATAGAACATTTCCTAATGTAAGTCTTTGGGCACCCAGATTAGGAGGTTATATGATGAACAATAGCATAAACCATAACACAGCTTAATATACGACTTCAGATGTGCATATAATTAGGGTTCAAGCCACACAATGAAGATAAACCTATCTACCCAACCTTTTTCTAAGGGGTTTGAAACTATAGGGCTATAAATTTCAAGTTGACAATTTAAAGATTCAATGGTTGGAACTCCCTTAAGGCAATATTGTAGGAATGTTTTATCTTCAAAATTTTAAAATGACAGGAAGTAATATAGAAATTTCAATGCCCTGAAGATTATATCGAAACAAACGAAAGAACTCACTTGTAATCAACCATAGAAAGCTTTTTATCCTTCTGGACACCAAGCCTTTCTTTCAACATTGAGATAACCTGCAGAAGTTACAAATATCAAATATTAGTCATATAAATTTCTACAGTTCACTTAGAATTAAACTATAGACCAACCCGTCATGACCTTATTTTACTACTCTCAGCCGCATTCTTCAATATATGTTACAATGCAGGCAAATAGTACAGGGAGGAAGTAGTTTGAATAGCCCGAGCTTATGTACCTTCAAAAACTTAAAATAAAAATAATGTTGAATACATAGTTGCTATGTTATAGAATATTTTTTCTTCCTTTTTAGTCTCTTAAGGGCTCTACATCTTTGAAACCTTTACCCCATAACAACTCTTAAAGAGATAGGGTGATGCTGCTCGGACTCAAGTGTATAAGTACCGGACATGGATGTGTCCAACACGGGTATGTTCAATTCTTTCAAGATTTCTGTGTATTAGGAGAGTTCTTGGAGGATCACTTCCCCATACCCATGTTTGGATAGACATCGAACACAAGTACTTCGAGAAAAATGAAGAATCAACGCAACATGGATATAGGTAGCACTATTATCAACTGTCTGATGATTCTACCTCATCATCATAATGTATATTTGTTATGAATCCCTCCTCTTTTAGCTTTTCTACTTCATAGACCCCTTCATTAATAAAGTTCTCAACATCTTCTCGTTTCTTTCCTGTATAAGATTTGTGTGAGCAAAAATTGTCTTTTATGCTTTGAAATAAAAAACACAACAAAAAAAACAGAGTAAAACACACCTTTTGAAGAGGAAACTACATCCAGCCAATTCCCGTATATGTTATCAAGCAATGAAGTAAGCATCTCGCAATTTTCTTCAGACATACTTTTCCGTGTAAGTTGGTCCCCAGCACTTTTGTATTTACCAATCCTTTGAACCTGTGGTTCAATTCCAATTTTCTCAAGAACTCCTGTAAATAGATTTAGACCACCAACCTAGTGTTAAATTCAAGTCACAACAAAGCATTAACAAATGCTATTAAACAGAGAAGACGAAAAGTTGAAATTATGAAACTATAACTATCACAAGGAGGTAAATAAAAGAAAATAAAGTGATGAAAAGAGAATTATTTTATAAATCTAGGATGCTCCAACTCTTCATTTTTCTTAAGGTGTCCACGAGTCTGGCACGTATTTAAACACTGGTAAGGGAATACGCCTACGGCCCCCTCAAAGACCCTCCAATACATTGAAAAACTAAAAAGGAAAACTCGAATATACCCATGTGGGACACATCCATATCAAACATTCACCCCGAATCCAACTAATTTAGGCCATGAAGATAATTGAGGCAGTTGAGACTGTTTTCTTTTCCAAGGGTCACTTTAATAATCTTAAAAGTGACATCAACTGTTAAAAGGATTGTAAAAACTCTATTAAAAGGCATTTAACTAAGCGTTAGTTACAAGCTAATTGAAGCCAACAGCATGAATATTAAACCATCTGGTCCTAGACTATTATCTCCCACAGATGTTTATTTAAAAACCATATCGCCAGTGCTTTAACCATAAGGTTAAGGTTCCCTTATGTGCAAGCTTCTCTATAGAATGAAAGAATAACAAAAGAAAGACTAGAAAATGAGAGAGAAATTTCAGTCAACTAACCTCCAAGGAATGAAGCTTGAACAGTCAGACCATATAAAGAAAAATAAGCACTTGGTGGTGCATAAATCTCTTCGCATGCACAAGCAAGGTAAAACTCTTTCTCCCCACATGCAGGGATGTAAGCAATGATGAATTTACCTATAAGTTCCATAAAAGATTAAATTTCCAGTTTAAATCCTTTAACAATAAATTAAGTATTTAAATCAAATCTAACATTTGGATAGAAGAAACTTGTTTTCTTCAGATACATTCACTATATGTTAAACTTGTAAATTTGGGAGAAATATGCTTGAAAAATTAAATAGTTATCCAAAATAAAAAATTATTAAAAAAAATGAAAGTCCAAGCTAAACCTGAGATATAGCCGTTAAGCTTGCATAGCCTGAACTCCAAAGAATCCATATATGCATACATTGAATCATGTACTTGTCAATTAAAAACTGCTTTCATGTTCTTTAACAGTATTTTGGTCATAGAAGCTATTTTCCTTCTCAAAGAATAAACTCACTGGTTTTTAGTGGATTACAATACCCAAAGTTGTCCAACAGTTCAATTTGTGTACAGATATCAAACTTGAAGTGAGACAATGAACTAAATGAATCTACCTGATTTCTTAAAGTTCAAAATATGCCTTCGAATTTCTTCAACTTTTCCCCATCCGCAGTTCAAAGGTTCTATGTGGAGATAGACACCGGAAATGCGAGGATCGTACGCAGCTTTTACAAAATTCTCGCAAATTTGTGGCAGAGATAGTCCTGAAGAGAAACGGCTCTTTAGCTGATCAGATATCTGAACATGGAAAGAGCAGAATTTTTTCAAATGGAAAAAAAAAACTATAAAAAGCTAAATAATGCAAACAATTTCTTGGGAAAACGAAGTTCAAATATAAATTAATGGCAATAAGGAGGTTCATTTGAACTAATCCGGTGCCATTGTTAAGCAACCTCTAAATCATATAATTTTATCTTTACCCAGATTTCCCTTTTTCAAATTGCAAAATATAAAAATCTAAAGTATCAAGATATATGCTGAAAATCAGACGTATTTACAACTCTGCTAAACAAGACTAAAAACACTGAATTCTTTAAAAATGAAGAACCGTTTTCATAAAAAATGGATGATGTAATCCATCTACAAACTGAATCCATTTCACCTTAAAGTAGTGTCTCCATTATCATCAGCAAAATCCCATTTCTGTTTTTCAGGATTCTCAGCACAACGATTTAGTATTTACTACCAAATGAATAAAAATTGAAAAAAATTTATTATCAAACAACCAGACATATTTACCACTCAACTAAACAAGATTAAAAACACTGAATCCTTTAGGAAATTAAGAACCGTGTTCATAAAAAATGGATATAAAATTCTTCTGCAAACAAAATAGTTCCTGAAACTGAATTCATTTCACCTTAAAGTAGTGCCACCACCATCATCATCAAAAACCTATTTCCTTTTTCAGGATTCTCAACACGGCTATTTACTACCACATGAATAAAAATTGAAAATATGATAATGAAACAGACAATAAGACACATTTACTACTCAGTTAAACAAGATTAAAAACACTGAATTCTTTAGAAAATGAAGAACAATGTTTGAAAAAATGGATATAAAATCCTTTTGCTAACAAAATAGTTCCCGAAACTGAATTCATTTCACATGAGAGTAGTGTCACCATTATCATAAGCAAATAACACCTTTTCTTTTTTTCATGATTCTCAACAACTATTTCCTACCAAATGAATAAAATATGAAACTATATATGACCAAGCGATCAAGCATATTAAACTCAGCTGAACAAGATTAAAAACATTGTTTCTTTAGAAAATGAAGAACAATGTTAATAAAAAAATGTATATAACATCCTGCTGCAAACAAAATAGATCCTGAGAACTGAATTCATTTCACCTTGAATTAGTGTGAATTCCCAATATATACTGCCAGATCAGAAAATAAGCTTAAAGAAAAGGGAAATTGAGAAGAAGCAAACCTGGCCACGCAGTTTCATAGTCAAAACACTGCCTTTTCGAACTCTTTGCCAAGGGAAAGCAATAAGCATCTTTAACTTAACAACGAAACTCTTCCACCCACTAATTTTCTCATACTCCATTTCCCCACTAGGATACTCTTCGATCTCCGATTGTCCACCAACTTTTTCTTCTTTTTCATTTTGGGTCTCGATAGAAGACGAAGAATCATCGAAAGCTCGAGTTGAAAAAGAAGAAGGGAACGAAAAGCTTGGGCTATGGAAATGGTGTTTAAGAGCTGGCAAAGAAATGGAATGAAATGGAGAGATGGAAGAGTAACATTTGGAAACTGATGGGATTATAAGAGGCTTTGAGAGGATGGAAGTAACAGTTCTGGGATGGATTCTGGGCGCTGAATGAACAGTTTGGAAGAGTAAAATTTTAGACATGTTATTGGGTTTTCGATTTGGAATTGGACTAAGCTAAAGAATTCAAGTGAAGAGAGAAAATATATAGTAAAAGTGGCGGAAAAGAAATGGCGGAAATGGATGAGGAACAGCAAAATTGGGAAAAAAATAAAAAGGTAAACTTTCATCCACGTAACACTGTTATGCATTACTCGTTGTAGGTGTACTTTTTAGGCTAAATTAGAACTGTAGTTCGATCTGAAATATCTGTTGAAATTTTGTGTAATAAGGAAATTGTTTTAAAGGATCATAAATGAATATTTTTTTTTAGAAGCAGCAAAGCATAATTTTATTATTATATTAATTTGATTTTTATTTTGGGGGTGAAGTCCACTATATGACTACTCCTCGTAAAATTCAATTCGATTAGAAAAACTCTATATAATTAAAAAAACCCTAACCAAGAGTGCTTTGCTTACATCCTAGTGAAAACAGATGATGAAGGAAACTGGTGGCGATGACGGTTTTGAAGAGAAGGAGATCTCCCTCCTGGCAAAAGAACTCATTCAGTTATCGGTAAAAAGTTTGATGGTGGTACCAAGCGAAAAGCCAACCCTACTCTGTACTATATGGACAAAGAAATCATATAATCCGGATAGCTTCAAGGCACAGATGAAGAGTATATAGAAAACAATAAAAAATTTTGAGATTCAATTGGCAGGGCAAAATCTATTCTTGATCATCTTTGAAAGTGAAGAAGATTTGGAGATAGTTATGGAGGGGCAGCCATGGTTATTTCGAAAGAGTTTAGTGCTTTTTGATCGGTTGACTAAACCGATAGAAAGAAGTCAGATCCGACTTAATTCATCTATGTTTTGGATGGAGATTGGTCTATGTTTACCAGAATTTGATAAAAAATGATTTACTACATGCTATTGGTGTCACTTTTAGGGGCGTTCTTAGATCTGAAGTTAATGGTGAATTTTGTCAGATTAGAATCCAATTAGATGTGCAGAAACCCCTACACAGGGGTATCTTCGTCTCAATAGATAACCAAAGAAAGTATTGGATCTCTTTTGAATATGAAAAATTACCGACATTCTGCTTTGCCTGTGGGAAGATGACCAGATGATCCTCATTTTTCTTTAGCATTAAAAGCAGAATTAAACTTAATTGGAAGAGAGAGTCTAAAGTTTAATGCCTTATCGAAGAATATGCAACCTCAATGTTCATACATAGGTAATATTGAGAAGATTCCTATATTGAATTTACAAAATGAGGCTGAAAGTGTTATGACCCAAAAAAATCCAGGATAGCTCACAATCCGCAGAATCAGAGAAAGCGATGAAGGTGCAAAAGGAAGAAAGGGTCGTGAAAGAGAAAGCGAATGGGAAGAACAATACTTGTGTAGAATTTTTGAAACCAACCAGGAAATCTAGTTGGAAAAGGATTGAGTCAGAAAGAGTGATGGATCATTATAATGGAGATAGTTTATTAAGAAAGAGAAAATCCGTAGATATAGAAATTGATGATGGCTATGCACGAAAAACCCGTGAAGATGAAGCAAAAATGATGAAGCATGATGGACAAAATTTGCATATCGAAGGAGACACAAATTTGTCAGCAGAAAATTTTCAACTAGTTCATTTTTCCAACCAAAATAGATCGACGGCTGCCAAAAGGCAAGCCGACCGGGAGTAATAAAAACCATTTGCTGGAATGCTTGTGAACTGGGGAGTCCAAGGGCAGTGCAGAGGCTTCAGTATTTGCTGAAGCAACACAAGCCCCAAATGGTCTTCCTTATGGAGACCAAAATAGATGGAAAGCGAATGGAGAAAAATAGGAGGAAATGCGGTTTCGTGTATGGGATCGATTTAAGAGCAGAAGGTTCTCGAGGTGGCATTTATCTGGCATGGAAAACAGGAATTACAGTTTGTCTAAAAAACTTCTCAAAAAGTCATATTAATGTGATGGTCAATGAGGCCAGTGTCAATGAAGAGGGGAGATTTACAGGGTTTTATGGCTCACCTTATCTTAATAACAAGAATGCTTCGTGGAATTTGCCGAGGAAGTTGGGTCAATAGTGAAACCACCATTGGCTGGTATGTGGTGATTTTAATGAAATAATGTACTCTTTTAAAAAAAACGGAGGTCAACCGATGGAGGAGAAAAGAATGGAAACTTTTCGTGAGGTCTTAGAAGAATGTCAATTAATGGACTTGGGATACACGGGAGTATGGTTTACATGGGAGAGAGGGAATCTACCAGAAAAAAATATTAAAGAGTGACTGGATAGGGGTGTTGCGAATGAAAAATGGATGCATCTCTTTCCAAAAGGTATTATCCACCATTTAACACACTCGATTTCAGACAATTGTCTTATTCTTATCAGTACTAATAATGAGAATAGTAAAAAGGGGATCCCAAGATTCAAATTTGAGGCGTGGTGGACCATGGAGGAATCTATTGAAAGAGAAATAAAAAAATCGTGGGAGTCATCAAAGGGATCTATTGTTGAAATACTTGAAAGGCTGCAAAGCAATTTGATAAGATGGGCAAGTTTGTTGAAGAAAGGTTGAGATGGCTTAAGGAATAAGCTCACAAAGGAACTTGAAGATCTAATGGCAATGGATAGGAATGATGACACAATGGCAAAGCTAATTGATACCAGAATTCAACTTAATATGGAGATTGATAAAGACGATATGTATTGGGAACAAAGGGCGCGAGCTAATTGGCTTCAATTAGGAGATAAAAATTCTGCATTTTTTCACAAATATGCCTTAGTCTGAAGACGAATAAACAATATTACTAGGCTAGAATCAGATAAAGGGAGGGAAATTTCTGATGAATCAGCAATTAGTGAAACCGCCTCAAATTACTTCCAGAACTTATTTTCGTCAAAGGGTGTTGGGAATTTATCACACCTGCTACAAGGCATTAATACTAATATTTCGTCTGATATCAATACAGATTTGCTAGCAATATATACGGCAGAATAGGTCTTTTCAGCTTTGAAAGGTATGGGGCCCACTAAAGCACCAGGTTGTGATGGCTTTTCGGCATTATTCTTTCAAAAGTTCTGGCACACTGTAGGTAAAGATATTGAAAGTTTCTGTTTGGGAATTCTAAATGATGGGAAGGGCTTTAACTCTTTAAACCTTACGAATATTGTGCTTATTTCAAAAACTCCAAACCCCACAAGTCTTGTCAATTTTAGATCTATTAGCTTATGCACAGTCATATACAAAATTGTGGTTAAAACAGTTGCAAACCGTCTTCAGGAAGTCATTGGAAGATGTATAGATAGCGCTCAAAGTGCTTTTGTTCCTGAAAGGTTAATTACCGACAATGTGCTAGTAGCCTACGAACTCTTACATACGTTACGTCAAAAACTAACCGGGAAAAAAGGTTTTATGGCAGTAAAATTAGATATGAGCAAAGCATATGATAGAGTTGAATGGATTTTCCTAAAGGAAGTTATGCTTCGAATGGGGTTTGAAACGGAATGGGTGGATTTAATTATGAAATGTATCACTACAGTCTCTTACACAGTGAATATTAATGGAAGAAGAGGACATATTTTTAAATCCAATAGAGGGCTTCGTCAGGGTGACCCACTCAGCCCTTTTCTTTTTCTAATATGCAGTGAGGGACTCTCGTCTTTAATAAGAATGGCAATAAGTGAGGGATTGATGAAGGAAGTGAGGGCTAGTAGAAGAGGAACGAAAATATCGCATTTACTATTTGCAAATGATTGTATTCTGTTTGGTGAAGCTACAAGAAGAGAAGCAATAATTTTAAAAGAAATCTTGAAGGAATATGAACAATGCTCAGGTCAATGCGTGTGTAACATCCCGAAATAGGGCCTAAACGGAATAGTGGTTGCGAAACCACAAATCCGAGTCAGTAAAATATTTTAATATTATTTTTAGTGCTTATAATGTGTAAATTATTATGTGTGAAATTTTCGTGATTCAATTTTATTGTTTGGGTGCTTAATTTAATAAAAGGGCTTAATCGCGTAAAATGAAAATTTAGTGGTTATTTTTAGAAGGGCCAAATAGTGGATGTTCTTTTAATATGGAGGTTTTATGTTGCAATTTTTCCAATAATAAAAAGTAGTGGACGGCAAATGAATGATGAAATGCATTTATGTGTTTTTATTATATTAAAAATATTAGTAGAAATTTTATATTATATATTAATGTTATAATAAAAGAAATGAAGAGATAGTGGGTGGGTGTTCATCTTCTTCAACGAAAATGAGAAAGATGAACAGCCATGGAAGCTTCAAAATTTGGCCAAGCTTCTTAGCTTATTGGTAAGCCCGTTTTTGTTCGGTTTTTAATAATTTTTACGTTTTTGAGATCGTTGTTTTGAGTGCTACAAAAAACATGTTTAAATTTTGAATTTTGATGAATATTTTGAGTTATGCTATTGATGAGAACTTGTGATTTTTGATGATTGATGGTAGATTTTGCATGTTTATGAGTAGAGGAATGATTTTTATTAAGTGATTTTCGGTAAAAACGAGCTAATTAGTAAAAGTTGTTATTGTTCATAAGCATGTGTTATAGTAAGAATTTGAAGTTGCTATGGAAGGGAAAAATGTTCAGCATGTTATAAAACATAAGAATAAGGGCTGAAGTTTAATTTTCGAGCCTAGGGGCAAAATCGTAAATATGTAAAAGTTTAGGGGCAAAATTGTAATTTTGCCAAAGTTAGAGTTAAGGACTGTTTTGATAAATGTGAGTATTAAATAAGCTAAATTTTCTATTATAGATCAAGAAGAACGAAATCCAGAGTTAGATCGGGGAAAGAAAAAGATAGTGGACTAAATCGATATAGTTTATCGATTTTGTTTCGAGGTAAGTTTGCGGTAAATAAATGCAATATTCTGTTATTTTACATTTAATATTATGAAATTCCAGCATTTACATATTTATTCTGTAAATTTATTATTTAAAGACTCAAGTATGAATTGACGGAAAAGTTATCTCAGAAAGTTCCGGTTGAACCTTAGGAATGTGTAGGATAAAAATGTCATGACATTAGGGTTTAAGGAAATCATGTAAGACCATGTCAAGACATGGCATTGATAAGTTACTATAAGGAAAATGTCCCATGTAAGACCATGCCAAGGCATGGCATTGGTGAGTTTATAAGGCAAAGGTCCCATGTAAGACCATGCCAAGGCATGGCATTGGTGAGTTCACAAGGCAAGGATACCACGTAAGACCATGTCAAGACATGGCAATGGTTAAGTTTCATAAGGAAAGGTACCCGCGTATCCTTAGTATTCCAAGTGGTTCAACGGGAAAATTCAAAGAGTATACCAAAGTAAAGGTAAGACAAGTTCAAGCTAAAATGGTAAGTTAAGACAAGTTCAAGCTAAAAAGGTAAGGTAAGATAAATTTATGTTAAAAAGGTAAGGTAAGATAAATTCATGTTAAAAAGACAAGGTAAGAATACAAGTTTGAGTATATTGAGTTAAAAGCTTAAATGATCTTGATAAGAAAAGAATAAGTTAATTCATTAAGAATGTTGTCATCTATTTACATGTAAACTTACTAAGCTTTATGCTTACTCCCATTCTTTATTTTTTTTTTATAGTATTGCAAGCCAACTCGGGGATCGAAAGGACGTCGGAGATCGTACACACTATCAAAGGATTATTTTGGTATTTTGTGACTCGAACGTTTTAAGTTATGGCATGTATAGGGACTTAGCCATTTTATGTGTGTGACCTTATGATATGGCTTATTATGGACTTGTAAATGTTTGGTAATGATTAGCCATTAAAATGGTTAATTAAGAACATGGTTGTGGATGTTATGAAATGTCTAGTTGATAATTATTTTAAAGAAATTTTGTAATTATATGCAGGGGAATAGTAGGACAGCAGCAGTGACGTGATTTTGAAAAATCACCAAAAATAGTAGAAATTGAATTAGGGCACAAGATATAGAATTAAAGCTTATTGAGTCTATTTTCATATAAAGAAAACGGTGTAGGAAAATGAGTTGTATATTATGAGATAATTGATTTTTAGTGAAGAGAGGTCAGAACTGTCAAACTGTGTAATAGGGGAGACTTTAACTAATAAACTGTACTAATTGGCCACACCAAAAATTCTGGAAAAATTATAGTAAGAAGATATATGAGTCTAGTTTTAGGGAAAATTTACGGATCTTAATTTCGAGTTTCGTAACTCGAGTTATAATTAATTTAGTGAACATGACGCAGACGGACAGTTTCAATTTTTATGCCCAGAACTAGTAAGTTAAGTCTAGTAATGCCTCGTGCTCGACTCCGGCAACGGTCTCGGGTAAGGGGTGTTACATTTATTAGTATCAGAGCAAGGTTTAGTCGATTCTCGGAATATTTAGTATGAGTAAGAGTCTAACTATACATGCCATACTTATATTTTGATAGTGTGACGACTCCTGACAATTTTAAAAATGTTTTTCTTTTATAGTTATGGATCCCGAACGAGATGGTGCAGATGATGTAGAGAGTAATGCGCCCGCTCCCACTGAAGGGACGGTGCCACAAGATAGTCGTGAAAGGCCCGTTACAGTTAGTCAGGGAGGAGGGGCTCGAGAAGCCTTCTTCCAAGCTATGAATGAATGGTTTGCTGAGTTCGTTAGTACGAACCCGGCCGTTAGACCTCCACCCTCTCATGAACCACAGACCACCCACATAGCTTCCCCAGTTATAAATACAGTTAGAAGAGAGAAACCACCCGTGGACAAGATCAGAAAACAAGGGGCTGAAGAGTTTCGGGCTACCAAAGATGATGATGCAGAGAAAGCTGAATTTTGGCTCGAGAACACTATCAGAGTCTTTGATGAGTTATCCTGCACACCGAAAGAATGTATTAAATGTGTGGTGTCACTTCTTAGAGATTCGGCCTACCAGTGGTGGAAGACACTTGTGTCAGTAGTACCGAAAGAAAGAGTTACTTGGGATTTCTTTCAAGAGGAGTTCCGTAAGAAGTACATTAGTCAGAGGTTTATTGACCAGAAAAGAAAAGAGTTTCTTGAGTTAAAATAGGGCAAGATGACTGTGATCAACTATGAACGTGAATTTATCCGACTCAGCAATTATGCTCGAGAGTGTGTGTCTACAGAGGCTATCATGTGCAAAAGATTTGAGGATGGGCTCAATGATGATATCCGACTGTCAGTTGGTGTTTTAGAGATAAAAGAGTTTGTTGTTTTAGTTGAACGAGCTTGTAAGGCAGAAGAGTTGTTAAAAAGAAAGGGTAAAGCTGAAATTGAGATGCAAGACACGAAGAAAAGGCAGATAAGCAAGTCATTTCAGTCTACATCCAAGAGGCCTAGAGAGTTTTCTACGAGACCTAATTTTTCAACCGGGTATTCTAGCCGAAACAGAGGTGGAAGATTTATCGATTCAAAAGCTCAAACCACTTCGATTGCGAGTGTTGGCAGTATTCAGCCTGATAGGCCCGAGTGTCCTCAATGTGGTCGACGTCATCCAGGTCAATGTAGAGCAAATAAGACTGGTTGTTTCCGATGTGGTGCACCGGATCATTTCATTCGGGAGTGTCCCGAGATGGTTAAAAAAGAAGTAATACCGAGTGCAAGATCAGGTAATGCCCCCGTTAGAGGCAGATCTCAGAGAAATTCAGGAGTAGGGGCAGGTAGAGGTACATTTAGAGATACAGCAACAAGATCAGATGTTAGAGCACCCACAAGGACTTATGCTACCCTTGCTCGTGAAGAGGCATCTTCCCCCGACGTAATTACGGGTACATTTTCTGTTCATGATGTTAATGTTATTGCTTTGATTGATCCGGGTTCAACACATTCCTATGTTTGCATGAAATTAATGCCTAATATGAACATGCCCATAGAGTTTACAGAATTTGTGATTAAAGTATCGAACCCATTAGGTCAGCATGTGTTAGTAAACAAAGTATGTAAAAAATGCCCTTTGATGATTAGAGGTTACTGTTTTCCGGCTGATCTCATGCTATTGCCATTTTATGAGTTTGATGTGATTCTTGGTATGGATTGGTTAACTGCACATGATGTGATAGTGAATTGTGGAAAAAGATTCATTGAGTTGAAATGTGAAAATGGTGAGTTCCTTCGGGTTAATTCAGATGAGTCAGATAGTTCAATTTCCATGATTTCTGTTATGTCTGCTCAGAAATGTTTAAGGAAAGGATGTGAAGCTTATCTTGCTTTTGTGTTGAATACTAAAGATCCAGAGTTGAAAATTGAATCAGTGCCTGTGGTAAATGAGTTCCCTGATGTCTTTCCTGAAGAACTACCAGGTTTGCCTCTTATCAGAGAAGTTGAGTTTGGTATTGAACTGATTCCAGGTACCACACCTATTTCTATTGCTCCTTATAGAATGGCTTCAATAGAATTGAAAGAATTGAAAGCTCAGTTACAGGAATTAACTGATAAAGGCTTTGTAAGACCTAGTTATTCACCATGGGGCGCGCCAGTGTTATTTGTGAAAAAGAAGGACGGTTCCATGAGATTGTGCATAGACTATCGACAGCTTAACAAGGTAACCATCAAGAACAAATATCCTTTACCTAGAATAGATGATTTGTTTGATCAATTGAAGGGAGCCACTCTGTTCTCTAAGATAGGTTTGAGATCCGGATACTATCAGTTGCGAGTTAAAGAGTCAGATGTTCCAAAGACTGCTTTTCGAACTAGGTATGGTCACTATGAGTTTCTTGTGATGCCATTTGGCTTAACTAATGCTCCTGCTATTTTCATGGATTTAATGAACCGAATTTTTAGACCTTATTTGGACAAGTTTGTAGTCGTGTTCATTGATGACATTTTGATTTATTCTCATGATGAGACTGAGCATGCAGAGCATTTGAGAACAGTTTTACAGATTTTGAGAGATAATCAGCTTTATGCCAAATTTAGCAAAAGTGAGTTCTGGTTACGGGAAGTTTGTTTTCTTGGACACGTTGTCTCAGGTGAAGGTATTAAAGTTGATCCGAATAAGATTTCAGCCATTGTTGATTGGAAGCCTCCCAGGAATGTATCAGAGGTCAGAAGTTTTCTTGGTCTTGCCGGTTATCATAGACGATTTGTAGAGGGATTTTCCATGATAGCTACTCCATTGACAAGATTGCTACAAAAAGATGTCAAGTTTGAATGGACTGAGAAGTGTCAGCAGAGTTTCGACAAGTTAAAGGCATTGTTGACTGAAGCTCCTGTTTTAGTACAACCAGAACCGGGTAAAGAGTTTGTGATTTACAGTGATGCATCCTTGAATGGACTAGGCTGTGTACTTATGCAGGAAGGAAGGGTAATTGCTTATGCCTCTAGACAGTTAAAGCTACATGAGAAAAACTATCCGACACATGATTTAGAGCTAGCTGCTATTGAATTTGCATTGAAAATCTGGAGACATCACTTATATGGGGAGAAATGCCGAATATTCACTGATCATAAAAGTTTGAAATACTTGATGACTCAGAAAGATCTGAACTTAAGGCAAAGAAGATGGCTAGAGTTGATTAAAGATTATGAGCTAGTGATCGATTATCACCCGGGTAAGGCAAATGTTGTTGCTGATGCTTTGAGCAGAAAATCTTTATTTGCATTGAGAGCTTTGCACACTAGTTTGGCATTATCAGATGATGGTTCTATCTTAGCTGAGTTGAGAGTTAAATCGACGTTTCTTGAAGAAATTTGTGAAGCTCAGAAGGATGACAGTGAGTTGCAAGCCAAAAGAGTTCAGTGTGAGTCAGGTGTAGAGTCTGATTTTCAGATCGGTTCTGACGGTTGTTTGTTGTTCAGAGACAGAGTATGTGTACCAAAGAATGATAAGCTTATTAAGAAAATCTTACAAGAAGCACATAGCAGTTCTTTGTCTATTCACCCAGGTAGTACAAAGATGTATAATGATTTGAAGAAAATGTATTGGTGGACAGGAATGAAAAGAGATATATCAGAGTTTGTTTCTAGATGCTTGATTTGTCAGCAGGTAAAGGCCGAACATCAGGTACCTTCAGGTTTATTGCAGCCTGTATTAGTTCCCGAGTGGAAATGGGATCGAGTTACTATGGATTTTGTGACAGGATTGCCTTCGACACCGAGAAAGAAAAATGCAGTATGGGTTGTGATTGATAAGTTAACAAAGTCGGCTCATTTTATTCCAGTTCGTATGGATTATTCACTTGACAAGTTGGCCGAGTTATATATTACAGAGATTGTGAGACTACATGGAGTACCGTTATCGATTATCTCAGATAGGGATCCGAGATTTACCTCACGATTTTGGAAGAAATTGCAGGAAGCTTTAGGTACAAAGTTGAGTTTTAGTACAGCTTTCCATCCTCAGACTGATGGTCAATTAGAGAGAGTTATTCAGGTACTTGAAGATATGCTTAGATGTTGTGTATTGGAATTTCAAAGTAGTTGGGAGAAATATTGTAGCAGCCCGATTTTGAGCCTAGTCGGAATATTGGTTTCGGGACCACAAATCCGATAAAAAAAATTAAATTAATATTTTTATATTTTTATGATCTACAACTTTATGAAATGGTTTCGTAAAAATTTCGTTCGAAAATTTTGGTGTTTGAGCACTCAATTTAGTCAAAAGGACTAAATTATAAAAAGTGCAAAACTTGAGTTCTAGAAGCTAGAGGTATCTAATTGCTATAAAAGTTTATTATGATTAATTATTATGATTTATTGAGTGATTAAATACATGTGTTAGAGTATTGATAAGAAATTTTATTAATTTCATGCTTAAATTGCCTATTAGGACTTGTTTGCAAAAGTTGCTAAATAGGGGTTCTAATTTATAGAGTACTTGATTAAAATGGGGGTTTGAAGTAGGAGTCCTTAAATGGCAATTAGACCATTATATTTTCATGGACAAAAATGGACATATATAGGAAGAAAGAACCAAAGTTTTTAATGAAGGGTAATTTAGTCATTTGGTAATAAAAATGAATTAAAAGGGAAAAGATGGCAAAATATGCTCATCTTCTTCATTAGGCCGAATTTTCAAGTGTTCACCATAGCTAGGGTTTGTTTCAAGCTTCCAAGCTCCATAGTAAGTGATTCCAAGCCCCGTTTTTAATGTTCTTTACATTTTTGAAGCCCCGGTAGCTCGATTTAGCTTATTCTATTAATAATTTATTCTAGGGTTCATATTTAGAAAAATACCCATAGGTGAAATGTGTTTATTTTGATGTTTTATGATAGAATATGAAGTCTAAAATTATGTTAAACAACTTTTGCTTAGTGATTTTAAGTGAAAACGAGTAAAACGGCTTAATCGGTAAAAATACCTAATGTTCATAAGTACAAGTTAGAGTGAGAATTTGATGTTGCCATAGAAGGGAAAAATGATCAGCATGCCATAAAACATAAGAATAAGGGATAAAGTTTAATTTCCGAGCTTTGGGGCAAATGTGTAAATATGTAAAAGTTTAGGGGCAAAATTGTAATTTTGCCAAAGTTAAGAGTTAAGGACTGTTTTGATGAATGTGAGTATTAAATAAGCTAAATTTTCTATTATAGATCAAGAAGAACGAAATCCAAGTTAGATCGAGGAAAGAAAAAGATAGAGGATTAAATCAATATAGTTGATCGTATTTCGTTTCGAGGTAAGTTTGCAGTAAATAAATGCAATATTCTATTATTTTACATTTAATATTGTTAAATTCCAGCATTTACATATTTATTCTGTAAGTTTATTATTTAAAGACTCAAGTATGAATTGACGGAAAAGCTATCTCAGAAAGTTCCGGTTGAACCTTAGGAATGTGTAGGATACAAATGTCATGACATTAGGGTTTAAGGAAATCATGTAAGACCATGTCAAGACATGGCATTGATATGTTACTATAAGGCAAAGGTCCCATGTAAGACCATGCCAAGGCATGGCATTGGTGAGTTCATAAGGCAAGGATACCACGTAAGACCATGTCAAGACATGGCAATGGTTAAGTTTCATAAGGAAAGGTACCCGCGTATCCTTAGTATTCCAAGTGGTTCAACGGGAAAATTCAAGGAGTATTCTAAAGTAAAGGTAAGGCAAGTTCAAGCTAAAAAGGTAAGGTAAGATAAATTCATGTTAAAAGGTAAGGCAAGTATACAAGTTTTAAGTATATTGAGTTAAAAGCTTAAGTGATCTTGACAAGAAAAATATAAGATAATTCACTAAGAATGTTGTTATCTATTTACATGTAAACTTACTAAGCTTTATGCTTACACCTATTCTTTATTTTTTTTTATAGTATTACAAGCCAACTCGGGGATCGAAAGGACGTCGGAGATCGTTACACACTATCAAAGGATTATATTGGTATTTTGTGACTTTAACGTTTTAAGTTATGGCATGTATAGAGACTTAGCCATTTTATGTGTGTGACCTTATGATATGGTTTATTATGGACTTGTAAATGTTTGGTAATAATTAGCCATTAAAATGGTTAATTAAGAACATGCTTTGGAGGTTATGAAATGCCTAGTTGATAGTTATTTTAAAGAAATTATGTAATTATATGCAGGGAAATAGTTGGACAGCAGCAGTGACGTGATTTTGAAAAATCACCAAAAATAGTAGAAATTGAATTAGGTTGTGCATGAGATATATAATTAAAGCTTATTGAGTCTATTTTCATATGAAAGAAACAAGGAAAGCAAAGGAATTCTGTAATTTGAGATATTTATATTTTTGTAAGACTGGTTCAGAATAAATTCAGGTTCCCCTGTTCTGGCTTGGAAAAATCATAAAAAAATGGAGAAAAATAATTAGGGGTTTAACTTTATATGTTTAGAATCCTGAATGAGTCTATTTTCAAATGAAATAAATAAGAAGGTCATATGAATTCTGTACTAAGAGTAATTTGATTCGTAGTGAAGAGAGGTCAGAATAGTCAAATAGTAAAACAGGGGAAACTTTAAGAAAAATCTGGTATTGATTGGCCATACCAAAAATTATGGAAAAATTAAAGTAAGAAGGTATATGAGTCTAGTTTCAAGGAAAATTTACGGATCTAGATTTCGAGTTTCATAGCTCAAGTTATAATTAATTTAGTGAACATGACGCAGACGGACAGTTTCAATTTTTATACCCAGAACTAGTAAGTTAAGTCTAGTAATACCTCGTGCTCGACTCCGGCAACGGTCTCGGGTAAGGGGTGTTACATTTATTGGTATCAGAGCAAGGTTTAGTCGGTTCTCGGAATATTTAGTATGAGTAAGAGTCTATCTATACATGCCATACTTATATTTTGATAGTGTGACGACTCTTGACGATTTAAATTTTTTTTAGTTATGGATCCTGAACGAGCTGGTGCAGATGATGTAGAGAGTAGTGCACCCACTCCCGCTGAAGGGACGATGCCACAAGATAGTCGTGAAAGGCCCGTTACAGTTAGTCAGGGAGGAGGGGCTCGAGAAGCCTTCTTCCAAGCTTTGAATGAATGGTTTGCTGAGTTCGTTCGTACGAACCCGGCCGTTAGACCTCCACCCCTTCATGATCCACAGACCAACCATGTAGCTTCCCCAGTCACAGATACAGTCAGAAGAGAGAAGCCACCCGTTGACAAGATCAGAAAACAAGGGGCTGAAGAGTTTCGGGCTACCAAAGATGACGATGCAGAAAAAGCTGAATTTTGGCTCGAAAATACTATTAGAGTTTTTGACGAGTTATCCTGCACACCGGAAGAGTGTATTAAATGTGTAGTGTCACTTCTTAGAGATTCAGCCTACCAGTGGTGGAAGACACTTGTATCAGTAGTACCGAAAGAAAGAGTTACTTGGGATTTCTTTCAGGAGGAGTTCCGTAAAAAGTATATCAGTCAGAGGTTTATTGACCAGAAAAGAAAAGAGTTTCTTGAGTTAAAACAAGGTAAGATGACTGTAACCGACTATGAACGTGAATTTGTTCGACTCAGCAATTATGCTCGAGAGTGTGTGTCTACAGAGGCTATCATGTGCAAAAGATTTGAAGATGGGCTCAATGATGATATCCGACTGTCAGTTGGTGTTCTAGAGATAAAAGAGTTTGTTGCTTTAGTTGAACGAGCCTGTAAGGCAGAAGAGTTATTAAAAAGAAAGGGTAAATCTGAAATTGAGATGCAAGACTCGAAGAAAAGACAGATGAGCAAGTCATTTCAGTCTACATCCAAGAGGCCTAGAGAGTTTTCTACGAGATCTAATTTTTCAGCTGGGTATTCTAGCCGGAGCAGAGGTGGAAGATTTATGGATTCAAAAGCTCAAACCACTTCGATTGCGAGTGTTGGCAGTATTCAACCTGATAGACCCGAGTGTCCTCAATGTGGTCGACGTCATCCAGGTCAATGTCGAGCAACTGAGATTGGTTGTTTCCGATGTGGTGCACCGAATCATTTCATTCGGGAGTGTCCCGAAATGGTTAAAAGGGAAGTAATACCGAGTGCAAGATCAGGTAATGCCCCCGTTAGAGGCAGATATCAGAGAAACCCTGGAGTAGGGGCAGGTAGAGCTGCATTTAGAGATACAGCAACGAGATCAGATGTTAAAGCACCTGCAAGGACTTATGCTCTCCGTAATCGTGAAGAGGCATCCTCCCCGATGTAATTACGGGTACATTTTCTCTTCATGATGTTAATGTTATTGCTTTGATTGATCCGGGTTCAACCCATTCCTATGTTTGCATGAAATTAATGCCTAGTATGAACATGTCCATAGAGCTTACGAAATTTGTGATTAAAGTATCAAATCCATTTGGTCAGCATGTGTTAGTAAACAAAGTATGTAAAAATGCCCTTTGATGATTAGAGGTTACTGTTTTCCGGCTGATCTCATGCTATTGCCATTTGATGAGTTTGATGTGATTCTTGGTATGGATTGGTTAACTGCACATGATGCGATAGTGAATTGTGGAAAGAAATTCATTGAGTTGAAATGTGAAAATGGTGAAATCCTTCGAGTTAATTCAAATGAGTCAGATAGTACAATTACCATGATTTCAGTTATGTCTGCTCAGAAATGTTTGAGGAAAGGATGTGAAGCTTATCTTGCTTTTGTGTTGAATACTAAAGATCCAGAGTTGAAAATTGAATCAGTGCCTGTGATAAATGAGTTTTCTGATGTGTTCCCGGAAGAACTACCAGGTTTGCCTCCTATCAGAGAAGTTGAGTTTGGTATTGAATTGATTCCAGGTACCACACCTATTTCTATTGCTCCTTATAGAATGGCTTCAATAGAATTAAAAGAATTGAAAGCTCAGCTACAGGAATTAACTGATAAAGGCTTTGTAAGACCTAGTTATTCACCATGGGGTGCACCAGTATTATTTGTAAAAAAGAAGGACGGTTCAATGAGATAGTGCATAGACTATCGGCAGCTTAACAAGGTTACCATAAAGAATAAATATCCATTGCCTAGAATAGATGACTTGTTTGATCAATTGAAAGGAGCCACTGTGTTTTCTAAGATAGATTTGAGATCCGGATACTATCAGTTGCGAGTTAAAGAGTCAGATGTTCCAAAAACTGCTTTTCGAACTAGATATGGTCACTATGAGTTTCTTGTGATGCCATTTGGCTTAACTAATGCTCCTGCCATTTTCATGGATTTAATGAACCGAATTTTCAGACCTTACTTGGACAAGTTTGTAGTTGTGTTCATCGATGACATCTTGATTTATTCTCATGATGAGACTGAGCATGCAGAGCATTTGAGAACAGTTTTACAGATTTTGAGAGATAATCAGCTTTATGCCAAATTTAGCAAAAGTGAGTTCTGGTTACGGGAAGTTTGTTTTCTTGGACATGTTGTCTCAGGTGAAGGTATTAAAGTTGATCCGAATAAGATTTCAGCCATTGTTGATTGGAAACCTCCCAGGAATGTATCAGAGGTCAGAAGTTTTCTTGGTCTTGCCGGTTATTATAGACGATTTGTAGAGGGATTTTCCATGATAGCTATTCCGTTGACAAGATTGCTACAGAAAGATGTTAAGTTTGAATGGACTGAGAAGTGTCAGCAGAGTTTTGACAAGTTAAAGGTATTGTTGACTAAAGCTCCTGTCTTAGTACAACCAGAACCAGGTAAAGAGTTTGTGATTTACAGTGATGCATCCTTAAATGGACTAGGCTGTGTACTTATGCAAGAAGGAAGGGTAATTGCTTATGCCTCTAGACAGTTAAAACCACATGAGAAAAATTATCCGACACATGATTTAGAGTTAGCTGCTATTGTATTTGCATTAAAAATTTGGAGACATCACTTGTATGGTGAGAAATGCCGAATATTCACTGATCATAAAAGTTTGAAATACTTGATGACTCAGAAAGATCTGAACTTAAGGCAAAGAAGATGGCTAGAGTTGATTAAAGATTATGAGCTAGTGATCGATTATCACCCGGGTAAGGCAAACATTGTTGCTGATGCTTTGAGCAGAAAATCGTTATTTGCATTGAGAGCTTTGCACACTAGTTTGGACTTATCAGATGATGGTTCTATTTTAGCTGAGTTGAGAGCTAAACCGACGTTTCTTAAAGAAATTTGTGAAGCTCAGAAGGATGACAGTGAGTTGCAAGCCAAAATAGTTCAGTGCGAGTCAGGTGTAGAGTCTGATTTTCAAATCGGTTCTGACGGTTGTTTGATGTTCAGAGACAGAGTATGTGTACCAAAGGATGATGAGCTTATTCGGAATATCTTACAGGAAGCACATAGCAGTTCCTTGTCTATTCACCCAGGTAGTACAAAGATGTATAATGATTTGAAGAAAATGTATTGGTGGAGAGGAATGAAAAGAGATATTTCAGAATTTGTTTCTAGATGCTTGATCTGTCAACAGGTAAAAGCTGAACATCAGGTACCTTCAGGTTTATTGCAGCCTATATTAGTTCCCGAGTGGAAATGGGACCGAGTTACTATGGATTTTGTGACGGGATTGCCTTTGACACTGAGAAAGAAAGATGCAGTATGGGTTGTGATTGATAAGCTAACGAAGTCAGCTCATTTTATTCCAGTTCGTATGGATTATTCACTTGACAAGTTGGCTGAGTTGTATATTTCAGAGATAGTTAGACTACATGGAGTACCATTATCGATTATCTCAGATAGAGATTCGAGATTTACTTCACGGTTTTGGAAGAAATTACAGGAAGCTTTAGGTACAAAGTTGAGTTTTAGTACAGCTTTCCATCCTCAGACCGATGGTCAATCAGAAAGAGTTATTCAGGTACTCGAAGATATGCTTAGATGTTGCGTATTGGAATTTCAAGGTAGTTGGGAGAAATATTTGTCGTTAATAGAGTTTGCCTACAATAATAGTTATCAATCGAGTCTGAAGATGGCACCTTATGAAGCTTTGTATGGACGTAAATGTCGCACACCTTTGTATTGGACAGAGCTTAAGGAAAATCAGATTTACGGGGTTGATCTAGTCAAAGAAACAGAAGAGAAAGTAAAAGTCATCAGAGATTGCTTGAAAGCAGCTTCAGATAGACAGAAATCCTATGCAGATTTGAAAAGAAAAGAAATTGAATTTCAAGTTGGTGACAGGGTATTCTTGAAAGTATCCCCTTGGAAGAAAGTTCTCAGATTTGGCAAGAAAGGCAAATTAGGTCCTCGTTTCATTGGGCCGTATGAGGTTATCGAAAGGATTGGACCAGTGGCATATCGGCTAGCTTTACCAGCAGAGTTAGAAAGAATTCATAATGTGTTTCATGTGTCAATGTTGCGACGCTATCGCTCTGATCCTTCACATGTGATTTCTCCGACAGAGATTGAGATTCAACCGGATATGACATATGATGAGGAACCGATTAAGATTTTGGCTCGAGATGTTAAACAATTAAGAAATAAAAGTATAGCTTTAGTGAAAGTGTTGTGGCAAAGACATGGAGTAGAAGAGGCTACGTGGGAACCAGAGGAAGCCATGAGAAAACAGTACCCAAACCTCTTTTCTGGTAAGATTTTCGGGGACGAAAATCCCTAAAGGGGGGGAGAGTTGTAGCAGCCCGATTTTGAGCCTAGTCGGAATATTGGTTTCGGGACCACAAATCCGATAAAAAAAATTAAATTAATATTTTTATATTTTTATGATCTACAACTTTATGAAATGGTTTCGTAAAAATTTCGTTCGAAAATTTTGGTGTTTGAGCACTCAATTTAGTCAAAAGGACTAAATTATAAAAAGTGCAAAACTTGAGTTCTAGAAGCTAGAGGTATCTAATTGCTATAAAAGTTTATTATGATTAATTATTATGATTTATTGAGTGATTAAATACATGTGTTAGAGTATTGATAAGAAATTTTATTAATTTCATGCTTAAATTGCCTATTAGGACTTGTTTGCAAAAGTTGCTAAATAGGGGTTCTAATTTATAGAGTACTTGATTAAAATGGGGGTTTGAAGTAGGAGTCCTTAAATGGCAATTAGACCATTATATTTTCATGGACAAAAATGGACATATATAGGAAGAAAGAACCAAAGTTTTTAATGAAGGGTAATTTAGTCATTTGGTAATAAAAATGAATTAAAAGGGAAAAAGATGGCAAAATATGCTCATCTTCTTCATTAGGCCGAATTTTCAAGTGTTCACCATAGCTAGGGTTTGTTTCAAGCTTCCAAGCTCCATAGTAAGTGATTCCAAGCCCCGTTTTTAATGTTCTTTACATTTTTGAAGCCCCGGTAGCTCGATTTAGCTTATTCTATTAATAATTTATTCTAGGGTTCATATTTAGAAAAATACCCATAGGTGAAATGTGTTTATTTTGATGTTTTATGATAGAATATGAAGTCTAAAATTATGTTAAACAACTTTTGCTTAGTGATTTTAAGTGAAAACGAGTAAAACGGCTTAATCGGTAAAAATACCTAATGTTCATAAGTACAAGTTAGAGTGAGAATTTGATGTTGCCATAGAAGGGAAAAATGATCAGCATGCCATAAAACATAAGAATAAGGGATAAAGTTTAATTTCCGAGCTTTGGGGCAAATGTGTAAATATGTAAAAGTTTAGGGGCAAAATTGTAATTTTGCCAAAGTTAAGAGTTAAGGACTGTTTTGATGAATGTGAGTATTAAATAAGCTAAATTTTCTATTATAGATCAAGAAGAACGAAATCCAAAGTTAGATCGAGGAAAGAAAAAGATAGAGGATTAAATCAATATAGTTGATCGTATTTCGTTTCGAGGTAAGTTTGCAGTAAATAAATGCAATATTCTATTATTTTACATTTAATATTGTTAAATTCCAGCATTTACATATTTATTCTGTAAGTTTATTATTTAAAGACTCAAGTATGAATTGACGGAAAAGCTATCTCAGAAAGTTCCGGTTGAACCTTAGGAATGTGTAGGATACAAATGTCATGACATTAGGGTTTAAGGAAATCATGTAAGACCATGTCAAGACATGGCATTGATATGTTACTATAAGGCAAAGGTCCCATGTAAGACCATGCCAAGGCATGGCATTGGTGAGTTCATAAGGCAAGGATACCACGTAAGACCATGTCAAGACATGGCAATGGTTAAGTTTCATAAGGAAAGGTACCCGCGTATCCTTAGTATTCCAAGTGGTTCAACGGGAAAATTCAAGGAGTATTCTAAAGTAAAGGTAAGGCAAGTTCAAGCTAAAAAGGTAAGGTAAGATAAATTCATGTTAAAAGGTAAGGCAAGTATACAAGTTTTAAGTATATTGAGTTAAAAGCTTAAGTGATCTTGACAAGAAAAATATAAGATAATTCACTAAGAATGTTGTTATCTATTTACATGTAAACTTACTAAGCTTTATGCTTACACCTATTCTTTATTTTTTTTTATAGTATTACAAGCCAACTCGGGGATCGAAAGGACGTCGGAGATCGTTACACACTATCAAAGGATTATATTGGTATTTTGTGACTTTAACGTTTTAAGTTATGGCATGTATAGAGACTTAGCCATTTTATGTGTGTGACCTTATGATATGGTTTATTATGGACTTGTAAATGTTTGGTAATAATTAGCCATTAAAATGGTTAATTAAGAACATGCTTTGGAGGTTATGAAATGCCTAGTTGATAGTTATTTTAAAGAAATTATGTAATTATATGCAGGGAAATAGTTGGACAGCAGCAGTGACGTGATTTTGAAAAATCACCAAAAATAGTAGAAATTGAATTAGGTTGTGCATGAGATATATAATTAAAGCTTATTGAGTCTATTTTCATATGAAAGAAACAAGGAAAGCAAAGGAATTCTGTAATTTGAGATATTTATATTTTTGTAAGACTGGTTCAGAATAAATTCAGGTTCCCCTGTTCTGGCTTGGAAAAATCATAAAAAAATGGAGAAAAATAATTAGGGGTTTAACTTTATATGTTTAGAATCCTGAATGAGTCTATTTTCAAATGAAATAAATAAGAAGGTCATATGAATTCTGTACTAAGAGTAATTTGATTCGTAGTGAAGAGAGGTCAGAATAGTCAAATAGTAAAACAGGGGAAACTTTAAGAAAAATCTGGTATTGATTGGCCATACCAAAAATTATGGAAAAATTAAAGTAAGAAGGTATATGAGTCTAGTTTCAAGGAAAATTTACGGATCTAGATTTCGAGTTTCATAGCTCAAGTTATAATTAATTTAGTGAACATGACGCAGACGGACAGTTTCAATTTTTATACCCAGAACTAGTAAGTTAAGTCTAGTAATACCTCGTGCTCGACTCCGGCAACGGTCTCGGGTAAGGGGTGTTACAAATATTTACCGTTAGTAGAGTTTGCCTATAATAATAGTTATCAATCGAGTTTGAAGATGGCACCTTATGAAGTTTTGTATGGACGTAAATGTCGCACACCTTTGTATTGGACAGAGCTTAAGGAAAATCAGATTTACGGGGTTGATCTAGTCAAAGAAACAGAAGAAAAAGTAAAAGTCATCAAAGATTGCTTGAAAGCAGCTTCAGATAGACAGAAATCCTATGCAGATTTGAAAAGAAAAGACATTGAATTTCAAGTTGGTGATAGGGTATTCTTGAAAGTATCCCCGTGGAAGAAAGTTCTCAGATTTGGCAAGAAAGGCAAATTAAGTCCCTGTTTTATTGGACCGTTTGAGGTGATCGAGAGAGTTGGGCCATTGGCATATCGTTTGGCTTTGCCAACTGAGTTAGAGAAGATTCATAATGTGTTTCATGTGTCTATGCTACGTCGTTATCGTTCAGATCCGTCGCATGTGATTTCGCAAACAGAGGTTGAGATTCAGCCAGATATGACTTACGGGGAGGAACCAATAAAAATTCTAGCCCGAGAGGTTAAGCAATTAAGGAATAAAAGTATTGCACTTGTGAAAGTATTATGGAATAGGCATGGAATAGAAGAGGCTACATGGGAGCCCGAAGAGACTATGCGAAAACAGTACCCAAATCTCTTTACAGGTAAGATTTTCGGGGACGAAAATCCCTAAAGGGGGGGAGAAATGTAACATCCCGAAATAGGGCCTAAACGGAATAGTGGTTGTGAAACCACAAATCCGAGTCAGTAAAATATTTTAATATTATTTTTAGTGCTTATAATGTGTAAATTATTATGTGTGAAATTTTCGTGATTCAATTTTATTGTTTGGGTGCTTAATTTAATAAAAGGGCTTAATCGCGTAAAATGAAAATTTAGTGGTTATTTTTAGAAGGGCCAAATAGTGGATGTTCTTTTAATATGGAGGTTTTATGTTGCAATTTTTCCAATAATAAAAAGTAGTGGACGGCAAATGAATGATGAAATGCATTTATGTGTTTTTATTATATTAAAAATATTAGTAGAAATTTTATATTATATATTAATGTTATAATAAAAGAAATGAAGAGATAGTGGGTGGGTGTTCATCTTCTTCAACGAAAATGAGAAAGATGAACAGCCATGGAAGCTTCAAAATTTGGCCAAGCTTCTTAGCTTATTGGTAAGCCCGTTTTTGTTCGGTTTTTAATAATTTTTACGTTTTTGAGATCGTTGTTTTGAGTGCTACAAAACCCATGTTTCAATTTTGAATTTTGATGAATATTTTGAGTTATGCTATTGATGAGAACTTGTGATTTTTGATGATTGATGGTAGATTTTGCATGTTTATGAGTAGAGGAATGATTTTTATTAAGTGATTTTCGGTAAAAACGAGCTAATTAGTAAAAGTTGTTATTGTTCATAAGTATGTGTTATAGTAAGAATTTGAAGTTGCTATAGAAGGGAAAAATGTTCAGCATGTTATAAAACATAAGAATAAGGGCTGAAGTTTAATTTTCGAGCCTAGGGGCAAAATCATAAATATGTAAAAGTTTAGGGGCAAAATTGTAATTTTGCCAAAGTTAGAGTTAAGGACTGTTTTGATAAATGTGAGTATTAAATAAGCTAAATTTTCTATTGTAGATCAAGAAGAACGAAATCCAGAGTTAGATCGGGGAAAGAAAAAGATAGTGGACTAAATCGATATAGTTTATCGATTTTGTTTCGAGGTAAGTTTGCGGTAAATAAATGCAATATTCTGTTATTTTACATTTAATATTATGAAATTCCAGCATTTACATATTTATTCTGTAAATTTATTATTTAAAGACTCAAGTATGAATTGACGGAAAAGTTATCTCAGAAAGTTCCGGTTGAACCTTAGGAATGTGTAGGATACAAATGTCATGACATTAGGGTTTAAGGAAATCATGTAAGACCATGTCAAGACATGGCATTGATAAGTTACTATAAGGCAAATGTCCTATGTAAGACCATGCCAAGGCATGGCATTGGTGAGTTTATAAGGCAAAGGTCCCATGTAAGACCATGCCAAGGCATGGCATTGGTGAGTTCACAAGGCAAGGATACCACGTAAGACCATGTCAAGACATGGCAATGGTTAAGTTTCATAAGGAAAGGTACCCGCGTATCCTTAGTATTCCAAGTGGTTCAACGGGAAAATTCAAAGAGTATACCAAAGTAAAGGTAAGACAAGTTCAAGCTAAAATGGTAAGTTAAGACAAGTTCAAGCTAAAAAGGTAAGGTAAGATAAATTTATGTTAAAAAGGTAAGGTAAGATAAATTCATGTTAAAAAGACAAGGTAAGAATACAAGTTTGAGTATATTGAGTTAAAAGCTTAAATGATCTTGATAAGAAAAGAATAAGTTAATTCATTAAGAATGTTGTCATCTATTTACATGTAAACTTACTAAGCTTTATGCTTACTCCCATTCTTTATTTTTTTTTTATAGTATTGCAAGCCAACTCGGGGATCGAAAGGACGTCGGAGATCGTACACACTATCAAAGGATTATTTTGGTATTTTGTGACTCGAACGTTTTAAGTTATGGCATGTATAGGGACTTAGCCATTTTATGTGTGTGACCTTATGATATGGCTTATTATGGACTTGTAAATGTTTGGTAATGATTAGCCATTAAAATGGTTAATTAAGAACATGGTTGTGGATGTTATGAAATGTCTAGTTGATAATTATTTTAAAGAAATTTTGTAATTATATGCAGGGGAATAGTAGGACAGCAGCAGTGACGTGATTTTGAAAAATCACCAAAAATAGTAGAAATTGAATTAGGTTGTGCATAAGATATAGAATTAAAGATTATTGAGTCTATTTTCATATAAAGAAAACGGTGTAGGAAAATGAGTTGTATATTATGAGATAATTGATTTTTAGTGAAGAGAGGTCAGAACTGTCAAACTGTGTAATAGGGGAGACTTTAACTAATAAACTGTACTAATTGGCCACACCAAAAATTCTGGAAAAATTATAGTAAGAAGATATATGAGTCTAGTTTCAGGTAAAATTTACGGATCTTAATTTCGAGTTTCGTAACTTGAGTTATAATTAATTTAGTGAACATGACGCAGGCGGACAGTTTCAATTTTTATGCCCAGAACTAGTAAGTTAAGTCTAGTAATGCCTCGTGCTCGACTCCGGCAACGGTCTCGGGTAAGGGGTGTTACAGCGTGAATTTTAATAAATCGACGATCTTCTATAGTTTAAATACAACAGAAAGGGACAAATAAGATATATCAAGTATAATAGGCGTTAAATGCTCCACCAATCTGGAAAGATATCTATGACTCCCTAATGTAATAGGAGGACGGAAGATTTTCAAATCTAAAAGATAGAGTTAATTCGAGAATTGAAAGCTAGAGTACAAGGTTACTGTCACAAGGGGGAATGAGGTCTTTATAAAAACGATACTTCAAGCAGTACCAACTTATGCTATGTCTTGTTTTCTTTTACTAAAATCTTTATGTGGGGATTTAAAAAATATATTCGCTAAGTTTTGGTGGCAAAAAGGAAAGGGAAGAAAAGGGATACATTGGTGTCAGTGGAAGTTTATGTGTTGTTCAAAAGAGAATGGGGGAATGGGTTTTAGAAACATGTCGCAATTCAATGTCTCCCTACTAGCTAAGCAAGGGTGGAGGATCATCAATAATCAGGATTCTTTGGTTTCGCGTGTTTTTAAAGTAAAATATTTTCCGAATGATCATTTTTTAAATTCTCATTTGGAAAACACAAGTTCTTATATATGGAAGAGTATCTGGGCAGCAAAAGGTATTTTGGAAAAAAGGAATATGCTGGAGGATTGGTACAGGTACAAATATTTCTATAAATGATGATGCTTGGATTCCAAATGCAGTTAATTTCAGATTATCTTCAATTCTTAATATTATGCAAGATTTTAAAGTCAGTGAGCTGATCGATAGTAATGAGAGAATATGGAAAAGAGAACTAATCAACAATACATTCTCAGAGGAATATGTTGGAAAAATCCTCTGGATCCCTTTGGCACGCACACCTCACGACGACCTTCTTGTCTGGGAAGGCGAATATTCAGGCAAGTTTTCGGTCCACAGCGCCTATAAACTATTACAAACTTTTGATGATATTCCTAGAGCTTATGCTTTACAAATTGCCTACAGAAATTTTTGCAAAACACTTTGGCTCCTAAAGCTACCAACTAAAATCAAAGTCACAATATGGAGAATCTCATGGAACTATTTGCCTACAAATGTTAATATGCAATACAAAAAGATTGTCAGCAATGCAAGATGCCTCCGATGTGAAGAAAGAAATGAAACAATCGACCATATTTTTTGCGAATGTTCCGTGACAGTGGAAGCTTGGACAATATTAAAAATACAAAATATTCTCATGGATACAAGCATGGATTTTGTACAATGGATTACCTGGATATTTGATCAGTTTGCCCCAAGCCACCAGCGCCTCTTCTGTTGTGGACTTTGGGCCATCTGGGGAGAGAGAAACAAAAGAATGCATGAAAAGAAAAATAGTACAGGCCAGGAAATAGCAAACTTCATCAACAACTACATACCTGAACTTAATGGTCTTGAAAGGAAAAATCCAGTAAAAGGAAAAGAGATAAGAAGATGGAGTCACCCACCTAGGGAGTTTGTAAAAATCAACTTTTGATTGTGCGTATGATGGGATTCACCACCAATCAGCTTCAAGTATTGTGGTCAGAAATGAAGAAGGGGTAGTTTTATTATCGTGCTCAGAGATCCATCAAGGGGTATACTCCGACTTTGCGGCTGAAGCAATCGCATGCCGAAGAGCAGTCCAAGTGGGTTTGGAAAAGGATTGGTCGAAGATCATAGTCGAATGAGACTCTCATAATAATCAAGAAATGTAAAAGTAAGAGTCAAGATCGATCACATATTGGAGCATACATATATGATATTCAACAGAAAATAAACAGATCTAGAAGATTCAAGTTCAAACATACACCAAGATCTGTAAATGCTGTTGCTCATATTTTGGTAATAGAGACACTAAAAAGTAAGGAGAAGATTTACCTGGAAATGAGTGTCATTGGATATGCTGAAAAGCAACGAATGATCGATTGGCAACGTGAACCAGACTGAGGAAGGATCGGAGAAGAAGTGAACTGAGAGGAAAGCAGAAATGATATTCAGATGACAGGAAAGGTCTCAGTACTTTCTGATTGGGCATTTATTAGGTGCATTTATTTTGATTCTAGACTATTCGGAAAAGAAATATCTAGATTTTTTTATGTTTTGTTTTGGGCCACTTTAGATTTTTGGGCCGTTTATTTTGCTGGTTTTTTATGGTTTTATCTGATTCTTTTCTTTTAGACCTCTACTATGTACAATTATTTTCTTTAATACAAAGCCCAATTTGAAATTTTCAAAAAAGAAAAACTCGATATAAAATTTAAATTTTAAATTAAATAGTTTGAGTTAATCGAGTTATTCAGATAAACTTGAATAAAAAAATAAAAAATTTCGGTTTAACTCGAATATAAATTACACAATTCGAGTTATCCAAATAAGAAAATACAAAACTATATCGTTTTAATAAATGTTTACCTTTTCTAAAGTTAAAAACCAAAACCATCTACTTCATTTTGATAAATATTTATCCATCAACCTTACTTATGTAGTTAAATAATTTTGCACTTCGTCCACTGATTAAATAATCAGTCCATATAAACGCAATATTGAGTATAAATAATAGGATTCGCTAACTTGACTAAAAAATTTTCGACTCGATTCAAAAAAAATTTCAAATTAAATTCAGTTGCTAATATAGAATTTGTCCAATTAAATTCGGAAGACAAAACTATCAAAATAATTTGATTCATTGAGGGGTTTGTTAGCTTTTGATGGACAACACTTTATATATTTCTCTTGCGAAAATCAATCTCTCGTCAAAAGAAAAAGAATAGTAAGTGCCCAATTGACACCAAATTCCCATGAAATGTTGAGAATTTTTTTTAGGCGACTACGTCAAGCACTTTAAAAAAAATAGGTCAAGTTTATCAACCTCATGTAAAAAAGGAAAAGAAAATCATGAGCTATATAAGTGCGTTACACATACTATTGGACGATAATGATCCTATTACCCATGCACATTTGAATGATATTTTCCATGTTTTTATTAGAGTGCATGGGCTAAACTTGTCGATAATAGACCCCATATAGTACGAATATGGAAAAAAGTCAAATATGATATAAAAAATAACAAATTATATAAATACGCGAATAAATTAGAATTTACGTAGCATTTTTTTAAAGAGTGTAATGTAAGTTATTAATTTATAAAAACATATGTAAATAAAAAACATTTTAAATACAATACAAGTATATCAAAATCAACCGATTGCATCTAAGTGTGATGATATTTGACACATAGTCAGTGTGTAAATCTTATGCACCATCGATGAATAATAACATAGTATTTCATTATTAGATAAAACAAAAAAATAATAGATGACTTATAAATAAATATAAATAACTTTTTTTAAACATTATTAAATAATAACTGATTATAAATAAATGTTGAGACCCTAAACATTTAAACACAATATTCTAATTTTGAGAATTATTAATATTTATTCATAATAGTTCTGATTGTTAGTTAATTATGTTGAAATAAAATTATTACTTTTATTTACAATTTTTTCATATTTTTTGTTTAATTTAATAATAATATGTCATACAATTATTCACCGATAATTCATAAGACATATGCACATATTTTTCATATAAAATTATTTAAATACCAGTGTAAAATTAATATCCCATACTTTATCTTTCATACTTGTCATGTTTAACAATTAAAAAAATCATTGTTGCGATAATCGTGATAATATTAATTATATTTACAATTGTTAAACATTGTATTACGTAATTACAATTTAAATATCTAAATTCACCCCGTAGAGGAACCAAGCATTTTCATGTGCCTCTATTCGCCAAAATTCGTCGCCTCATACTTGCTCACTCAGCTGAGCAACGGAAGCGACCGCCACCATCGGTTTAGCCAAGCAACTCGGACTTTCTTCACCGGCCATAATAACAAACACCTCATCTAATGCCGGCATATCATAATCTTCTAATTTATTCATATTCGGCTGACACATTGGTCTTTCCGAGTGGTTGCTCGGTGTTGGATTCAATTCGGGCTGAACTTTAGAGCATAACAACTTAAACAACAACATCGTCATTAACGAAATTACCAAAAACAGCCCACTGTACAGGCATGCCTTACCTGTGCTCCAATGCAAATTTTCAGGCTCGTTTGATGATGGAGAAGACATTGAAAATTTGAAAATCCCTCATTTGTTTCAGCCTGGGTTTATATATGTGCGTGTATATATATAAGCCATGAATGCGTTAACTGATGGAATTGTTTTAAGTTAAAAAAGGCATGCAAAAGCATCTTTGCACGGTCAAATATGGGAATTCCAACTATTGTCCTTAGTGCAATCTAGTCGAGGTTAATTAAATAAATAATTATTCAATTTGTTAATTATCTAGTTAAGCTTTAGTTCTAACAATTATAACAATTAGAGCTATTGATTAAGTAGAACTCAAGCATAGTAATACTCGATTTGAACGACTCGTGAGTCTAACCAACATTTCTATATTAATATATTTTTATATTATGAAATTATATTTTTACTCTTGCTATATAAAAAACTTAAAATAAAAATAAACTTAATCAAACTCAAGTTCAATATTAAATATGAAATTTGATAAATAAATTTAATAACTCAAATAATTCAATTAACTCAATATCCAACTTTGAGTTGAATTATAAAAGTAGTCCCGATTCACTCTTTAAAAAGACCACTCACTCAAATAATTTTTTATTGTAAAATATAATTAAAAAATGATAGGGTGCGTTTCATTTCGGGTTCAACATGAAAGATAAAATATGAAATGGACTCTAATTGGCAATATTTGAATATTATAAACTAAAAAATAAAATATGAATACAGAATTATTCTAAAATTTATATTAGCAAATATATATTTTTTAAATGTTATGACGATACAACAATTTATACAAACGCCACATAAAATTCATCTGTCATCATCATCATCTCATATTTGCCTAGATTTGTTAATAAATTATATCTGAATTTAATTATAAAAATATGTTTTTACAATTAATTTTACTGATAAATTAGATCCAATTTAAACTCAAACATAAATTTTTAAAAATCCAACCACAACTCAACATGATTCATAAATTTGTCTAAATAATTTATATTAAATTTGTTTATTGGTTAAGTCAAACTAGATCATAATTCGATTTAAAAATTTTTCAAATTCACATTCAATTTTAATTTATTCAACTCGATGACTTGTTTCACTTATATTTTTTAAGATAAATTACACTCAAGATTGTTAAATTATTAGTAAATTTACATTTTAGTCATTCAACTTTAAAAATTATAAATATCTGAACTTTTGAATAGTTCAGTGATTTAAATGAAAATTTTAAAAAAATTTAATGAAAATTTTATAACTTTTTAAAATTAATTGATTAAAATATAATTTTATTAATAGTTTAATGATTTGAGGTGTAATTTACTCTTTTTATAATTAAAATTAAATAAAAATATGGTTTATTATCACTAAATTATCCAATTCAAAATGAAGAACCCCTTTATCTAAACTTTCTCCCGAACTGGACGGATCATCCGACCCGACATTTCGTCAAACACTTCTATTAACAAAGTTTTATTTTCCTCATGGATCAAAAACAAATAATGAAAAAAAATGAAAAATAGAAAAAAAAACTTTAAAAAAATAAAGAGAGAGTTAAAGCCATTATCACTCACGCGCTATAAAACGGATTTTTGAAACACGCAACCAGCCCTCATATCCACTTTTTGCGCGAATATTTGGAGGATCCTAAATTTAGCGCGTGGACATCCCGCGCACCCACTGAATGTTCGTTTTTTTATTTTTATTTTATTTTTTAATTATTTTTCTTTTTTGCCCTAATCGACTGCGATCGAGAGGTTCCTCTCTTTATCGTGAAGCCTCTTGCCTTTATCTGATAACTCAATAAATCAACCATGTCCTTCCCCTTGATCTCCCACTCGACTCGGATCACGACTCGCTCGACTCGTTTAGCGTTTTTCTTTCAATAGGTATACCCGCCTCGAAGTCTTAGCTCCGTAACTCGGTGAGTTAATTCCCTCCTCCTCTTATCCTCTCGATTTCCTCCCTTTCACGTTTTAGATCTATTTGTCTTCTGTCTGATTTTGATTTTTTTAATTCTAATTTTTTGTTTTGAAGAGTTAAACGATGGAGCCGATGGATATCGTAGGGAAGTCGAAGGAGGACGCTTCGCTTCCCAAAGGTAATTTTTAAAATTTTATATTTTATATTTTCTGTTTATCTGCTTTCTCCTCGTAATTTTCATCTTATTTGTTTGCTTTTAATTATTTGGTGATTTTGATTATGTTTTACTTTTTTCCCTGAAAAATTTCTCTTTCTCGTTTATTTCGATTTTATTGTGTTGTAAAATTTCTTTAATTTAAGACTTGAATTTGCTAGTGTTTCTTTTGTCTACCATCACAGTTAGCTAAGAATAATTTAAATTATCCAGTTTGTTGCTTAATTTAGGGTTTTGGATTGTCTATGTCATCTTATGCTTTGAATAATAGTAAATAAGTGAATGAGTTGCCATTAAAAGTTAATTAGGGTTCTTCTGAGTAAGTTACCAAAGGGTGAAAGCTTGAAGAAACTTTAATTTGATGAGGTAAGGAAGTGTGATGAGATGGATTTAAGAACATACGTATCTTTCATGATATGAAGATAAATTTGAGTTCAAACCTAATATTGTCTTTGACTAGCTCTCGGTTGTGAGAGTTTGGAGCTTTTTCAGAGGAGCTGATCTTTTAGCTTAGTATGAAAAAGATGTTTAAAAATGATGTTGGTTATTATATGTATTTCTGTGTATATTATACATATTTTTGTTTTCAAACTCCAAGGGAGGTTCTTGCCTAGAGCTTCTATTAGAGGGATTGCGGAGCATTGGTTGAGGACTGTGATGTATTTGAGGATGGGTCATAAATCTTGTATGAGAAAAGAGTTTATTTCAAATTTGCTAAGAGCATTATTAATTGACAAAGGTTGCAAGTTTTTGGATAATTATACCTCGTACTGGTTTATGTCTTTGCTTTCCCTGGTAAACTCTTTTACATGGCGAAATGGAGTTTAAGAGGCTGTAATATTTTTAAACACTTTACATGGTTCACTTTTGTTGCAATTTATGATTCTATTTTTCACATTTTGTTGTAAAAAGAGAATGAGGTTGTCAAACTTTTGTCTAAAAATAATTGAAATCCTTCTTTGTGCACATGCAAATTATAGTAATCGAATGTGTCTGTTCAGGGCTTTGCATCTGAGCATTATGGTTTAGTTTGGATTTGTTTTATTGCTTTATGATGCTAATTATATATATTTTTCCTTTTTTCAGCAACTATGACCAAAATTATAAAGGAAATGTTACCGCCAGATGTACGCGTTGCAAGAGATACTCAAGATCTTTTGATTGAGTGCTGTGTAGGTTAGATCATAAGTTCAATCTTTCTTTCTTCCTTTCTAATCGGCATCTATTTACTGTAACACATTTTTACTTGGTTTCTACCGCCAAATTTCTCAGTTTTTGACTTTTGTATTAGTTATCACTACCAGCGCTATGCTTTTGCATGTTAGTGTAACGTTACTTGGTAAATATTAGTGCTTACAGACATGTGATGGATGATGGGAGCATTCTTCTCCTAGGAAACATTTATTTACAATAGTAATTGACAAGTTGAACCATTGCCAATATCTTTTCTCTTGTAAGCACAGGAAGTGTGTGTCCCCTAGAAGTACTTGACCTAACCATACTGTGGGTGCAACTTGCAGTTAGTCTCATGTGGTTATACTTGGTATTTGCTGTGTCATCGATGGTTTGGGTGGAAAAAAAGCTTTTCCTTGTCAAAATCATGTTTGGCAAATTTATCCACCATCGATATTATTTTTACATTGTTGGGTGTCTACTGTCCCAAACTATAGTCTAATTGGTAGTATTAGTTTCTTATTTGTTGGAACTGATTAAAACTTCAATCCCCTGGCAGAGTTTATCAATCTCATTTCATCAGAATCCAATGAAGTTTGTAACAGAGAGGAGAAGCGGACCATAGCACCCGAGCATGTACTCAAGGCTCTAGAGGTTTCTATGTCACAAACCTACTTTCACATTTTAATTTGGTTTCTTTTATGTGTGTAATTTTATTGTCTACTTCTTGTTGCCTTGTTAGGGTTTAAAAAAGTAATGTCTTGAATAGGATCTTTGCAGTATGGTTCAGCAGTAGTTTTATGCTTGTAAGCACCTAAGCTTGCTTTCGGTATTAAGTAAAAACAGATAGAATTTTGAAATTGTGTATACCATAAAAATTCCAGCTATCAAGGGTCTAAAAGGGATATTTTTGTGTTTATATTAAGCTATGCCTTGACTACCCCTTGCTTGTTCAGACAGAGACTTAACTGTTGAATATGTTCTGCATATGTACTTTTTCTCAGCACCATGTGAAGTCAGGTAGCTTTAAGCAGGAATTGCTTAACTTTGTCGATTGAATTGGTTCACACTGGAGATTTCCAGTGATCATCGAAATTGGTCTGTTACCATAGTGCAGTTTACTGCCTTGCATTTATTTTAAATTTCTGATCATACCGTGTTTTGAGTTCTAAGAAAGCAAAAAGGGTTTACGTTATATAATTGTTACTAAAACTTTATGTGTGCACATAATTTGTCAGGTTCTTGGTTTTGGAGAATACATTGAGGAGGTCTACGCTGCTTATGAGCAACACAAGATCGAGACCATGGTAATTATTTTGTCTTCTTTAAGCCTGGCCTCAATTTATCTCTGTCCTTCGTGTTAGTGTAGGCATATAATTTCTTTCCTTGTTATCGACCAAGAAGTTGGCAATCTTAACTGATGGTATTTCTTGAAATACATTTCAGCATGACTCTTTGAAAGGAGGCAAATGGAGCAACGGAGCAGAGATGACTGAAGAAGAAGCGGCAGCTGAGCAGCAGAGGATGTTTGCTGAAGCACGAGCAAGAATGAATGGTGGGGCTGTTGTCCCGAAGCAACCCGAATCTGACCCAAGTTTAGAGAGCTAACCATTTAGGCTTATTTTTCTTTCACAATAGGTAAGCATCCTTGATTCTTCCATTAGTGCTTCTTCTAAAGTTCTAATCTTCGTATATTATGTACAAAAATGAAAAAAAAATGCATTGGCCCATGTGGATATCTGTGAATGCTGTCTATAACTTAATGCAATTAGCAAGAGTTTGTTCGTTTCTATCAGTCGAAACTACGTAACGGATGGTGACTGAGTTATATCTGATTTGGTAGTTTTTAATATTTTATTTACTTACTCGCAAAAAATGGTATCAGAAAATATTTAAAATTTGATGCAAAATGTAAATATCATATGATTCAAATTTGATATAAATATATGGATTATTAGATTAAGAGATAAGATTGAATTTTGTTTCATTTACTTAATGGCCAAATTAGTCTTTGTATTTTTTTATCAGAGAGCAAATATGGTTTATGTATATCAACATGAGTTATATATGATATGTCAAAATTTTAATATAAAGATCAGTTTTCCTTTTGATATATGGATTAATTAATTTGTTATTTTTTAAGTAGAAGGAATAAAATGCAATCTAACTTTTAGTACTTTTACCGATTAGATTAAATCAAATATGATAATATGAAATGTGAAATATCAAATATATTGTGAATAATGGATTAAGACTTGACTATCCAAATTCGTTACAGTTTTAAATTAATTATAGGAATATTAAACAAAATATAGATATCCGGCATAATATTATTAGATGTTTTACTCAGTTTTATTTAATTATATGGTTATTTGACTTTTGAAATTTGTAAAACAGAAAGATAAAAGTTGTGGATATGAAGTGTAAAATGTAAACCAAATGTTGGAATATGTTTCAAAACCCAAACATATAATGTTATTTTAAATATCATATATGAATAAATCATAAAAACAAACGTTTTGATTCAACAACCTTAATAATCAAAATGAACCCTAATATTCCATTTAAACAGCTACCCAAAAGCTGATATATATAATAAAGGGTATCAAAAGCGTTGCACAACTCACTGCAACGTCCTCTACAGCACCATTTTTCACCACCATCTGGCATATCAGTGGCGGTGCTGTTCTGGGATTCCGGCGGAACCACCACCGTATCCAGCACCTTGATGATAATCTTCTGGCAACGCCCGGTTGCACAACTGATGAAATAAAATAAACCGGGTCGGTTCAATTTGAAGGCTGTGTCACCATTGTTGAACTGAGGTTGCCAGGTCTCGCACTTTTCGTACTCTTCTTTCGTTACCACTAATACCGAATTTTTCTTATACTTGCAATCTTTATATCATATATATAACAATTGAAAATTAAATTATTATTTTAGCTCATAAATTTATAGATGAAACATCAGTGGCCCAAGATTTTTGAAATTATTATTATGCCTTCCAAATTTTTGAAAAACCTTTTAATTTATTTAAAAAGTTTAATTAAGTTCTATTTTTAAAAAATATCATTAATCTCAAAATTTTTAATTACCCAGTTTTTTTTGAAAAAATCTCATTAAATTCATAAAATTTTTTAAAATTTTAATTAGGCCCTTCTAAAACTTAGTCACAAGATTCGGTACTATACATGACACAATTTAAATATTTTTTTACAAAATTTCAACTCAAATTTTATCAGTTTAATTTTAAATTAATTAAAACCAGAGCTCGAAGTTAAAGTGATTCAAATAAATAATCTAAAATAACACAGATATGAAGCGATTAAATTTAAACTCTAATGGCGTCAATTGAAAATTTCAATTCTTAAATCCGACTAATTCAAGCTTAAAAACCACATAAATTGACTTGAAATGAAACTCTAAAATTTTCGAATATATTCAAAAGTTTTAAAATCCAAACTGAACGTATCCACGTGGATTGGATGCAATTCTAATATTCATGTAAAATGAATAAAAGCCATGACATGGTAGTGAGTGAGGGTGGTTGTGGATATTATAAATATTATTGGGTTGGATTCGAATGTTAACCACCGAAGAATCTAAACTGTAAAATAATGATAATGTTGGAGAAAATAGGATTGGGTTGACTAATTCTTGATAACATATTTAATGACATTTTTAAAAATGGAAGATCCAATGAAAAATAGGCTTCTAGCTGAAAAAATGAACAGGTTTCTATTATTTATTACAATTATTTTTTAAAGCTCCACTGGTATAAAAACAAGTTGAGAATAAATATATAAGTATAAATCTACAATTAACTGGTTAATTAAATGTAAAATCTAATTAATATAATATACAGTGAACGAAGAATAAGAGAAAAACCAAAGCACAAATAAAAGATAAACCCACACGTTACAATGAAACTTTATATCAAAGTCTAAAGAGTAAAAAGGAAATCAAGGTCCAAGACCCATCCTCAAAGAACCCTTGCAACCACCTTCAGTTCCATCGTGTTTGTAATGTTGGTTTTAATTGTAATTATTTAGATGTACTCCGATTACTAACTTCTATATTTTGACATATTTAATAGTGCAAAAGAAAAAAGAAACAATGAAAAATGGAAGAATATATATCAAAATCTACATAAAATAAATTAATCTTTAAATTTGTATTTAAAAAATAAATAATGAATAAATAGGAGATGTGACGAAATTCCAATTCCACTCGTAGAGGTAAAAATTTTCACCACATATGTATCAAATAATTACCCAATATATAATACATTATTTTCCTTTCATATATGTATATAATACCTTAGGAACGATGATTAATACGAGCACGATATGAATATACGAACTATCGAGTCCAATGAAAAACAATAACCTCGATACAAAGCGTTTAAAGAAAACTATAGAATCGTATGTACACGTATATATGCTCCCATGGAAGTTATTTAATGAAATATCAAACCAAAAGAGCCACTAAAAAAGGGGCAAAAGTCATTACTTACAAGAACAAAAACTTACCTGAATAGCTACTATGCAATGTTCTTCAGCCTTTTCCTTTAAGCCGAAATTGGTTTGCATTTTCACGAATACGATCTATCTACTTAGCAAGCATGTCCCGAGATAAGATCTCGAAGGACCCTGTCTCTTGTCTCGCCACTAAATAGCCATTTATCCGATGCTCAACATAGCCGGAGACTATAATCAAACTGCAATGTTGGAGAGACTAGAAGTAAATTCCGATTCTGTGTAGGAGTCTATAGGATATGTCGGATGAGCGGTTAGTGGTTTGTTGCATCTTGGATATCATATTTGGGAATCTTAAGCTTACACGTAACCAAAACCTTTTCAAGGATTTCTGGAGGAAGTTCATTCAGAAGGTCAGATATGGTTAACCGGTGCTTATTCTTCAGCTCATCTAACTCTAGTTGCTGCTTTACTAACAAGGACTCGAGATTTTCGGTTATTACCTTCACTTCTGATTCAGCGTCCTTTAATAGCTTACTGTTCTCTCTTGATGAATGTGTTCCGTTATTGCCATGAAGGTTGTTGTTCCCGGACACACTCGATTGCATGTCAGCAGGTCGGTTTTTGTCTTTCCCGAGGCCATCATCGTCACCTCTACCACTGTGATGTGTGAGCTCATTTGCCACTCGATCAAGTGAAGCACCCCTGTTTATGTTAGCTCCGCCTTCATAACAATCATGAGATTGCTCATAATGTTCAGCCCAGTTATCCGCAGACCGTACATTTGAGAACCCAAACCTGGACGGAGAGAATCCACCAACCGCATTGGGTGAGTCGGACCAGTATCTTCGACCTGATGGCAATCTCTCTAGTGAAAGACGACCTGGAGATGAGGTTGGTTCATGAGCCATCAGAGCTCCATCACCCTTACTTTCAGAGATATCGGAATATGCAATTTCTCCAGTACTATTGCTAGGACCTTCTCGGGAAATCCAATCAGGAATGTGGGATTGGATTTTAGATTCAATCATTGTGGCAATTGTCAGAACATCTTGATCTGTTAAGTCCAACTCCTCAACCATTTCACTAGCAACAGCAATTGCTGTATCGGCTTCGATATCAAATGGGAAGTGGATGTTGCGAACTTGACCTAGGATCATGTTGAAACTTTCCAATTTTCAATAAGAAAAAACAATTATGAATGCAAATGGATTAAATATTTTCCGGTGGTGGAAGGAAAGAATTATGAAGAACAAGGGAGAGAGAGAGACCTGTTGAATCTGCTATCCTTAGTTTCAGAAATATCGTGTTAAGGTCTTTCGTCTGACCTTGCACTCTAACGTCTAGACTCGTCTCAGATTGAAGATCCTCGGTGGTGCTATCTGCATTTATCATTTGAATATGTGAGGGCCGAAATACTGAAAAGCCTTCAAGCTCGAAAAAAGCTCCTCAATTCTACCTGAAGTTTTGGGATTAAGTCGTAAAGAACGACCTACACTGTCATTTTCCTCAACAGGTTGTAGAAATGGGTCCCGTAAAAGTTCCTTAGCAGACAACCGTTCAGAAGCTTTAGCTATACATTTTTCAATAAATAACTTTACTCCAGGATCAGTCACTTTTGCCAACGATGCAGGCTTTATTCCCTGCCCAAGGAAAAGAACCATGAGAATTGAAAAGCAACGTGTTGCATTTTGCATAAGCATAGTGCATGGAAACAGCTACGTCACCTAAAATTTCAAGCACTGACATTGATTCTACATAGCAAACTTCGATAAACCGAATTCAGTTAAATCTCTTTAGTGGGACATACGAATTTTACAAACCTAACAGCCACGTTACTTGGGACTTGGGATGACCGTATAAATGTCGGATACAAATATACACCCAACATGGATATGCTAAAAAAATTTCAAGTTTTTTCCACATATTTAGACAATCATACCCAAATATGTGTCGAATATGGGTGTTGGACAAGGGTACTTCAGAGGAAATGAAAAGTCGGAACAACAAAACCAAACAATGTTTTAATATTTGGATAATGTAGCAAAAGCCAACATTAGGCTAGAAAATTCCAATAAATAGGAACGGGGGCTATAGTGGTTCTGTAATAAAGAACGAAAACATACTGATACAACCCCTCTGCCCTTGAGGACTTATCCGAGAGGAGGTGATCACTTGACAAGGAGGAGGTAATTGTACAACTTCTTTGCTTATAAACACGAGACTGAACTTCCTTTTTGGAAAATGACAAACCGGTACACTAAGGAAATCGACATTTTCCGGGAACCTGTTATTACATTATGCCTAAACTTCAGCAAGGAACAATGTTCTCAAGAACTATAGTCAATCAACATAAGGTGATAAGCAAGGCACGGGGTAAAGAAGTAGCCGATCCATAACTATTTAAAACAGGGAAAGATCATGAATGCCTTACCGATGTCACCTTCTTGAATATTTGAGCAGCATTAGCACATTCAACGTATGGATACTCAAATGTCACTAACTCCAGCAAACACATGCCAAAAGCGTAAATATCTACAAGTTCGTTGTATTCCTCCTCATAGAGTTCGGGTGCCATAAACTCTGGTGTACCTATATTGAATTAACAATTGTTTTATTATTTTGTTGTATTTAAATATGTAATGGTTCCAAACATTGTAGAATTTGAAGTTATCAAGGACAGGAACCACACCAATAACACTATGTGCTGCACGAGCCTGGCGAAGAATAGCAGCCAACCCTAGATCCCCGATCTTCACCTCACCTTGGTTGCCATTCACGAAGATGTTATCACATTTCAGATCCCGGTGAATCACCGGGGGGTCATGACCGTGAAGATAAAGAAGACCCTCTAAGATCTGCCTAGACCATTTCTTCAATGCCCTCAAATCAACATGCTTATGCTTCTTCCTATACCTACACGATCAAACATAAAAACTTCCGACAATATCATAACGAAACACTCAAAACACACACACACACGGAATTCAGATATAAAAAACTTACTGCCGCAGTGTTCCAGAAGTAAAAATCTCCGTGATGAAGTTGATATGTTCGTTTTTAGTATCAACCCACGAATTGTAAAACTTAATTATATTCTTGTGCTTCAATGTTTTAAGCAAATGAACTTCGGAATATAAACGCTCCAAATCTTCCGAATTTCGCAATAAATCGGTAATCTTAACCTGATTCCATGCCACTTCTATACCTTCCAGTTCATCAAATGCTCTGTATCTAAATTCCCACAACTTGATCAAGGATTCAACAAATGCTTCATGGAAATAAATTAAGCCTCTAAATACATTTAAATACAAACTAAAAAACCAAAGAAATATATATATATATATATATATATTATTCAAGTCCATTAAATGCTCTATATCTAAATTTTCAAGGACTCAACAAAAGCCTTATATATTAGGCATCTATATGCAATTTATATACAAACTAAAACAACTAAGGAAACATAAATACATGCATTTTATATATGTGTGTGTGTGTATATATATATGTATGTACGAAAAAGAATACACTTTTTTGAAAGCTCCTCTTCCTAAAACCTCCTTGTACTGCAAAAAAACCAATCAAAAAGCAACCCACTGATGGTAACATTAAATAAGATGAACCCAAATGCCAATTAACATCAAATATAGAATTAAAACAAACTTTGTTCCGAATTAGAAAAGCCTTTTATTTGAATCAAAACGATAAATTCAAACCAAAAAATGAAAATGAATTAGTGAAAAAGAACTTTACCCGACCATAACGACCCGTTGGATCAATTTCGACGAACTCAGCATCGGGATCATCTTGTTCTTGATCTGACATTGTATCCTGCACCATTCTTTTTCCTTTTTTTTTTCAAATCACTAATAAAAACAAGATCAAAAGGAGATCAAAGTTTAGGTAAAATTTTCCAAATTTTCTTACAAAATCCAAGCTATTTGAAAAAAAAGAAGAAGCCCAACTGGTAATTTCAAAGAAAAAAAAAATTTTAATTTCTGGAATGAAATGGAAATGAAATGAAGATCGGAGAAGGTATCGTTTCGTCAAAGAGAAGCTCGGGGCATTAGGAAACCGACTGTGACTGAATGACTATTGAGGAAATTAATTAAAAAATCTATTTTTTTCAAGTTTTATTAAAATTATTTGTTTTTTTATTTTAGTTGGAAGTAAATTATGGAGATTTTCTTTTTCATGAATTGTTGCCCAAAAAATTGGAGATTTATTTTTGGAAAATGGCGAAAAAAAAAAAAGAGAAAAAGAATTAAAGAAATTTCCAGAAAAGTCAAAATTTGAGAGCACATGCGAACTGTGATCCCACAAATTTAATGTCAATTCTCCACTTAGAGTCTGCCATCTCATCATGCATCCCGCCGGCGGCATTAGCGCCTTCTGTATTTTTGGGTTAATATATCATATCGTACCTTATTTTAACTTTAATATTCAATTTGATATTAAATTTTTTATTTTTAATTTAATATTTGAGTTTAATTTTCATGTTCAATTTTGTACTTATATCAAAATCACTTCATGCTGTCAAATGAATGTTTAACATGTATGCTCTAACTCCTTAATTAGAATAAAAAAACTCAAATATTAAATTAAACATTAAAATTAAACTCAAATACTTAATTGAAATAAAAAAAACAAGTTTGAAATTGAAAAAACTCATTCAGTGAAGTAGACATGAAAGGCAAACTTATTTGGAAAATATCATAGTGCGACACGTGGTAAGCCTCATTGATTGACACGTTAGTATTTTCTAATAATATTTTCATCTATTTTTTAATTAATTTAATCACAATAAATAATACTTGTAGTAAGTTTAAACATAATATTTATATTGTTTATACTTATTTAAGTCCAGTTTAATTTAAAATATAAGTTTAAAATTTTACCAAATTCATTCATATTTTTTAATGTTTTTTGAAAAAAAATTATTTTTAAATTTAATATTTTTTATTTTTTATTTATTAAAATTTTTTGTAAGAATTTATTTAAAAATTTATATAAACAACTTAACATTTTTTTAATGTTTACGTTATAGTATTATAGATTATTATAGATTTATTTTTGATATGTTATAAATTACATAACATATAAAAATAACATATAATATAATATAATGTATTACAAACATAGATAATAAATAATGCTTAATTCTTTTACTTAGGCCTATATTTTAGGCTTAATATTTTACCTAAGCCGACTCAATTTTCAAGTGGACATTCAGGCTTAGACAAGTAAGATAACCCGTGAATAATCTAATTTGAATTTGTTTGTTTGAACTAACACTTTGTGGATGGAAACAACGTTATTGAAGTACAAAATAAACATATGTACAAATAGATAAATGCATACAAATCGATTTTCTAGTTATTTAATTCATTTGAAGAATACGTTACATGCTTAAATCCTCTCCAATTTGTAATTTTCGAAATCCTGACATATATTTGTCTCTTAATATATAAAGCAATTTCATCGGCGGGCAATTCCCATCAAACCAATACAAAAGGTTGCTGCTCAAATATTCGAGTGATGCTACCCAAACGGCATCCTAAGGCAGTGCCGTCATCCACAACTGAACGGGATGAACTGAAAATCTAGACCTTCGTAATCACGGAGCTATTCTTGAACCTCTCTGGGATGAACTCGTCTGATTTTTCCCACCATCTAGGGTCCTTTGAATTGCAAAGGCATTAATGAAAACCATGATATCTGAAGGAATATTTTAACGTGTGGGAGAATGATACCGTCGCAAAAAGAGCTAAACTTTAAGAGTACCAAATGTATTTTTGACAAAGAAAAATTGAATGGTATTAGAGTTACGAAGAAACCTCCTATGAATAGGAGATAGGAGGTTTTGGGTTGGAAACTTGATGAAAACAAACTTTTAAGTGAGGATGGCCCATAGCATCGAAAGAGGACAATGTTGATTTATGTGGGGGGTAATGATGGATCTCATCTACATAAAATTATCAGATAGGGTTTATAGAAATTTTAATTAATGTTGACAAATCTCTTGAAAGAGCATTATTCTGGGCCTGTTGTGCCTAATGAAGCCTCCGTGTGCCCTTGGCGACCTCCTTCCACACTTGGCGTGTAACACCCCTTACCCGTATCCTATGCCGGAACCGAGTACGAGGCATTACCAGACTTAACAATACATTTTGTCAAATTAATTAACACATATACAAAATGACTTAGTCAAACCCCTATACATGCCATAGTTTAAATCATTTATAAATAAAGATACCCATAGATAGCTTGATAGTGTGAAGCGATCTCCGACGACCTCCAACCCGAGCTTGTTTAGTAGGACTCTGTAACATGGGAAAGAAAAGGGGGTAAGCTTATAAAGCTTAGTAAGTTCACATGAAAAAATCATAAGCATTAGCAATGAATTTAGCTTACTACTAAGCTGTCATAACTTGCATAAATAATGCTAAGTTCTTACTTTCCCAACTTACTCATTTGTAGCCTTATCAAAGCCTCAACATGACAAATCCTCACAACAAGTTCTCAATTTGATACAAACATTAAATCACATGCTTATACCTTATTACTTATGTTCACATTAATCTGTCTGCTTGAATCGCTGTCACTAAATTATTTATTTCTTGAGCTACAGAGCTCCGAATTTAAAATTGCTAATTTTCCCCGAAACTAGACTCATATATCTTCCTACCATAAAATTTCCAGAATTTTTGGCTAATCCAATTAGTACAGTTTATTCATTAAAATTTCCCCTGTTTCACTGTTCGACTATTCTGACCACTTTTCAATACGAATCAATTTTTGCCTTGTACAGAATTCAAAAGATGTTATAATTTGTTTCATTTGAAACTAGACTCATTAAGGATTTCAAGCATATAACTTTTATCCCATAATTATTTTTGTACAAATTTTAATGATTTTTCCAAGTCAGAACAGGGGATCACGTAATTATTCTGAACCAATCTCACAAAAATTTAAATATCTCGAAATATAAAAATCCTTTGTTTTCTTTGTTTCTTTTATATGAAAATAGACTCAATAAGTTTTCACTTATTTAATTAATGTACTGTTCAAAACAGTCCCTAACTCAACTTTTTTCAAAATTATAATTTTGCCCCTAAACTTTTACATATTTACACTTTTGCCCCAATACTCGAAAATTAAAATTCAGCCCTTATTCATATGTTTTATAACACGCTGATCATTTTTCCCTTCTATGGCAACATCAAATTCTCACTCTAACATGTACTTATGAACAATAGGTATTTTTATCGATTATGACGTTTTACTCGTTTTCACTTAAAATGGCTTAGTAAAAGTTGTTTAACATAATTTCAGCCTTCATATTCTATCATAAAACATCTAAATACACACTTTTCACCTATGGGTAATTTTCTAAAGATGAACCTTAGCATGAATTATTGGTAGCATAAGCTAAATCGAGCTACCGGGACTCCAAAACCGTAAATAACTTGAAAAACGGGGCTAGAACAGACTTACCATGAGCTTGGAAAGTTTAGATGACCCTAGCCATGTCTTCCCCTAGTAAATTTCGTCCATATGAAGAAGATGGACAAATTTGGCATTTTAATTTTGTTTTTAATTCATTTAATTACTAATTTACCAAAATGCCCCTAACTAAAAAATATCCCATTTCACTTATCTAATGTCCATTTTTGTCCAACAATTTAACCAATGGTCTAATTTCCATTTAAGGACCTCCAATTTAAAATTTCATAGAAATTGGACACTTCTAACATGTAGAGCTCAACTTTTGCACTATTTACAATTTAGTCCTTTTGACTAAATTGAGTGCCCAAACGTCAAAATTTTTGAACGAAATTTTTACGAAATCTTTCCGTAAAATTGTAGACCATAAAAATATAATAAAAATAGAATTTTACTCATTGAATTTGTGATCTCGAAATCACTGTTTCGACTAGACCCAAATTTAGGCTGTTACATGGCGGGGTCTTGTTCACACTTGGTGGCCATCGTCCGCACATAGGTGTGCTTGTCTCGCATCTTTGGGTACATTACTTACGAGTGAATCATGACATTTTCCACCACTTGATCTAGCAATTTTAGCTCACCCATCACACCTAACAGACCACCACCAAGCCTCACTTCAACCATTTTCATCACTACAATAAATCCTTTTATAGAACCAATCCCCGTTACCAACCTTAAAACCAATTACCCGCAAAATCAATAAACACAATCAAAGTAAAAAAGTAAAGGATAAGCCCCTTTGTTCAAATGATGACCTACAAATCAATGAAAGGATCAGAAAAAAAAAAGAGAGTAAAAGAAAGTAAAAAAAGAAAAAATGAGGGGGAGACTTTTCTTGAATCTCACGCAATACGGGTACAACACGATACGGATACGGCGACATGGTAATTTTTAAAAAATGAGGACACGGGTACGGTAGGATACGGCAAAAAAAATATTTTTATTATATATATAATTTTTTAATTATTTTAAATCTAATTTATATGGGTCTCACATACTTTTATGATATTTACTTTAGCTATTTTTATATTACTATAATTTATTTTTACTTTCTTACCCATTATAAATTTATAATTATATAAAACAATACATTAACTAATTTTTTTTTCACAGCATTAATTTTTTTTCTTTCTTTTTTACACAACATTAAATTTTTTCATCATTAACTTTTTTTTTTTCAATGTTAACTTTTTCAGCATTTAACTTTTTTTTTCAGCATTAACTCTCTTTTTCTCTTTTTTATGCAGCCCATTTATTTTCTTTCTCCATTTACCCCTTTTTTTCCTTTCTTATTTACCATTCTTACATTTGCTTTACTCTGTCTTTCATTCTCTGTAAAAAAACCTAGCATCATGTGCAGACTCTGGGAGTGTCATTTTTTGACATGCTTCAAGGCGTGTTCGGTACATATCCAGCCGTGTCGGTGGCGTGTCTGTGTCGGACACCAGTACGACACCGGTACGAGAGGCTTTTCCTCGTCTCGGTGCTTCCTAGGTCGACAGCCACATGGTGAAAGGAGGTTATGCTGCTACGTTTATTTTACATCTAGGGAAATTCATGATGATTTTGATAAAATGGAAGACATATTCAAAAAGATCGTGAGAGAAAAATGCTTAGAGGATGAAGTTTGAGTTCCCCCGGCCACTAGTGATGCCAACCGACACGGTGACCCGACATCAGAGTTGATGGATTCTAGGTCTGGGGTTTGGTTTTTATAGAGTAGAGAGCATTTAGGTTAAAGATAAGAGATGGAAGAAAATAAAATGAATAGGGGATCGAGAGAGAGAGTGAGAGAGAGAGAGAGAGAGAGAATTAATAAAGTGGTATGGCTTACATGTATAAAAAAAAAACTCTTATATTAATATATTATTTTTAAGTGTTAAATGAGTTGATTAAGTTTTATCTCGATTGGTATAGATATTATGTAGGAGTATATGAGTTTAATTGTGCTGGAGCACATTATTCCTCCTATTTATGAGTTGGAGATGAGCTATGGATAATTCTAGATATTGTGCCAAAGTAACAGATACGATCAAAAAAATCTATATTGAGATTGCTCAAAATAAAAGTACTACATTTTGTGTCACATCAAACTTCCGTAACACTTCAAACGTCAGGTAACATCCTAATGACTAAAATGTTACAAATTTATAAGGTAATCAAATAGTAATAAATTAAACATCAATGACAAAACGTAATCATGGTCAGTGAGGTTCTTGAGAAAATACTCGCTATTTTGGAGAAGATTGGGCACATCAACAACAACCAAGGGCTCCCGATTCCCAATTCCACGAAGAAAGCCTACTGCGGAGTCGCACTGGATTGCACCGCCAAGTACTTGGCTGGAGATCCAAACACATACGCCAAGTACTTGGAAGCTGTGGACAGGATTTGGAGGGGCCATATTCAAGATATGAAAAAATCCAAGGCGTCCGATTTGGTTTGCGAGCAACTGAGAAACCGTTGATTACAAGTGGAAGCTACTACCACCGGGGACAAGGAAGTTATCCACTATTTAATTGAAATGACTACACGAGGTAGCACCATACTTAGCCTCAAGCATTATCTATTCGAAGCATTTGGGTCGATAAAGCCGCTGGTCCTTGAATAAGCATGCTTGAAGCTTGGGAAGTACTCTAAGTAGTTTCACTATGTATGCAATATTGTTAAATCTAGTTCTAGCTATCATTTTGGAATCATATGTGATTTTTTAATATAAACCTATGGAAAATGCTATGGTATTGGACTGCACTTAGTCCTCTATGTATGCGGTATGATTAAATCTAGTTCTAGCTATCATTTTGGAATCATATATGATTTTGTCTATAAACCTATAGTAAATGCTATGATATTGGATTGCACTTAATCATCTATGTATGCAGTATGGTTAAATCTAGTTCTAGATATCATTTTGGAATCATTGATGATTTTGTTTATAAACCTATGGGAAATGCTATGATATTGGACAGCTCTTAGTTCTCGTTTAAGCTTTTAAGTTAATATTAGAATTTCAATGTGCATGATAACCCAGAATTAGGAATCTTGAAGCAACTGGCTAGGAAATTTTCAGATAGGTTTATAAAAATTACTAGAAGGGTCAAACATTAAGGCTATCAAATTATACCATAGTTGCGATGAGATCTAAATAGGAGATCGAAACATATGGTAGTTGCCCTCTTTAAGGGTGACAATCTTAATGGCTGCGTATTCAAATAAAGCAATATCGATTTGAGTGGGAATATGATACCATTGCAAAAAGATCTAAACTTTAAGGGTACCAAATGTATTTTTGACGAAAAAAATTTGAATGGTGTTAGAGTTGCGAAGAAACCTCTTATGAATAGGAGATAGGAGGTTTTGGGTTGGAAACTTGATGAAAACACACTTTTAAGTGAGGATGGCCCATAGTATCCAAAGAGGACAATGCTGATTTGTGTGTGGGGTAATGATGGATTCCATCTACATGAAATTATAAGATTGGGTTTATAGAAATTTTAATTAATGTTGACGAGTCTCTAGAAATTGCACCGTTCTGGGTTTGTGTGCCTAATGAAGCCTCCCTGTGCTCTTGGCGGCCTCATTCCACACCTAGAGTGGCCTTTGTTCACACTTGGTGGTCATCGTCAGCACATAGGCTTGCTTGTCTCGCATCTTTGGGTGCATTACTTACTAGTGAACCTTGACATTCTCCACCACTTGATCTAGCAATGCCTTATTTGCTTGGAGAGCTCCACACTCAGTTTCTCGAATGGTCCCTTTGCTTGTTTCGTGAGCAGCTCCGTTTTGGTTGGGGCTTCGACTCCATGTTGTGATCGGAGTTGTTGCCTTGATCAGTGGAACTCTGACTCTTGATCTCATGTTGTCAGGCTGCCTCCACTCCTTCAATTGCACTCTGAAAGGGTTGCACCTCTTGCCACAAGGTTTAGCATTCCCCTTGGTGCGCTATAGGTCTCAACCTCAAATGCAGGGGCGAAGCCAGAATAATTTTTTAGGGGGGGCCAGATAAAATTAATTTTTTATAGTTTATATCTCTATAATTTGTAAAGGATCAAATTGGATTTTTTATAATTTTAGGGGGGCCAAAGTACAATTTTACCATTACTAATTTAAAATTTTTAAAAAATTATAAAAGCATAAATAATAATTTTACATTTTAGGGTGGGCCGGGGCCCATGCCAACCTCTCTGGCTTCGCCCCTACTCAAATGCAACTCAACTTTAGAACTCTCGACTTCATAATATCTAATACCCTTGGCTCGAATCATGTTTAGCCTCCCCACTTGAGGCTCTTCTTGCTCGCTACGTACCTTCGAATTCACTCTTCCAAAGATTTTACGATAGTTGATAACTTAGTTCTAGTGGGGCACTAGAGGGTCCATCGTCCAAGAAGCAACTTAGGTTCCTCACCTAGATTATTCTAAAGCATTAATCGTAAGGTTTTAATCGGACAATTTAAATTTTTTTTATTGAAACAGGAAATGAAATCTAGTTACGTAATTGTAATAAGTTAAGAACGAAACAGAAGTTGTGAAATGAAAACATAACTAATATTGGGAAGGATTTAGTATTTCCTATTTATAACTTCTATAATTTTGTAAGAATTTTTACAATAATTTATTGAAAATATTACAGCGTCATAACAAATTTAATAATTTTAAGTAACATTAAAACTCCGAAAATAAATCTCCAAAATTCAGTAAGTTTATAACATATCTAAAAAATTCTAGTGGGTTCGCCTATACCGCAGAAGGAAAAGGTAGTTATATATATAAAAACCCAAGGCAATATAATTATTAACAGTACCTTAAAAATCAACAAATAATTGGGGAAGAACTCTTTCTAAATGAATTGCTTCAATCTTAGTACGACCTTCTGCTTCAGCAATCGTAGCAGCTCGTTGTACAGTCTCTGTTTTCAAGTATATATATATATTAAAATAAAATCTAATTTAAATTCTCAAATAAACACTAAATTTTGAAAAAGAAAAAACCTGTAATAAAAATTCGAAGAAGTTCGCAGCTCAGCTTTAGAGCATTCGGATTAGCTGCAATTAGATTTATATTTGTTTTATCAATTTCGAATTTTTATGATATAGGAAATTATCTCATCGAACTATTGTCTAATTATTACATGAATATTGAAAACATGTGACATCGTTAATGTTGAGATTGGCTACACTTATAATCGCTTCACTTTTGTTTACCAAATAATTTTAATTTAATAGTGTAAAAATATGTTGTAATCTAAATATGGGGTTATGGGATCAAACTTGAATCAGATTACCTGATCAAACTAGTAATCTATTTAGTCGGAAAGGTGTATATGGAATGTTGAACAATCAAAAACCGCTTCAACAAAAAAAAAAAATTCTAATTTTTTTATTTATTTTGACTTGTAATTGTAAATAATTAAGGGGATTTAATACTCTCAACTTTGCATAAAAGATTATAACATTAAATCACATATAAATTTTTATCAACACTATTTTAATTATTTAACTTTAAAATAAGGCTTAGATGATAAAATGATATCTAAACTATATCTATTTGCTTAATTTCGTGATATATGTTTGGTTCAGTTAAGTTTTTTAAATTTTTTGAATCATCTATCATAATTTGATTCGGTTCGTAATTTTTTTATATTAATTTTTTTATTTTTAAACTTATTTTGAACAAATCAACTTTGTTTTGTGGATTTTGAAAATTATTTAACAAATTTTAAGACTTTTTTTCGTAAATATATATATTTAAAAAATTAAAAACTTTTAAATTATTTTTACTATTTTAAATATAAAATATATATTTTTATATCATAAAAAATAAAATTATTTATATATTAAATAAAAAAACAGAAATTTTCACCTTGCTTTTTTATAAACTGTTCAAATAGCTTACTTCAGGTAGATTTTTTTATTCAGCCCTCAATTTAGCACTTTTTTTTTTCATGGTATTCAAACCTTTTCCCCCACCTTCATCTAATTAACTATTGTCAATGATAACACTTTGCTCGTTGATCGAGCATTGACCAATCAACCTCCACCAATTTTTAATTTGATTTTTTTTAAATTTGAAATATATTCGAATTATTTATATTTTATATGCTTTTTATTTTATATAATTAATCAATTATAAAAAATAGAATTTTTAGAACGGAATTGTATATAATTTTATTTTTTAATTTATATATCATTCAAATTTTATATAATCAATATATTATAATAAATAAATTTTCATATTGTACCCAAAAAAGATTCATTAATATTCTTTTTGAATTTGTATATATTTTTATTTAAATTTTTTAAAAAATTTACTTGTATATATTTGGAATTGTTTTACGTAACAAGATTTGTGTGATTTTTGTGCCATGCGAAAGTTTTTGATTGGTTAGAATTCTTTTAAGAAATGTAATGCCGAAAATATAGTTTAATTATATTTTTAATAAAAAATATAGTTTAGGTATTAATTTATTATAACCCTTTAAATATATGTAAAAAATTAAAATAATAGTTTCAGAAAATGGCGCCAATCGAAACAAACATTTATCGTCACCATTTTCTTTTAAATTCTCATGTGAAATCTATGAGATGTATCGGATTATTTTGGATCTGGAATAAATTACCGAATGTGGGTCGAATCTTCTTAGATGTTCCAGCTCCAATCTACAATAAAAAATTTGAAATTCTTAGTGAAAAAGATATAGAAATCTGAAAGAAAAAAAAGATGTAGGAACCTCGGAATCCATGGCGTCGGTGTTTTGAAATCCGATTCCTTCACGCTCTGCAAATTTAAATACCAAAATCCTTTTGTTTTTAAGTTTCGAATTGATGATAAAATGGAAAAGGTGAAAAAATGGTGAGATCGATGGAGTCGCGAAGAAACCTTGAGCTTTTCTGATCCAAATCTGCTTGAAAATGGCTCTAATCAAATCCTTAAAAGAAAAAAAGAAAAAAAAGGATATATAATGTCAAGAATATTGATTCAAATAAGAAAAAAGAAAAATAATGTGGAAATTGATTGAAGAAGAAAAGATTGGATTTACTGGTTCAAAAATTGGAGTTTCGTTGTCATCAATGGCGGAATCGATTTGAATTTGTTCCTCGATTTTGCATTTTCGTCGTCTTCTCTCCATTTGAATTGGCTAGGTTACCTCAAGTTGATGGTTTTCAATAATTTTAAGAATATATAAGAAGGGAAGACGAGAACCGCCATAGCTTAGAGCTTAGTGGTAGAGCGTAACTCTTGTAAATAGAAGGCCCGTAGGTTGATTCTGAGTAGAAAATAGTTCCGAAAAGTTTCGGCTTTTTCTTTGGTTCTCAAAAAAAGAGTTAATTTCTAGTTTAACATCTTAATTTAATTTTAATGTTCAAATTGGTACTCAAACCAAACAACATCATGTGATCCAATAAATGTTTAACATGTGCTCTAGTAAAAACAAATATAGGTACTAAATTGGGATAAAAGAAGTTAATGTACCAATTTGAATATTACAACTAAATTTAAGTACTTGATTGAGACAAAAAAAACTAAAGTATTAAATTAAAAAAAAAAACTCATGTATCAATGTCAACATTAAAATCAGACACCAAATTAATGTATTAACCCAAGGAAAAAATTCTTTTTGGTTGAAATTGTAAAGATTTTGATTAGAAATTTCATCCGTGTTTCAAAGGTTCATGTTAATATATTTTAGAGTTGAGTTTAAATTAATGTTTTTTAATGGTAATAATAAAATAAAAAATGTTTAATAATAATTTTGGTTTATCAAAATTGAGCTATTTGATTTAAGAATGAAATAATCAGTAAAAAGTATTGTTGAAGTTACTAAGAGTTGAATTATATTTTATCCCTTCAACTCAAAAAATGAATAAAATAGTTAATGTAAGCTATATTAATGAGCAAACAACTCATTCTATTAAAATTCCCAACAAATTCTGTTGTTAATAATTGGTTTCTATACGTTAAAATGAGATATACGTGGTACACCAAGTGTAACTGTTTGGTTATTCAGTTAGCCAAACCAGTGGAAATAGATGAAATTTTTAACAGAAATGACCGATTTGCTATTTGATTTAATGTACAATGATTAGTTTGCTATTTTTTTTAGTAAAGCAGGCAAAATACAATTTAACTATTAATATAAGAGCTTTCATAATACTTTTACTAAAATAGCCTAATTTTAAAGACAAATAACTCGTTTATACCTATCTTAAAATGCTTTGAATTAGAGTTCAAAAATCCGAAAATAAATCGAAGTTACTTATATGGACAACATCCATATTAATATATTCAATTATTCATATTTTCAATTATTCATTATATTCATACTATAATAATAATAATAATGTGTATGTTTGAGTTTAATTTCAGAGGTCACAACTTAATTAATGGAAAGACAACAAAATCAAGATATTTATGCACTCTTACTCTATTTTTTAATTTACTATCTTTAAAATATTATTATTATTTTAATAACTTATATATATATATATATATATATATATGAACAACTCATGCCTCGTCAAAAAAGTATAACTACTTATGTACATAATTACAACTTTCCTCTTTTTTAAATATAATTATTTAAAATCTATTTTTAAAATAAGTAATAAATAGTATTATGAGGATGTTTTTATCTTTTTATATATTTATACAAAATTTAAAAAAAAAATTATTTCTAAAGCAAAATCTAAAAGAAATTCACAAAAAATGTTGGATTTGAATCTAATACATAAATTATTATTTTTATATAAAAGTTTAATAAATATATTTATACATAAAAAATCACCAAGTATAGAATATTTGCTTAAATTATTGGATATGAATTAATATCTTCAATTTTATTTTTCATCTTTCTCTTTTTAGTCATCTGTGATCTTTAATTCATTCTGGTATACCTTATTTCATCTGTTAACAATAAAAGCAATAAATAATGTTCCTTCCGTAATAATTTTTAGCTATACATAATAAATTAAATCATTAAATTTAACAGAATTTTTTAAAAATTCAACAATAAAATTATTTCACCTGCACCAACTTAAAATCAGTTGTCTATAAAATAAATAAATAAATACCCTTATAGAAACCTCCGCACGCCACAAATAATTACATCAAACCTCATTAATCTTTCTTACCAAGTTCTGGTTGTTTGATTTAATAAGTGATTAATGATGTTCATTTAAAATAAAGTAATTAATGAATTGTTAAAAGAAAAGCAATTAATGATTTTTGACTCAGTATTTTGTGTATTTATATAATGTATATGATATTTTTCGTATTACAATAATATTTAAGATGATATGCGGTGGCAAAACTAGGGGCTAGTAGTAGGGATTCGGCATATTTTAAAATAAATTTTTTTTCATATGAACTTTTTAAAATTTTTAAAATTTTAAATTAGTAAACGTAAAATTGTACTTTGACCCATTTAAAATATAAAAAAATGATTTAATCATTTAAAATTTATAAAGATATAGACTATTAAAATGATGAAATTATATTTTTTTTATTGTAAAAATTATAATTTAATTCGGTCCTCCTTAAATTTTTTTCTAATTTCACCCCTGATAATATGTTAATAAATTGCTTTATATATATATATATATTATATGTTCAAAATTTGATTTTGTGTTTATGATATATTTTGTTCAAAATTTTAATATGTCCTCTTCAAATTTTTGAAGATTTTAATTATCTCTTTTTTTTTAATTAAGTTTCTTTTTTCAAAATTTTTAATTAGAAACTCATTTTTTTAAAGAATCTCATTAAATTCTTAAATTCTTTTTGAAATTTTAGTTAGATGTCAAAAAAATTTAGCTTCAAAATCCATTAGTGAGTAAAAATATTTTTTTGAACAATTAAAGAAATAAAATCCATAATAATTTAAATTATAACATACGAAGAATCAGAAAAAAATAAAACAAAATTCATATATGAAATAAAATCAATGACAAATGTAAAAGGGGGCAAGAGGGGCCTTGGCTTCTAAAAATGGATAATTGTAATTTTTACGCTTAAAAATTATTAAAATATAAAATTATACATAATAATATTACACTATAACCCTTTATACATATTTAAAAATCTTAATTTAATGTATAATAAAATTATATTTCAACGCTTTTAAAAATTTAAAAGAAGTAAGGATACACGTATCACAATTATACATTATACAGCTTTCGCCTGAACAAACAAGCGAACACCTGCGAGCTTACATTTATTGAATCACCGCCGTGCCATAAATAAACTCTGAGTTGACATTAAAAATATATTAAAAAATTTTCCATAAAAAAATCAAAATCAAAATAAATAAACTGGTCCCCCTCCTTTTGTTGTTGGAATTGCTTCAATCGAAAATCATATAGCCACGTGTAATAAAAAGGGGACAACCTGGCTGAAACCAGTTTTTTAATTTAGAAAAATGTTGGTTTTTGCATCTTTTGTCCTTCTATTTTTCCTTTATTTCATTTAAGGACTTGATAGACTTCGTCAATTTTGTCAATAAAGTTTTTGTTGTTAAAAAAAACTTGAAAATTAATTTTTTAGAATTTTTAATATAAAAATATATTTATAATTTAATTTAAACAGATTCTTTTATTATGTCTATAATCAAAGTATAATTTGATTCTAAAAATTTAATTAACTTCCATTTAACTCTATAGTCAAAAAAGAGATCCTAAAGGCTAAATCTCAAAATAAGTTTAAATTCAAAATAATATAAAAGAGTTCCTAACATTAAGGGCTTAGTTGAAAATTTCATTGACAATACGAAGACTCAATAGCAAACACAATAAATAAAAGTCAAACAATTTATCTAAATTAGAAAACCAACATGAAAGTTGAGTGATAAAAAGTTCGATATTTTTAAGTAAAGTCTTGAGTATTGTGAATGAAAAAAATTATCAAGAGCTTGCGACCCGTTTAAGGGATCAACTTGACTCACCAATTATTAAATATTAAAAAAGGGTTAATACAATATTTGATATATGAGTTTGGTTTTAATGTTTAATTTGTTTCATGAGGTTTTTGTATTATTTTAGTACTTGAATTTAATTTCAATATTTAAATTGGTAGACAAGTTTTTCCAATTTGATCCTAAAGCATGTTTCAAATATTCATTAGGCTATATAATGCTGTTTGAGCTAGGTACCTAATTGAATATTGAAGTCAAATTATAGTAAATTAAATATTAAAATCAAATTCACATACTCAACTGTATATTAACCCAGAAAAAAGGGAAAGCAATTTCTAAAAAAAACCCCGCCACATGAATTTAAGGACAAACACAGTTCACACACGCTAAAGTAAGGGGTACGGACATCTATTTTTAAGTGACAGCGTGGTGATTTTATCACTGCCTGTCTCTATCTCTCTCTCTTTTAGTCTTTACTAAGCAGACGCCAAAAGAAAACATCCTCTGAAAAGGAAAGAACAAAGAAATTTATTTAAAAAAAAAGGAAAAAATTTAAAAAAAATGTTCATCGTCTTCTCCTCCTCAGTCTTCTTTTGATTCTAAGTTTCAATCCAAAACCCCAATTTTATTTTTTTGTGCAAAAGGAAGAGAAAAAGATTTTGGGGGAGAGAAACTTGAGGAAGTTAAAATGGGTGGGGTGACGTCATCAATGGCTGCTAAGTTCGCCTTTTTTCCACCCAGTCCGCCTTCATACAAGCTAATTAAGGATGAAGAGACTGGGATTTTGGTGTTGGACCCCTTCCCCCACCGCGAAAACGTCGACGTTTTGCGTCTCCCTACTCGCCGTGGCAATGAAATCGTGGCCGTTTACGTTAGGCACCCCATGGCTACGTCGACCCTGCTTTATTCTCATGGGAACGCCGCTGATATTGGCCAAATGTATGAACTTTTCATCGAACTCAGCATCCACTTGAGAGTCAATCTCATGGGGTATGGATTTACTTCTCTCTTTTTGCAATTTTTTTTTAATCAACATGTTTAGGTTTGTGAATTTGATTTGCAAATGATTAATTTTTGTTGCTAAGGTGTTGATACTTGATGAGTTTTTTTGGGAAAGTTTCTAATTTTTCTTTACTTTGTCTTTATGATCTGATCATGGGTCCTTTTTGTGTATATTACTTGTTTATTGAGCTTCAATTATACCTGCTTAAGTTGTTCATAATTATAGTTCAGCTGAAATTCAGTATTTGAAATCTTGTGGTGGTCAATTTCTTAATTCAGATCTGTTTTCTCAAGGGTTATTGTGTGTGATTCTTGTTATCGACTCGAAACCCCAAAAAATCAGTGTAGGAAGGTGGTATCCAAGTAATTTTAGTCACTATCTACGCTGCTTTCATCCTTTAAATAAATGGCAGAATGGTATAGAAGGGCAAATCTGAGTTGTTCTTGTTAGAATACTATCAATTTACGTTATTCGGGTGTGAGTCTCGGGAATGTGTTCGCATGTTCAATTATTTCAAAGGTTTCCTTGTATTTAGAGCATCTTTAGAGGATCGTATACCTGTTCACATGTCTGGATATGCATTGAACAAAAGTATGGGTCAGAGCAACGTAGCTCTCAACTAAGGGTATATATACCTTTTAGCCGGTCGAGGTTTTCTGAATGTTCAGTTTTAGATCTAGGGTTTAACAGAAGCCAATAGTTTATAATATGGTTATGGAGAATTTGGCAGTTGTAATTGTCATGTATGAGAGAAAGGTAAATTTTTCTATGAAAAATGCAAATTTAGGCTTATATACAGGGGTGAATCTAGAAATTTTTTAGGGGGACCGGAATTGAATTATAAATTTCTGAGAGGTCAAAATATAATTTTATCATTTTTAAAGGGGCTAAAAAGATTTTTTTTTTCATTTTTGTGACTGCCAAATTGCAAATTTACCACATGTTAATTTATAATTCCAATATTTATGAGGGGACTAAATTGCCAAATTTTCATCCCCTTTAAATTCACCCATGCTTATATAGCTTACTCGTGTTCATATGTTCCACTGTATTGTTACTTAAACAGTTCTAATAGACTTGCCACTATGCTGTTCTTGCTCTATATTTTTCTTGAAGTACCTGTATTTGACACCCATGTCTAACACATTGGAACACGGGTACTTAGATATACAAGGACGAAGCTAGAAGTTTATCTTTGGGTGGATCAAAATTAAATTTTAAAGGGGTTGAAAGTACAATTTTGTCTTTGTATAGCTTGATATTTTAGAATTTTAGAAGGATTAAACTGAAATTTTTTTCATCTTGTGGGGGGGGGGGGGACAAAGTGTAGTTTTACCATTAAACTAACTCATAATTTTAAAAAACTCCAAGGGACTAACCTCCAAATATATGGGAGAACTTAGGAAAAAATTAAGATTATCTGAGTCTCACGCCAGAGTTTGAGTAGCCTAGACTTTCAAGTAGAAGAATATAGGTCTTTGTTTTGGTGTTACATTGCTGCTTGTGCTTCACCCACCATGAAATACTTAATTATGCGTAGTTTGTAAGATTAATTTGTGAAACTGGTATTCCCCCCCCCCCCATTGAATATTTGAACATAACGAATAAAAACCCTTTGCAGGTACGACTACTCTGGCTATGGACAATCATCGGGAAAGGTAGTTGTAGCATGATTCTTCTACTCGTAGTATGTGTCTGTATAGCTCTCTCTAATGTTCATATATACATACTTTTGTTCAGCCAAGTGAGCAGAATACATATGCGGATATCGAAGCTGCATACAAGTGTCTTGAAGAGAATTACGGTGCCAAGCAAGAAAATATCATCCTGTATGGTCAGTCTGTTGGAAGTGGCCCTACTGTGGATCTCGCTACTCGTTTACCTCGATTAAGAGCTGTTGTTCTGCATAGTCCTATATTATCCGGGTTAAGAGTCATGTATCCTGTTAAACGCTCTTACTGGTTCGACATCTACAAGGTTCTATTCTGCTCTCTTATCGTTTCAGTTCTATAAATTCTGATGTTTGAAGCATTTCTATTTAGTTTCATCGTGTGTCTCTACTTGATTTACATGGATTTGCAGAATATCGACAAAATCTCATTGGTGAAGTGTCCTGTGCTGATAATCCATGTAAGTCTCCAATATCAATATTTTGCATTCATTAATTGCATGAAACAATCATGGGAATGCTACTTATTTTTAATTAATTGTTACATGCTATTTGCTTGTAGGTTTTTTTTTTAGGCATAATGATAAATTTAGCTTTTAACGTTTACATTTTCTATCAATTTTGCCTTTTTTTAAAGCTAAATTTGGTCATTAATCATTAAAAAGGAGTCAAATTGCTTGTCTTTAATAGAAATGCTTTTAATGATGCTGGTGTGGCAGTTCACGTGCACTTTGTGCTAACATGGCGTTATTTGTCTTATCTACCACGTCAACAAGTAATTTAAAAATGATAAAAAATTTTAAAAAGGTCAAAAAAGTAGCATAGAGTACATGTGAATTCATATGTGGGTTGTCATGTTTAAAAATTTAACATTTTAGTCAATATTTTTATTAAAAAAATCGATTCTACTTTTTTTTAAAAGGTTGATGGTCAAGTTTAACTCTTTTTAAAATGTCGAGGGCCAAATTTAGCTTAAAAAAGAATAGAGGTCAAATTAACAAAGATGTGAACATTAAGGGTTAAATTTGACATTATGCTTTTTTTATCCTCAATTAGTGCAAAATCTGTGCTATTGTTGGAAGAAGGTACTTGTTATGTTACTCCAAAGTATCCGTGTCCTACACATAAAGGAAAAACTTAAGAAAAAATGAACATACTCATGTCGAATACATACCCCATATAGAGTACTAATATAGCGAAGTTAAGATGAAGATTTTGAGAAAAAAAGTGTAGGTTTTAATTCATATGCAATTAAAGAGGAATTGGATGATGAAGCTTTACTCTTAATTGGAAAATTTGATATCAAATGGTCATGTTTGCTTCTTCAACTGTTCGAGATATACGCGAGAAACTACCTGTGTGCGCGCTCTTGTGTGTGTGTGTATGTTTGCATGCAGGTATTTATAAATTACAAGGAATATCTACGATGGGCAACTGGCATTAACTTTGGTGATTTCATACTGGTATCGGAATTTAGGGAACTAATGATGACGTTGTTGACTGCTCTCACGGGAAGCAACTTTGGGAACTGTGCCAAGAAAAATACGAACCGTTATGGGTGAAAGGAGGAAATCACTGTGATTTGGAACTGTACCCGGATTATATTAGGCATCTCAAGAAATTCATCTCAACAGTTGAGAAGTCACCTTCTCGAAGAAATGCTTCTCGGAAAAGTACAGATGGTGTCGAACAGTCTAGGCAAAGTACTGAATATTTCGAGGCTCCAAGAAGAAGTATCGACCGCAGGGAGAAACCAAGGAAAAGCACCGATACCCGGGACAAGCCAAGGAAAAGCACCGATACCCGGGAAAAACCAAGGAAAAGCATCGATAGGCCTGAAAAGCTGAAAGTTCATGAGCACAACAAATTCAATAACATGGACAAGCTTGAAAAGCTTAGAACATCACTAGACCAGATGGAAAGGATGGAGAGATCACGTCGAAGTGTGGAATACAACGAGAAATCTCGGAGAAGCGTCGACCTTCAGCTAGAAAAAGGAAGGAAGAGTGTTGATTGGATAGATAGAATTCCAGCAGTTTAGACGCTCGTAAAAATCTGGTTTACTGAGTTCTTCGATCCGAGTGGGTGGAAGGAATAGAGAAAAAGCTGAAACAGGGTAAAAAAAAAAAAGAAATGGTGGGATTGTTTTGGACTGATAAATTGTTTTTAGAATTTGTATTTTGAATCTTCGAAAGCTGCACGACGATGACGGTGTTTTACGGGTTGTAGGTGTCGCAATGGTCGGACAAAATATGGTTACAAAAGTAGGGTTTGGTATATGTTTTAGATTTGTTGATCTTTGATTTTGAATTAAAAAAAAAAGAATCTAACCTGCATGTTCATGATGTGGAAAACTGAAAAAGCTTGTAATTAACAACTATTGTTTCACTATAATTTTCAGATTTTGTTGTCTATTAATTGTGTTATAAACTTCGTATTTTAGGGGTTAAGGTATAATTTTATAATTTTTAAACTGAAATTTTATTATTTTGGAAGGGTTAAAGTTTTGAAGTGATTACAAAGAAAATTTATAATTTGGGGCGAGGCCCCTAGTTTTCCCCCTTGCTAAAAAGCATCCGCAAAAACCTGAATTAAAATAAAAAATGGTCACTAAGTTTGGACGCTACTTATAAGGTTAAATTATGGTTTAATTCCATGCATTCATATATTTTAAACTTAGTTTTTATATTTTTCAAATATAAAATATAAAATTTATTTTTTAATATAGTTAGAAATTTCTTTTGTTAAATTCAAAAACTAAATTTTTTGTTATAAAATTATAAGTCAATTTTTTTTTATTTCAAACACTAAATTTAACAAAAAAATTTTAATAGAGTTAACAATTAAATCTAAATTTTGAAATCTGAAAAATAAAAATAAAATAAAATTTAAGAAATAAAAATAAAAATTAAATTCTAAACATAAAAAAATAAAAAAAACTTGAAACATATTTTAACTTAAATATAAAAATTCACTCAGAATTAATTATTTAACAAATAAAAAACATTTAAATTTATTTTCATTAATATATATACCTCTGTAAATATATTTTACTAAATTTTATATTACTCATGAATCATGATGTAAATAAACGAAAATATTTTATATTAAAAAATATTTTACATATTTATAAAAATATATCAATGATTATCAGGGAAGTGGTAAGGATATTTATATGATTTTGATGATATTATATTTGATTTCCAAATAATAATTTTCAATTATTTTATTTTAAATTATATAAAAAATGAAAATAATTTTATAATAATATTAAATACGGATAATTTGATAATTTTACTCTTAGAGTCGTAAAAATCAACTCAATCCGTGATTTTATAGATAATATAGATATATCTTTTTTATATTTAATACTCAATAATGATTTAGAAGTATTTTAAAAAAGGTCAAACTATGGATAAGTGAAAGAGTGAACTTTGAAAATATTCCAGAAATACCTTTTGAGTAATCTCACAATTACAATCTGACTATAAACTTCATTTCATTGAAGAACCCTTTGAGTAATCTCATCCTTTTTCTCTCAATCTCTCGCAATCGCTTACCCCCAAAATCCAAACCCTAATTCGAATTTCGACCCGAATCCGATTTTTCTACTGCAAACATTAATCTTCATCCAATCTTATTATGTATGTCAATCAAATCTCCCACTTCCTTCTTCCATTCTGCAAAAAGAAAAAAAAAAAAAAAGAAGAAAAATCATTCTTGCAAATTGGGTTCAATTTTTTGAAAGAAAAAACATTTAATGTCAACGAAATTCTGCTAAGAAACAAATTATGCTCAATCTTTTTCAGGTCGCGAGAGGTTTTAGCGAGGGAAGCTATAAACCACGCTTTGAAGGCGCTAAAGAAACGGCATTTAATTGAAGAAGGAGCTCATGCCCCTGCTTATATTGCTCTTTCCAGGCCTATCATCTCCCAGGTATGTTTCTTTTTTGGGTTTTTAATGATTACAATGTATTGAAAATTGCTACTTTTTCAAAAGAAAAAATGTCAATGTTGATATTGGAGTTTATGATTATGTTGCAAGATTATGAAAGCAAATGGGTCTGGATTAAGGAATTAGTTAAATCATTAGGTTTCCATTAGAATAGAAAGGCACTACGCAATATTGGGATATGCTATTTTGACTCGGGTGTGAATTTTGGATCCGAATTAGTGTATGTTCGGTCTTTTAGAAGGTTCTGCAGCTATGTTCGATATATATCAGACACTGATACTTCAAGTAATATGAAGAGTTGGAACAAAATAGATATTTGGTAATTGGATATGTTATTTGTACTTGGGTGTGAGCGTCGAATATGGATGTATTCAATTTTGTCGAAGTTTTTCTTGGATTTTTGGATATGTTATTTAGACTTGGGTGCAAATTTCGGATTTGATTTAGTGTATGTTTGGTTTTTTAGAAAGTTCCGCTGCAATGTTCCATATATATTGGGCACAGATACTTCAAGTAAAATGAAGTGTCAGAACAAAATAAATGTTTGGTAATTGGATATGTTATTTGGAGTGGGGTGAGTTTCAGGTATAGTTATGTTCAATTTTTTGTATGTTTTCCATGGATATGTGGATCATATCTCCATACCTATGTTTGAATAGACGTTGAACATGAGTGTTAAACATGAATACTTCATGAAAATTGAAGAGTTTGAGTAACATAGGCACTTGGTGAATTTCTTTGTAGGGTTCGGAATGGAAAGAGAAAGCAGAAAACTTGGAAATGGAACTTCAACAATGTTACAAAGCGCAGTCTAGATTGTCCGAGCAACTAGTGGTTGAAGTAGCTGAATCTCGAGCTCTAAAAGCTTCTCTACAAGAGAAAGAAACGGCTATTGCCGAATTGGAGAAGGAATTGAACCAAACCAGGTTTGGTTTGTGTTCCTTTTTATAGTGTGTGCTAGATTTCTAGATTTGAAGTAGCTGTGAACGGAATAATTGACAGACTGTTTATTCTTGCAGGGATGAGTGCTCTCAGCTAAAGACAGATTTAGAAGGAAAAATTCGAGCTTTGGAATTGTTGATGATCGAGCATCAAGAACTGAAAGCTCAATTAGAACAAATGGCTATTAAAGCTAAAAATGCGGAGGCTGAAAATAAGATGTTAGTTGATCGTTGGATGTTTCAAAAAATGCAGGATGCTGAACGGCTTAACGAGGTATGGTATATCGTTGTCACGCTCAGTTCTGACAGAGCATAATTTATTTTTTGGTGAATGTACCTCAGAGGTCCCTCTATTATAGGGACTTGATCAAATTAGTCTCTCTATTATTAAATGGGAAAATGTAGTCCGTGTACTATTAAAAAGAATCAAATAATTCTAAATTGGAATAGAGTTGACATTACTATTTAAAAAATATCATTTGTTGTTTAACTGAGTTAATATTTTTAAAGTTTTTATAGTTCTGTAAATGAAATCTTTGTTAATTTTTAAGACATTTTTTATGCAATAAATGTTAACTTTGTTACGATTGGACTTACTTGATTCTTTTTAATAGTATAAGGAATAAATTGATTCATTTAATAATAGAGGGACTAATTTGATCTAGTCTAAAATACAGGGACCTCTCAGGTGCTTTAACCTTTATTTTTCAGTATGTGTGTTTTAGATTACAATTTTAGTGGTTACTTTAGTTTTTCTATAATTAATTTAGGCAAATGCGCTTTACGAAGATATGATTGAGCGGCTAAAGGCCAGTGGTTTAGAAAAACTTGCCCGAGAACAAGTGGATGGTATTGTCCGTAGAAGCGAAGAAGGTGCTGAGTTCTTTGCGGAATCAACCGTTCCTTCTGTTTGCTCACACAGGATCAATGCACATGAAGGTGGTTGTGCTTCCATTCTGTTTGAGTACAATTCCGGCAAATTGATCAGTGGGGGACAGGATCGATTGGTCAAAATGTGGGATGCCAGTACCGGATCTTTAACCCATAACCTTTCCGGTTGCCTTGGTTCTGTCCTTGATCTTGCAATTACTCATGACAATAGATTCGTAATAGCAGCAAGTAGTTCAAACAACTTGTTTGTATGGGATGTCAGCTCGGGACGAATCCGACATACTCTCACAGGTCACACAGATAAAGTCTGTGCCGTAGATGTAAGCAAAGTTTCGAGTCGTCATGTCGTGAGTGCCGCTTATGATCGAACGATAAAAGTGTGGGATTTGCAGAAAGGTTACTGCACCAACACGATAATTTTCCACAGCAACTGCAATGCACTTTGCTTCAGCACAGATGGACTGACTATATGCTCAGGTCACGTCGACGGGAATCTCCGTTTATGGGACATTCGGACCGGAAAATTACTTAGCGAAGTCGCGGCACATTCACTTCCCATCACATCTATCTCTCTGTCCCGAAACGGAAATGTCGTATTAACGAGTGGTAGGGATAATGTGCATAATTTATTCGACGTACGATCTTTGGAAGCTTGTGGTACATTCAGAGCAACCGGAAATAGGGTAGCATCTAATTGGAGTCGCTCGTGTATTAGTCCGGATGACAATTATATTGCTGCTGGGTCTGCTGATGGATCCATATGCATTTGGTCAATATCGAAAGCCGACATTGTAAGCACTTTGAAGGAACATACTGCACCTGTTTTGTCTTGTACCTGGAGTGGACTTGGAAAACCATTAGCCTCTGCAGATAAGAATGGGATTGTCTGTACTTGGACATGATCCACTACTTATCCATACAAGGAATGGATATTAAACTATGTTACTATAAATTATAACTCGGGTTTGTCAAATATGAGTATGTATCTAATTGTTTGTACATGGAATGGATGTTTAACTATGATACTGCAAACTTGGGTTTGTCAAATACGATTATACATCACAGATAAGAGTTCAATTTTTAAAAAAAGAATTATGTACCTTGAGATTTTTTTTGTAGGTTCATATATTTTATGGGTTAAAGTTCTTAGGAGGTTCTAATATTATAGGGGTTGAATTAAATTAATCATTTTATTATGAAATAGATTAATTTAATTCATATACTATTAAAAAGAATCAAATAAGTTCAAATTGTAAAATAATTGACATTTTATTGTATAAAAAAATATTTTGAAATACTAACTCTATTAAATAGTATATGATGTTTTTTAAATAGTAAATGTTAACTTTATTTCAATTTGATTTGACTTTTTTCAGTAATACAGGAATTAAATTGATTTATTTAACAGTAGAGGGACTAATTTGATCTTATAATACAATGCTCTCTCAGGTACATTCACCTATATATATACACGTGTGTATATTGCAATTTCTTTAGCAGTTTCAGCTTGAACCAACAATTGAAAACCAAGAACAACAAATTGAAGCTTCAAATGGGAATCTAAATTTCCAGCTTTACAGTGATTTTTCAAGTAGTCGTCGCCAAAAAGTTGACAATTATAGACAACGAAATTAAGGCATTGATCTCAACAAACAATGATACAAACAAAACGAGTGTTTTTTTTTTATAAATTAACTAACATACTGTTTCTCAAGAAGGCTTCCACAGAATGCCAAATCGAACCGTTCCTCTGGTGGATCTCCAATGCAATCGAACACTGCATCGGCATTCAAGAAGTCTTCATCGGCTGTATAACTGCAACCATAGGACCAACTCAGTGTTAAAACATGAATCGGTAATGCATTGCATTGGCATGATTGGAAAATCTTGCTAGCTGTTTTTGAGAAGTTTTTTGGTTCTCAGTTTTCGGTTTTTTACTTGTTCTGGACGGTTTATTAGCTTTCCAGTTAAATGTATATGATTCAACCGTCAGACTGATCGATTCCTGGTTGAACCGACCCATCCAGTCTGTTTAAGCAATTGGCTCAACAAAAGAAAAACTGAAAATCGATTTTAATCATCCAATTCAGCTTACAGTTTGCAAACACGTGTCTCGTTTAATAAAGAAATTTACCCGCTCTTTGTCACTATGCAAGTCATTCCGGCAGCTTTGGCAGCAGCAAGTCCTATGGCACTGTCTTCTACAACAACACAGCTAAGGAACAAATTTGGGAAGAAAAAAAAAAATCAGATCTCATCTCAAACATATATAAGCAAATGTAAGTTAAACAAAAGAGAACATAAATAAGCTTTTCTATTTACTGATCTTTCAGTATTGACATGTCTATGCGATCGGGACTATTTATTTTTCTTGGAGTACCCCTGTCCGACATCGGTGTCCAACAAATATATAGACTTAGGTATGGTATATGATATTCTGAAGACACCAAAAAAATTAAACAAGCTCTTGTTGGACACACATTTGTGTCTAACACTCAACCGAATCCAAGGAACATAAATATTTCGTTTTTGTGATTAATTTGTTATTGTTTACATTGAAAAACATCGGAGAAGGCTTTGTTATGATGCAATACCTTGAAGGTTCAACACCGAGAGTGTTTGCTGCTAATGTATAGATGGCCTGCCATAAAGAACATGTACTTTTTTAAGTTAATCCATCTTCATGTAGATATACGTATGAATGAACTTGAACTATGTAAACTGTAATGAGTCACTTGTGAACCACATCGAAAGAAAAAGTCTAATTAGAGGGTGCCTATAGGCGCCATTTAAGACTTAAAAGACTAGATAGTACATTACTTTTAGTAAATTCAAGAAAAAAACTAATTTATTAATTACGTACTTTTAATAGATATCACTTTCATATTAGTGTTGCTCCGATTCTTTATTTTTTTTATTAATATTTGTGTCCGGAACTCTTATCCAACACATTTTAAGACAAGTATGTAGATGTGATTCTCCAACAACCTCTTGACCAAGTGACAAAAGTATTATGTTGTAGGCATGAGATATTGGGCTTGATCCCAAGCAACCCCTTTCCCTCTCCCAATTATCAAAAAAAGAAAATGTTGAGCAAAACCATATAAGACATATTCCCATAGCTGACACTTACTCCAAGTCCAAACAACACAAGAACTTAGAAAGCCTCTTCAGTAGTTCTTTGGTTAAAACCTTCACAAACTTGGAATTTAGCCTTTGTACCTTTATTTTTAGGAATTTAGTTCCTATACTTTTCAGATTTTAAAATTAAAAAAATACTCACTTGGTAGTTATCTAATTGAAAACATGACATGTAATGAACCTGAATTTAAGAAAATAATTTCAACAGCGTTAATAGTTGAACCTACATTTTGAAATATGAAAAGTAGAGGGATTAAATTTCTAGAAATAAAAGTATAGGGACTAAGTTCCAAATTAATGAAGAGTACAATAACTTATGGCATATCTTAACCTAGTTCTTTTTCTTATTTTACATCCAAAACTAAGTTAGATTTCTGTTTTTGAAGGTCGTGGGAGCAAATTCGTACTACAGCTAGGCACTTGATGGAAGCTTTAAGGCATGTAATAATGTGTTTCAACTAGATGTAACTCGATTAAATTTCAAAATGAGGGATGAAATACTCACTGGATCCGGTTTTTTACGAGGAACCACATCTCCAGCAAATATCTGGATTTTTTCTGCACGTTCTGGTCCCAGTAAACAAGAAACTACTGCAGAGACCTATAAAAGAAGCATATACATACATACATACATATATATATAATATTCAATAGTAAGAAATATGATAAGATGATCTCAAAGTCTATAAATCTAAATTTTAAAGGGACAATATCAAACTTCAATGCGTAATGTGTAACGGATTTGTTCATGAAGAATAGAACTGAAAATTCAACAAGAACCCCCAGTGCCTTGTTTATTTGAGACTTCAAAAATATGCCATACTCGGACTCTTCATTTTGCTTTAGTACTCATATCCGACATATACTTTGACATGGATATACGGGTATGACTTTCAAAGATCTTCTAAATACCTGAAAGAACTCAGAAAATATTGAACCCGTATCCAACACTCACACCAGAGCCCGAGAAACATAGCTGAAAATCATCCATAAACTTGGCAATCCGTGTATATGTAATGCTTTTCTGAATATGTCAATTGTGTAAACAATTAAACATGGATACAACACAAACCATTAAAATATGTCTTAACCACGAATATTAAACATGTCAGTGTTAATCACTTCTAAATGCATCGTGTTGTGCTTATTACATAATTTTCGTGTCTAATAGATGTGTTATGTGCGTTTTTATGTTCAAAATGACCGGATTTAATCATCCTTGGCAAAATGAAATCAATCATACAGTTAATTATAGCTGTATAGAACCTGATTAGCATACCGCCTTCTCATTGGATGTACTGCACACTGCAACTTTTACTCCTTCCCCCAAAGCTTGATCAATCAACCTGTTTGATATGATTACAAATAACTCAAAAGGGCTAGAATCTGGAAATCTAAAATATCTCAAAATAAGACTAAATCTTCTAGTAAAACTAAATTAAGTGAATGTTATTATGCTAAAACAAAAACATTTGAGTAATTAAATGCAATGTTATTGGATTCGGGTGAGTGCCAAATATGTGTATGTGTCTCATATGCTAACTTTTTCTTAAGTTATTCTTTGTAAACGTACTAAAGAATGACGTTTATTATGAACCCAAATCCCTGAATATTATATCTAACAAACAGTTTGAGTCATAAAATGCAATGTTACCTGGACTCGGGCAAATGCCAGATATGAGTATATGTTCACATACTCAACTTTTCTAAGCTATTATTAGTAAACATGCTAAAGAGTCACATTTATAGTTAACTTGAATCCTCTAAATAATTTAGTGAATGTTATGCTAAACACAAACTTGAGTAATTAAATCCAACGTTACCTGAACTAAGGTGAGTGTCGGATAAGTGTATGTGACCCATGTACCGAACTTTCTCTAAGTTATTCTTTGTAAACATATCACATTTATGATTAACTTGAATCCTCTAAACAATTAAGTGAATGCTATACAAACACAAATATTCAAGCTATGAAGTCCAATGTTAACTGGACTCGACTAAGTGTTGGATATGGCATACGGGTATATCTCCCGCAATTGATATACTTTTGGAAGATCATATCATTCTGAATATGCGTTGAACACAAATGTCAAACAAGACTGCATGGATTAATAGAAGTAAGAGAGGGACTAACTTGGCTACACCGGGACGAAGAGGTAGCAATCTATTTTCGATAAGAGCCATGAACAACTCGGTTTTTCGTTTATGAAGTGAAGCAATGAATGCCTTTCTTTCTTCTTCACTCTTTGGAGCTTTATCTGGCCAACCTGTCTTGTTAAAGTAAGCTGTCATCCTACAAAACACAGAATTATCTGAGCTTGCTTTTGGTAACTTAGATTTGATTTGGAATTTTTTGAAATTACAATAAATTATATATAACCGTTTCGATCAGAATCAATCATTACAAAGGTTTTATTGGCTAGTAATAGTAATATTACTGTGTGATAAAATGATCACCAAATTCAAAGTGTCAAATTCATGCATAAAATTTGTAATAAAATACATATAAATGTAGTATTAATGATTATTTTTCAAATTCTTTCATTTGTCTGCCCTAAATATTTCTGAAATTCAAAATTTATATTTTTATACTTTTCAAAAATATAACCAAATTGAATCCTAACTAATTTATACATTCATATCATTCTCACAATTTACATAACAAATGATACGCAAATCCAAAATTTCAATTTCATGCTTCCAAACACAGCTGCAGAGAACTTCAAATTTGAATTAATTTGAAAGAAGAAAAGAAAAAAAAAAAGTACTAGAGGATATTAGATTACCTTTCTTTCCCACCACCAATTTTGAGCAACTCTCCATACAAATCCACATCCCAAGTAACACCCAATTCTTTCTGCAAAATTTTCACCAAAAAACAAGAACCCCAAAATTTCAAAATTTACAAACGAAATTGACCCAAAAAGATAAAATGAACAATTGAATTTACTTCATTGAAAGTGTCATTAAACGAAACCCGGTGACCATCCTTCTCAGTATCAACGAGAACACCATCGCAGTCAAAAAGAAGAGCAGATGGAAGAGTATTCGAAAAAGAAGCCGATGAGCATTTGATCTTGAAGGCAGTACGAATTTGCTTCGTTATCTTCGTTGAAGAACTAAAGAGTGAAGAAGATGGTACGTTCTTTGCAATGAATAAATGGTGGTGACTGAATATAGAAGGTTTAGCTTTAACAGTTAAAGAAGATGAAGGAAATGTTGGTAAAGAAAGAGAAATGGCGGTGGAAGCCATTATCAAGCTGTGATTTTAGCTTCAGCTTTTTTTTTTTTTTTTTTTTTTTGCTTCTTAGCTCTTTAACAGAAACATTTCAGTTATGATTGGTTGGCCTGTTTTTAACTGTCTTATCTCTCTAACTTATCCGCCACAATTTCCCACAAATACATAATCGGGGTTTACAACCATGGAATCGGGTCGGATCCCTAATTTAGGACACGGGTCGGGTCAACAAAATATAGTCACACAAATAAAGTGAAAATAAGAAATAAACAAAATAAAGTGAAAATAGATTAGTCAAGGCTTATCGGATGGGATTAAATAAAAAATATTAAATTTATTTAAAAACTTGAATTTTAATAATCAAATATTTTTTTACGTTTATAACATATTTATATGTATATATTATGTAATTAATATCAAAATTGAAAAACATACTATAATATAAGTTTTAAAAGAATTAATTTATAAGGTAGCAAGAGAACTATATACTAAATATTAAATAAAAATAAAATATTTTTATAAATTGAATTTTTAAATTTATACTGGGTTAGAGTTGACTATAGAGTCAAAACATGAATAAATTTTCTACTCAATTTTGGACACGAGAAAGTAGTACAAATGCGATATTAGTATGGATCTAATGCAAATTAAATATAATTTGTATTATGACATGCAATTTGTACCAAAAAGAAATATCATGACATGCAATGATTAGTTTGAAAAAAATATGTAATAAAATTTAAATAAAAAAAGTTTGATATTAGAAATTAATATAATTTTAATTGAAATAATGAAATTGAGTTAATTTTTAGAATTTATATAAAAATATAAATTTAAATTTAAAATAGTATTTTTTTTTTAAAATTAACGAGTTATTAGTAAATTCACAATTAAATTAGAACTTAATTAATTTATAATGATTCAATTAAACACTTAAATAATAGGATAAATTACATAAAAAGTCATTAAATTATTAAAAATTTTATGTTTTGTTCACTCAAATTTAAAAAGTTACAAAATGATTAATAAATTATTCTGAAGTTTTTATTTAGATTATTAGACTGCTAAAATGATTGTTGTATGACTTATTTGAACTAATATAAAGTTTTCAATTCTTTACTCTTCTACAGTTTAATTTTTTCTATAAAACATCTTTAAAAGTTATGAAATTACAAATCAAAGGAAAAACAATTTTTTTCTCCAATCTATAACATTAATTGATTGATCTTGATCTAAGTTATGTTATTTTACTTCCTAATGAGTATCGATCTACCGTATCGATTATTAAATTATCACTTCAAGTCCATTACCTGTATTTAAAAAAATAATTCAAATTATAATTTTTTTATATAAAGAAAAAAAAATGTCGTGACAAATGCAAATCCTTATTTATTTCATACGTACAAACATTTCATAAGGAAAAAAAAGAAGAAGAATTCTTGCAAATTAAGTAACATTATTTTACGCTTGTCTATGTGCAGCCAAAACAAGACATCCGGCATTGATGATGAAAATTTGCAGGTTTTTATGGCAGAAATAGTCATTGCCTTGGCTTCTTTTCACTTTCAGTTACGAACACTGCAAAACAAAGCAAATCGTCATTATGGTGTAATAATAATTATGTAATAATGCTATTAATAAATATATTCAAGAGTCGAATTATACACAGATTATATCCATCTAAATTGGACAAGATTACTCATAATTCAGGTTTATCTTATTCCACTCATTATGGAGATAGATTAGATTTTAGCCTGCTTATTAATTAATTAATTAAGTAAAAAATTATCTATTTGTATTACTAAAAATTAGTATGACTAATGAAATAATTAGATAATGACACATGACATATCACATATATCTCATGCTGACGACTGAATCAAATTTCATAAGTAAAAGTGAAAGTAATTTTAATATAAGGATCAATTTATTTTTTGATCTAATGTATAGAGATTAATTAACTCAATTTTTATCGAATAAATGGGACAAAAATGCAATTGGTCTTGCTATTAAGAATTAGTCCCTAAACATTATATCAAAGAGTAAGTTGGTTATTCTATTAACAATTTCATTAATTTTTATGGATTCTTATACGTTAACATGAGATACGCATGGTCCACAGTAGAAGTGTGCATGGGCTGGGAGGCCCGACCCGGCCCGAAGGCCTGCCCGAAATGTGGGAGGGTTTGGGCAAAAATATAGACCCGAAAAATAGGCTTGGACAAAAAAATAAGGCCCGTTTAAAAAATGGGCCGGGCTCGGGTAAGGCATTTTTATTTTAGAGGCATTTGCTTGTTAAGTTGCATCTATTTTAGTGTTATTTAAGTCTACATATTTTTTAAAATTTATTTTCAATTTGTTGAAAAATATTTATTTTGATTTTTTTAATATTTTTAATGTATTATATATATTTAAAAATTATATAAAATAATATAAAAAATTAATATGGCCAGGCCAGGCCGGGCCCGGGTTTTAGTATTTTTATATGGGCCGGGCTTGGGCAAAATTTTAGGCCCATTTTTTGGGCCCGGCTCGAGCCCAATGAACGGGCCTAAATTTTTAGTTGGGCGGACCCAAACCCGGCCCGGCCCGACCCATGCACACTTCTAGTCCACGGGGTGTAACTATTTGGTTATTTCACAATCACACTCATTTTTAACAGTAAAAATAAATAAATTTTTAACAAAAAAAAATTAATTTTCTCTTTAAACTAATATAAAATAACTAATTAAAATATATATATGTAAAAATTAATTTATTTATTTTTAAATAAATAAAATAAACTATAACCTTACTTCTAATACATGTAACTATATGATAATTTTAACACAAAACATATTTATATTTTTCTAAATCCTTATATCATAAATTCATCGACCAGATTACAATGGCAAGAAGGTAAATTAAAAGAAATATAGTGTCATTTTCATGGTTTACCTGCCCTGCTCTGCCCCTGCCCTGCCCACCATATCTTCCACTTGCTCTGTAAATTATATCAACAAAAGAAAAACAGAGGAAAAACATAAAGAAAATAGAAAATGGAAGCTTAGAAGAATCTGAAAACTTTAACCTTTCTTTTATTTTTTATTTTTATTTTTTTGTTTATAAAAATGAACTCTCAATGATTATCCCTATTCTTACCCAGAAAATTTACACTTCATTTTCATGGCTGCTTCAAGCCTTTCACCAGAGCCAAGCCAGGAAGTGTTTCCATGGCTGAAGTCTTTGCCTTTTGCTCCAGAGTATAGGCCTACTTTGGTAGAGTTTCAAGATCCAATTGCTTATATTTTCAAGATCGAAAAGGAGGCTTCCCAGTATGGAATCTGTAAGATCATACCTCCGGTGCCACCTGCTTCTAAAAGAGCTGCAATTGGGAACCTCAATCGGTCCCTTTTGGAACGTGCTGTTGCTAATGCTAGCTCCGATTCGAAACCCGCGCCTACATTCACTACCCGCCAACAACAGATCGGGTTTTGCCCTCGGAAGCAACGGCCCGTTCTGAAATCGGTGTGGCAGAGTGGGGAATTCTATACTTTCCAAGAATTCGAAGCGAAAGCGAAGAATTTCGAGAGGAATTACTTGAAGAAATACAGCAAAAAAGGTTCCCTTTCAGCTTTGGAAATCGAAACCCTTTTTTGGAAAGCGACGGTTGACCAACCTTTTGACATTGAGTATGCTAACGACATGCCTGGTTCAGCTTTTGCTGCTTTGAGCTCAAAGAAGAGTAGCGGTGGAGGGCGGGAAACAGGGGAAGGAGTTACGGTGGCGGAAACGCCGTGGAATATGAGAGCAGTTTCGAGGGCGAAAGGGTCGTTGTTAAGGTTCATGAAAGAGGAGATTCCGGGTGTTACTTCCCCTATGGTGTACATTGCAATGTTGTTCAGTTGGTTCGCTTGGCACGTAGAGGATCATGATTTGCATAGCTTGAATTATTTGCATATGGGTGCTGGGAAAACATGGTACGGTGTTCCCCGGGATGCTGCCGTAGCTTTCGAAGAGGTCGTCCGGGTTGATGGCTATGCTGGAGAGTTCAATCCTCTTGGTGAGTTTAGTGTGCTATTAATTTTGTCTCCTCTGTTTCTTAGTAAGCTACTGGAGGAAATTTGAAGTACTTTTGTTGACTTCGCATAAGCAGTAATGTAAATGAGAAATCTGTGTCAATGAGCTATTTGGGTTCTGGTTGAAAAAATGGAATCTAGGTTGGTCATTGTCGGGTTGAGTTCGAGCTCTAGTAGCTCAAGCTATTAGTAGTTGACTCAATTAGCATAATGCTTGACTCAGTACCTTGAAAGCCTAAGCACAAATAGTCAAGCTTGAAGTGAAGTATGAGAATCGAGCTTAATTGAGTGTGCTTGAGTACTTCGATTTGTTGTCTCAAATCGAGCTTTAAAAGTGAAATTTTCTCGAGCTTGAGTTGAGCTTTATGCCTTGAGTTTCATCTAAGGTGAGTCTAGTGAACTATTAATTTTTGTCTCCTCTGTTTCTCAGTTAGCTAATGAAGTCCATGTCAATTACTTGCGTTGACTTTGCATAAGCATTTGTCTCTATTGGATAGCTTGGTGAGATTGACTGGTTTGAGCAAAGGTCAAAGGAAGAATAAACTAGTTGTAATTATTCCCAAAAAAAGGGAAAAATAAAAAAACTAAGTGCCCCAATTTGAGTTTTCTCCAATGGTGTTAATCGAGTTTTTAAGGGATGTTAGCATTATAATTAGTAAGCATACATTAGCTTTGCATAACTAGAAGCCGTTTTGGATAGCATTGGTGAGATTGACTGGTTTGAGTGAAGGCTAAAGGAAGAATAGCATGAAGCTGTATTGGATAGCATAAGTGTAGCTTTTGATTAAAATATTTTACTTTCTAGTGTACCAATGGTGTTTTATACCATTTTGGATTGGTTTAAATCTATTCCAGGAAGTTTCTATGCCTCGATGTTATTTTTTTTTTAACTACAAAAGCAACTCAATCTTTTATATTTAAGTGATGACCCTTATATTGTACCTTTTTAATCTATATTAGTTACCTTTTCTACACTTGGTGAAAAGACCACAGTGATGTCTCCAGAAGTATTTGTTCATGCTGGAATTCCGTGCTGCAGGTGATTTTAGTTTACTCTGCTATGCTTTGTAGAAAATTTTCCATTTATTACTTTTATAATTAATTTATCATCTTATAACGCAATTTAATTGCCCTGTTGAGGGATGGTTATTGGACTTGTTCTTACATTATCATTATTCTGAAATCAGGTTAGTGCAAAATGCTGGGGAATTTGTTGTCACTTTCCCTAGAGCCTATCATTCGGGGTTCAGTCACGGTGAGACCATCAAATCTTTATTAGATACTATCAGAGGAGGGAGCTTATTTCATCTATATGTTATTGTCATTAGGATTTAACCTTGGAGAAGCAGCTAATATTGCAACTCCAGAATGGTTGAGAGTAGCCCGAGATGCTGCTATTCGAAGAGCTTCAATTAATTACCCTCCAATGGTCTCCCATTTCCAGTTACTTTATGATCTTGCACTCGATCTATGTTCAAGGTACGACTCACCGTTATACAGTATGATTCATTCGGATACCTCAGTTTCTTAATTTCTTGATGCATTCTCGAGTACTTTGAATACGCACTTGAATACATATGACATTTAATTGAGTACTTTCTGCACTGCTGCAAATATGGTAGGTAAATGCTTAGAAAAAAATTTACATTTGCTCATTGCTTATTCGAAGTTCAGTATGAGTAGTGATGGCAACGGGGTGGTTTTTTTCTGCCCTGACCCCAACCCGATGCTCTACCACCATGCCCCGACATCGACTTTAAAAAAAATTTAATCCGCTCAGAACCCGAACCCAAAAATTAATAGTGTACCCGACTCCAATCCGATCAGACCCGAGTTCAAACATTTTGAATTTTTTTTTTCTGAAATTGTGATTAATAATTTATTTTCTTAAATGAAAGGTTTTGGCACCATTTCCCATTAGATTTGCTTTATGATTTACCATTGAAACTGTCATGTGCTAATATGTATACACACACGTTACAATTACAGCACAGCAAAAAAAAGAAGGAACAAAGGTCTTTGTTCCTTACAAACAGGGGGGACTTGGGAAATAAATTAAAAAGAGAAAGAGAGGAAGAAATAAACTGGAGTGAGAGAGTAGTATAAAGACTAGTAGTAATATATTTTAGGGATTTTTCACTTAATCAATATTAAATATGCATAGACGGGTAATTTCATAAATATCCCAGGGCGGGGTGGTTTTATTCTAAACCCGTCCTGGCAAATTTTTTAAAATCAACCCACCTAACCCTATCTGGTCAAATCGGTTTGGAACCCGTCGGTTTCAGGATTTTTTGCCATCCCTAGGTATGAGTGTCGGATATGTGTCTGACACTGGTATGTTCAATTTTTACCAAGTTTTCCCATGTATTTGGAGGGTCATATCCCTATATTCATATCCAAATATGTCTTAAACGTAGGTGTCAAACACGGGTATTTTAAGTATTGTTCTTCCCGTACTTTTATTCCTCATTATAATTGTACTTTAAAGGACAAAAATATTTGAAATTTTATCGGCATGTGCGATATTTATACCAAAAGTTGTTTGTATGATGCTGAACTAATTAATCGAAGAGCAATAACTTATATTGTCTATCTTTTCCTCATTTTTGTTAGGTTTCTCCTTGCAGGGTACCTACGAACATTGGTGCTAAACCAAAGAGTTCTCGCCTCAAGGATAAGAAAAAATGTGAAGGGGAAACCTTAGTTAAAGAATTATTTGTGCAGGATCTCATACAGAACAATGACCTACTTCATATTCTTGGAAAAGGATCTTCGGTGGTACTACTCCCCAAAAGTTCTACCGATATTTCTCTTTGTTCTGAATCACGTGTAGCATCCCGATTAAGAATAAACCCGAAGATGTCACTCGGTTTATGCCGCTACAAGGAAGCAATGAAACCGTCACAAGTCTTAGCTTTTGATGAGAGAATGCAATGCAAGAATGAAGAAATCAAGGGAATAAAAGGTTTCTATTCGGTGAAAGGAAAAACTGTTTCTACATATGAAGTTGATCGAGATTCTTCTTTTACGGGAGCTGATTATTTGTGTAAGGTGCCATCACAGACCTTAAACGCTAACATTGAAAGAGAAAGTTCTGTTCAAGGTGATACATTGTCGGATCAGAGACTGTTTACATGCGTCACATGCGGAATATTATGCTTTGCTTGTATTGCTGTTCTTCAACCGACCAAACAAGCAGCTAGATACCTCATGTCAGCAGATTGTAGCTTTTTTAATGATTGGACCTTTGGTTCTGGAGTAACACGTGACAGGTTCACCGCTACTCATGGGGATGGAATCACTTCGGAGCGAAATCCTTCCACAAGTAGGTTATATATGGAATTTTTTGTTTATTAGCTAATCTTGTTTATGTGATTTAATGCCATTCCTTGTGCTTGTGGGGTTATAGCTTTGTCTTTATGATGCATGTAGTGTTTGTATAGGTTAACAACTAAAACAGAAACGGCGGTCCTAGGAATGATTGTAAGCAGAATAATTGGAATTTGGTTTGAAGTTGTTCGGTTCCTAGGATTCTCATTTCCAAAGAACAATAGAGATATGATAATTCGAATAAGCTTTTGTTAGGGCTGGCAAGACTATTGGTTGCTAACATAATTGTCTTGATAACTAGGTTATTCAAACTCAGGTGTGAGTGTAGGATATATATATGGATGGATGGATGGTAGCCTTTCTACTCTGCAATTTTCCTTACAATTCATTTACTTTTTTTTTTTAACATCCAGGGTTTTTGTTTTTCCTTGATACAGGGGGGATGAATAAAACTGCCCCAAATGCTTTATACGATGTAACTGTTCAGTCTGTTGAGCACAAGTTTCAGATGAAAAATCAAAGTAAAGAAGTTCCGGAAGATACTAAAGAAAGGAGAAATACTTCTGCTCTTGGTCTATTAGCTTCAACATACGGAAATTCATCTGATTCCGAAGATGATAATGTTGAACCAAAAGCTACTGCCTCTGGTGATGAGACGAATTCAACAAACACTATACCAGGAAGGAAACTTCAGCATAATGATTTCAAGGAGGAAGCTCCGGTCCATGTTATCGATTGCGATCCCGAACCTGGATCTAAAAGAAGCCCTCCAACAATCAACCAAGAGTTGGTATCAAATGGTTTGGGGGATAAATGTAGTGATCCAACCATAGAATCTCACGGTGCAGAGAAAATGAGGTTTAGTAAGGCCTTTGCACGAATGGAAAATGCAGATAGTTCGTTTGCTCCAAACTCCGATGAAGATTCTTCTCGGATGCATGTCTTCTGTCTCGAGCATGCTATAGAAGTAGAACAACAACTTCGTCAAATAGGTGGAGTTCATATATTTCTCCTTTGTCATCCAGGTAGATTTCGGCATACATTATACACAAATGAATTTTGTCCCGGGGAAATGTTTCCAGTTACCTCTTATTATACATATACATTAACAAATATCTGTAAAACGATGCAGAATATCCCAGGATCGAAGCGGAAGCTAAGTTGGTGGCTGAAGAGTTGGGAATCGATTATCTTTGGAACAACATCTTATTTGGGGATGCTACTAAGGATGATGAGGTGAGGATCCGGTCGGCTCTTGATAGTGAGGATGCCATACCTGGAAACGGAGACTGGGCAGTAAAGCTGGGAATCAACTTATTTTATAGTTCCAATCTCAGCCATTCTACGTTGTACAGTAAACAGATGCCATATAATTTCGTTATATACAGTGCATTTGGCCGTAATTCTCCCGCTAGCTCACCGACAAAGTTGAATTCTTATGGGCGGAGGTCTCGGAAGCAGAAAAAAGTAGTGGCGGGAAAATGGTGTGGTAAAGTTTGGATGTCGAATCAGGTTCATCCATTTTTGACACAAAGGGACCCCGAAGAGCAAGAACAAGAAAAAAGCTTCCACGCTTGGGCAACTTCGGATGAAAATCTTGAGAGTAAACCGGAAAATATTCGGAAAGCAGAAACATCCAAGGTGGCTAAAAGGTTTACTAGAAAGAGCAAAACAAGGGCGGGGACTACACCAAGCAAGAAAGTGAAATGCATCGAGCCAGAGAGTGTAGTTTCGGATGATTCATTGGATGGTAATTCTCTTAGGCAGCAACAGAGATTCTTTAGGGGCAAAAAACCTAAACTAATCGAGAAAGAGAAGGAAATTTCGTATGATTCATTAGAGGATGATTCTCTTCTGCATCATAGAGATCTCTCTCGAAGAAAAAGGGCCAAATTTATCGAAAGGGAAGCTTCTGAATCCGAGGATGCAGAGGAGGATTCTGATGATCAACAGTTTCGGAAAAATATCGGAGGCAAACAAGGGAAATATATTGTAGAAAATGATGTGGTTTCTGGTGATTCACTTGACAAAACTTCCGCGAAGCAGTATCGGAGGATTCCTAGAAGCTGCCGGGCCAAATTCATGAAGAGAGAAGGTTCTGTATCGGCTGATGAACAAGAGGAAATTTCCCACCAGTTTCATAAGCGGATTCCAAGAGGCAGACATATCAAGTTGTTTGAAAGGAGGCTTGCTGTCTCAGATGACTCGCGAGCAGACAATTCCCTTAAGCAGTACCGAAGAATGCCTAAAGGCAAGCGAGCAAAGTCTTTCGAGAGAGAAGAAGCAATGTCGGATGATGCATCAGATAATGATGATTCTCAAACTCAGCATAGGAGGATTCCTAGTGGCAAGCAAATGAAGTGCATGGAAAGAGAGGATGAATTTTCTGATGATTCACTCGAGGATAATCCTCAACAGCAACATAGGAGGATTGCTCAAAGAAAAGTATCCAAATTTTCTGATCAAGAAGACATAGTTTCTTTCGATTCATTGAAGGGTAATTCTCATCGACAGCATAGGAGGATTCCTAGAAGTCAGCTAACCCAGTTTATCGAGAGGGAAGATGCAGGTTCATCGGATTCTCCAGATGATAGTTCTCTTCAGCAACTTAGGAGGATTTTGAGAAGTAAGCATGCTAAAATTCTTGAGAAGGAAGATACAGTTTCCGATGATTCAGATGATACTTCTCCACAGCAGTTTAGGAAGACTCCGAGAAGCCGGCAAGGGAAATCTATTGAAAGTGAGGATGTAATTTCATATGATTCATCGGACGAGAACTATGGTCAACCGAATAGTAGTCTTAGAAGCAGAAAAAAGAAAGCCCCAACACCAAGACAAACAAAACAAGAAGCCCCTAAGAATGTGAAACAAGGGAAACGTCTGACAACAAAACAAGTAATCTCTCAGCAAAGCAAACAAGACACTTCTCGGAATCGGAATACCAAAATTGAGCAAAGTGCTAGACAGGACAATTCATATGATGAAGATGAGATAGAAGGTGGGCCCAGCACGCGCCTTAGGAAAAGAGCTCGAAAGCCTTCAAAAGAGCCGGAAACAAAACCTAAAGTGAAGAAGCAAGCTCTGAAGAACAAAGCAAAGAGTGCTTCAAATGCGAAAGTAAGAGACGAGGAAGCAGAATATCAATGTGACATGGAAGGTTGCACCATGAGTTTTGGCTTGAAACAAGAGCTCGTCCTCCACAAAAAGAACATTTGTCCGGTTAAAGGGTGCGGAAAGAAGTTCTTCTCACACAAATATCTAGTTCAGCATCGAAGAGTTCATATGGATGACCGACCTCTTAAATGTCCATGGAAGGGCTGCAAGATGACGTTCAAGTGGGCATGGGCTCGAACCGAACACATCAGGGTTCACACAGGTGCTCGTCCTTACGTGTGTGCTGAGGAAGGCTGTGGTCAAACATTTCGTTTTGTGTCGGATTTCAGTCGTCACAAAAGGAAGACTGGTCATTCAGTGAAGAAAGGTAAAACATGAATCATGAAAACTGTAAAACTAACATTTCTGATGAACCCGTTGCTTGATCAGCAAGGTAGGTTAGGTGAAGAGAAGGTTAGGCCCCCATTGTTGCCATTTAGAAAACTGTTAATTATGTTTTGTTCATGGGGTTTTATCATGTCCATTCATTCACTTGCAAATCAGACCAGTTGCTTGGATCTTGAACCACATTCCAGCCTTACCCACTTCACTACTAAACACAAGCCTAGGTTGTTCAGCTGCTTGGATTTTAGATATGATATTTTACTTAAGTTTCCAACAAACAGGGGAAAACAAGATAGACAAAAGTAATAGGGTTAATATACTATTTGGCACCTAAGTAAGTTTGGTTTTTAATAGAGTTTTTTTTTTTTTTTCTCAATATCCGAGTTTAATTTTAATGTTTAATTTGGTACATGAGTTTTTCAATGTAGTTCTTAATTTATTTTTTTTCTCTTTTGTCCTAGTTAAGTAAGGGTTTTTTTTTTTTTTTGGGTCTCAAGTAAGTACTTATATTTCACATGATGCCATTTGACCCAGGTACCAAATTGAACATTAAAGTTAAATTTAAGTACCAAATTAGAAAAAAGTTTCTAATGTCAATTTGAACATTAAAGTTAAATTAGGATAAGGCACCTTACATTTTTAAGAGGAGAATGTAAGTTTGAACATAGGATATGACATTGTTGAGAGGAATAGTCACGAATTTTAAACATGAACCGTAAAATAGACATGGATAAAAAAGGGTAATTATAACCCTAAACATGAACATTAAAATGAACTAAAATGAATTTGAATAGAATAATAATATATATATATATATATATATGTGCGCGCGGTAATATATACACAGAGAGAAACACAGGAATGATGAACTCAGCTGGAATTGATCTTTACAAGAAATATATGTGTTGCATATTTAATTCTCTCTCATAAATGATTCTGATGGAAAATCATACAAAGGTTAATAACAAAAGCAATAATAATATACATTCCACAATGGGTTTTGATTGAACTGGGATAACTTTAACTCGACCAGAACACATGTAAACAACTTCATTAGGTAGGAAAAAGAAAAACCATAATAACTGAGGACCTATTCCACTAGAAATCCAGGTAAATTTTTATTGTCAAATTGCCATCAGCCCCATAAATCCTTAAACTCCAACACAGCAAAACCATTTACTCTGAAAAATAAAATAAAGGTTGAAATAACAGTAACAATTAAAGAATATATAAAGGATGTATATTATACTAGAATGGAAGTATTTGAATTTGTTTATTTTTTATCTAATTAGTATCTAAACTTGAAATTTGACATGTGGTAACCTCATATTTTGACAAGTAACAAAAAATAAAAATATTTTTTATATGAATTTAAAATGTGAAACTATCACAAATCACCATGTTATTTATCATTAGCACCACTTCAATGTATTTCAACTTTAAAAAAAGCATCAGTTTGACTTTATATGTATTAGTCCATTATAATATCTTACTCTAACTCTTTATTTATCATTAAGCATTTGTTTCAGCATCATATTTTCTTACATGAACATATGGGTATGGCTAAAGCTATCCAAGAAAAATTATTAGGCATGAGTTTACACAAAGGTTGAGGTTGTTTAAAAGTTTTTGGATTCCACATTTAGAACTTAAGTCTAGCTTAATTTATTAAATATATAGATAGAACTCCGACTGGTTAACTTGTGTGAGCCTAAAATTAGGCAAATATAAAAGATGTTAATAGCATTCATAAGTATATCTAAATCTATGGTACCATATAAGAAACTCTGGAAAAATTAAATATACTAAAATCAAAAACATATTTATATTCATCAGTGAGTAACACAACATAACATTATATATATATATTACCTTTGGAGTGGGAGGAGATGGGGGAGGTTGATTCTTTTTAGAGGAAGCAGAGGGCATAATATTGGGAGCAGAACCTTTGCTTTTCTTCTCATCTCTAGCTTTGTTGAATATCACTGGAAATCCTTCAGCTGCAGCTGGATTGTTTACATCCCACTCTCCAAATTTATGCAATGCTCTTCCCTTTTGCTGGTCAATCCAATCAACATTATCATTAACCTCAATTCGATTCCATTGATTACAGATACATACATATGTAAAGAGCAAAAGGAATATTACCGCCATGACTAGAAGATATTAAAACGATGAGAAAAACTGGAGATAAGAGAGGGATAGGAACTGAGAGAATTTTCAAGAGACTGAGATGAAACCAAAAAAAAAAATTAAATGGCCTTAAATGAGAGAATAAAAGAGGAATGTTGGTTAATTTTTGTTGTTCAGTAAATTTAACTTCAAAACCAAATTTGTTAATTTTGATTCAGTGAGAGCTTATCCAATTAATTTTAGTTTGACTATATTCACTTCAACCTTATCTCTCTTCTAGATTTTTATGTAGTTAAATTATTTATAAGATTCATCTATTCAATTAAAAGTTGATAATTTTTTCAATCTGAAATATTTTATTAATATGAGAGTCCTTTGTATTGATTAACAATGGATTCAACCTATAACAATTAATAAAAAAATTTTAAAGAGGAAATAACGATTCTAAATAATTAAAAACTCTTAAAAATTAAAAAATAATAAAAATTTAATTCAACCAATATTTCACTTGATTGATTCAATCGATCGGGACCAATGGTCAAGTCAACCAATTCAATGCTTCCTTCAAACAGATATTTAAGTCGTACCGGTTGTTGAACCTTACAAACAACTATGTCAATCTCTACTAAAAACTTGTATGATGTTAAAGTTCGATTTTCAAACATACGAATGAAGAATAATTGCATGTGCGGAAAACCAAGACCGTTGCTCTCCAACATTTCTTATGGTCTCCCTTGCCATGCCAAAAGCCATACTTAGGCTTGGCTGGAAACTATCAGAAAGCTTCATATTTGCAATCGTTTTATGCATTTTTAAGCAGCAATTGCCCCAATCACAAAGCATATCAATAAATAAATAAATAAATAAGCTTCAGATTTGAAAGCCCAAATGCAATCGATATAGATTTTCTCGATAAGAGAAAACCACCTTGATCGTGAGCCGAATATAAGCTAATCCTCGCCGGATATCGTCTTCATATTGTATGCAGTTGCAAGCAAAGCAACTTTCAACGAAAGGCTTATAAGCCTCACCAAGAGAAGCTATAACCAAGTTCCCGAAATGCATATCAAGAAGCCTTCAAATCGAGCCCTGTTGGCATCTATATCCGTGTTCCCGGCATGGTCGACCATTCATAATTGTACATCATAACCCCGATTGCAACATGCACCATAAAAAAAGGTTTAACATTTGAAACTCGAAAGTTCTAGGGAGCAATGACCCCAAATGCAATAGATATCAATTCGTTCGATAATAGGAAGCCGTCTGGATCACTGAGCCGAATATAAGCTAATCCTCGTCCAATACCATCTTCGTTCAATGAGGCATTGAATTCATCTGCAGTTACAACTCTTCTCTGCTCATTCAAGCAAAGTACATGTCCACTTTCAATGAAAGGCTTATAAGCTTCACAAAGAGAAGCTACAACCGAGTACCCAAATGCACATCGGAAGGACTTCAAATTGAGTCCGGCCGCAGTTCTAAGAGAGAGCATCACAATATCTGATGCCAAGTCTCCAACATTTATATTAGTGTTCCCGGTGTAATCGACCTTGCCATTCTCCAAACTCCGTACAAAATTGATGTACCCTCCCATTTTCTTCGGTCTTGAAAACCTCATTCCACGTACGTAACTAGCAGACCCTAGGCCAAAACCATAAAATGGTTTGTTTTTCCAGTATGTAAAATTGTGCTTGCATTCGAATCCGTCTTGGCAATAACTGCTGATTTCGTAATGGTTATATCCGGCACCTGAAAGCATTCTCGACGCGGTTCTATAAAAATCGGCAGACTGCACATCTGTAGGTAAAGGAAACTCCCCTGGTGTGTACCTACAAAGGATTCAAATATTCACTTTTCATTCCAGAGTAAAGCTAAACACCGTTCCCAACTCTTTATTTTTCTTAAAGTATTCATATTTAACACATTTTTCAATCGCGTGAATCAACTCGTTTTTGACCGGTACCCGACCAGTCCGGTCGATTCTGAAAATAATAGATATATCCTAAAAAAATCTAAATACATGAAAAAGAGTTTGAATGAATATCCGAGTAACATTATTAAAAGCTACAGATTTTCCAAATAAACATAGTAATACTTACAATGTTCCAAATTTGGTGCCTTGTTCAACTTGCAAATCATAAACGGAGACGTGATTTGGCTGAGCTTCGATGGTCAACTTTAAGCTTTCCTCCCACATTTGTGGAGTTTGATTAGGCAGAGAAGAGATTAGATCCAAACTCCAATTCTCAACCCCACACGATTTCATTATCTCAATGGCCTCATTCACCTCGTCAACTCCATGAGCTCTCCCACAAGCCTTCAACAACTGTTCTTGAAACGCTTGAACGCCCAACGAAACTCGATTCACACCCAACTCCATAAACTCCTCCATTTTCTTAACATCAAATGTTCCAGGATCCATTTCCATTGATATCTCGGCATCCGAAGTCACCCCAAATTTCCCTTTCAACAAATCAAGAATCGATGAAACCAGCCTCGGTGGCACGAGAGACGGTGTTCCTCCGCCGAAGAAGACGGTTTCGAGTGGTGAGTGAGACTCGAAACTCACTCTGGAAGCATTGATTTCTCGGCATAGTAATTGGATGTAGTTCAATATACGGGGATCGTCTTCGTTGTCGTTGGTTTGGGTCGGTGAGTTAGAACCGAGAGCGACGACTGGGAAGTCGCAGTAGTGGCAGCGTTTTCGACAGAAAGGGAGGTGAATGTAAACTGAAGTTGGAGGGAGTTGAGGGGTTGTGAAGATGTTGGGTGCGGCATTTTGTCTAACAGTTTGAATGGGATTAAAATTTCCGGACATTGCACGACACAATAGTTTCCGATACCTGGGTTGGGCCGGAAAAGTCGAGAAAATCGGAGTAAGAGTTGATTTCAGCATTACTTGATGAACAGAACTTAGCTTATCGCATTAAAAGATTGGCGGTAAAATGATGAGAAATTCTACTAAAACACCCGGGTATAATGAATGGTAGATAATGTATAGTCCAAGGGAATACGGGCCGGGCCGACAGAGATTTTATAAATTTAATTCGAGTTAATTGATCTGAATTTATATTTAACCCCCGTAATTTTGTAATAGCCCAAATTTCAGTGATGTTAAAAATAATGGTTCGAGACCACCAAATCTGAGAAATAGGCTCGTAGATTATATTTATTTAATATTTACGAGTCAAATGTAGCTTTTAAAATGTTTTTAAAATAGTAAATTGTGTTTTATAAAGATTTATTTGGTCAAGAAATCGAGAAAAAGAGGTATCGAGATCTCGGTGTTATAAACCGAGTCATAAATATTTTTATGAATATTTAAGGAATGTCAATAAGGTAGTATTAAAATTTCGTTAGAAAATTTTGACGTTTGGGTGGTTAATTAAATAAAAAGGACTAAAATAAAAAGTGTATAAAAGTTACAAAAAGGATTAAATAGCCTAATTGTCAAATGAGGAAGGACCTAAAGTGAAAATAAGCCCAAAGGAGATATTTTGGGCGGCAATAGCTGAGAAAAATCAGGAAATGGATGAAATAAGGGTAAAATTGGAAAATTGCCAAAATTAGTTAAATAAGTATGGGACCAAATTGGAATTATCTGGATTTCTCTTCATTTCTCTTCATTTTCTTCAGCTGAAAAACAGCCACGGGAGAGAGTTTCAAGCTGGTTTTCATACTCAAGCTTCATGTAAGTTTAATTCTTACTTTCTCCTTGAAATTTCTATGTTTTTGGACTTTTACAATTGGATCCAACTTACTATGTCATTAGTTTTTGATTCTATAGCTAATTTTTAAAGTTGATGTGGATTAGTGCTGGAAGAATATGATGAATAAATATTGAATTGAAGCTTTAATTTTGTTATATGATGATTTTATTAAGTAAAATTGATGGAAATTGATTTTAGGACCTAATTGTGAAAGAGTTGAAATTAAGGCCTAGAGTTAAAATTCTGATTTTCAAAGGTTATGAAGTAGTTTAAAATGATAGAGAAAGGTATTAAATGAGAAAATTAGCTAAATTGAGGGGTTAATTGAGCAAGGATTGAAAAATTAGCTAAATTTGGGACAAAATAGAAATCAACATGTTATACTAAAGCAGTTTTGGACAGCAGCAGTTGTCTAAGTTTGAAAAATCACCAAAAATTGTATAAATTGAATTAGAAGCTGAGTATGATATAGAATTAAAGCTTGTTGAGTCTATTTTCATATAAAAGAAACAAAGCAGGTAAAGGAAGTCTAAATATTGAGATATTTAAATTTTTGTAAGACTGGTTTAGAACAACTTCGTGATCCCCTGTTCTTACTTTAGAAATTCACTAAAAATTGTACAAAAAGAATTATGAGTTATAATTTATATGTTTGTATTCCTTAGTGAGTCTATTTTCATTAGAAATAATCATAAACAACATATGAAAACCGTACTATGAGATAATTGATTTTTAGTGAAGAGAGGTTAGAGCAGTAGGACTGTGTAACAGGGGAGAACTTAACTAATAAACTGTACTAATTGGCCACACCAAAAATTCTGGAAAAATTATGGTAAGAAGATATGTGAGTCGGGTTTCAAATAAAATTAACGGTTTGAAATTTAGAGCTCTGTAGCTCGAGATAAAAATAATTTAGTGAATATAACACAGATGGACAGCTTGAACATTCACATGAGTAAATAGTGAAAATTATAGAAAATGTTACTTACAAGTGTGTTGTTTATACTAAGGATGTGGATGGAGAGGAGGAGGAGGGAAAATAATATATCAATGACTTGTGTATAAATTGATTACATGCTCGATTATAATTGATATAATGTTTTATTTGGAATATTTATTATGAAATTATGATTATCGTTATAATACAAAAATTGAACTTGTGAGTTTATATGGCTAAATTTTAGTGATCATTTGTTAATTTTATGAATTTCATGATGTGTTATTTCATATGTATTGATGATCAAATTGAGCATTTCAGTTCAGTGACAACATGAATTGACGGAAAATACAATGGTTGAACCATGGCAACAAGTGATAAGTGATAGCTTCGGCTACACTTATCTGATCAAGGACAAGTGAAAAGTGGTAGCTCCGGCTACCTGATCAAGTGAAAAGTGGTAGCTCATGTTACCTGATCAATGAAAAGTGGTAGCTCCGGCTACCTGATCAGTGAAAAGTGGTAGCTCCGGCTACCTGATCAAGTGAAAAGTGGTAGTTTTGGCTACCTGATCAGTGAAAAGTGGTAGCTCCGACTACCTGATCAGTGAAAAAAAGGTAGCTTCGGCTACAAGTGACAAGTGATTTCCGTGTAAAACCATATCTGGAATATGGCATCGGTGTGATACGTGTTTAAGATGAAAGACCATAGCTATGTTATGGCATCAGTGATTATCAGTGAAATTTAATGCATACTGGTGCAGAACAATTCCGTAAGACGTTCACTAATTTGACGAAGTTGGTAAGTGTTATATAGAATTATGTGATATAAGGAAATATTATGAAAATGTACTTGGAATGTATTGGTATGTCTTGTGTATGTTATTTGAGTTCATAATATGGAAAATAAATGTATGTGAAAATATGAGGTGATGATATCTGTACATGGAATTTATTGATGGATACATACATCCTAATGGATTTTAGAGAACATTGAAATTGGGCTCAATAAGTGAGTTGCCAATTTAAATTGTAATTGGCAGGAAGAGTTAGTGAATTGTATGATTATGAGTTGTTACATGTATTTGTCAAAAATACGAGGAAATGATGGTAAATGATACATGGAAATATGAGACTATAATATATAAAAACATGGAATGTGAAACACCCCACACCCGGCCCACGAGCTTGGACCGGATCTGGTATGTTCCTTAAGTACCGGTTCAAAGTTCTTTTGTTACTTAGGAAAAACTTATGTGATTTTTTTTTTTTTTAAAAATATTATTTAGGTTGGGCTTGTGCTGAAAACCAATTTATCTAACATTGAAATCCATTTATTTAAAGTGACAAAACATTTAGGGTTTATTTTTAAATAAATTTACTTGATCTTTACTTAATAAAAATTCGTAAACATAATAACTAAAAGTAAAAAGAAATGAAGAAATCCAACTTGGGCCTTATGGCCTTATTACATTAAATAAAACCCAAAATAAAATTATAAAGTACTTAAATGAAATAAAATGTCCAAATTCAATAAAACTTCAATCTGGGCATGGCCACCTTTAGCTCCTGCTGACCCGGTCCATCATTGATCGTCACCTGAAAAATTTTTCCCACAACGGGGTGAGTCAAATAGACTCAGTGTGTAAAACCAACACTAAGTCCCAAACGATTTAGGCAAAACAAATTCATACATGTATCAGATATAACAGTGATGCAATCCCGAACCCAACCTAGATGCCATCCGCTACACATCACCCGTACCAACCTGCACACCGTGGGGACTACTAAGTCAACCTTCCATCCGCTACACATCTTCGAAGGCAGTCGCTGCAGTCGACGTGCTCATCGCCCTTATATATATATATATATATATTGTGGCAAAGCCACCGGATAATAGCACGTGACATAAGTCACCACATTCAGATATCGTGGTAAAGACCACCAGATCACTTCCCCTTTTACATATCACCCATATGCCCCATGTTATACAAAACATGCAAATATTATGCCTTATACTTTATTCACATTCTTATAGTTGTACTTATGTGCCATAACAGATATTTATCACAATATACTCATAATAGGAGTAGGTAAACGTACCTGATTACTTTGCACCATTACGTGGTACTTTAGCCATATTCTTACACTTCCATATTAACACATACAGTAAATTTAAAGCCGTAAATCTTTTAAGATTTAGTGTGGGGTACACACCTGATTAACTTAGCGGTTTACTTTAAATCCCGTAAAACTTGATCTAATGCCTTAGATCTTAAATCCCTTGGTGCCGATTTCACTGCTAACCCAAATCCCGAAATTTTTGTTGTACTCTTCTTGTATTCGACCAAGCATTAAATCACTTTAACAAATTAGTTTCGGCTTTTGGAAAATAAGAAATAGATCTTAATCAACAAATAGGGCCTTGGCCGAATATTCTTAGTCACTTACCTTGCCAATCCAAATCCCGAAATTAATCCTTGGCTATGAAGATGTCGTAAAACCTTGATTGCTTTGAATCCCGAAGACTTCCTCCTTTAAGTTTCGGACAAAGAACATGAATAGAAATAGTCCCTAAATTTCGGTTATGGCTTTTTGAGGAGATGGGATATTCGGCTTCGAGCAAAGGAAATAGGAAGAAAGAAAAATGCACAAAAATGCACCTATGGCTATGTCAACAATCGGTTTTGTCTTCAAAGAAAGGAGAGGGAAAGAATGAATTTGCTTGACTAAAATTTTCAGCAATGAAGACTAGAGAAGAAAAATAAATATTTTTTTTTTTTGGCACTCTTTCCCCCTTCACTTGGCCGAATATTGCCTACCCAAGAGACCCATATTTGATAAATTAATATAAGTCTACAATAACCCCATCTTGTATCAAATATTAAAAGTAATTTAATCACCACCCAAGGCTCATCCCATAATGCCCCAAAAAAATAATAATAATCCTTACCTTTACAAAGTTCCATGCCGTTCCACTACTCATTTCTCTTATCAAATCCCACAATTTTCATTATCACTTCATTTAAAAACTATTAAACACATGCCACTCTACATCACTTACTCCAACTAAATTAAAACAAACAATTATCCCTTATCTATCTATTTTAAAATAAACAAAATAAAGCCATATATATGTCCAACTCTTCCATCCAAAAAATAAAATAAACAAAACAAGTTTATCCTATCCTTGAAAAGCTCATGTGCCGTCCATTAGTCCCCTTCCCCCTTAACGCCATATGCAAAATAAAACCCCCACTCATTTGCTGCTCACATGGTTCGAACCTTGGCCCTCTCCCCTTGTATATGACGTCATATGTTAGGCCCTTAAGTGGCGCCTTTTAGCCACTCTTTCAAGCCCAATTTCTTGTCATGTTTCACCTATAAATTTTCTTTAAAGCCACCTTGCTTAGCTTCCTATTTTAGACTTAAAACTTCATATTTCTTAAGACATTTCCTTACATTTCCAAGGTTCTAAAATGCACACCATACATTCATAACACATAAGGCATACCATTTTATAAAAATTAAGCAAAAACACACCAGCCCAATTTCAGGATATTACAGTTCTACCCCCCTTAAATAATTTCGTCCTCGAAATTACCTGGCTGGAATAGGTGAGGGTATTGCTGTCGCATTGTCTCTTCTGGCTCCCACGAAGCTTCTTCCGATCCATGGTTTCGCCATAACACTTTGACTAAAGGAACTGACTTCCTTCGTAACACTTTCACATCTCGTTCCAAAATCCGAATCGGCTCTTCCTCGTAGGACAAATCTGGTCTTAGCTCCACTTCTTCAACCGAAACTACATGAGATGGATCCGATCGATAACGACGTAGCATGGACACATGGAATACATCGTGCATCTGTTTCAATTCCGGTGGCAACTCCAACTGGTAAGCCACTGGTCCAACTCGCTTCAATACCCGATAAGGTCCTATAAACCTTGGACTTAACTTCCCTTTGCGACCAAATCTCATTACCTTCTTCCAAGGCGAAACTTTAAGAAACACTTGATCTCCCACAACAAATTCTATTTCCTTCCGCTTGAGATCTGCGTATGATTTTTGTCTATCAGATGCTTCCTTCAACCGTGCCCGAATTATCTCAACTTTTTCCTCGGATTCTGCCACTAACTCTGGACCCAAAACTCGCCGTTCCACTAAGTCCGTCCAACACGTAGGTGTTCGACACTTCCGTCCATACAGTGCTTCATACGGTGCCATTCGTATACTGGCCTGATAGCTGTTGTTGTAGGCAAACTCCGCTAAAGGCAAATAGTCTTCCCAACTTCCTCTGAAGTCTATCACACAGCCTCTCAACATATCCTCCAACACTTGAATTACTCGTTCAGATTGCCCGTCGGACTGTGGATGAAATGCCGTAGTGAAATCCAATTTGGTGCCTAAAGCTTGATGTAGAGCTTTCCATAACCGAGAAGTAAACCTTGGGTCCCTATCTGAGATGATTGACACCGGCACACCATGCAACCTTACAATTTCTGCCACATACAACTTTGCCAATTTTTGCAAGGAATAGTCAACCCGCACTGGAATGAAGTGCGCAGACTTTGTCAAACGATCCACTATTACCCATACTGAGTCCTTTTTAGTAGGCGTAAGGGGAAGCCCACTAACAAAATCCATGGTAATTCTCTCCCACTTCCACTGCGGAATCATTATCGGTTGAAGTAATCCTGACGGAACTTGGTGTTCAGCCTTAACTTGCTGACACGTCAAGCACTTGCCAACAAATTCAGTAACTTCTCTCTTAAGTCCAGGCCACCAAAACTGTTCTCTTAAATCTCTGTACAATTTAGTGCCTCCAGGATGCATAGCATAAGGGCTACTATGCGACTCCTGAAGAATCCTCCGCCTTAACTCCTGATCCTTAGGCATACAGACCTTACCCTTGAAGCACAATACTCCCTCGTCATTGATTCTATAATCCTCTATCTCCTCATTCCGTACTTGTTTTAGCTTAGCATTTAATTTTTCATCAACCAACTGCCCCTCTTTCACTTCATTCAACCATGTCGGCTTAACTTGCAGCTCTGCTAGCAGACTTCCATCATCATACAAGCTCAGATGTGCGAACATCGCCCTCAGATCCGACACAACCTTCCGACTTAGGGCATCTGCCACTACATTCGCTTTGCCCGGATGATACTCTATCGAACAATCGTAGTCCTTCAGTAGTTCAACCCACCTTCGCTGTCTCAGGTTCAACTCCTTCTGAGTTAATAAATACTTAAGACTCTTGTGGTCTGTATAGATTATTGACTTTTCCCCATAAAGATAGTGCCTCCACACCTTAAGAGCAAACACCACTGCCGTCAATTCCAAATCATGAGTTGGGTAGTTAACCTCATGTGGCCTTAATTGCCGAGACGCATAAGCAACTACTTTCCCATCTTGCATCAGAACACATCCCAATCCCGTATGAGAAGCGTCACAATACACCGTGAAATCCTTTCCTGCCTCTGGCTGAATCAAAACCGGAGCTTCCGTCAAAACCTTCTTAAGCTTCTCAAAACTCTCTTGTTGCTTATCCGTCCATACAAAGGGTACTTCCTTCCTCAATAATTTGGTCAAAGGCGCGGCTATTGACGAGAACCCTTCCACGAACCTTCGGTAGTAGCCTGCCAATCCCAAGAAACTGCGAACCTCAGCTACAGACTTAGGTGGTTTCCAATCTAGCACTGCCTCAATTTTCCTAGGATCCACCCTTATTCCTTCTGCAGACACCACATGTCCTAAAAACGCAACTTCCTTAAGCCAAAATTCACACTTGCTGAATTTGGCGTAGAGCTTCTTTTCTCTTAACACTTGTAATACAACCCGGAGATGCTCATCATGTTCCTCTTCCGACTTGGAATACACCAAGATATCGTCGATAAACACCACGACGAACCTATCCAAGTAGGGTTAAAAAACCCGGTTCATCATATCCATGAATGCGGCTGGGGCGTTCGTCAATCCAAACGGCATTACAACAAACTCGTAATGGCCGTATCTTGTCCTAAAAGCTGTCTTATGGATATCCGTCTCCTTCACCTTCAATTAATGATATCCAGACCTTAGATCTATCTTCGAGAATACTGTTGCCCCCTTAAGCTGATCGAACAAGTCGTCAATCCTCGGCAAAGGGTACTTGTTCTTGATGGTCAACTTATTCAACTGACGGTAATCTATGCACATACGCATAGTTCCGTCCTTCTTCTTTACAAATAAGACCGGTGCTCCCCATGGAGACACACTGGGTCGGATAAACCCACGATCAAGTAACTCTTGAATTTGAGCCTTGAGCTCAACCAACTCCTTTGGCGCCATTCTATACGGAGCAATTGACACAGGAGCTGTACCAGGTAGCAAGTCAATTCCAAACTCTACTTCCCTATCCGGGGGTATTCCAGGTAATTCCTCCGGAAAGACATCCACAAAGTCCTTTACTGTTCGTACTCCACTAATACCTTCTTCTTTCGCATCTGATGCACTAACAAAGGCCAAGAACGTCTTACATCCTTTTCGAACCATCTTATCAGCTTTTAATGCTGAAACTACATTAGACAAGTAGTTTCTTCTTTCCCCTATCATAACTACCGCCTCATCCTCCGGCGTCCTTAACTCCATTCTCTTAGCTGCACAATCCAGTGTAGCTCGATGCTCCACTAGCCAGTCCATTCCAAGTATGAGATCAAATTCTCCGAAGGGAAGTTCCATCAAGTCGGCAGAAAATACTACGCCTTGGATTTCTAGGGGCACTTCCCGAAACATCTTATTCACTACTACAGTTTGACCTAGTGGGCTTACTACAGTCATCTCCCTATCAGAAAGTTCAGAGGCTATGCCTAGAGTTTCCACTACTCTACATGCAACATACGAATGGGTCGAGCCCACATCAATCAAAGCGAAATAAGGCTTGCCACAAATAAGGAACGTACCGGTTATGACATCCGGCGCGTCTCCATCTTCCCTCCGGCGAACTGCATAAACCAAGCCCGGCTGTCTCGCCTCTGTATTACCAACACCTCGGTCAGGTGTTCCACGTCCTTTTCCAGCACCGTTACCTCGGCCATTCAGACCACGGCCTCGCTGAGGCTGCTGACCACCTCTACCAGCCTGATTAACATTCTGAGTTACTGGTTGATTCCCATCTGGTTTCATCGGACAGTCCCTAATCGTATGGTCCTTGGACCCACACCTAAAGCATCCTCCAGTCTTTTTCCAACACTCTCCTAAGTGTTTCTTCCCACATTGATCACAAGTACGATATTGCCCTCCAGTACCAGTTTGCTGACCTCGTGACCCATCAACTCTAGGCCTTTTCTGAACATTCCCAGATGATCCTGACGACCCAAATCCTCTTTTCTGCTTGTTCCGATCAGAGTGCTGCCTTACAGAGTCCTTAATTCCTTCAGCTATCTTAGCTTTCTCCACTAATGCAGAAAATTCCCGCTCTTGATGTGGAGCAACCAACAATCTCAAGTCATCCCTTAGTCCGTCCTCAAACCGGACACAGCGCTCGTGCTCAGTAGTCACTACTCCTCGAGCATACCGGCTCAATCTCAGGAATTCAGCCTCATATTCTGCCACAGACTTGTTCCCTTGAACCAGCCCTAGAAAAGTCTTCCTTTGCTCATCAGTATACCGTGTGCCGACATACTTTTTCTGATACGCCGCCTTAACATACTCCCAGGTCAGATCCTCAGCTGTGGCACCATCCCGGACTGTTAACCACCACTGATACGCTTCATCGCGTAGCAGTGCCACCATTCCTTTTAGCTTCTCTTCAGGAGTCAGATCCAACTCGTCCATAATTCGTTCCGTCGCCTCCAACCAATACTCAGCTGTACTGGGTGCCACACCAGATACGCCACGGAATACTTTAGCTCCGTTGGCTCGGAGTCGCTCGGGTACAGATTTTCGAGCTCCGATATTTCCACCTGTGCCGGCCACTATTTCCAAAACTCGCAGCACAGCTTGCGACACAGCATCATTTCCCCTCTGACCTTGCTGCTCATCACCAACAGCTGGTGGTGGTGGTGGCGGTGGTAACTCATTGTCAGACCCATGACCCAATCTAGCGGGTTCCGACACAGTCATTCTTCCTCTACCGCGTCCACGACGACCGCGTCCTCTAGAACTCATATCTAACAATTGTGCTTGAATCTGATTAAGAAAGTTTTATGAATTAGTCCTTGTTTCACTGATTGTTCCCGAAGAAATTTTATAAAGAAAGCTTAATAGGGATTCTTTCGATCATTCAAAGTTCAAGTTTTCTATCCTAATTCACAGCAAAGCATATCCATTCCATAATATCTCCCATACACATTCACTCTTTGGACATTTCTGTCCGTTCCTATCCCAGGGGTATTTTCGTCATTTGTCCTACAGGGGTATTTTGGTAAATAATCGGGGTCAATTTGAAAATTTTACAAAAGTCACTTCGAAATTTTCCAAACTCATGGGTATTTTGTAAGAAAAATTTTCCAAATCATAGGTATAGCCAAATTTTCGGAAAGCAGGGTCGTTTTGGTAATTTTGTAAACCAGGGGTAATTTCGTAATTTTCTAAATCAAGGTATTTTGGACTTTCGCAAAAATAGGATTTTTAAATATTTTTACAAAATAAGGAAATTTTATTGAAATCGGGGTGATATGGTAGATTTTGAAACCAAGAGCATTTTCGTAATTTTAATTTTTTTTTTAAAAAAAAGGGGTATTTTAGTGATTCTCATAAATCAAGAAATATTTAAGAAAAATTTTATGGAATAGCTTTTATAAATCAAAAGGGTAATTTAGTAATTTTGAAACTAGGGTTTCCATAAAAATACGGTTAGTTCCCTTTCGGGTTTTAGTTAGGGGTTTAACCCATGAATAAGTCCTCTTGATTAGGGTGAACCGAAGCTACGCACCAGGTAGGATTCGAGTGGAGAGGAGGTGAGTCGTGCGGACTGCTTAAGTACCAAGCTCCCACTGAATACCAATCCTAGACATGCGCACAATGGTTGCCACACCCTAACTCGACGACTTAGACACAGGTTTGTTTAATTAGGCATTTAGAGTCTTATGAAATTTGTTGGGGTAACCTAATCCTAGGGTTCAAGTACTTATCACGCTATCTTACGTTCCATTCCATTTCTACCCTTCTATAGTTCACAATATAAATCACACAAAGGATAAGGGTACTTACCTGGTGGACTTCGGGTCGGAGACTTAGGTGCCATGCCAGAAAACCTGCTTAAAATTTTCGCAAATTCTTTTGGGCTTAAACTTTGAAAACGTTTTGGGCCTTATCCCTAAGGCCAAGAGTTTAATAACCGGGCTCTGATACCAAGCTGAAACACCCCACACCCGGCCCACGAGCTTGGACCGGATCTGGTATGTTCCTTAAGTACCGGTTCAAAGTTCTTTTGTTACTTAGGAAAAACTTATGTGAATTTTTTTTTTAAAAAAATATTATTTAGGTTGGGCTTGTGCTGAAAACCAATTTATCTAACATTGAAATCCATTTATTTAAAGTGACAAAACATTTAGGGTTTATTTTTAAATAAATTTACTTGATCTTTACTTAATAAAAATTCGTAAACATAATAACTAAAAGTAAAAAGAAATGAAGAAATCCAACTTGGGCCTTATGGCCTTATTACATTAAATAAAACCCAAAATAAAATTATAAAGTACTTAAATGAAATAAAATGTCCAAATTCAATAAAACTTCAATCTGGGCATGGCCACCTTTAGCTCCTGCTGACCCGGTCCATCATTGATCGTCACCTGAAAAATTTTTCCCACAACGGGGTGAGTCAAATAGACTCAGTGTGTAAAACCAACACTAAGTCCCAAACGATTTAGGCAAAACAAATTCATACATGTATCAGATATAACAGTGATGCAATCCCGAACCCAACCTAGATGCCATCCGCTACACATCACCCGTACCAACCTGCACACCGTGGGGACTACTAAGTCAACCCTCCATCCGCTACACATCTTCGAAGGCAGTCGCTGCAGTCGACGTGCTCATCGCCCTATATATATATATATATATATATATATATTGTGGCAAAGCCACCGGATAATAGCACGTGACATAAGTCACCACATTCAGATATCGTGGTAAAGACCACCAGATCACTTCCCCTTTTACATATCACCCATATGCCCCATGTTATACAAAACATGCAAATATTATGCCTTATACTTTATTCACATTCTTATAGTTGTACTTATGTGCCATAACAGATATTTATCACAATATACTCATAATAGGAGTAGGTAAACGTACCTGATTACTTTGCACCATTACGTGGTACTTTAGCCATATTCTTACACTTCCATATTAACACATACAGTAAATTTAAAGCCGTAAATCTTTTAAGATTTAGTGTGGGGTACACACCTGATTAACTTAGCGGTTTACTTTAAATCCCGTAAAACTTGATCTAATGCCTTAGATCTTAAATCCCTTGGTGCCGATTTCACTGCTAACCCAAATCCCGAAATTTTTGTTGTACTCTTCTTGTATTCGACCAAGCATTAAATCACTTTAACAAATTAGTTTCGGCTTTTGGAAAATAAGAAATAGATCTTAATCAACAAATAGGGCCTTGGCCGAATATTCTTAGTCACTTACCTTGCCAATCCAAATCCCGAAATTAATCCTTGGCTACGAAGATGTCGTAAAACCTTGATTGCTTTGAATCCCGAAGACTTCCTCCTTTAAGTTTCGGACAAAGAACATGAATAGAAATAGTCCCTAAATTTCGGTTATGGCTTTTTGAGGAGATGGGATATTCGGCTTCGAGCAAAGGAAATAGGAAGAAAGAAAAATGCACAAAAATGCACCTATGGCTATGTCAACAATCGGTTTTGTCTTCAAAGAAAGGAGAGGGAAAGAATGAATTTGCTTGACTAAAATTTTCAGCAATGAAGACTAGAGAAGAAAAATAAATAATTTTTTTTTTTTGGCACTCTTTCCCCCTTCACTTGGCCGAATATTGCCTACCCAAGAGACCCATATTTGATAAATTAATATAAGTCTACAATAACCCCATCTTGTATCAAATATTAAAAGTAATTTAATCACCACCCAAGGCTCATCCCATAATGCCCCAAAAAAATAATAATAATCCTTACCTTTACAAAGTTCCATGCCGTTCCACTACTCATTTCTCTTATCAAATCCCACAATTTTCATTATCACTTCATTTAAAAACTATTAAACACATGCCACTCTACATCACTTACTCCAACTAAATTAAAACAAACAATTATCCCTTATCTATCTATTTTAAAATAAACAAAATAAAGCCATATATATGTCCAACTCTTCCATCCAAAAAAAAAAATAAACAAAACAAGTTTATCCTATCCTTGAAAAGCTCATGTGCCGTCCATTAGTCCCCTTCCCCCTTAACGCCATATGCAAAATAAAACCCCCACTCATTTGCTGCTCACATGGTTCGAACCTTGGCCCTCTCCCCTTGTATATGACGTCATATGTTAGGCCCTTAAGTGGCGCCTTTTAGCCACTCTTTCAAGCCCAATTTCTTGTCATGTTTCACCTATAAATTTTCTTTAAAGCCACCTTGCTTAGCTTCCTATTTTAGACTTAAAACTTCATATTTCTTAAGACATTTCCTTACATTTCCAAGGTTCTAAAATGCACACCATACATTCATAACACATAAGGCATACCATTTTATAAAAATTAAGCAAAAACACACCAGCCCAATTTCAGGATATTACAGAATGTGTTTGATAAATGTGTTCATTCATAATTATAGAATTTTTGAATCTCAAGTGCACTATATGTATAAAGATGATGTTTCAAATGATTGGATAAGTAAAACTCAAATATGAAGTAGTTTGAAACCAAGACAAATTGTTATAAAAATGTATATGAAAAACAGAGGTGCGATTGTTATATGCTATATGAATACATAGGATGAAAAAGTACAAGTACAAGAGAAATTTAATGAGAATTGAGCCCATATACGTTTCTTATTATTTATATGAAGTGTACGACTAACAAATCGTAATAAGTATAAGGCTCAGTTGAATATCTTAAATTGGTTTTTGTATGTATTAAATGTGGGTGAAGAATAAAGATCAAATGAGTGAGAAATATGGCTTGAAAAATAGCATGATTTATGAAAATTAACTTTACCACACGGCCAAGCAACACGGGCGTGCACTAAGGTCGTGTGACTCAAGTTTCTCCACAGATGCAAGTCAGAGAGTTATACGCCCTATAGGCACGGCTATGTGAGCTACACGGGCGTGGGACTCTGGTAAATGAGATAAACTTAAGGATTTAAAAAAAAAAAGGAAAAAAAAATTATACGATTCTAATTTAGTCCCGACCCAATCCCAATGCATGATTTGGACTTCAAGGGTTCGTTAAAGGAACTTTTACAATCAATTTTGATATTTGAGTGATAAATGGTTTAAATAATCTGTAAGTGTTTCGTACTCTTCGATAATGCCTCATACTCTGTTCCGGCGTCGAACACGAGTAAGGGGTGTTACAAATTTTATATATGTAATATTTTATTAATTTTTATATTTTTAATTATAGTAATTAATATAAAGTGATATCTCTTATTTTGATTATTAAATAATTAAAATATATTAACTTTTCAATTGAAATATTATAATAAAAAGATTTAAATAATAATTAAAACATTTTAATGTATTCAATATACAATATAATTCACTTTATGTAATCAATGCAAATTAATATTATTTAAAATAATAAAATATTATCATAATTACTTTTAATATAAATTAAGTGATAATTAATATGTTTAAAATTCTATTCAAATGATAACTCTATTTTACATAAATAAAATTAGCACAATTTGTCAACAAAATTTAACTAATAATTGAAAATTATAATTATAAGTGTTACAATTTTTTTCCATTTATTTTGTGCATAGATTTTTATTCAAATAATAATTCCATTAAAAATTATAACAACTTTTTAAATTAATAATTATAATTTAAATTATAATTATAATTATTTTTAAATGTATAATTATCATAATCTCTATTTTATTTTAACTTTTTAACTAATAATTTTAAATTAAATATTATAGCTATTTTTAAATATAAATTTAGTAATGTGATAAAAAAAATAAAAGATATTTTTCATTAGTTCAATAAAATTTCAAAATTCGTATTTTTATATATTAAATATTATATTGTATATATTATAGATTGTTAATCAAAATTTATATTATTTTAAAATAATAAATTAAATTCCAACTTAATACGATTTTAATAAAAAACTTCGAGCAGAATTCTGCAAAGCTCATATTGTTCTTCCTATTGGAGTTTATCCTTTCCTATATGAGTTTATCCGAGATATAAGTTTTAAATTTTGTTGAATTTTTTTAATCCTGTAATTAACTAATTCAAGTTTGTTTACATCAATGCATTTGTTGTTTTTTAATTTGTATTCAAAATATACTTTTTATTTAATATTTATTAATTATATATTTTAAAATTTTAAACATAAATAATAAATTATTTTTTAATATTTATATTATAATATGATATATTTATTTTATATATGATATAAATTACTTATTTTATAAAATAAAATTTAACATATTATATAATTAGAAAATAATTAGAAAATAAGCCGTAATTGAGCATTGAATATTTAGAGTTTAAAATTTATTTACCATGAGAAGAGGCCGACTATTTCTAAAGAAATTTTAAAAGTGCCATTTGGAATCAATGGATTTCTTAATGAGCTGGTTTTGTCTTTTTAACTTTGGATGGAGCCAAAAATACTTAAGACTACCTAAAAATGTGACAGGTTCAACAAAATAGAACACTCCCTCGTATTAAAATGTGTGTGGCACATGACCGCCTACCATAAAAATGTGAGCATAGGAATATGGAACCCCTTAATTTAGCTAGACCACTTAAATATTAGTTAAGGTTCTTACTAGATGTTTTACTGTTTATATTTTAAATGAAAATATTTTTTTGACTAAACTTATTTTTAGATCTAATATTTTTGTTCAAATTTTGTCAATTATTAAATGAGCCATTGGACTTTTATGAATAACTCATTCCTTTAGCATGCTTTCGATAAGTCTACATGAATGACATGAGTTAATTAGCTTGTTCTACTTGACGAGTCAAATTTGTATCGGATAAAGCTTGGGTAAGGATATATGTATTATTTGACTTTGATGTTTAAAGGGTAGATTACACCATTAATTATTCTAAAATAAGTTTGTTTCTATTGTGGTCACTTTATTTATTTTTTATCAATTTAGTCATTACTATTAAAAAAAATTCTCAAAATGGTCACTAAATAAAATCATTCAATTATTTGATAATTTATCTTAATCGCAAATATTAAATATGTTAAGCTAAATTATGTTATTTTTAAATTTTAATAATAATACATCAACTTTTTTATTTTCATAATATATATCATTTTAGTTAATAAATTTAATTGTTATTAGAAGGAAATTTTGAAACTCAAAAGTAAAATATAAAGAATAAAAGTGATGAAAAAAAACAGAGGTTAAATCTACAATTTATTTATACTACGAGACTAATAATAGAATTTATCCTAACGGAGTTAATCATAATGGTTTGAGTTGGGACTAAAATTGATGAAATTAGAGTATGGAGGTTAAATTAAAATTTTACATATAGTGCAAGGACTAAATACAGAATTTGACCCCAAAAGAAAAAAAGTGCAATATTCCCATCCCCGCGACGAAGCCTATGTTATGGTTTTCCCCTTTCCCAAGCAAACTAAAAAAGGAGAAGCAGTACTGGTTCCATTCCAACTCAGTGCTCACTCAATCCGACTTATCAATGGACGCGCAAGACGGAAATCAGCAATCACAGCAACTCATCCTTGGTCACAACGTCTTCCTCCTCAAGCATCCAGATGTCCCTGACATCGAGAAGGTCCGTCTCAAGGATGAAGTCCTCAACTCGGTCAAATCTAATGGTAACTCACCCGATTCAACTTTTCTCTTTAGTTTTTCCCGACTCAGTTATTTCGGTTCAACTCTAGCATTAATGCTTCTCGTGTTTTCTTCATGGCTGTGGTGGTTGTAGAAATGGCTCCGTATTATGAAACCCTAGTTGCCGATAAAGTGGTGGAGCTGGATCAGAACGTTTTGGACTCGATGCGTGCCAAGAATGAGGAGGAGATTAAGAAGCTCGACGAGAAGTGAGATTTTATTTAGTTTCTTCAATTTTTCTTCTCCTGTTTGTTACTGATTACTTAGGATTGATCTGAAATTTATCATAGGTTTTAGGGATTCTGGTTTAATTTTGTTAGGGTTTTTTTTTTCATTTGCCTGATAATGAGAATATAATGTAGAACTTTTGGTCTAAAGAGACACAGATTCTGAATGAATTAGGGTTTTCAAAGACTGAGATTTTAATTATTGTGTTGGGGGGGGGGGAGGGTGGATTTTATTTTTATTTTATTTTCTTTGATAAAACATTTTTGTTTAAGAATGGTTACTTCGAGAGGTGCTTTTCTGTTATGGTGTCTTGTTTGGAATGAAAACATTTACTAGATTTATGTCTATGAAATGCTGGGTTGATTTATGCTGTTGATGAAATACGGCCGAGGTAAATAGGTATGAGTTGAATGTTCCTCTTTAACACAAAGAAATGTTATGTTACTCGGACTTGGGTACAAGGTGAGTCGAACATGGATATATTGAGTTTTTCCTAAGTATTTTTTACATATTTGGTGGGATATCATATTTCCATGACAATGTTTGAGTATGCGATGGACACGAGTATTTCATGGAAAGTTAAAAGAGTCAGAGCGACATAGAAGAAAATAATTGTTTATGTCCTATGTTAACTCTTCATTTTGATTGAAATGCTAGTATCCGACATGTATTTAAACATGAGTCTGAGATATGATTCTCCATGGACCCTCCAAAAGCATATAAAAACTTGGAAAAAATTGAACATAACCGTGTGTGGCATATACCTAAATCCGACTCATCTGAGTCAATGTAAAATTGATGATAATCAATGATGAATGCTATAGTGTATGGATGATAATAAGGGCCTAATTTCTTCTGAAACTCTTGCACTTCAACTATGTGTCTGCAGCGTTTCAACCCTCTGACCCGCTGCAATCCCCTCCTTGAGAAAGTAAAGAAACATATGTTGATGTCTGATGAATTTTTGTTTTTTGTTTTACCGAACCTGTTTTTGGCATTATAGGATTGCTGATGCTGAAGAAAACTTGGGTGAAAGTGAAGTTCGAGAAGCACATTTAGCTAAATCCTTATATTACATTCGGATAGGTGATAAGGTAATAATAGTTGTTGTTTATTGCTCTTAAAGGTGATGTCTTCTCGTTTAGTTATGCTTGAGTGCTATATTTTTCTTCTTGACTTATGTTTATCTCAATCTAGGAGAAAGCATTGGAGCAACTTAAGTTGACGGAAACCAAGACAGTTGCTGTTGGGCAAAAGATGGACTTGGTGTTCTATACTTTGCAGATTGGTTTTTTCTACATGGATTTCGATCTTATTTCCAAAAGCATTGATAAAGCAAAAAAGTATGTAATCATATTTATTAATAATATCCATTAATTCTAGCTTTTGCATAATTTGAGATGTAGGCCTTTTCACTTGTCATTGCTCCTATTTTGATGCTAGTTTATTCGAAGAAGGCGGTGACTGGGAGAGGAAGAACCGTTTGAAGGTCTACGAAGGCTTATATTGCATGGCCACTCGGAATTTTAAAAAGGCAACCGATCTATTTTTGGGTTCCATTTCAACCTTCACAACTTACGAGCTTTTCCCTTATGAGACATTCATATTTTACACCGTGCTTACGAGCATCATATCATTGGATAGAGTTTCCCTTAAGCAAAAGGTATTTCAGAGTTTTTCCTCAAACTTGTCCTATGACTTGTGTTACTTCCTATTTAGCCAGGCAAAGTTACTGATGGCTAAATGTTACAGGTTGTTGATGCTCCTGAGATCTTGACTGTCATCAGAAAAATACCAAATCTTTCGGAATTTTTAAACTCTCTTTATGATTGTCAGTACAAATCATTCTTCTTAGCGTTCGGTATGTATAGCTATAGAATTATCACTTTGAACCCAATATCTAAAACTTCTTTCATTGATCAATTTGTTTGGAATTATATCTCAGCTGGTCTGACCGAACAGATAAAGTTGGACCGTTATTTGCATCCGCATTTCCGGTTTTACATGAGGGAGGTTAGAACTGTTGTTTACTCTCAATTTCTGGAATCCTACAAGAGTGTTACCATTGAAGCCATGGCAAAGGCTTTTGGGGTGACCGTGGAGTTCATTGATCTGTAAGTGATTATATCCAATGGCGTGGCTTTTCGGAAGTATTACATTGCTTGCCGTGGCATGATCGTTTTGTTTCTCTTCTCCATGATTCCAGGGAGCTATCACGTTTTATTGCCGCAGGGAAGCTTCATTGCAAGATCGACAAGGTTGCCGGTGTTCTTGAAACTAACCGCCCTGATGCAAAGAATGCGCTCTACCAGGCAACCATTAAACAAGGAGACTTCTTGTTAAACCGGATCCAGAAGTTGTCTCGCGTTATTGATCTATAAATCAGTTAAGCATTTAGAAATGGATAAACCAACACTTTCGAAGTTCAATGAAATATGGAAACGCAAAGTTATCCTTTTAGACGTTTCTTTCATGCATGATTTTTTATATACATTTCTTTCCTTTTTTTCTTTTTTCATTTTCTGGTTTCTAGGTCAATGAATGTGATGCTACTGAGTTTCCTAAAAAGTTATCTATTGGTTTCTTATTGTTCTGGGTATCTTGATGATTGTGGCTGGGGAATAAGGCTCGAGCTTGATTGTATTTCGCTCTTGAATTTGAGATTAAAAATCGAGTTATTCAAGTTTTCTCAATTGGTTTGTTTACCTAGTCAAAAATAAGTTTTGATCTTGTGAAGTTTATATTTTTTTTGTCACTTTTCCTCTGAATTCTTTTAGATGGAAAAGATGACTGAATCTTTAATATTTTAGTGGCGCTAGATTTCATAAAAATTCAAAAAAATAATAAAAAATGTTTTAAAATTTAACAAACTTAAAAAAAATCAGATTTTTTTTTCTAAAATGTCTATTTCAGTAACGAAACACACAGAGGTTATCACTCATGGCAAATTTTAATAGAGTGGAGTATTTTTAGTGTTTAATAACAATTAAATTAGTATCGTTATGCATTTTAATACTGAATTCAGAGTATTATTGTTTTATTTACTTCGTGTTTGGTCTGAATGTTTGACGACCACAGATTTAGCTAATATTCTTTTCCCTTTAAAACGTACATCTTAATATTTTCTGTGAACAAGAGTTTTTATAATATTTGAGTCACTCATATTAATAATTTAGTAATAAAAATATGTATGTTGTATCATTTAGACCAAACTCGTCATTTCAATCAAAACGATTTTTATATTGATTATTATTCAATTATCCTCACAGGAGTGAACACCGCCGATGTTAAGGTAATTTAGTTAAAGGGTAAATTCAGTATCAAAAGATTAAAAAACGTGAAGCAATAAAGTACGTAAAACTGAAGCTGGACTCAAGTCAATCCATCTCAAAATATCTTCCTCTCGGAGTACAGTTCATTCGAAGAAAAGAAAATCGAAAAACAAGCCCAGAAGCAAAGACCAGGCAGTTGAAAGGCACACAAAGAATAGCTTAGCGGCCGTTGTTTCTTCACTACTTGCATCTGCATGTGCATTTCCCCCCACTTACACATATAAAGGATTGCATTGGATAACCCAAATCGCATTTTCTTTGGCTTCTCAGCCACAATTTATCTTTCATAATTCTACTTTTTTTTCTTTTTTCTTTTTATCTTTATACAAAGGGTTTCTCTCTTTTTTTTCTTTTTTCTTTTTATCTTTATACAAAGGGTTTCTCTCTTTTTTTTCTTTCCTGAAACTCTCGTCACTGTTCTTCTTCTTCTCTCTCTGTTTCAGCTTTTTTCTTCTTTTTTTTCCTTTAATGGTCTAAGAATGAGAAACTAAAAGACGCTGCTGAATTCTTCTTCTTGTTGTAGAAGTGGGAGAGAAAATGAATGGTATAGCTTCTCGTTTTGATTTCAAAGATATTCAAGAGAAGATTTCTCTTCATTTGAGACCATGGCATCGTTCATTTCAATTCTGGGTTCGAGCTGCTGATATTTATACTGGCTACAAGGTCCCTCTCTTACTCTTCTCTCTCTCTCTATTATATATATACATATACATATATATGGCCTTTGCTGGGCTTTCTTTATTTTTCTTAATCTGACAGAAATTTGGGTTGATGGGTGATTGTTGAAAGGTGTTTCAAGTCCGGGTGAGTTTCGTGAAGGATGTTCAAAAACAACATGCAATGTGGGAAAGACAGCATGAGCTTGCTGCTGATAAGATTTATGCTATGTGTTCTGACCTTGGTGGGTTCTTCCTTAAGGTAGTTCGATTTCCACTGCCTTTTAATCCCAATTTTTTTAACCCCCTTGTTTCTTAGCTTGAGTTAATATTACTAGTACTCGAGTGTGAATGTCGGATATGAGCTGATATATTCATTTTTGCTAAGCTTTTTCATGTATTTAGAGGGTCCTTAAACGGTCATATCTCCATTTTAAGGGTCGAAGCGACATGGACTTCAGCTTTGCTGTGAAAAACTGTTCAATTCAGATTGGATTTTGTCTGTTTTTACTGTTTGAATATCTTATTGATTGTTTCTTTTGTTGAAGTTGGCTGTTCTTAGCTCTTGGAAAACTATAAAGTCTTTTCTTTTTTGTTTTTTTCAGTTCATTCGAAGAATGAGTGTATAGGTGTTGTTCATTTGGATTTAGGGTATCTCTATATTTTTATTGAAAATTTGTTACTTTGGTTACACTAGGTTGCTCAAATTATTGGGAAGCCGGACCTAGCCCCAGCTGCATGGGTGAAAAAGCTTGTTACTTTGTGTGATCAAGCCCCTGCAACACCATTTGATTGTGTTCAACGTGTTTTAGAGAAGGAGTTGGGTCAGCGTAGCGAAATTTTTGAAAAGTTTGATGTAAATCCTCTTGGTTCAGCTTCAATTGCACAGGTACTATTTTCCATTTCTTTACATAGCTCGAAATCCTGCTGATATGAGCAGGCTAGGAAGGGTATGTGTTGAAATTTGAAGCATTTTAATACTTGGAACGGGTAAAGAACGAATATTTTTGTTAAATAAGCTTCAAACTTGCCTACATACAACAGGATCGAGTCCATTTGCAGCTTTAATGTTTCCATTTTGATAATTCGGTTTCTTCTTCTTGTTATTTTTTAAGTCATTTGCTTATAAGAACCCTATGAATATACCTTATATAGGTTCATCGAGCAAGACTAAGAGGCGATAAGAATGATGTTGTTGTAAAGGTAAGTTCTCTTGAAGACGATTTTTAGCATTAAGAATGATGTTACTGTTTAAAGTAAGTCTTGTTAAAGAAGACTTTAAAGCCTTATATGTCCTTGAGATTCTGAGTATTAGGTTTATGGCAGGTTCAACATCCCGGAATCCAAGAATTGATGATGACTGACATCCGTAACTTGCAAGCATTTGCATTGTACATGCAAAAGACAGATATCAAATTCGATTTGTATTCTGTTACCAAAGAAATGGAAACACAGGTGGCTATATTCTTTTTATTTTTTGTTTTTTACCTTTTTGCCGTTTAAGTGGTTAATAACAATGGCTAGGAAAACATTTGAAGAATGACGAGTCTCTTACTTAGGAATGAGGGAGGGTCATTCTTGAGGGGAAAAAAAACTAATTTTCACTGTCGAGGGCTTCCAGGGCAACTGCATCTCATTAATCAATTTCTAATGAATCATTTCCGGTCACTAGAATATAATTCTATCCTTATGGCTTAACTTATTTGCTTAGGCCATTAGCGAATATCCGTGGATAATTTACTAACTGATAAAAGGTTGCAACGTATTCATGTTGGTACTACTTTTAATGGAATATATAATCATTTTTTACGGTTGTGTCTCAAGCCATTAAGTTGATTTGATCTCTTTGTTGGTTGGACTTATGTTTTATATACTCTTTAGATTACATAAATTAAGAGTACCATTCCGCATGATTTGCATTTCCTTTTTCTTTTGGATGTTATTTATTTATCCATTGTGCTTTTGAAGATTGGGTATGAATTCGATTTTCTAAGAGAAGCCAATGCTATGGAGAGGATTCACCGTTTCTTATATGAGAATAACAGAAAATCTCCAGTTCTAGTTCCGAGAGTGGTTCGTGATTTGGCTTCAAGGCAAGTTCATACTGATATCTTGTAATGACATATTTGAACCAATAAATCAGTAACTTTGCATCTTGCTTGTAGAGGTGTATGTGCTTGAATATGCATCTGTCATTGCAGGAGGATCTACATGTTTTGCTTTTAGAATTTTGTGTTCTGGCGGTAAAAGTACCATGGAGGCCTCTGTATTAGGAGTTAGATTGCATTTTGCCCCTTCTACTAAAAAAAATGGGCAAGTTAGATTAAAGAGCAAACTGATCTTTCTGTTAAAAATTTTCATCCATTTCTACTATTAAAAACTTGTCCATGTATGCCAGGATGAGATACACATGACACGCCACATGTTATTGTCTGGTTATTCCGTTAACCACACTAGTTTTTAATGGTAGAAATGGATGAAATTTTTAATTGAAATAACCAATTTACTCTATAATCTAACCAACAGGGACTAATTTGTTCATTTTTTAAGTAGTGGGGTCAAAATGCAATATGACTCCTAGTAGAAGGGCCTCCATGATACTTTTACTGCATTTTGGCCTACTTTTTGCCTTTTATTTCTAATGATATCACCTCTTAGCTAAAACAGTATATTGATTTAAATTGTGCGCTATTTTTGACAGTATATACATTAATTCATGTTTTCTAGATGGTGGATGCATTTTATGTTGTTTCTCCTAATGAACATCTTTTACTGCTTTATTACTGATTCTGGCATTTCTGTAATGCGAAGTTTATCTGTTTAAATAGGAGGGTCTTAGTGATGGAATATATCGATGGAATCCCGATCTTGAAACTCGGTGATGAAATGGCTAAAAGAGGGATTAATCCTGGTGGTAAGATGGCAGCAGCAGCAAAGCAGTAAGTACTAAGTTTCCTCTTTGCAGATATCAAATTTTCTCCAAAATCTTTTATCATCCATATGGTCTTAATGCTTAATATTTTCCTTATTGTTCTTTATGTCCTGTATGATGACTTTGACTCTTATCATTTTGGGTTTCCTAAACTATGTTTACTCGAACTTGGGTATGAATGTTGGACACTGATATGTGTCTGACGGGTAGTTTCACTTTTTCTGAGATTTCCATGTATTAGGAGGGTATTTAGAGAATATAACCCCACCCCTTTGTTTGGGGTAAAAGTGCTATGGAGACCCTTGTACTAAAAGTCAGATTGCATTTTGCTCCCTCTACTCAAAAAATAGGCAAATTAATCCCTGTACATTTGATCAATGGGCAAACCGGTCCTCCTGTTATAAATTTCATCTATTTTTACTGTTAAAAACTGATCCTTGTACATCAGCATGAGGTACTGTGTGTAACTGTCTGGTTATTTCATCAGCCACTTATAACTGTTTGGTTTCCTGACTCCCGAGTCTATCACTGCTTTGTAAGTTGTTTTTTGCTTACTCCTCAAAAGTTGCATAATGTTAATTGGGTTATCTATAAGGGCTATGAGTCTATCACCTCGGTTTAGTAAGTTGTTTTTGTTCCTCCTTTTTGGGAAGAGAAAAATAAGAAAATTTCTGCGCCTATCGAGAAATGGCTTCTGTTTCTCCCTCTCCCTTCATCTTAGCTTTTTCGATGCATAAAAAAGTGCTTAAAATAATACTTGTCGTAAATGCAGGAACATACTTAAGAGTTTGACACTAGCATATGGACAGATGATACTAAAGAGCGGTTTCTTCCATGCAGATCCCCATCCCGGGAATATATTGATCTGTAAAGGTTCAGAGGCAAGTTGGCTATCACAAATTTTTGGTTTTCTTTTAATTCTTTTATAGCCTTTGTTGCCAACTCATATTCATATATATAATCTGCCATATAGGCATATAGCATACTAACCAGTTTGCTTTTTCTCCATAATGCAGGTTGCCTTACTGGACTACGGGCAAGTGAAGGATCTGCCTGACCAATTGAGGCTCGGATATGCTAATTTGGTTCTAGCCATAGCAGATAATGATCCTGTAAAAGCAATGGAAAGTTATAGGTAAACTTTTGAGTTTCGATTCATGCTTTCGATAACCTTTCAATACAGAGTTTGGTTGGCTGCCATGTCACTTCGACTTTTCATTTTCTTGAAGTAGACATTTTCTGATACGGGTTTGGGGGTATGATCCTTCATATGCATGGAAAAATTTAGAAAAAAAAATTAATATACCCATGTTGGACACATTTTCATATCCTATATTTGCACACTTGAGTTTGAGAAACATAGGTACATGAGTTTTGAATAGAATAAGAATTATAGGCAATTTTTGAAGTGATCCACATGAATCTAGTGGGAGGTTTAATAATCTACATTACTCCAAGTCTTCAATTTTTTAGATGCTATGTTGCTCGGACTCTTCATTTTCTTAAAGTACTCGTGTTGAATACTTATATTTGTCATATGGATATGGGGATATGACTTTCAGTGCTCCCCAAATACATGGAAAAAGTTTTTAAAAGAATTTTAACCATACCCGTGTTAGATACATACCCGTATTTGACACTCACATTCAAGTCCGAATAACATAGTCTAGAAATACTTTCAGTGTTCATGCCGAACGCATATCCAGACTCATACGGTATCCAACACTAGCACTCAAGTCTGAATGACATAATTAATATTTGCATTGATTTGATATTGTGATCCTGACAGTCTGAACCAATAACTGGGATCAATAATGTTATATTGTCCTTGCTTTTAGAGAACTCGGCATAGGTACTGTAAGCAACCGTGGGAATGAACAACAGGAACTGCTTCGCTTGGCCCAAACAATGTTTGATACGAAACTACCTCCCGGAGTGGTAATGCTGCAACCTTTCTCCGAAGATTCTTCAATAAAGAAAATCGCTGTAGAGGTAAGGGCTTTTATAAAACAGTTAAATCACCACAGTTTCCCAGTCCCGACCCCCGAAAAACCCCATTTTCTGTTCTTGCTCAGTTTGTGCTTTTTGCTGAAATCTGAAGTACTCATTAGTCTTATGAACTTTGTCTGTTCACCTGTCATTGATTTGTTTCTCAATCGATGATAGATAACAGTTTCTAGTGATCATAACAAACTATATTGCTTCAACTCTTCGTTTTTCTTGGAGTATCTGTGTTTGACACCTATGCTCCAAGGATTGTCTAAATGCATGAAAAATTTGGAAAAAGAATTGCTATACCCATGTTAGACCTATGCCCATATTGGTACTCATACCTGAGTCTGAATAATGTAGATAACAATTTTTTTCTTGCCTATGGCAGTCTTTCCCAGAGGAACTCTTCTCGATTCTTCGTACAATACATCTTCTGAGAGGACTTAGTGTTGGTCTTGGAATTAACTTCTCGTGTGCAGAACAATGGAGGCCTATTGCAGAAGAGGCTTTGTATAATGCTGGAAGGTTAAAAGGTGTCACTTTTGAGCCCTAAGCTAAGATTAATGGAGCATTTATATCGCATTTAGCAAAGCCTCTCAGAATTGGATTGCTGTTTATTTTCCCCTTTTCTGCATGTGGAATCAGAAAACATATGTTTCGAAAACAATCAGCACAACATTACATTACCTCCTGTTTAATTTTATCTGTTCTTATTTTTAGGTGCCAATAGAAAGAGTAGAGTACGAAAGCCGAGTTCTTTCAGGAGATTTTTCTGGAGAAATTGATCGGCAGTTGTACAAAAAGGTAGGCTTGAATCATTCCATAATACCAGTTTGCTGTATATATATAAGCTTACCAGCTTGTTTATGAACTGATCGACAGCTGTAAGCTGTTCCTTCTTTTGTTTTTTGATTTAAAAATCCGATTCATTCGTAAAACATAAAATCATTTTGTTTCTTTACTTGAGATTAGCAGGAATCAAAGCAGTAAGACCAATATACGAAATCCGGGTTCTTTTAGGAGATTTTTTCCAGAGAGCTTGATTGGCAACCTGAAGAAAAGGTAGGGCTTAAACCAGTCTATATAAATACCAGGTTGCTGTAAATAGAGAGAGAGAGAGAGAGAGAGAGATTACAAGCTTGTTTATGGACTGATTTAACTGTTTCTTATTTTCTTTTTTCGATTTTGATTTTTGAAATTCGATTCATTTGTAACAAATACATTCATCTTATGTTTTTGGTCAGAGAATATACATTCATTTGGCATCTTCATTTGTGATTTTTACAATTTCCTTTCGTCAACTGGGTTTGTGGTGTAATGATAAAATCACTTCTATGGTTGGACCTAAAAAGAATGATTTCTCTAACAAGTTAGAAAATGGCTAAGAGTCATTTCTTTATGCATGAGTTTTGTTAACTGAGCTTGTGGTGCAATGATAAAATCTTAGTTGATCCCTCTTGATACAAAGAGAAGGGGGTGAGAAGTTTGAAAGGTGTACTTTTGTAGGGTGGAGAGCTATCAATGGTGGTGAAAATGAGGAAGAGAAGTAATGGAGTGTTTCTCTGCGGAAGAGAGGAAGAACCCATTTCCTCTTCTTTATGTATAACAATACTAGATATTGGGTTAGATAAAAAAAGAATCGCAACTCATTTCCTCTTCTTTAACGAGAGCTAAAAGTCTGTCATTTGAGCAAGAAAATAGTGAAAATCAAACATGATAATTTTTACTTAAACTCGAAAATCTAATTTGGTTAATTTAAAACTAAATTCGACCAAACCTACTTTGACAATAATTATCTGCTTTCGAAAAATTCAATTCTGAAATTAAAATATTTAAACTTAAAACAACCCTTTAGGATTCTATGGGTCAAAACTAACCCAGATGATTTATGAAAATGTTGGGGTTATGCTTCAAAAAGTAAAGGCCCAACCTAGAAGTTTTGGCGGCAGTGGATCAGCTATGAAAATAGAGATGGAGAGAGTACGAGAAACGCTTCCCGCTCCTTTAATTTATGGCACCAAACGAAAGAAAAAAAAAATCCAAATCCGGAACCAAAACCAAATCTCATCTTTTTTTCTTTTCTTAGTTTGTGTGATTTCCGCCATTTTCAAATACCCCCAAATATCCTTCTTTTGAACGAAGCTATATTGTTAGGGTGCCGAAAATACTATCAGAAACGGAGAGATGTTCGGAAGAGTAAGAGCGTCACCGTCGCCGTCGTCAGTTGACTGCTTCGAGACTCCGCCTTCCAAGATCATCAAGGACGATTCCCTCTCCATCTATGGTATTTCTCTATTTTTAATCCTTTTCAAAGATCAATCCTCTCAATTCTACTATAGATCTGAAATGATTAATACTGATTTTCGTTTTTTGAATTTGTAAAACTTCCTTTATTATACAGAGACTACACTGATGAAGCTTAAACTAGGTTCCCAACGTCACCTGATCTCACCACCGCCGACGATGGCGGCTGATTTAACCGATTGCGCTTCTGGGACTGTTCCAAGCAATACGAACTCCGATGATGAATCGATGGTGATTGACACGGATTGTTCTCCTGCGAGTGTTTCATATACTTCAAGTGATTTTCAATCAACGAGTAACTTCAATTCTCAGCAAGGAAGTAACGGTACGTCGATTCGCTACTTGTTTTCTAAATTTAGGGATCATCAACGCGTTTCAACGGTTAGTGATCAAACAATGATGATAGAATCGATTGGTTCTACGAGTTTTTTGGGTTCAATTGAGTTTCAATCTTTGAGCAGTGGGAAAAGATCAAGGGAAAACCATGAATCTAGCACTAGCACTAGCACTAGCACAAGCACAAGCACAAGCACAAGCAATGGAAGTACTATTATATGATTGAATTTGTTTCAATGAAGGGCTTAGATTTTGCTTATTTGTTGGGTTTAGAAACCTTATGAATTCTTTGTATTACGGGTATGTTTAATTTTTTAAACATTTGAAGGGTTATATTTTATATCCGTACGAATATTTATCGAAACAATATAATTGAAGCTTTCGATTCTTTGTTTTTTTTCATATTTTATTTACTATTTTCCTTATTTTCTATTTTGAACCAAAATTTAACCTTTTATATATTTTTTTTAAACCAATTTGAATGTAGAACTCGATAGAATCTAATTAGCTGAAAATTTTATTTGTCTAAATACCAATAAGATTTAATAATTAAAAAATCAATTAATGAATCCCCAATGCCAATGACCGAACTGATTGCAAAACATTGAATTGGATTGATAAAAAATCAATTTTTTTTTTTTTTGTAATTAACGGGATTTTTGAACATTCAATCCCACAATAAAAGAAAATCAAACTCAAAATTTGAAGATTCAAATTGAATTTAGCACTGTAAATACAGATTAATATCCAAATGGATAAACTATACTAGTAATCACTTAATCATTAATAATTTTGTCATCCAATTATTTTAGATTTTTTAATGTTATATTTTTACACTAGTCAATTGATGATAAAATAAAATTAAATTAAATAATTAGATGAATATTTTTGTAATTTCAAATTTCAGTAATAAAAAAATTTATTAATAGTTAGATCGTTTACCCTTCCAAATTTGAATATGATCATGTGTGTTTGGCATGTTTAAATCTAGTTTGATGAGTGGTGTCTTTTTCTTTGACCTTAGGAATTTGTGCATTGTAGTTAAGATTATATTTTGTAAACTCTCTGAAAATTTGGTTGAATTAGAAATTGCAAATCCAATGGTGATAATATTGAAATTTCCTGTCATAAATTAAGGACTAGAAAGCAAAAACACATGAATTACTTCCATTATTCACACAAAACCTGCAGCTCTAACATTTGCAATTACATCAATCTTGAAGAAATAAATGGGTTGATAAGAAGAGAGCTTACAAATTGCTTTTGCCTCAACAATGAAAAAAGGTCACTCCATTAACCACGGTGCTTGAGCAGGTGTCCACTCACATAATTCACCTTCTTTGAACCAAAGAGCTGAACATGAAAAGCAATGTTTTAAGAAAACTATATCGGGAATTGAACCAGACCTGTCAGACCTTCAATTCTTGATCCAATTGGTTCAACCGGCCAATATTAAGAACTCAAATCTCATTAATTACAAATAAAATTTTGATAAAATAAATAAATATATAGAAAATTGGTTGTTTTTATTTTACCAATTCAATCCGGCTTTTAACCTGTTGAATCATTTTTTGATTGGTTCAACATTCATCTAGTTCTTGCATACCTGCTAGACTGGATAAATCACCAGTTCCCGATTCAACAGATAAATCCCATCCGTTTTTTTCTTTCTATTGTTAAGAGAAAGAGGTCGGAGACCAAAGAGGGTGCCATTAAGGGTTCCTTAACAAGCAAAGGGAAGGGTCAAAAAGGATCCTAGGTGATCTACTTTGGTTCAGAGTTCAAATAACCGAAATTTTCTCAAGAAGTAAACGGTGGCTAAATGCATAAACTTTTAAACCATTTTTCAGTTGGTGCACGATCTAGTGGAGCATGGCATTTGAATTTAGAAACATACAAAAGCTATGTTACTCTGACTCTTTCATTCTTCTTAAAATATCCATGTCCGAAGCATATCTAGATGTAGAAATGGAGATATAACCTTCCAAAGATTCTCCAATTACCATGAAAAACTTGGAAAATTTTGAAAGGATGGATATCAAACACATACCAAAATTAGACAAACACGCCCAAGTCTGGACAGCTTAGTACCAAAGCAGCTAGGAGGAAATCATTTCAGTGATAATATGTTTGAATACCAGTAAAAGGAACCTACCTGTTTCACGCTTGCCATTCTCAGGGCTGTCACTACCATGGACAACATTCCTGCCCACATTTTCATTATCAGAATATCTGCTGCAAATCGAAGTTGAGAAATTAGAGGCTCAAAAACAGGGTAAACATAGGCTAACCTTCCTGTTTGAACCGCAAGGTCTCCTCTTATAGTGCCGGGATCAGCCTGAAGAGGATTGGTAGATCCTATCAGCTTACGTGCAGATGCAACAACACCAACACCTTCCCAGACCTTGAAAACATAAGATCATCATCAGATTTCTCGATCAATGACATACCTGAAACTTATGATACAAGAAGAAATTAGAAGGGATCGTACCATACATACGACCGGTCCAGAAGTAATGTAGTCAATCAGGGTAGGATAGAATGACTTGGCCTTGAGATCCTTATAGTGTTCCTATAACCATCATAACACCGATTACGTATATTATTATGTAAGCTCCCAAAGTTAAGAACAATGTGCTTTGTCAAGTCAAACTCGAGTTATCAAATATCTTAATGTAAAATAACAATAGCAAGCATTGAGTTTCTTAACGTAAAACAAAACGGCACATGACACATCAATCCAACTGCAAACTTACAAACCTCAGCCAATTCTTTGGGGCATTGAAAGAGCTTCAAGCCGGTCAGCTTAAACCCTTTCCTCTCGAACCGCGAAATAATTTCTCCAACCTAAATAAATATAAAATATGTAAAATATATACTAAAATTCAGAAGAAGAAAAAAGATTCAAAATAAAATTTCCAAAAGTTCTATTATAATTTATAAACAATTCCCTTTTTGGATACTAAAATTAGCTAAAACATGATACAAAATACAACACAACATGAAAAATAACAAAAATACGACCCAAATACATGAATGGCTCAAAATCTATATAATATGAATTATTAACATATCAAAATTTATATAAAAATATAAAATATCTTAGACATAATTATAATACAGAAAAATACACGAATTGCCTAGTTTACCTAAAATGCTTTGCTAATAAACCAATAGATAGCAAGCAATTATAATATGGTAAAATACACCAACACAACACAGAATACACGAATTGTTAAGTTTACCTAAAATGCCTTCACATAAAGTCATAAACAAATAGAAAACAATCAATTTAAGACTCAAAAAATGTGTAATTTCAGCAATTTAGCAACAAGAAATGGATTATGGAGCATAAGATCTTAAACAAAAGAATTGAAGCAAAGCTTACAAGGCCACGTTGTACACCATCAGGCTTGACCATAATGTAAGTTTGTTCAACTTGTTCCTGAAACCAAAAAGAAAAGAGAGAGTAAAAATCAACAATGTGAACTTCAAATTTTCAAAATATTAATAAACAGGCACTTCAATTATAGCAAAAACATGGGGGAAAAGCTGAAAAGGAGGTAAGAATCAGACCAATGAAGCGACCAAGTGAGGAAGGAAGATGCCATGGGTGGATTTATTAGCACGGGTTTTGGTGAAAGCGAAAGGACGTGTAGGGGATTTTGTGAACAGATGGGATTGTTTGTGGAATGCTGCTAAGTGGTTCACGTTAAGGTTTCCGTGAGAGGTGTAGGATAAGCAGATGGCGCTGCTTCGCTTCACCGTCGCCGCCGCTGAGGTGCCAAAGGATGAAGTGGTAAGCGAAGGGGATAATGTTATTGTCTCCATCGTTTTTTGTTCTTTCTTTCTCAATCCGCCTTTCCCTTGTTTCACTTTCCCCACACGAGGCTAAAATGTACTTTTTGCAACGTCAAAGTTACGGTACTGACCTTCTTTGTTTTCTAGTGGGATAAACTAAAATTTAGTCCCTGAACTTATCAATTTTTCTACTTTAGTCCTTAGGTTTCTTTTCTCTATTTGGATTGATCATGGATTCCTCTAAAGTATTATGATATGTGATTTTGAGATCCTATCATATCACCACTCTAGTATAATGTTATAAAGAGTTTGATTCATTAGTTTTTGCTAAAAGGATCATGGAATCCCCTATATTATGAGTTAAATTATATTTTACTCATTTTTACTTTAAAAATAGGTAAATTAGTCCATGTACATTAGGGTAAAGAACAAATTAATCCTCTATCATAGAAGGATGAGCTTTTAACAATAGAAATTAATGGAATTTTTAACACAATTGCCAATTTATTTTTTGACTTAAGCGTATAGACACTAATTTATTCTCTTTTTTTTGTAGAGGGAACAAAATATAATTTGACTCTTAATGCAATAGCTTGCATAACATTTCTACTTTTATTTTAAAAAAACGTTAAAGTTTTTTTTTTAATGAAAGTGAATAATGAGATAAAATCTCACCTTACTAGATAATATAAAGTTACATTAAAAACGCGTGGTATTTAAAATTTTACTAAATCTTATCACTATATAATAATATAGGTGAATTAAACATGGTTATTATAGAGGTGCTCGTGGATCAAGTCGGATTGAGTTCGGTTCTGGTCTGGTCTAAAATGGTATTGACATATTTTATACTTGTCCAAGCTCGGCCCAGCCCGAAATATGGGCTTAAAATTTTATCCAAACCCACCCCTATTTACCAAAGACTAACCCAAGCTCATTTTAGGCTCGCCCATATTATTTTTATTTTTTTTAAGTTATATTTTAATATTTAATAAAATTTTATATTTTTTATTTATTGAAATTTTGTATATAGTTATCTTAACATTATTTTAATGTTTATATTATAGTAGTATTATATATTTAGTACAAGTTTTTTTGAATGTGTTCTAAATTACATAATATATAAAAAAAATAATAGCGAGTATTATAAACTTAAAAATGGGACAGGTCAGGCTGGGCTCTGGCCTTAAATGTTCAAGCACGAGTCCAACTCATATTTTGAGTGAATCTAATTTTTTTGCCCAAGTCCATTTTCGGGCCTAATCTTTTTGTCTAAATCCTCTCAAATATCGAGTGAGCCTTCAAATCTAGACGAATAACCCGACCCACCTTAACATTTTTTTACCAAAAAGAAATACATATCAAACCTGAAAAAGAAAATCAAATGTTGTAATTGGAATTTTAAATTGTTAGATGTTAATATTTGAAATTAACAATAAAAATAATTAAACTAAATCCAATATTCTGAAAAATGAAAACTTTGACTATAAGTACAAGTCTCCTAGAAGAACGAAAAAAACATAATTGACAAAAACACTTTTTAAAACTCAAAATTCCTTCTAGTCTTTTGCATTGTGTACCTTAAATTCAGTATTCAATAAAATAATTTATTTAGTTTCTAAAAAAAAAAAACAATTTAATCAGTCATTGTTCTATGCATCCAAAAACAAAACCTCGTTCGTAACGAATCAAACTCAAGTTATCGGGCATATTGATTTGCCGGCCTTAATTTGGTCTGTGGAATTTGACAAAACAAAAATGGGTAAGATTTAAATTAAAAAAAATCACTACCGATAACATTTTCTTAGTTTAATTTAAATTTTTAAATTATTTGAAATTTTTTTATTCAAGCCACTAAATTATTAAGATTTTTTTATAAAAAAAATTAGTTAGCGAGTTTGAAGCGACAATTCAATCGTCGATACAGTAGATTAGTACACATCTACAAGTAGAAAAACATGCCTTAAGTCGAAGTTGATCTAAAAATTAGTGTCGAAGATAAGATAACATTATTTAGATTTTGATTCATTGATTCGTAACATTTAAAATTGTTTTATTAAGAGAAAAAATTAATTGTAAAAAAGAATGGAAAGAAGAGTTTTTGATTGAGGCAGGCGGTGCGAATAAATAAGGTCATATAGCAACGATTTTAACAACCTAGTAATTTAAATGAAAACTTTCGAATAGTTCAGTAATCGTTTTGTTACCTTTTAAAACGTATATTTATTGATAATTTAGTGAAGTTAGATATAATTTTTTAAAATTTTAAAATTAAAATATTAAAACTTAAATAAAAACATTCAAATAGTTCAGTAACCATTCATAGTATGGGCGAGCCCAATATGAGGACATATAATACGTAATATGAGTTTACCTATACATGGTGTGAACCCTATGTATGCGAACCTACTTTGAGTATAAGTGTGTTAACCTTAAGGTAGGATACGTGCCATCATGCACCGAGACCTACTTAACATGTCACATCTATAAACAGTGACAGTATCATATAAATACATAGAATTAACCCATCTTAAGGGACATATAGAAAAACACTCAACAACTCCAATTAAAATTTAGGATTTTTTTTTTTTAAAATGACGTATCTAAGTTATGCGAAAATGAATGCATTTAAAATATCATCTGTGTGTTTTAAATATATTTAAGGCCAAATTCGAGCTAATAATTAAAGTTTAGGTTAATGATACCATATTAATATTTTAAGGACTTAACTAAAACATCTTAAAGATTGAGATCAATTTTCAAATGAAATAGTTTGAGGTCGTATGATTAATAACAAATTAAAGTCTAATCACTGAAAAAAAATTAATCGAATCGTTTAATTACAAATGAAAAATCCAGTTTAATATTACACGTACAAAAACACACACATTTTTTGTCTTTATTTCAATTCTGTTCAATCATAGTGAGAACAGGTTCAAGTTTCAACAGCCATCGCAGCTGTTTATTCATCTGCAACAAAGTTCTTAAAAGCATAAGATCACAAACATGGTTTACAATAACCATTCCATTTCCACTACTGGAAATATTGTCTTATTGGAATTTAAACAAACAAGTAGTGAGCATCTCTCATCCATGGTGTTTTTGTCCTTGTTCCTTAGCATTTCCAGCAAGAAACTGCAACAATGGGCTTGGCATTCCAACCAAGAACCAAACACCCTTTATCTTCCACAACAGTATAACCTTCGCAAACCTTATTGTTCCCAAGCCATTGCTTGGCTTGACTCATCAACCTCAATGGTGTAGCTTGGAACCCTGCTCGGCTCATTCGTCTTCGCCACTGGTCGACCCTCTCGTGCCGTTCGACCCGATCAGCTCCCTCGCAACTCACGATGTTCTTAATCTCTTCGGCAAAGTAAAACTGTTCCATTTTGGCTCGCCTGGTGTCGTATTTGGGTAACATTGCGTCGAGGGAATCGAAGATTGCAGAGTAATAATGGAGTGCTTCCATGAATCTTCCGAGAAAAAAAGGTCCATTATGGCTTGAATCTTGCTCGACGAGTACTAAAAGCTTAGGGGAAAGCTCATGGATCATTTGAAGAACTGAGTTTAAAGCCCCCCTACTTTCTTTAACGACGCAATGAAGTTGAAGAATGCTGTTAACGACAAGGACTTCATCATCGGAAACTTTGATATTTTCAGGCTTTAGATTCTCTAAATTGCTTTCGACGATGTTGAATTCCAGGTTGATTCCCATGGATTTTGCGTAGGTTTTAAGGTCTTTTCCGATAACGTCGAATCGGTCTACGCAGAGACCGACGGCGGTTATACGGAGACGTGTACAGTGTGGTTTGCCAGCGCCGCCACGTGTGGCGGCGAGGCTTTGAATAAGGTGACGCCATTGGTGACCTTGTGGTAAACCAAGGGTCATCCCTAGGTCCACTACGTGGACCATACTCTCTCCCTCAAAGGCTTCCAATATAGCTAAATTAGCTACGAAGTGACCGAATTTTATGTGCGGGCAAATCTCGTAAACAAGGCGGAAAGCTTCTTGTTTCTTGTCGGAATCCGACATGATGTCCATTATGTTCATTACCGGCGGCAGCTGGACACGGCCGACCGCCGTCCCTGGTGGTTGAACCGAAGCGAGACGGTCCGCCAATCCTTGAACGAAACACGACGCCACCCTCTGGAACGATGAGCCGAACACTAAGGCATTGGCGCGAAGCTCCGATAGTAACGCCGAGGCATGGGACTTGTCGCGGCAAGCCACCGCTTCAGCACAAGCGATGAGAAGCTGAACTAGCCTCATCCCGTATGCCGTTTCGTCTTCTTCGACTCCATTTCCTTCATAACCGGTTGTCAAAGCTGCCGCAGCAGCCGCCGCCTCTTCTACTGCCTCAGCAGCAAGGTACCTTTTACTGTAAGTCAATATATGGTCTCTGAAATGAAGACTTGACAAACTACTCAAACTACCATTGCTGCCGCTCCTGCTCATCCCGCCGTCGCTGTTTCCGCCGTTAATAGTTCGTTTCAGCCTCTTATTATCTGTGGTTTCTTCTTCAAAAAACCGGCGCTTCCAGTTATCATCATCGTTGTCCACAATTAAAGGCATAAAACGGTGAGAACAGAAAGTCATGCCCATGGCGGAAAGCGTAAGATCGAGACCGATCACTTCATCGATCTTATCTGAATTTTGAAACTCATTTGACAAGAAACCATGAGACATTGTTGTTTTTTCTTCGTTCTTTTTTTTTTTTCTAAAATATCTTCAACAAAGCTCTGAAAGACCCTAAGACCAAGCTTCGATGCTTTAAATAAGAAACCAATGCAATGGGTTTTTCTTGTAAAAGCGTTATCATCGAGATTTTCATGCAATAATTCGGACAAATCTGATTGGCGTTTTCAGAGCATGCATCACTTAAACTCAGACAAGACATAAAATAAAAGAAGGGTAAATCAACAGTTAGTCCAAAACTTTGACAATAATTTCAATTTAATCCTTAAACTTTTTTATCATATTAGTATTAGAAACTTGACAATTTTTTCTATCTTTTATCCATGTGATAATGTAATACTCTAATATTGTACCATATCGTTATTTAAAAAGTAATTTTTTACTAAAAAAATTGAAGTGATATAACTTGGATAATTTTTAAAAAAAATTCTGTGATATTTAAAAATTAATATAAAGATGAAATTTCTGTCTTGATTAATATAAATAAAAAAAATTAAGAGTCAAAATTAAAAAAAAAATCAAATTTAGAGAATAAATATTTCAACAATTACCTTGCCTCTTGGCTTCCCAACATTTTGGATGTAATTAATAAACTAGTCTAAACTTCCACTCTATGTGGTAACCATGAATTTAGTCGTGGTAAATGTCATTTTCTGCAGTCCTACATATTCTCTTTGACTTTTTACTTTTCTTACTTAAGAAAGTTGTTTGTTCAAATTATGCTATTAGTACATGTAATATACATAAGTTGTTGATTTAATCCCTATAGTCTACTTTGGTTAATTTTAATTATTGAAATTGTTGAATTTTAAAATTTCAGTTTTGACCCAAACGATAATAGTTTAATAATCAAATTATGCTATTAGTCATGTAGTATACATAAGTTATGGATTCAGTTCTATACTCTAAGTTGATCAGTTTTAATTTTTATAATTTTTTATTTTTTAATTTTCAATTCCAACCCAAACAATAATAGCCTAATTTGTTTAAATCAAAATTTGATATTAGCCATATATTATATATAAGTTACAAATTTAGTCCATGTTGTCTATATTGATCATTTTTGGTCTTTTTTTTTTTTTGAATTTTGAAATTTCTATTGTGAAGATAGTCTTAAATCAATTAAGTAGAAGATGTTACTTTTTTGTGAATATTATGAGAAAATAACAAGCTGACATAATATTAAACATGTGATAGTATATTTATCGAATAAAACTAAAATTTAATAGCTATCATTTAATCATTACTAAAATTTTAAAATTTAAAAAATATAAAATAAAAAATGACCACATTAAATTATAAATATTACATCCACAACTTATTTGCAGTATAAAGAACTTCCTTTGATAAAAACAAAAAAACACTTTTTTCAATATAATAATAATTTTTAAATTTATCCTTTATCAAATATATACTCAGATATCATTGGTATATACGTGACAATGCAACAAGATATACACTTAGATAGATAGCTATATATTGTTGTTCGATTTTGTTAAAATGTCCCCCTATTGAGAGTAGAAATGCAGGTCTTACAATAATATGTTTTGTTATTGGTGCCGGCTCTTTAGAGCATTGAAATGAAAGAAACAAATATAATATAGAAATGATGCTAAGAAATAATTGAATAAGGAGGTCTTAGAGCCCTTTACGCTGCTAAAAACTCACAATTATTGGTCTATTGAACTTTTGTCATTTAACTTTTGCAATTGAACTGGCTGCATTTCATCATCAATAATCTTGTTTGATATCTCCAATGCTGCCATATTTTCTATGTACAAATGAAACTCTTCAAATTTTTGAGGCAATATTGGTATTTAATATTCATATTACAGCTCTTTAAATATATAAATATTAATTGGATATATATGTTTAATCATATGTAAAGTTTGAAAATTGTTTGAAAGGAATTAAAAATAAATTTTAAAAAATTAGAGTTAGAGTTTAATTTTACAATTACATTAATTTGTAATTTAAAAAAAAATTAATGGGCTAAATGGAAATTTTATCATTAAAGGGAAAGCCCTGCCTAATATATTTATGTTTTGATACTTAGAGTCAGAATAATATATAAGATGCTAACTTTAAGTAGTAGTGTAATTACTCAAAATTGCCCTATATGCTGTTATAGGGTATGTGGTTCACCACGATGAGCTTTCACTATATGTTTAGGCATGCTTCTCGGCTCTTTGTAGAGTTAGGAGACAAAATCCTAACCAGCGATAATACTACACATGTTTAGAATAAGAGCAAATTTAAAAGGGTATACAACGGTCTTAGTCTCCACAAAATTAAAAAATTACTATGCAACCCTTCAAGAAATATTTAAATTATAAATTAATATGTGGTTAAATTGCACTTTGATTTCCTAAAAATAAAAATAAACCCCTTCAAAAACAATACAATCATATATTAATACATGATGAAATTATATTTTAGCCTTTTAAAAATTTATAATTCATTTCTACTCTATAAAAAAAATTCTAAATTCCCCCATGATTAAAAAGTCTACCGACTTTAGGCAAATAACAATTCATAATCTTCTCCTAAAAGTAAGAAATCCCTCTATATGAACATACCTATGTAGCTTTGATACTTAAAAACTCTAAATACATGGAACTCTTGGAAAATAATCGTTTAAATAAATGAAAAAAAAAACATACTATGTTTAGCCGAAGAACTACAACAACACATTCCACAAAATATTCTTCGTCGATGACTTTGTCCCCCCCCCCCCCCCGGCAAAAGATATGACAGTCAAATTAAATATGGTGTTCTCTAAGGCATCCGGCGTGTTTTAGAACAAGGTTGGTTTCTATAAATTATTATTTAATAGTATTTATCTATTTTAGTGTTAAATGTGAATTTAAATATGATATATTTGCAAATATTTATTATTCATGCATATATAATAATATAATCACATTAAATTCATTAGTACTTAACGTTAATGTCAATATATAGCTAAATCGAGAGAATAGCTTAATCGGGACAATACTTTAAGATGAGGATTCAATTAAGATATTTTAAGAGTTTATGGGTTAATTTAGAATATGGCACATAATTTGGAGGTCTCTGATACAACTAATCTAAATTTATAGAGACAAATTTCAAAATTACTCATTAACTTACAACTTGTATAGTATTGGACTTTGATTTGGTGTAATTATGTATATAAAATATAGGCTTTAATTCAATTGTAAATCAAGTTACATATGTTCGATAGATATAATTGTTTGATATATGAATAAACATAAAAAATGGTGTCATAACATCAGCAATGTTAGCCATATGTTAAAATTAAATTAAATTAAATTAAAATTCAATCATGTATGAGATAATAATAAAATCAATTTTTATGTGTAATTTTATTATTATTCAAAATATATACATATATTGATTAAATCGTGCCGTATTTACAAGTGAAAAAAATGTAAAATATATATTTATTAAAAAATATGTAAAAGATAAATAAGGTTTCAATTGATATGGTAAATTTGAAATATTAAAATTTATGATATCCTTAATCAAATCTTACAGTGTGAGGATATTTTTAATTATTTATTTTATATTTAAATAGTATAGATATATCTTATTTTATATTTAAATTTTTATCTTATTTGATGCGAGCTCACCAATGAAGCCTATGGCGGAGATTAACCGAGACACCCTTGAACTACCCAATGGACTAATTACGCGTAGCCGGGCTAAACAATTTAAGGAGGCCACTTCAGTTTTAATGGCACAAATTTGGAACGAAGAAAGGAAGTACTCCAAGAGCACACCGAACATTTACAATTTATTTAAGACCGAATATATTAGATAGTTTGGATGCTAATTTATTATTTTATTACATGTTATTTTCATATTAATTAAGTTGTTTCATTAGTATAATATTAATATATCTAGTGTTTAAATTAAAGTATTTTAATTTTTATTTAAATTAATGTTTGGTTGTGTTTTATAGGAAATAATAAAAGGCATAGTGGTGCAACAAGCTACTTGGGTGGAGTATTAGGTGATGGATGGCTAAATGGAGAGCTAATGGAGGAATAATTGAATTAGGTATAAATAAACAAATAAAGATAAATGAAGTGGAAGCATGAATGGAAACAAAACATTAGCAACTTGAAGAATATGGTGGAAGACAAAGAAATTAATGTACCATATTGGAATTAATATTTATTTTTTTTTTTTTTTATTTATTTTTATTTATTTATTTTTTTTAGCCACTACAAGCTACCTATAAATAGCTTGTCAAACTTCAATTGTAGACACAACTTGAATTTGAATGAAAGAAAATTTTCTTTTGGTGAGTATTTACTCTCCTAATTCTCGAGGTTTGAATTGACTTATCTAGTTTTCTAGTGGCGTCGTTCCTTCCTTGTTTTGAACTTATCATCCTAACGGGTGTGTCGTTCATTTACCTATACCGTTGGTTCCTATCTCGCTAGATAGTGGGTCTCGGTTTTATCTCAAAACTCATTCCATCAATTTGAAACTTATAAGATTCGGGTCTTTAATTTTTATTAAAGGTTCTTTTTTGTTTCAAATACCTATCCATTTCATCCTATCACCTATCTTTACCTTTTCAAAAATATTATTTCCTATAAAAATTATCTTATTCGAAAACTACCTAATTTACGATCGGGCAACATTTACGATTCACCTCCTAACCCGAGACGGACCGTTATCATTATTTAATAAAATTTCCTCTCTTTTTTTTAATGAATAAAACTATACATCTTTATGGAAAAAGGTGATGAGTGAATATCATGTGAAAATGAGAGATGGTGTCCCGTAATTAAAAAAGCCTTTGATAAATGTATATCAACTTATTTGAATAAGGGACTTGTGATGAAAACAATGCATGGCCCAGGTGGATAAAGCTTTTAATAAATGATTCACAGCCTCAAATGTTTAAACTCTTTGGTCCCTTAAAACATCAAAGGCCTATGCTTTAGAGGTAGTATGGTGGATAGATGTGGGTAGAGTTTGGATTGAATTTAAGAATGAAGTAAAAAAATTATTTAATTTTAATTATAAATATATTAATATTAATATAATAATATATTTTTAAAAATTGGTTAACGGGGTAAAAGTATCATGAAAGCTTATGTACTGAGCATACGTATTAAGAATTATACTATATTTTGTTTATTTTATTCAAAAAATAAGTAAAATAATTCCTATATAACATATCAAAATTTCTTTTGTTAAAAACTTATGTGACTGGAAGAATAATTAGATAATTACATGTGATGTGTCACATATATCTTTTGTTAATGTACAATGACAAGTTTGCAACAATAAAAATTGATGAGTTTTTAACAGAAAAATCAGTTTGTTTTTTTATCTGACGTATATGAACTAAATTACTTTTATTTGAGTAAAGGGATCAAAATACAATTCGAAAATACTTTACTCAAGCCCATAAATTTTTATATTAATCTTTATATATTGGTATAAGGCAACACTTATTCTCTGATCTTGATCGCTTGTTTTTATTTTTTATTAATGTGAAGATTATAATTTTTTTTCTCAGGAGCAAGACCTATGAAATTATATTTTTAAAAAGAAATTTCAAAATCCTTTTAAAATATAAATTTAAAATCTGCATTATTGAAATAGAGAAAGAAAAACAAATTTGGGTTGTGGAATCATAAAATTTAATTTTTTCAACCTCACACATATATAATTTTTTTTTTCTTTTTGTTATATGATAGTTTTAAACTAAAAAATAATATATATATAATTTAAACTTAATTGAAATATTATTTACAAAATATGATTATTACATGTTGTATCATTACAATTACATGGACTAAAAGTGAAAAAAAAGAAAAAAAGGCCCGACTACTTTTACGGAATCATCATTTCCTTTAATGAAGGGTAATTGTGTATCTGTTTTGTATGATTTCTTTCCTTATTTTTGTTATATTTATATTTAAGTTTTTATAAAAGTATTTAAATTTTAATATGTTGATATATAAATTTTATTTTTATTTGGGTTGTATGTTTCTTTATGCTGCTTTTATTACGTTTGTACTATATAGCTGTTTTCCTTTTCATGTTAGGTTCATGCATATATGATTGGATTTTAGTTTTATATATTTATATAAATATTGATATGTTTTTATCATTGCATTTCGTTGTAGTTTATATAATTTAATTTTAGTAACCAATTATTTAATTTTTTTAAAACAATAATATTTGTAATGCATTAATTAATAAAAATATTACTATCACGATAGATACCTTTAATTTCGAAAAAATATATATCTATTATAAACAAAAGCTATTTTTATGCTATGCTCAAGTGGCATAGAATGGATTAGACGGGGTAATATAGTCTTTCATTTAATCTTTTCAAAATTTATTTGAATTTAGTTTAGTAGAAGTTTGGTTTGAGTCAGGCAAAGAGAGAAGCTTTTTTAACCATATATATACAAATTTTAGTTCTGTGCATTTTAAATATTAGCTTAAATTTAAATTGAATAATTTAAAGGGATATATCTTATGAACTATAGTTTAATGGGTAAATTTATATATAAATTTTAATTTTATGTAATTTTGTATTTGAAATTTTTATTTTTTTTTCAATTCTCATAAATTATTAATGTAATTATTGATATATCATCATTTTATGTTTATATATTGCATACAAATAATTATATTTATTCCATATAAGAATAAATTAATATATATATATTTATTTAAATGTGTATGATTGAATCAAAATTAATTTTTCATGTATATAATTAAACTACAATTAATTTTCATGTATTATTTTAAAATTTGTCCTAACATATTTATATTTAAAATTTTAATATAAATATAAGTTAATATAAACTTATTTTTAATATTTTTAAAGCAAAAAGATGGGTTATTTAGTATAATCATTGAAAATAAATTAGATATTGTAAAAAAATAAATTTACACAAATAATCACTCAATTATAGATAAATTTTTTGTCACTTAACCGTTAAAAAACAGTGACCCATATTTTCGTTAATTGAATAATAAAAAATGTGCATTAATTTTTTAATTTACACAATAACAAATTTAACATTCAACCTATTTATATATTTATTAATTTCACTTTGATTCTATTTATTTTTTAAAATATAAAAATATATAAACATTATATAAATACATGAAATATAAAAAGTTCCTCGAATTTTATATATTTTTAAAAATACAAAAAATAACACTAAAAATTATAGAAACATTAAAAGATTCTAAAAATTCAAGGAAGTTTCACAAACTAGGGTATATATTTAGTATTCATTTATTTTTATAAGTTAAAAATATTTTTTTGTGAATTTAAAACTACTAATTAATTACCATTCAATCAGAATAAAAATAAATAATTACAATTAAGTGTCTATTTTCTATTTTTACACCTCTATATTTCAAATTTCCTCAAATTTCGATCTATCCGCCAATCTCCCCATTATTTCAAAATCATTTTCTCTGCTGCGGCTCTTCCTGGTCCTGGTTTAGCTGTATCTGTTTTTGCGTACGTTTTAAATCTTCTCGATTCAAAATTAAATGCTCCAAAATCGTAAGTTTTCTTCTTCTCTAAATCCCTAATAAATTCCCCCATTCAATCACTCCTCTCTCTCTCTCTGCCTCTTGTTTTCTCAATGGCAACTTCAGCTTTCAAGTCAACTACCAGGAGGGCTTCCCTCGCTAACTCTCCCGGTGACTCTTCTTCCTCCAATCGCTCTCCCTCCGGCCACCGCCGCGCCAGGAGCCTCAGCAGATTTTCCCGACGGATTCCTGGAGTCGGCGACGATGACGATGAGCCTACTCCGGCTCCGAGGAGCAGGGGGAGGTTTGTGAATACAGTCAGGGGATCGGGGTTCCCGGAGATTAGTCTCGACGATCTCGCTGTCGAGCTCTTTGATTCCTCCCTCCGAGGCCGTTCGGTTTCTCGGATGGATGACGTCACACCACGCAATGGTAAAGGAGGAGGAGGAGGAGGAGGAGAGAGTGTGGCTCAGAGAAGAGGAAGGTCGGTGTCCAGGCAAGGATCCAGGGGTAGTGTTGCAAATAATGGTGCTGGAGGACGGTTTACTTCGGACACTGCTAGTTCCAGGAGGAGAAGATCGGTCTCCGTTGTTCGGTATCAAATTAGTGATTCTGAGGTACTATTTCTTTTCAGTTCCTCACTCTCCATTACTGTTGTTTTTATTCTTGTGCATGAATTCTTTAGTTTGTATAAACATGGTTAAACTAAGCAAATTAGTTAATTTATTATAAAAGTGAACAATGTAATTTTAAAGAATGTTGATTTTTGATTTTTTTTTTTCAACATAACTTTAAAAGACTAATCAGTCTTTCTTAACATTCAAAGTTACCGCCATCTAAGATATTCTCTCTGCTGCTTCCAAATTATCTATATAACGTTAAATTTCTCACTTTGATGGTAGAGGGTCTAATTAGCTCTTCAGAGCTTATAATAAGTGGACCTACCAGGTAGTTTAAACTATCAATTCTAATATTGCAATGAGACATTATCCGGTGACTAGACTTAACTATCTGCTTGTTTTGTGCTTGATGTTTGCTTAATTTGGACTCAAAGATCAATTTACGTGGACAAGCCAACTAAAGCTTTTACCGTTTGTGGCATGCACTTGTACCACCTCCTTATTGGCGTTGCTTAGTTGAATTTTAAATACATTGTCCAAAATGAGAAAAATGTGGGAGTATTTAATAAGGACATCTGGTTTCTCTTTTAAGTATCCAATAATTATCAAACTCTTTATGGTATTGCAATTGTCATTGCTATGTTCCGAAATTTTTAAGTTCATCCAATGGCATTTCTTTTATGGATGACAAATCTGAGTACATAGTTCAGATGTTCTTGACTTGGATGACAAATCATTTTCCATATTTGAATACAGGTCATCTTTAATCAGCTTAGGTATATTGTGTTGCATTTGATGAAAGTAAATGAGGAACTTTGGAATTTTTGCATGTCAAATATGTTCATTTTCTTTTAGTAATATTAAAGGTGAAGTGTCATTGATAATAGATAGTAATGTACCCACTTGGCCAATTTGAATGGTTAGGTTGGCTTTAATAAAACCTATTATTTTTTTCATTGTGCAAGAATAATAATCAAATACTAACTTGTTGATGTGTATGCTTTTGTGGTTCCTAAAATTTGTAGAGTGATCTAGATCAGTTGCAGAACCCAAGCAACCATGCTAGCATGAAGAGTTCCATGGGTGGAAACAATCAGTTATCCTCCACTCATAAGCCAACAGCTTCAAATAATAGACAAGGCTTAAGAAGATCTCTCAGCCAGAAGGACTTAAAGTATCACGATGGCTACTCTGTAAGCATTCTCTATCTCTTCGAAAATGTATCATTCTAACTTCTACTATCATCATTTAGTTGTGTGGAATTTCTATATAAGTGTTCTATTTAGTAGTTGGGTTAATCCTTACTATCTTTTAGAATCTTTCAGGCATATTTATGTCAAATTTATTTCGTTAGCTTAATTCAATTTATACATACATGAAATCAGAGTCACTCTTCTGCTGTAACTGATGATGAAGGGAGGGATGCTGCACTTTCCAATAAAAATGGGGCGGAAAGGACAATAAAAGCTGTATATGCACAGAAAAAGGTTGCTCTTCTCTTTAAAAAAATAACAATTGTGTAATAACCTCTAGGAGATATTTTGCTAAATCTTTTACTTTTGTATTTCCCACCCTCTAGGGAGACCACCCCATTGGGGATGATGTGAATGGTGGTTTATATGCCGCAATGCGTAAAGAGCTTAGACATGCTGTGGAAGAGATCAAGACACAACTTGAACAAGTCTGTAATTTTATGTTCTGGTCAATGTGTTTAATACTTTATTCCCTCCTACTGGAGCAGAATTTGCTTCATAAATTGTATGCTAAACTTGTTGGATGGCATCTTGGTTTATGCAGTCAATGGTGAAAACAAAGAACTCTGGCATAGCAAACGTTGATACCTTGCAACCTGACAATTCTGACGTTATTCAGGCTATTTCTACAGCTAGAAGGAAGTGCACAACAAAATTGGAAAAGGTATAAAGTCATTATCATCATCATTCTGTGGTGCAGTATTTACCATTTATGTAATGATTATGGTCATTGGTACAATAGGGTTGAGTTGCCTGTGCATTTGGCATCTTTAGTCTTAAACTATTTATATTTTATACAGTGAACTTTATAGTTTTTTTTTTTTGTTTTGTTTTGTTTTGTTTTGTTGAAGATGTATTGGTTCTTGCTTAATACTCTTGGTTTATAATAATCCTGAACCTATCTTTCTTCCGGATTTTTACTCTATATTGAAAATCAAAATAAGGTTGCGTTTAAGTTGCTTTTGATGAAAAAAGATAACTTTCCATGGTACTTTTCATGCATATTAACATGGTTTATGGTGGTTTATGCTTAACGAGCTGATGATTATTAATATATTTTAATTGTTTACTCAAGTCTTTGATGAATTTATTCCCTTGATTGAAGCTCTGCATCTCATAATGGAAACATTAGTGATTGATTTTATTTTTTGATTTGACAGTCGGAGAAGCGAAGACAAGATTTATTGGCTGAGATTCTATTGGAGGAGCAGCATGGGAGAGAGCTCTCTAAAATTGTCAAAGAATTGCTTCCTGAACCGAAGAGCTCTATTGTTGAGAAACCAGTACGAGCCCGAAAGGTACAAATTCCCCTTACACTCACTGCAATTATGCATGACTTCGTAATCTATATGGCTATTTTTAAGTCCGCACCATTTTCTTTGTTAAATCCACTAGATTCTGATGTTCCTTGATGTAGTAAAGGTGATTTGATCTTTCTTTTGATTGTTTAATCAACATACAAATTATTTCCCAGAGGAGCAATGACAGATATAGGATGTCCCGACAATTGACTGAGGAGGCTGAAAAATATATCGAGGATTTCATTTCTAATGTTGAAGATACAGATATTTCATCATTAGACGGGGACAGGAGTGATACTACCAGTTCAAGCATAGGGGGAATAACAAAGACACCAATTTTCCAGAATCCAGCAGTGTTTAAATCTGTTCCTGTTGAAATGGATGGTGTACTGCTGCCTTGGTTACAATGGGAGACTTCTAACGATGTTTCTCCGTTATCTTGCGAGAATAAATGCAGTATTTCTCAGGTAATCTTATGCCCTACAATGATAGTTCATAGTAAAAAGCTGAATATCCAACACTATTCAATCTGTTTTTTGGCAAATTCGGATAATTTCTGAATTTGGATATTAGAAATATCCAAATATCCTTTGGCTTTTCTTCAAATAGTGTTGGATATTCAAATTTTTTATTACAATCCATTATACTTATATAATGGATTTAGGTATTCGAATTTGATTTAAATTTTTATGTTACTCTAACCCTACAAATTTTTTTTTCTGAATTATCTATGTTTAACATCCACCTTCGGTCAGTTTTCTAATTTGAGCATGAGGATAAACATATACCTATGTCCAACAATCCTAGATTGAGTAACATCGATCTTTTAACGTGTTTAGATATGGTTAAATCCTAGGCACAATAATAAATTTAAAAAATTAACAAATTTCAAAAAAGTTGGAAAAATTATTCATCTCAATATTGAAGTATATGTAGACGGTCAAGCATGCTATCTTGTCAATGTTAATAAAATTTTAAATAATGCAGTCAACAAAGTAATTTGATAGTTGAAGGCTGGGAGCCGAAGTAATTCAAAAAAAAAAAGGAGAAAAGAGTAGGGTTAAATTTGTCTTTATATTTTAATTTTATGTTTCTATGTTTAAAATTTTTAGTTTAACAGATTTATCAACGGCAATAATATCTAAATCAAAGGTAGATTTGGATAGAAAGTGGATAATAACCAGAATTCAGATATCAGATATTTCAAAATTTGTAGATGAATACCTAATGAGTTGTTCATCTCTAGCGTTTCTATATATATGGATTTATATATGTGTTGCATTGAGATGATATAGGAAGCAGTGAGTGGGCAAGATCTAAGCGATCAATTGACCAACAGCAGCAGCCGAGGGAGTTGGAGCCCAGAATTTAGTGATTGTACACCTTCACAAAATGTTGCATTTGGAAATGGAAATTACCAAAGCCAGACCACCTCTTCTTCAAATAAGATGATGATGAAGTTGGATTTGGATGATTATATAAACACTGGCAGTGACGAAGATTTTCTACATGAAATGTGGAGCCAACGACATGGAATTAATTCAGGGAAGCTTTTACTTTGTAACCACGTGTTCTTTTAGTTACAATTACAAATCTTTTTTTCTTTCTAAATTTTTAGACTACAATAGTAATTTTGTAATTTATTGTTATTTAATAAGGGTTTCTGTTTGGATGAAACTATTTTTTAAAGAATGTTAATAGGAAATTTGTTAGTGAAAATTCATTTCAACAATTTTTTTTGGGTCAAAATCTTTCAACAAGTTTCCTAATGTTGGGAAAGGTGATTTGTATTTTTTGTCCTAACACTTTATTATTTTGCCGCCACTCAAAATCTCAAACTTCTGTTTCCCTCGTTTTCGTGCAAACTTGCTTCCACGATGAGGATTTATTGAAGAAAATAGAAAATGAAACTAAAATGGGTTAATATCTTGGTGAGTACACCTTCCACAGTTTGGTCCACTAATTTTATTCCAGAAAATGAAAGAAACTTCTGGTGCCTTGCATTTTAGAGCAAAGAGACCTCCCTAACTCTATATATACTCTTCATTTTCACGAGGATTTTTATCCTCACATTTCATCTTTTTTCTTCTCTTATCATCTTCCTTCTTTTCATTTTGCAAATCTTCTTTCTTCTTTTCATTTTGCAATTCCATTAGGGTTTACATTCGATGATACTTACTTCTGTTTCCCTTATTTCCGAGCAAACTTGCCTCGACAATGAGGATTTATTGAAGAAAATAGGAAATGAAACTAAAATGAGTGAACTTCTTGGTGGGTACACCTTCCATAGTTTGGTCCACTAATTTTATTCCAAAAATCTAACCCACAATCCCATACCCACAATTAGTCCACTAACAGAAAAATGAAAGAAGCTTCTGGTGCCTTGCATTTCAGAGCAGATAGACCCTCTAACTCTATATATACTCTTTATTTTCACAGGGATTTTTATCCCTCACATTCCATCTTTTTTCTTTCCTTATTGTCTTTCTTCTTTTCATTTTGCAAATCGTATTTCTTCTTTTCATTTTGCAATTCCTTCTAAGGTTTACATTCGAAGATACTCAATTGTAAAAACTCGAAACTCTTATCTACTGATTCAAATTCTTTCAAAGTTCACAAATGAACAGTTCATTACTTTTCAGAAGAATTCAAATTAGAGTTCACATTCATCAAATAATAGAATGTTCAATTAAAACCCTAATAAGCAACACCAATCAATATTCAATACCTAACAAATAAAGCCCAAAATTATAAACATTCTCCATAAGTTCTAAATCAATGCAATTCCAAAGAAGCCCTAAACTCTTTTACTTTCCTTTCTTCGCCACTCAAAATCTCAAACTTCTATTTCCCTCATTTCCAAGCAGACTTGCCTCGACTATAAGGATTTATTAAAAAAATAGGAAATGAAACTAAAATGGGTTAACTTCTTAGTAGATATACCTTCCATAGTTTAATCCACTAATTTTATTCCAGAAATCCAACCCACAATCCCATACCCACAATTAGTCCACTGACAGAAAAATGAAAAAAAGCTTCTGCTGCCTTGCATTTTAGAGCAGAGAGACCCCTAACTCTATATATATTCTTCATTTTCACAAGGATTTTTATCCCTTACTTCACATCTTTTTTCTTCCCTTATCGTTTTCCTTCTTTACATTTTGCAAATCTTCTTTTTCTTTTCATTTTGCAATTCAAAATGGTGAAAATAAGGGAGGATGAAAATGTAGCAATAACAATGTTGCTTTCCCTTGGGGAGAAATAATGTTGTTGTCGAAAAAACTGCCACAATGCCGACTGTCTATGGGGAACTCTTAGAAGCCTCAGAAAAGCCCACGGTCCATGTAGAAGCCACAGCAGCATCGATGGAACATGTAGAAGCTACAGAAGCGTCGAGAATTGAGGAAGCCTTGTAGCAGATTTTGAAGGAAACCGGAGCATGATTTGATAGAAAAACTAGAAGTAAAATGTTTTGAGCGCAATGAATTGAGAAATTTGATTGGTGCAAGCTTTAACGGGAAACTCGCTACCGATGCATATGGCAAGTTCAAGAGTTTGAGCTTTGATTTACTCAATTTCTTTAACTTGTCATGTCCACTAATAGCGAGTTTCCGTCCAAGCTTAGACTAACTAAATTTCTCCACTCAGTACACTCAAAACCTACTTCTAGTTTTTCTATCACATTATGTCTGATCTACTCCGGCTTCCTTCAAAGTTTAGCACAATGCTTCCTCAATTGTCGGCGCTTTTGCTACTTTTGCAGAGACAGTCGACGCTTCTACGGCTTGTACATTATCCGTCGGCGCTTCTGTGGCTTCAGTTGAATATTTCCTTGTTCAATATCTATGTACTGCAGATTGAGATAGTTAATCCCCGTAATGGTGAACTTTCCCGTATGGTTTCCGAAGTTAGTAATGCTGGTGTTAGACCAGAAGATGATGCTATTGCTGGGCTGCATTTGTTCAGAAGACAGATAGTGGAGTTAACCCCGAGGTATAATCATATTGTTATTTTTTTGGACATGGGCATGGGGATATAACCCTTAAAGGATCATTCGAGTATATGGAAAACTTAGAAAAATTGATTATATTCATGCTGGATGCATATGAATCTTGGTAACATAGAAAATTAACAGAATTCCTCTGCTTTCTTATTTATATAATTTTGCATGAATAATAGATGGTTCTTGGAAGTTACAATTCCTTTACTGACAGAACCATGTTGATCTCTATAAATTGATTATTGTCAGGTCATGCACTTTGCTCACATGTAAAACAAAAGGAAATGCAAGCATAAAAACTGTTGATCTCGCTGATACTCAAGCTGATTCTGGTGCCCCAAAAACATGGAATGTATGTGGCTCTGGTAATATCTTGTTCTGTGAAGTGGATGGGAGTGAAAACTATGCCTTATTCGGAGGGTGAGTGTGCTTGTGTTGTATGACTCTTTACATAAGCTTCGTACTCAGTTTTATTTGCATTTGCTGATAGGATATTTTCATGCTCAACTGGAATGTTATTAGTTCGGTAAATAAGATTTGAGTCTATTCTCATTCAGGAAGGGTGTTGAAGTTAACATGTGGCATCTTGAATATTGTACTAAGATTTGGACTGCAAAGCCTGTGAGCGTTTTCAACCTCTCTGATTTATTAAAATAAATATTTTTTAGTATCTTCTCTGTTTTTATTTATCTTAATCTATCCCGTAATGAACAGCCTCCTGCAAGCAGCCTTGGTATTTTTCCCCTACTTGGTTTACATCTGCAAGATTTCTTAGCAAAGATGATGATTGTAAAGTTGTGGCTGGTACCAATAACCATCAGGTAATCGTTTGCGGGCACAGCCACTCCTTAAAACATATATGTGTGTGTGTGTTTTCTATATTTCCCCTTTTCTTTTCTCAAGGAACTTTTATACGTGATCACATATTGCCAGTTTCTAGAATTATTTTTAATTTTGAAATAATAAGGCTCATCGGTTTCAAAATATTCCCGAGTTGATTTTTGGTTAAACTTTTGAAAATGCAGTTTCTAGACTATAGTTGTAGCTTTATCTTTATGTGATTCATGTGCTAAAACTTACTGAATTCGAAAGAAAATTAAAGGACAAGAGTTTTTTTTATTAATTTTATTTGGAGTTGTGACTATTTCAGGAATATGGGATTGAGCTTTTGTTATAGTAATGCTTTTCATTCGGTATAACTTTTTTCCTTTCACTATTTCTGTTACAGGTTCGCCTCTATGATATTTCTGCCCAACGAAGACCAGTTGTATCATTTGACTTCAGGGAGACCCCTATAAAAGCAGTTGCAGAAGACCTAGATGGTCATACAGTTTATATAGGGAATGGATCTGGTGACCTTGCTTCTGTGGATATACGCACAGGTAAGGGATTTGATTCTATGTGCTTGTTCTGCGATTCTTTATGCCATTGACCATTTCTGATTCTCCTTTTGGTGACCTTTCTTCAATGATTTGAGATGTATTTTTTCGTATATTCCGGTTAATGGTGGATGTATTTCCTTATAGGTAAATTGTTAGGATGCTTTTTGGGGAAGTGTTCTGGAAGCATCCGATCCATTGCCCGGCACCCTGAACTTCCTGTGATAGCATCTTGCGGTGAGTATATGCCATAGTGTTTGGTAAAGCTAAGCACTTTTACCTGTGTTTGCATACACATTCTGCTCTTTTGTATTGGGAAGCTATAATTTGCAAGGTGTTCATGTGAGAACAATAGTTAAGGTCTTGGAGATGATTTTGTTGCTTGAAGAGCTAGAGAAGGAAGAAAAAGGATTTCTAATGAGTCTCAAATGATTCTGAAGTGAGTAAAAGGCCAGACCAGCGGGTTCAACTCAGAACCAACAAGTCCAATGGTTCAACAATATAGATTGAACGGAAGCTAATGAACTGGCCAGACCGTTTAAAGACCGGGAGCCAGAGAAACCAGACTTTTGCTTCTTCTTTTTTTCTTTTTTAATTAAGTTTGGACTTCTTTTAACCAAAAAATCTGATTCTTTTTTTCATTATGTTTTGGTCCTTTTAACCTATTTTTTAACCTATTTTTACCCAATTTGATTAATTGGTGCAAATAATAAACAATAATGGAATTGTTTCTTTCCATCCATGGTTTATTGTTAATATAATTTTCCCTACTTTCTTCTTTTTCCATTTTTTTTTAATTTTATGAATTTTTCTTGATGGTTGAACTAGGGACTTTAGGTCCAACCGGTACTCTGCCCATGCCAGTTAAAATATTTTCATTTTGGCTGATTGAAAATGTGTGAACTTGCAATTATTAGCTTCCCAACATTAACAGAACTGACAAATTTCAATATTTTCCAGGCTTGGACAGTTATTTGCGCACTTGGGACATCGGAACAAGGCAACTTCTATCGTCGGTATGTTCCATTCAGAGAGCAGAGTTAAAATGTCCTTGCATGTAGTTAAGTTGCAAAAAAATACACGGCAAATATCTGCCTAAAATTTTCCTAGTGCAGGTTTTCCTGAAGCAGCATCTTACAGAAGTTGTTTTCGATACTAATTTTACCGAAGAAGGTCAGTTATTTCCTTGGAATCTTTATTGTTAAAAAAAAAACTCATTATCCCGTGTTTGGTGTCACCACCTGTCAATATGACATTTTAGTTATAATGGTCAGTAATACTAGTAAACAAGATTTTGGTTGGAAGCCGTTGAACATACAGCGAGAACAAAACCCCAGTCTGCAACAGGCCCCCAAAAGTGAGTTGTTTTTGGGCCAACTGGACTGCTTAGGAATGCTCGGAAGGAAGAAGCCATCTGTTACAAATATTGCTGAATGTATCTCTGCGATTGTTGAATACAAAATATTATTATAAATCATCAAATTTCAAATACTAAAATAAATTCAGCTACAGAAATAGAAAGCTATATAGATAATCTGAAAGTACTGCCAAATGTATAGTTATAGAAGCTAGGCCAAAATTTCAAACTATTCTCGGGCAAAAACCAAAAATCACGCCCAAGTTCTAATTCAACCCCACTTATGCCACCTCTCGTGTATTATTTATCATCTTACGAGTCAGACTCTACAAGTAATTCAAGACTCTCCTTGGTTGAAAGATGCTACACACAAGCACAAGTTCTAAGCCATTAACCGATGCAGTAGTCGTAACTATCAGATATGAATAAAACCTAATCATAAACCCCAAAACTGATAGCTATACTTTTAGCATGAATGGTCTTGACATAATATCACCATCGAACTCAATTTTCTTAACCTGGTAGGCTAGTGCATTAGTTGGAATGCTAGAAAATAAATACTTGTTTTAGTCTATGTTACTAGAACTCAAGAGTGAATGTCAGTTATGGATATGTTCGAATTTTTTAATTTTTCCTATGCCCATGTCTAGATATGTTTTGGGTACTTCAAAAAAAATAGTCTTTGAAAAACACAACTTTTGCTAGAACTAAAATTAAATACCTTAGGCTTTTTATAATATGATCAAATCTCAGCAATCGATTTATATATATAAATACATGTAAAACTGAAAAGACGAGCGGAACACTTTCTGTTCAATAAATATATCTCCCCCAATTTTGATTTGTAGCTAAAATCCCTAATCCTACCCGTGTCAGCATAGAGGAACTTAGTTAAAAAAAAAGGCTACTCATCATGACAACTTACATAGAAAGCGCTAAAGAATCTAACTTTAAATGAAACCCAATGAAAAAGAATTGAAAAAAAGAAGCATACTAATAGAATTGGATCAAGGAGAAAATCATGAATCAGTTAAGAAGCATACTAAATCTGAAAAATGAACTCGTAAACTATATTATTTAATATTTACGAGCCAAATGTAGCTTTTAAAATATTTTTGAAAATAGTAAATTGTGTTTTATAAATATTTATTTGGTCAAAAAATTGAGAAAAAGAGGTATCGAGATCTCGGTGTTATAAATCGAGTTATAAATCGAGTCATAAATATTTTTATGAAATTTACGGAATGTTAATAAAGTAGTATTAAAATTTCGTTAGAAAATTTTGACGTTCGGGTGGTTAATTAAATAAAAAGAACTAAATTGAAAAAGGTGTAAAAGTTGCTAAAATGATTAAATAGCTTAATTGTCAAATGAGGAAGGACCTAAAGTGAAAATAAGTCCAAAAGAGATATTTTGGGCGGCAATAGCTGAGAAAAATCAGGAAATGGGTGAAATAAGAACAAAATTGGAAAATTGCCAAAATTAGCTAAATAAAAACGGGACCAAATTGGAATATCTAGAATTCTTTTCATTTCTCTTCATTTTCATCAGCTGAAAAACAGCCATTGAAGAGGGTTCAAGCTGGTTTTTATACTCTAGTTTCATGTAAGTTTAATTCTTACTTTCTCCTTAAAATTTCTATGTTTTGGACTTTTACAATTGGGTCCAACTTATTATGTCATTAGTTTTTTATTCTATGGCTAATTTTTAAAGTTTCTATGGATTAGTGCTGGAAGAATATAATGAATAAACATATAATTTAAGCTTTAATTTGATATATGATGATTTTATCAAGTAAAATTGATGGAAATTGGTTTTAGGACTTAATTGTGAAAGAGTTTAGAATTAAGGTCTAATACTAAAGTTCTGATTTTCAAAGATTATGAAGTAGTTTAAAATGATAGAGAAAAGTATTACATGAGAAAATTAGCTCAATTGAGGGGTTAATTGAGCAAGGACTGAATTGTATGAATTGTGGAATTTGGGACAAAATAGAAATCAACATGTTACACTAAAACAATTTTGGACAGCAGCAGTTGTCTAACTTTGAAAAATCACCAAAAATGGTAGAAATTGAATTAGAAGTTGAGTGAGATATAGAATTAAAGCTTGTTGAGTCTATTTTCATATAAAAGAAACAGAGCAAGCAAAGTAAGTCTACATATTGAGATATTTAAATTTTTGTAAGACTGGTTTAGAATAACTTTGAGATCCCCTGTTCTTACTTTAGAAATTCACTAAAAATTATACAAAAATAATTATGAGTTACAATTTATATGTTTGTATTCCTTAGTGAGCCTATTTTCATTAGAAATAATCAGAAACATCATATGAAAATCGTACTATGAGATAATTGATTTTTAGTGAAGAGAGGTCAGAGCCGTCAGACTGTGTAACAGGGGAGTCTAGTTTCAAAAAAAATTAACGGATCTTAATTTGGAGTTCTGTAGCTCAAGATAAAAATAATTTAGTGACTATGACACGGATGGACAGCTTGAATATTCACATAAGTAAATAGTGAAAATTATAGATAATGTTACTTACAAGTGTGCTGTTTATACTAAGGATGTGGAATAGAGAGAAGGAGGAGGAAAATATATGAACTTATGTATAAATTTAACACATGCCTGATTATAATCGATAAACGTTGAATTATAAATGATGTAATGTTTTATTTCAAATATTTATTATGAAACTAAGATTATGGTTATGGTATAAAAATCGAATTGTAAGTTCATGTAACTTGAATTATATTCTTAAATGCTTGAAATGTATGTTATTGATATGAATATAATTTGAATGTTCATTGTATGAAAATTGATGAAACATTGATATATTTGATAAAAAGGGGAAGAAATCCCGGTTAAATGAAAGAAAAATTCGATAGATCTCTAAAAAGGAATTGACGGTAAAAAAGATCTAGCCCGGACGGGTGATCCTATCCTGATATAGCCCTCTCGAAGAATATGTGGAAAATGGATTTAGCCCGGACAGGTAATCCGAATTAGGGTCTGAATTTAGCCTGGACTGATAATTCAAATCCAAGCTTATTAGAGTAATTGTCGTTGCACGGGATTTAGCCTGAACTGATAATCCCGACAATACTTTATGAGTTTATATTACAGGGAATTTAACCTGGACTGGTAATCCCGCTGTAAAGATAAGGTTCGCGGGAGTGTTCTCTCTGAAATGGAAATGTGCACACATGAATATGAATTGACAAACCCGGATTTGTACACTAAAGTGTATCTCTGAAAATCCGTCGAAATTCCGAGTAATTCAACGAAATAAATATAGAAAAATAACAAAAAGATGGAAATCATGGTATTGATTAACTCATCAATCATGTTATATATTATGTGATATAATGAAATACGAGTTGATGAGACATGAACATAGAATTTGGTTAATAAATGAGTTCATTTGTGATTATATATTTGTACACCCTTGAGTGTATTATCCGTATGAATTGGTATTCCAAAAGAGTTAATGAGAAAAGTTCTAATATGAAATAATCTGAATTTTGAAATGAAATGTTATGAAACCGTACTTGAAATACATTGGTATATCTTGTATATGTTATTTGAGTTCATAATGTGGAAAGTAAATGCATGTGGAAATATGAGATTGTGATATATAAAAATATGGAATATGTTTGATAAATGTGTTTATTCATAATTATAGAATTATACACCTCAAGTGTACTATTTGTGTAAAGATAATGATTTCAAATTATCTATAAGTGTTCAGTACTCTTTGGTAATGCCTCGTAATCTTATTTCGGCGACAGATATGGGTTGAGGTGTTACATTTATGTTCTCGTCAATGTGTTCAATACTTTATTCCCTCCTACTGGAGCAGAATTTGCTTCATAAATTGTATGCTAAACTTGTTGGATGGCATCTTGGTTTATGCAGTCAATGGTGAAAACAAAGAACTCTGGCATAGCAAACGTTGATACCTTGCAACCTGACAATTCTGACGTTATTCAGGCTATTTCTACAGCTAGAAGGAAGTGCACAACAAAATTGGAGAAGGTATAAAGTCATTATCATCATCATTCTGTGGTGCAGTATTTACCATTTATGTAATGATTATGGTCATTGGTACAATAGGGTTGAGTTGCCTGTGCATTTGGCATCTTTAGTCTTAAACTATTTATATTTTATACAGTGAACTTTATAGTTTTTTTTTTTTTTTGCTTTGTTTTGTTTTGTTGAAGATGTATTGGTTCTTGCTTAATACTCTTGGTTTATAATAATCCTGAACCTATCTTTCTTCCGGATTTTTACTCTATATTGAAAATCAAAACAAGGTTGCGTTTAAGTTGCTTTTGATGAAAAAAGATAACTAACTTTCCATGGTACTTTTCATGCATATTAACATGGTTTATGGTGGTTTATGCTTAACGAGCTGATGATTATTAATATATTTTAATTGTTTACTCAAGTCTTTGATGAATTTATTCCCTTGATTGAAGCTCTGCATCTCATAATGGAAACATTAGTGATTGATTTTATTTTTTGATTTGACAGTCGGAGAAGCGTAGACAAGATTTATTGGCTGAGATTCTATTGGAGGAGCAGCATGGGGGAGAGCTCTCTAAAATTGTCAAAGAATTGCTTCCTGAACCGAAGAGCTCTATTGTTGAGAAACCAGTACGAGCCCGAAAGGTACAAATTCCCCTTACACTCACTGCAATTATGCATGACTTCGTAATCTATATGGCTATTTTTAAGTCCGCACCATTTTCTTTGTTAAATCCACTAGATTCTGATGTTCCATGATGTAGTAAAGGTGATTTGATCTTTCTTTTGATTGTTTAATCAACATACAAATTATTTCCCAGAGGAGCAATGACAGATATAGGATGTCCCGACAATTGACTGAGGAGGCTGAAAAATATATCGAGGATTTCATTTCTAATGTTGAAGATACAGATATTTCTTCATTAGATGGGGACAGGAGTGATACTACCAGTTCAAGCATAGGGGGAATAACAAAGACACCAATTTTCCAGAATCCAGCAGTGTTTAAATCTGTCCCTGTTGAAATGGATGGTGTACTGCTGCCTTGGTTACAATGGGAGACTTCTAACGATGTTTCTCCGTTATCTTGCGAGAATAAATGCAGTATTTCTCAGGTAATCTTATGCCCTACAATGGTAGTTCATAGTAAAAAGCTGAATATCCAACACTATTCAATCTGTTTTTTGGCAAATTCGGATAATTTCTGAATTTGGATATTAGAAATATCCAAATATCCTTTGGCTTTTCTTCAAATAGTGTTGGATATTCAAATTTTTTATTACAATCCATTATACTTATATAATGGATTTAGGTATTCGAATTTGATTTAAATTTTTATGTTACTCTAACCCTACAAATTTTTTTTCTGAATTATCTATGTTTAACATCCACCTTCGGTCAGTTTTCTAATTTGAGCATGAGGATAAACATATACCTATGTCCAACAATCCTAGATTGAGTAACATCGATCTTTTAACTTGTTTAGACATGGTTAAATCCTAGGCACAATAATAAATTTAAAAAATCAACAAATTTCAAAAAAGTTGGAAAAATTATTCATCTCAATATTGAAGTATATGTAGACGGTCAAGCATGCTATCTTGTCAATGTTATTAAAATTTTAAATAATTCAGTCAACAAAGTAATTTGACTAGTTGAAGGTTGGGAGCCGAAGTAAATCAAAGAAAAAGAGAAAAGAGTAAGGTTAAATTTGTCTTTATATTTTAATTTTATGTTTCTATGTTTAAAATTTTTAGTTTAACAGATTTATCAACGGTAATAATATCTAAATCAAAGGTAGATTTGTAGATGAATACCTAATGAGTTGTTCATCTCTTGCGTTTCTATATATATGGATTTATATATGTGTTGCATTGAGATGATATAGGAAGCAGTGAGTGGGAAAGATCTAAGCGATCAATTGACCAACACCAGCAGCCGAGGGAGTTGGAGCCCACAATTTAGTGATTGTACACCTTCAAAATATGTTGCATTTGGAAGTGGAAATTACCAAAGCCAGACCACCTCTTCAAATCTTCTTCCTTTTTTTTTATTTTGCAATTCAAAATGGTGAAAACAAAAGAGGATGAAAATATAGCAGTGACAATGTTGCTTTCCCTGGTGAGAAATAATGTTGTTGTTGAAGAAACTGCCACAGCGCTGACTGTCCTTGGAGAACTAAGCCTCATAAATGCCCACGATCCATGCAGAAGCCGCAGAAGCGCCGATGGACCATGTAGAAGCCGCAGAAGCGACAACTATCCATGCAGAAGCCGCAGAAGCGCCGACAGACCATGTAAAAGCTGCAGAACCGCAAACTGCCCATGCAGAAGCCGCAGAAGCGCCAACTGTCCATGCAGAAGCCGCAGAAGCGCCGACAATTGAGGAAGCGATGTGAAAAACTTTGAAGGAAGCCGGAGCAGATGGTATGATCAGACGTGACGTGATAGGAAAACTAGAAGGAAAAAGTTTTGAGCGCACTGAGGTTAAAATTTTAATTGGTCCAAGCTTGGACGGGAAACTCGCTCCTGTTGGACATGGTAATTTCAAGAGATTGAGTAATTCAAAACAGGCTTATCGTATTTAGTTAGAAAGTTCTGTGAGTGATGAGGCCACTGATCACAGCGCAAGAATAATAAGGATAATATCCCTCCTGCAATGGAAGATAATATCCCTCCCGCTAACCCTCCGAAGATGACATTTGGGCTAAAGAGCTCAAGGAGCTGAGGGCCGAGCTAAAAGCGATATGACACATATTAAAGAAACTCTCGGTGAAATCACCGAACCTCTGCGTCAAGTGCAGAAATTCATTAGAAATCAAAGATCACAAGGGTAAGGTGGTGCTATTTCTTTTGACTAACAAGAAAATAGTTTCATCCAGCTTGATGTTGATTCTTTTTTTTTTTTATGAAACCCTTAAAGACTTATACCAATAATTGAAGCACTTGCTATTGAACAAGGTGACACATCAAACCTAACAAATATATGGTTCACTAGCAAGTGTTTCGATTATTGGTAGAAGTCCTAAAGGTTTCATAAAAAAAAAAAGAATTAACATAAAGCTGAATTAAACTAATTTCTCGTTAGTCAAAAGAAGTTGCACCAACTTATACTTGTGATCTTTGATTTCTAATAGATTCCTGCACTTAACGCAGAGATTCGGTGATCTCACCGAGAGTTTCTTTAATCTGCGTCATATCGCTCTTTAGCTCGGCCCTCAGCTCCTTGAGCTCTCTAGCCCAAATATCATCTTGCGGAAGGTTAGTGGGAGGGATATTATCCTCCATTGCAGGAGGAATATTATCCTCATCTTTCTTGAACTGTGATTAGCGATCTCATCACTCACAGAACTCTCCAACCAAATACGATAAGCCTACTTTGATTTACAAAATCTCTTGAACTTGCCATGTAGAGCATGAGCGAATTTCCCGTCCAAGCTTGGGCCAACCAAATTTCTCACCTCAGTGCGCTCAAAACCTCTTCTAGTTTTTCTATCACATCACGTCTGATCATACCATCTGCTCCGGCTTCCTTCAAAGTTTGCCACATCGCTTCCTCAATTGTCGGCGCTTCTGCAGCTTCTGCATAGACAGTCGGTGCTTCTACGACTTTGGCATGGAGAGTCGACACTTCTGTGTCTTCGGCATAGACAGTCGGCGCTTCTGCAATTTCTGCATGAACAATCGGCGCTTCTGCGGATTCTGATGGACAGTCGGCGCTCTACGGCTTCTACATGGACAGTCGGCGCTCCTGCGACTTCTACCGTCGGCGCTTCTGTGGCTTCTACATGACTAGAGTATCTAAGATAGTCTTTGTACTATAGGCAAAAGTACAATTTAACATTGTATTATAGAACCAAGTAATTTAATCCTTGTACGTCTGGTATTGGCGCAAATGAATTTCTGTTAAAGATTAAATTACTCAGTTTTATGCTACTTTTGACTATAGTATAAAGACTGCCTAAATACTTCAATCTGTAAATATCGATATGAATTGATTTAGAAAGGCATTCTTACTAGTAGTAGAAACTGCTTTGATCCAAGTGCTGCAAATCCCATAATCCTTCACACTACAAAATTTAAAAGCCATGTACATAAGATGGGTGAATCTAATTTTCACTGTTTACGAGGTAAAAGTACCATAGAGGCCCCTGTATTAGGAGTCATATTGCATTTTACCCTCTAATCAAAAAATGGGCAAACTAGTCCCAATACGTTAGATCAAAGAGAAAACTGGTCCTTTCTAATAAAAATTCAATCCATTTCAACTGTTAAAAACTGGAGTGGCAAATAAAATAACCACATGTACCTCCTGCTGATGTACTGGGACTAGTTTTTAACAATAGAAATAGATGAATTTTTTAACAGAAAAACTAGTTTGCTCTTTGACCTAACGTACAGGAACTAATTTGCCCTTTTCTTTAGCAGAGGGGGCAAAATACAATTGGACTCCTAGTACAAGAACCTCCATGATACTTTTACCCTATTTATGATAAAAAGTAAAAAAACAACTTTTAGTAAAAAACAACCGATTCTGATATAAATATGGGAATTACATACAATAAAGGGAGGTCTTTAAATTAATTAGAAGCATAAGACTTACAAATACAAATTATATGGGTCGATTTCAGGAAACAGGTTAATATAAAACCGAAAGCCATTGGGGCTTATATCCCTGCATAGCAAACCTGCCAATACACAAATAAATTATAAATATTTGCTACTTAGACATATTTAAAGAGAAAGCAAAACAGAGTTGTACCTTTGCTCTCTGCAGTTAGAAGATGCTCCTTGGCCATGGCCGGAGCAATCCCTAATGTCATTGCAGCATCAGCTGGGCTTATACCAGTTCGAAGTGCTTCAAGATTAGTCACAAGGCTTTTGATTCTAGCAAAAACCTATGGATGAACGGACAAGTTATGTTTCAAGTTAAAGTTAAAGTAGTGAAACAAAATACGCTTCTACCTTTTTCCAGCAAAGTATATCAATCATGCATATATGTGTTTAACTTAAAATCTATTTGCAAATGACAGAATGGCCCAACATCAATATGATAGACCTCTCCCATCCCATCAACTGTGACTCCAACAGATTTCAACCTTATACCTTCAAGTTGAAAGTTTAAACTTCTAATAATTGGCGTGTCTCGTTGGAGACAGACACAGCAGTAATCTATCACCTTTCAGGCTATCATATTTTTACAATAAAGTGATTTAGCATTGTTCAAGTTCCATACAAGATTCTCCCCTTCAGAAAGATTCAAGGAAACTATTACAAAAAAGACAGGTAAGTTCTTTCTTTAGCAAACAGCTTTCAAAAGCATTGAATTCCTTTCAATTAGGGAAAAGAGGGCTAATAGAAAAAAGGAAAGGAAAATTCTTTAATATAAAACTGAAAAAGAATTTTATCAAGACAGAAATTGAAATGGATTACCTCCTCATCACTATGGGACTTGTTTTGGATCACCATAACTCCGCTATCAGACTTCCTAAGCATCACTGGACTGTTAAAAAATGCATAATATGATCAAAGAGTTCGAACGCCAAGTATGACTTCTTAATATCAGTATGTAAACTTAAGAAAACGATAATAGTATCATACATACACATCAAATTTCTCCCACAAAGAACACGCTTGCAACATATCATCTGGAGAGATCAATTCTGAGAACAAAAAGAGATACAAAGAAGCCAGATATTTTCATAAAGCTTTCAAAATACTGAAAATACATGAAACAATGGCATGCTTCAGAAATTTAAGCGAATTAGAAAAAAGAAAAGAACTGGTTCTGAGTGGGATGAAATACATTCAGGGACAGAAACATTTAAATTATTTTACACCAGAATAGTAACTTCATTAATTTGAATGTCCTCTTTGCTTACAAAAAGCACAAAAAATTCATAATAAAGAAAAATCAATGTTACAGGACTCAAAAGAACAGGCTTTAGTCAGTTCTAGAAAGGAATGTTTAGCATCAACCACAAGATAAGACTGTGAGGTCAAAGAAATCTTCACAATTGAGTTATGCGTGCAACATGAATTTAGAACAACAAAAAGAAGGCTTAATTAAGCAAAGTTGAAAATGCCCACAGTTATTAAAAATATATTGATGGAGATATGCCACAATCTGGGACTGATGATGAAGAAGAAGAATATGTTAATGGAGAAAATACATCTTCTCTTTACCGCAACTTCGAAAGAATTAAACATTGTTGGCCGCTGGAAATCCAAAGTTTCGGTCTGATTTATTTGGAAAATATATAAAAAAAAATTAGCATCCGTGAAATATAAAGAGAACTTCAAACAACTCTAACTACTTTCAAGCCTCCATTAAATGTTGTAGCTTTAAATGTTAATTACATAAAGATCTACTACTACAATGTTTTTGAAAGTTTCCTTTTTCCTTTAAAAAAGAAAGGAGAACTATGTTGGCCAAAACACTTATTTTGTAGGTCATAATATTTTCAACAACAAAAATTAGATTAAGAAATTTCAAGTTCACAATTTAACTAAACAAACCTAAAAACAATGACCACAAGAGATGAAGTAAGCGTTAAACCAAACCTGTGCCACGAGCACGATTGAAGAGACAATAGGCATCTATAAGGTTGATCATTTCACCTGCTCTCTCCAGTGGAATTCTCACAAAATCTGCCAGCTGAGGTGCCAAGAAATAAAATCAAAACTAGCTCTCAAAAGAAAATCAAGTAAAAGCCAAAAGCCAATCTACTATACATAGCAAGTCATTTACCAACTCAATAATAAAATTTTGGATGACTAATTTTATATTTTCAATGAAGAATCCATGGGATATGCAAGCATAAAGCAAAATAAAAAGTAAAATACCTTCTGGGAGTATTTTGTCATCAAAGTCTTGAATCACAATACTGTAATCAACTAATCCCAGACAACAAAACCGTCTTACTCTAAGGATTTCTTTAGAGCCAAATAAACCATAAAAGAATTCCTGAATTCTATAAACATTGATTGTATTAACAGAATGATAAACGAAACTCTATTGAGAAAAATTATTAAGCGAATAAATTAAAACTAACAAGGGGGAAAAGAGGAGAGACGAGAACCTGACGGGACAATTGTTGATGGTACAGGGCACCTGCAGACTCTTTAGTGACTGGGGATATTATGCCAACACTCAACAACCAATCTTGCATCTCTTCCTTTGAACCCATATCCTCATCATTTGTTCCACTTGTTTGAAAACTCGTTCCGGACAAAAGCTTTTGTCTCATTTTTTTCTGCTAGCATCACCATCTCTTTAGCTTTACTCTGAAAACCCGAAAGCATTCTAAAACTTGAATGATTGGAATGTAAGAAAACAAGCAAAAGAGAGAGACTACTGACATCATATTCATTAACTACAGCTCGGAACCTATCTTTGCGATAGAACTACAGAACTAAACTAAGCCTAATCAAATCATTTTATACATGGCATTGACACAAAAGTTTAATTTTCTTATATCCTAAATCATGATATGGTCCACTTGCATTCACCAATGTCAATCATAGCAGGAACTAAATCAAGTAGATGCTATATTCTTCAATGCAATTTGTTAACTACTAGGAAATTAAAAGTATTTATGATACAAAATTTACATAAAAACTAAATCCAAATCGTCAGAATTGAACAAATTATCTGCATTACCATGAGAGCATTTAAGTCCTGAAAAGCATCCTGCAAACTCTTCAGTACTCTGACACCTGCAAGGAAAAGAGAAGCACGCAACAACACAAGAAACAAAGAAGAAAACGACAAGGAACTACAGAGAAATAAATGGGAAACAAACAAAAATCAGAATCGAAGGGGTTTTCAAATTGGCTTTAAAAGCCAAGATCTACACTTTGTAATTTTTTACGAATTTTTAACGAAGGATTAGCAATCAAAATCGATAAAAAAGCGTCAAGGTTGATTCCTTTTATTTTTATTTTCTATCATTATTTACTGTTTTTTTCTTTTACTATTTTATTTTTTGTTATTTCAAATCTTTACAAACAAACGAATAACAAAAGGAAAAGGGAAAGAAATTTACCTAACTCGGTACCGTTCCTTCGTCGGAACCCCTTTTTTGGTGCCGAAATCGGGCTAAAGGGGGAAGAGGGGCTTGTGGTTTCGGCATTCGTGGGAGTTTGGAGGCGAAATCTTCGAACGCCTCTTGAAACGGGGCTAAAGGCCCACCTCTGTGCCTCGTCGGCCACCGAGTACGGTGGTGGTGAGACGGGCGGTTGGAGAAAGCCCGATCGTCGGGGAAGATGAGAGGGAGAGAGGGTTGTGGCTGCTGTGTTCTAAAATTATTAGGTTTAAAATCTGATTTTGGGGAAATTTTGGGCTTTTTATACATTTAACGAAACGGCGCCGTTTGGATTCAAGGGAAACTGCGCATATCCTATCGAAGGGATATGTCCGCGAGGGATCCCTCCCCATTGCAGCGCCATTCAATCAGCCTTTTTTATGTTATTTTTCCTTTTTACGGATTTATCCCTTTAATTTCTGTGGGATTTCAATCGGGTCCTTGACCCATGGGTGCGCATAGGGGTGTGCAAAATTCGGGTAAAACTGAAAAAATTCGGTTAACCGACCGAATTCGGTTAATCGGTCAGTTAATCGAATTTTTTCGGTCGGGGGTCGGTTAAATATTTTTTGATTTTTTGGTTAACGGTTAATTCGGTTCGAAACCGGTCGGTTAACCGAAATTTTTCGGTTTAATCGAAAAAATTAATAAATAAAATTATAATATATAAAAGGCCCACTAACCCAATCCAATCCAAACTCAAATATTCAACCAAACACAATACCCAACCAAGTCCAATTACCCAACCCAACCAAATTATAAAAATTACAAATAATTTAATAAATAAAAAAAAAATAATTTAATAAATAAAAATTACAAATAAAAATTATAAAAATTACAAATAATTAATAAATAAAAATTACAAATAATTTCTTTTTCTTTTTTATCAATTGTATTTAGATGAAATGTGTATATTTCTATTAAATGCTAAATTTTTGCACATGTTTTTTTCTTTTTGTAAGTTTAATGCAAATGGAGATCTTTTGGAGAGAACAAATTGATACAAATGAACAATATTAAAGACTTACATTTCAATTATGTGTTAATTTCAGGACTTATGTAATGTTTTTAATTATGTAGTAGTTCAAAGACTTATGTAATCTTTTTAATTATATAGTGATTCAAGGACTTATGTAATCTTTTTAATTATGTAGTGATTTATTTCGGTTAATTCGGTTAATTCGGTTAATTCGGTTAATTTTTAACCAAAAATTAAAAATATATAATTTTCGGTTAATTCGGTTAACCGACCGAATTAACCGAAAAAATTTCGGTTCGGTTAATTTTTTTGAAAAAAATTCGATTCGGTTAACGGTTAAAAATTTTGAGAGGTCGGTTAATTCGGTTAATGCTAATTCGGGTCGGTTAACCGGTCGGTTAACCGAATGAACACCCCTACTTTGTGCGCATGAGGGCTGGGAATATTATCCTGATTGGTCCCTCCGTCTTTGCGCATGTTCCATTTAAGGCCTTGCGTTTTTTATTATTTATTTTTAGATTTGGCCTAAGTTTTTAATTATTTTTCAATTTGATCCTTAACCCTATAATAATAAATTGTTTTATATACATATTATAAATTTGTTTATATTATTCATTTATACAGTATTACATATTATTCATTTTAAAAATTCTTTGCATATATTAATTATTTTTAAACTATCATTTGTTTACAATTATGTATATATTATGTATAATAAACTGTTTTGCATCATTTATCTTAAAATTTTTGTTTGTTAATTATTTTGAAATATTTTACATGTTCTTTATTTTTATTTTTTAACTTGATTTTATATGTTATTCGAAAATTGTTTTCATCACTTGTTGAAAAATTATTCTATATATACATACATACATACTACCTTTTTTTTATAAATATAACATCTTTTCTAAAAACATTTTGAATATACATTTTTAAGTTTCTGTTTTTCATTTGTTATTCGTTTCAAACCTATGTATTACTTTTAAGTTATGTTATTTATTTTAAATTTCACATATTGTTTAAACTAAATCATGTTATATGTAATTTTGAAATTCGCTTATTCTTAAATTGCTATTTTATTCATTCATTTCAATTTTCTCATATATTACTTATTTTAAACTTATATATATATATATATATATATATATATTTTATTGTTCTCTAACATTTATCTTAAATTTGTCTTATTCTTAATTTTCATGTTACACATTATTTATTTTTACATATTACTTTGCTTTAAATTATTTTGCGTTAATTATTTTTTAACTATTTCACATTATCTACTTTAAATTGTTTTAAACATTATTTATTTTAGACTTCTTTAAAATTGTTTATCACTTATTTTAAATAGCCTTATATATTTTATTTTATTACTAATTTAAAATCGTTTTTATAAATTATTCATTTTAAATCATTATGTACTTTAAAATTTTTACACCATTCTACTTTATTCATTTTTTTTACTATTATTCATGATATTTATTTCATTGTTCTTTTATTATTAATGTTAATATTTTAGTAGTATATGTGACGTGAGCATTATCATTATATGCATTATAATTTGTTTATTCGTAATTGCATATCGTTGTTGTTCATTCGTATAGCGTTTTATTCATGTATTGTCGTTCTATGATCGTTTTTATTTTTATATTATGCCATCACATTGTGCATTAAACCCCAACACGTTTATTCAACTTAGATTGTCGTATTTTAATCCAAACAATAACGCATGCCATTCAAATATTACACTCACTATCGTTTTAAAATAAAAATCTTCAAAAACAAAGGCAATATTTCGCGTTTCGAAAATTCGAGAAATCGTGCCCTAACTTACAGGGTTTCGATTTTCTTGTTAAACTGAAATAGCTAAATATCCTTTTAAATTTCAAAATATTAAGTCTCAAAAATTTAAAAGTAAACGTGTTCTCGTGGATTCAAATGTCATATCCTAACTTACGGGACGCGATATTTCGCTATCTCGAGACGAGTGGGTCCTTGAAGCTCGTTTCAATTTAATTTATGCGTTTTAAGAAAACGAACACCAATAAAAAGGATCGTATTTTAAAATTTGTTCTCTTTTTTCAACTTTCGACATTAAGATACTAATTAATCGATTTGGTACCAATTTTGGGCGTGACAAGGGTGTTAATCCTTCCTCACATGTAACCGACTCCTGAACCCGATTCTCTCGAATTTCGTTGACCAAAAACACCATTTTAGTAAATTAAAATGTTTTATTAAAACAAAGGTGATCCGGTCACACCTAATAAAGATCGGTGGCGACTCCCGTTTTATTTTCGTTTTCAAAAACCTAGTCGATTCCCGTTTTCAAAAAAATGGTTACGACAATAATCACTACCGTTACTACGACTGAACTCGAGCCCGAACCTGAACTGGAACAAGACCCGGAACCTGGATCGAAGACCCAATCATCGGACGAGACGAGGACTTGGAAGCGGATCCTAGGGGAGTGGAAGACGGACTTGAGAGATCTTTTGGAAGAGAATATGTGGGAAATGGCAGCAAGAGGGACGGCTGAGGCGGAAGTAGGGGTGGAAGCGGAAGAAGAAGATAGCCAGATGAGGCGGTGGGTGGTGAGGATGAGGAGATCCGATTTTAAGAGGGAGAAGTGACGGTGATCTTCAGGTTCGAGGTTGACGGCGGAGAGAAGGTGGCATTCGACTTTGTTGCGGAGGAGGACAGGGTGGCCGCTGCTTGTCACCTCTGCCTTGGAGAAAAAGTTGGACATCCCAGCGGCGTTGATCGATTAATTTTGGATACTTTTTTCTACCGGTCGAAAATGACTTTTTTTTTGTCCAAATTCTGTAACGTACTTAAATAACTCCTTAAAACAAAAATGGTACATAACTCAACTCCCGGTAAATTTATTTCATAATTTAAAAAGTTAATTAATAATGTGAAAAATAAATTTAAACGTATTTTATTAAAAATATTTTTTAAAAATATTTTTAATTTTTAAATAATATTTTTACATATATAAATATAATTCTAATAATGTACATTATAAATTTTTTAAAATATTATACGAATAGAGTATAAATTTTTAAAAAGTTAATGGCCTTAACCTTTTTAAGATAATTTTCATTTATTTATTATGTTTTTAAAAAGTTAATAATTTTTTAAATATTTTAATTATGTTGCTAAATTTAACCTAGCTATTTTAGGGCTCTCGTTTTTAATCTAGTAATTCTTTAAATTGATTTAAAATTCATTTTAATTTTTTGAAACAAATCGTACAGTTTTAATAAATTTTAAAAACTAACTTGTGGTGCATTTGATTTTAGATCTTTAATTAAATATTGTATTTTTATTTGCAATAGTTTTTATAAATTTTATAATTTTAGACCTTTAATTAAAATTCATTCTATTTTTTTATTCAAAATAGTTTTTATAAATTTTATTTTAATTTTGATATTAACGATTATAAGTTTTTTTTAACTAATTGAAAACAATTGTAATTTTTTAAGGTTTAATCCCATTTTAACCCTTGTATCATAGGAAATTTTTCACTTTGGGCTCTTTTTTTTTACTATATTTTCGATCATTCCAGTGACTAAGTTAGCCCCTAATCGTTTCCGCTCAAAAAAACCCAATATAGCCATTTAAACCAATTAAACCCATACAAGTAAACAATTAATCGAAGTCATTTGCCAATGTGAATTTTAAAATTCAACTTTTCTAGCCAATGTGAAATTTTAGGTGCTGCACCAACGTTGTCGACGTTACCGTTCACCACTATCGTTTTATGGCCAAGCTCACAACATCATCTTTCTCCCTTTTATTATTCTTTATCAACTTATCTCAAATCCGGAGTAAAACCCTAGCCACCTCACTTTGTTCTTACTCCCACCATCATATTCGGGTGTCGGAGCTCCAATCAAAGGTCACCCGGGCTCCCTTTTTTTCCTCATTCAAATTGTCAACTTTGTTTTCTCGAAAAAAGTTGAAGATTCATTGAAAGTCCGATACTCAAATTGTAACACCCCTTACCCGAGACCGTTGCCGGAGTCGAGCACGAGGCATTACTAGACTTTACTACTAATTCAGCATAAAATTTAAAACTGTCCATCTGCGTCATAGTCACTAAATTATTTATATCTGGAGCTACGAAACTCCAAATTAAGATCCGTTAATTTTCCCTGAAACTAGACTCATGTATGTTTTACTATAAATTTTCCAGAATTTTTCATGTGGCCAATTAGTACAGTTTATTCATTAAAGTTTCCATTGTTTTACTGTTCGACTGTTCTGACCTCTCTTCACTACGAATCAAATTACTCTTCGTATAGAATTCATATGACCTTCTTATTTAGTTCCTTTGAAAATAGACTCATTTAGGATTCCATACATATAAACTATATCCCACAATTATTTTTGTACAATTTCTAATGATTTTTCAAAGACAGAATAGGGGATCACGTAATCATTCTGAACTAGTCTCACAAAAATTCAAATATCTCAAAACATAAGAATAATTTGTTCATTATGTTTCTTTTATGCGAAAATAGACTCAATAAGCTTCAATTATATATCTTATTCACTTTCTAATCCCATTTCTTCTATTTTTGGTGATTTTTCAAAATCATGTCACTGCTGTAATTCAAAAACTGTTTCATTGCAAAATATTGTAAACTAGTTTATAACATCTTTACTCCATCTCATTTAAACTCTATACATGCCATATAAATATTTAAGCATAAAACAAAAGCTACCGGAATTGATCTGGATAGTGAGCTTTGCTGTGATGATCCGATCTACCAACTTCTCTTTAATTCAATCTACATAAAAATATCAAACACACACAAGTAAGCTTAACGAAGCTTAGTAAGTTCATAGGTTTAAAAGTAATGCTTACCACACATAATATTTCCAAACAATAACAAAAAATTTACTAAAGTTCCCTGCCATTCACAACCATTGTTAAAATACTTCACATAGTTGAGCTCAACATTAACAACTACTCAATCTCTTCCATTTGATTCGCTTCTTTAATATTACTTATTATCAAATTAGGAAACGTCTTACGAATTTGAGTACGTCATTGCTCAGTGCCACGTTTCACAACTCAGTATGGATGATACCATACCTACATTTCTTAACTCAGTATGGTTAATACCATACCTACATTTCACAACTCAGTATAGATAATACCATACCTACATTTCTTAACTCAGTATGGTTAATACCATACCTACATTTCACAACTCAGTATGGATAATACCATACCTACATTTCTTAACTCAGTATGGTTAATACCATACCTACATTTCACAACTCAGTATGGATAATACCATACCTACATTTCTTAACTCAGTATGGTTAATACCATACCTACATTTCACACTTTTCCATGAATTAACCATGGTCTTACCCGTCAATTCATCACATGTCACGATACAAACGTACTCAATTCTGCGTTTTTCCTAATTTGAATTACAGCCTTTATTCTTCATTTTATCATAATTTTCATAATTCCATAGCAAATTCATATTTAACAACACACTATACCATTCAATCATTCACAAATAAACATATAAATTCAACCATATGAACTTACCCAGCTGATTCGTAGTAGATATTGAAATTTAGGGTCTATTCTGTAACTTTTTCTTTTCCCCGTTCTTCTTTGAATTCTTGATAGGATGTAAAAGTATGAAAATAAGCTTTCTCTAGAACTCCTATGGCGTTTTGGCTGAGATAGTGTGAAGATATATCTAGATTCTTTTCAATCTTATCTTTACTAAACATGTTAAAATTACAAAAATTCCAATTTTGCCATTATTTCCCTTATCTTCTGCTGATTCCCTTGCCTTTGCCGTCCAACCTTTTCACTTTTAGGTTTAATTGCCATTTAAATCATTTTTCTTTTAACACTTGAGCTATTTAATTCTTGTAGCAATTTTGCATTTGTTACAATTTAATTCTTTTTATTTAATTGACTACCCAAATATTTAAATTTCTCAACCAAACTTTAATACTAACTTAATAACACTCCATAAATATTTCTAAAAACATTTATGGCTCGATTTTCAAATTCGAGGTCTCGATACCTCGTTTTTGACCCATTTGACCTATAAATTCTTTTAATTCACCAAATTCCACAAATTATTCTAAATTCTCACTTGGCTCATAAATATTAAATTACTATTTTATTTAATCTTACCTGTCGGATTTAGTGATCTCATATCACCATTTCTGACACCACTGAAAATTAGGCCGTTATACAAATCTTTAATTCGTCATTGTTCGTTGCTCTGGCACCGTTAATGCCACATTTCGGTCACCATAATCTTCATCACCACCATTTTCCTTGTGCTGTACTTTAAGAATGTTGGACCAGTCCAAGATGTTAACCATAAGTGAAGCTAGAGCAATTTTCAATTTTAATCAAAATATAAAAAAGTCTGACCCATTCAATTATTTCACAGTTTAGTCGAGTGGTATGAATTGATTAGTTTTGACCTTAGTTTAATTGAGTAATTCAGTCAGTTTTATCGATTTTTGAATTTTAGAATCGATTCGATGAAATTTTTTTATATTAATTTTATATTGTTTAAAATATATTTATATTTATTCACCAACACGCGCGCGCACACACACACACATAGATATATATAACACCATATAAGCCCAACCCAATAACTCAATATTAGTTAATTGAAAATTACAGAATCGACTGAATCAAAGTCAAATTGATTCAGTCGATTTTCTTAATTAAAATCCGTCAGATCAATTTTCTCATGTTAAAATTGATTAAATCGATTAAAAGAACAACTGGATTAATTGGTTAATTCGATTGCTGTCCCCTAAACGGAGTAGCCACTTTTGGGGTTTTAGGAGCTTCAATTTCTCTCGAAAATTTCTCAAAAATCTGTGTTGTTTTCAAATTAATGATGAACAATACATTACTAGATGCTCAACATTTCCAAATCTGGAAACATTTCATTATTCATTACCATATGTAGAAATGTTTTGACGACATTGTGAGCTTGGTTCGAGGAACGTTGACGGGGTGAGTGGCGAAAAGCCATTCTTGCAACGCCTAAGTTTTCACTCTGGTCGGAAAAGTAAAAAAATTTAGAGTTAATTGCATCAAACATCCTCAAACAATGATTCTCATTCTTAAATGTTCCTTAAACTTCAAATCATTCTAATCACATCCCTGACCTATTGAATGTCAAATGCCAAATGATACATTAGATCTTATGTGACATGATTTAAAATGAATATTGTAAAAATAGATATTTAAAAAGTTATTTTTTTGAGCAAAATTTTTACAAAAGTTTTTTCATTTTTACTTTTAAAACTATGCAATAACATTCTATTTCTTTAATTTTTTTTCATTATAAATTTACCTGTAGAGATTTGACTAGTCATTTAATGATTAAGTTAATGATTTTAATAATAAAAGGAACTAATTGATATAATATTAATAGTATGAGGATGTAATTAGAATATTTTGAAGTTTGAGACCAATTTAAAATGAAGTCCATAGTTTGGGGATGTCCAATGCTATTAACTCATTTTTTAAGGAAAGAAGAAGAGAAACGAATAAAGAAAAGAAAAGAAGAGGAAGTGCTTTATTATCAAGAAAAAGAAAAGGAAATTCCACAACGTCAAATGAATTGGATTAATTATTCACGTGTACGGATTTAATGGTTTAAATGGCCACACCGGATTTCCCCTAACTGAGTAACATAATGAAAATAGAGGAGGTAAAGTGAAAAAAAAATAAATAGTAAAATGGTTGAAGTGAAAAGTTTTCAATAGTATAGGACCAAAAATAGTATTAAGCCCAAAAAACAAAAATATTGTCATAAACCTGTTTAAGGGTTTTTCTCTATCACCGTGTCTCTCACAAAGTCTCTCAGCCGTACAAGGAGAAAACAATGCCTCGCACGACCACCGTCGACTGCCCTGGCTGTCCTCCACTTCGAGCCTTGACTTTCGATGCGCTTGGTCTCATCAAAGGTTTTTCTTTTATTGATATAATCTTTATCCAACTTCAATAAATTCATTCGAAAGGTTGAACACTAATTCTGTCATTAATTGAATAGTAATCGAAGCTCGAGAGAAAGGAGGAGGAGTTGCCAAAGTGGTGGAGAGATGGGGAGATCCTGATGCTTCCAAATGTGTGCTTGCCGCTTCCATGAATGACCGCAAAATCGACCCCGTGAGTTTCTTTTTTTTTTTTTTAAAGAACAATAGGTATTGAGAAGATTTTTTTCTTTATGCTGAAATTTTGTTTTTTTCCCCTCTTTTGCAGTTATTTGCTGTTGCAAGAAAAAATGGTGTGGTGAGTAACCTTTTTCTTCTTCCCTTGTTTGTTGAACACTGGCTTTAGTAGGATTTCTGTTGAATATTTCCTTGTTCAATATCTATGTACTGCAGATTGAGATACTTAATCCCCTTAATGGTGAACTTTCCCGTACGGTTTCCAATGTTAATAATGCTGGTGTTAGACCAGAAGATGATGCTATTGCTGGGCTGCATTTGTTCAGAAGACAGATAGTGGAGTTAACCCCGAGGTATAATCATATTGTTATTTTTTTGGACATGGGCATGGGGATATAACCCTTAAAGGATCATTCGAGTATATGGAAAAACTTAGAAAAATTGATTATATTCATGCTGGATGCATATGAGTCTTGGTAACATAGAAAATTAATAGACTTCCTCTGCTTTCTTATTTGTATAATTTAGCATGGATAATAGATGGTTCTTGGTAGTTACATTTCCTTTACTGACAGAACCATGTTGATATCTATAAATTGATTATTGTCAGGTCATGCACTTTGCTCACATGTAAAACAAAAGGAAATGCAAGCATAAAAACTGTTGATCTCGCTGATACTCAAGCTGATTCTGGTGACCCAAAAAGATGGAATGTATGTGGCTCTGGTAATATCTTGTTCTCTGAAGTGGATGGGAGTGAAAGCTATGCCTTATTCGGAGGGTGAGTGTGTTTGTGTTGTATGACTGTTTACATAAGCTTTGTACTCAGTTTTATTTGCATTTGCTGATAGGATATTTTCATGCTCAACTGGAATGTTATTAGTTCGGTAAATAAGATTTGAGTCTTTTCTCATTCAGGAAGGGTGTTGAAGTTAACATGTGGGATCTTGAAAACTGTACTAAGATTTGGACTGCAAAGCCTGTGAGCGTTTTCAACCTCTCTGATTTATTAAAATAAATATTTTTTAGTATCTTCTCTGTTTTTATTTATGTTAATCTATCCCGTATTGAACAGCCTCCTGCAAACAGCCTTGGTATTTTTCCCCTACTTGGTTTACATCTGCAAGATTTCTTAGCAAAGATGATCATTGTAAAGTTGTGGCTGGTACCAATAACCATCAGGTAATCGTTTGCGGCCACAGCCACTCCTTAAAACACATATGCGTGTGTTTTCTATGTTTCCCCTTTTCTTTTCTCAAGGAACTTTTATACATGATCGCATATTGCCAGTTTCTAGAATTATTTTTAATTTTGAAATAATAAGGCTCATCGGTTTCAAAATATTCCCGAGTTGATTTTTGGTTAAACTTTTGAAAATGCAGTTTCTAGACTATAGTTGTAGCTTTATCTTTATGTGATTCATGTGCTAAAACTTACTGAATTCGAAAGAAAATTAAAGGACAAGAGTTTGTTTTATTAATTTTATTTGGAGTTGTGACTATTTCAGGAATATGGGATTGAGTTTTTGTTATAGTAATGCTTTTCATTCGGTATAACTTTTTTCCTTTCACTATTTCTGTTACAGGTTCGCCTCTATGATATTTCTGCCCAACGAAGACCAGTTGTATCATTTGACTTCAGGGAGACCCTTATAAAAGCAGTTGCAGAAGACCTAGATGGTCATACAGTTTATATAGGGAATGAATCTGGTGACCTTGCTTCTGTGGATATACGCACGGGTAAGGGATTTGATTCTATGTGCTTGTTCTGCGATTCTTTATGCCATTGACCATTTCTGATTCTCCTTTTGGTGACCTTTCTTCAATGATTTGAGATGTATTTTTTCGTATATTCCGGTTAATGGTGGATGTATTTCCTTATAGGTAAATTGTTAGGATGCTTTTTGGGAAAGTGTTCTGGAAGCATCTGATCCATTGCCCGGCACCCTGAACTTCCTGTGATAGCATCTTGCAGTGAGTATATGCCATAGCGTTTGGTAAAGCTAAGCACTTTTACCTGTGTTTGCATACACATTCTGCTCTTTTGTATTGGGAAGCTATAATTTGCAAGGTGTTCATGTGAGAACAATAGTTAAGGTCTTGGAGATGATTTTGTTGCTTGAAGAGCTAGAGAAGGAAGAAAAAGGATTTCTAATGAGTCTCAAATGATTCTGAAGTGAGTAAAAGGCCAGACCAGCGGGTTCAACTCAGAACCAACAAGTCCAATGGTTCAACAATATAGATTGAACGGAAGCTAATGAACTGGCCAGGCCGTTTAAAGACCGGGAGCCAGAGAAACCAGACTTTTGCTTCTTCTTTTTTTCTTTTTTAATTAAGTTTGGACTTCTTTTAACCAAAAAATCTGATTCTTTTTTTCATTATGTTTTGGTCCTTTTAACCTATTTTTACCCAATTTGATTAATTGGTGCAAATAATAAACAATAATGGAATTGTTTCTTTCCATCCATGGTTTATTGTTAATATAATTTTCCCTACTTTCTTCTTTTTCCATTTTTTTTTTTTAATTTTATGAATTTTTCTTGATGGTTGAACTAGGGGACTTTAGGTCCAACCGGTACTCTGCCCATGCCAGTTAAAACATTTTCATTTTGGCTGATTGAAAATGTGTGAACTTGCAATTATTAGCTTCCCAACATTAACAGAACTGACAAATTTCAATATTTTCCAGGCTTGGACAGTTATTTGCGCATTTGGGACATCGGAACAAGGCAACTTCTATCGTCGGTATGTTCCATTCAGAGAGCAGAATTAAAATGTCCTTGCATGTAGTTAAGTTGCAAAAAAATACAGGCAAATATCTGCCTAAAATTTTCCTAGTGCAGGTTTTCCTGAAGCAGCATCTTACAGAAGTTGTTTTCGATACTAATTTTACCGAAGAAGGTCAGTTATTTCCTTGGAATCTTTATTGTTAAAAAAAAAACTCATTATTCCGTGTTTGGTGTCACCACCTGTCAATATGACATTTTAGTTATAATGGTCAGTAATACTAGTAAACAAGAATTTGGTTGGAAGCCGTTTCTTGCATATCTCACTCCACCCCCCCCCCCCCCCCCCCCTAAAATAAGACTTCTGCCAGTGGCTCTTGTTGCATCACATGTTTCCCCTCAACATTAGTGTGTAGGATTTCACAAGTGAAGCGAGTAGGGGTTGCCCTTTCAGCCTTTTGGACTAGGTGAAAACATGTTCGGACTTAGATACAAGGATACATGCAGCACTAGCATTCATGATTGAATAACATAGCTTTTAGATATGGATAGACTATGGAGTGTAGGATCATCATCATAAGCTGCAAACTCAATTGAGTTGCAATTATATGATTCGTACCTTTACTTAGAGGTGAAACTGTTTTGCTTTACTTAGAAGCCGTATTCGGTTTCATATGCATCTAGGTTCAATTTTTTCTAAATAAAAGAGTTGGGGTGGATAATTTCCGGAAGTTTTTGATTTGTCCTTTAGACTATTCGATGAAAACGTATTGCTGTACTTAGTATTGTTGTAGATATTATTGTAATTAATTCAGGGAAGCTTTTACTTTGTAACCACGTGTTCTTTTAGTTACAATCACAAATCTTTTTTTCTTTCTAAATTTTTAGACTACAATAGTAATTTTGTAATTTATTATTATTGAATAAGGGTTTCTGTTTGGATGAAATTATTTCTTAAAGAATGTTAATAGGAAATTTGTTAGTGAAAATTCATTTCAACAATTTTTTTTGGGTCTAAATCTTTCAACAAGTTTCCTAATGTTGGATGAGGTGATTTGTATTTTGTCCTACACATTATTATTTTTTTTTTGTAAAAGTTTTATTTTGTTTCACTTAAAAAGTATAAAATATTAGTATAAATGTTTATTTTTCAAATAAAAAATATTTATATTGCGTCCTTCCACTGCCCAATATAAGCTCGGACGAAAGAAATATATCAGACGAAAGAAAAATCTCACTTTTGGACAACTATTTGGACAACTTTTAATTCATATGATTACTATTAAAAATTAACGTGATTAATGGAATAATTAGGAATAATTAGGTAGTGATACGTGTGTTATTTGATGTAGAGGTCAATTTTTAACACTAAAAATAAAAAAAATTAATAAATTTATACAAAATTGACATGATTAATAAAATAATTAAATAATGATAAATGATGTACCACTTGTAAGTGGCGTGTAAAGATCAAATTTTAACAAGTTACAAGAATTAATTGACCATTCTAAGCTCACCAATGTAAGCACTAAGGAACAAAATTACGAAATTAATGCACCAAAACAAAGCGTTAAAAAAAACAACCCCAAAACACAACTAAACGATATTTATTGTTAGCACAAAGATTCCATAAATACAAACCTAACCTGAAAGCATGACAAAATATAAGCCGTACATATACACACACAAGCAGAGCTTCATAAACCGACAAGTTAACCCCTAAACAAAAGAAAAGTCTACTCAACCCAAATAAAAAGATTACTAACTGAACAAATAACAGCTTGGATCCTAATTCCTGTATTTAGGTATATAGAATAGACAGTTTTTCGCTTACCGTGTCAAAGAATGTTCTATCGAGGACATAATTACGCAGGAATGCAGTTAGATTCAACTCGACAAGCACACAGAGAAAACAATTCAATCAATTTCACCTTCCTCGACATCATTTACTGGCTCTGGAGCACATTGAGGAGGTTCATCTTCATCATCGTCGTCCGGCTTCATGTATAAACCTAGTTGTTCGAGGGGATTACTTACTCCCCGGAGTTTGAAACTTCCCAACTCATTTTGAGAATGTCTTGGGCTAGTCTCCTCCATGAAATTAGGCAAAGTTTCATCATTGGTCGTAGTAAGCATCTCTAGATCTTCCATAAATTGACTGTTCTCGTTGATATCCACTGTCTTCTCCATCTGCATAGAGCATAAACTTTTTCGCATCAGTATAACCTATGTTGCTCAGACTCTTCATCGTGTTATTAAGGTAACCGTGTTTTGACACCTACGACCGACACATCCATACATGGATACAACTTTCCAAGGACTCTCCAAATATAAGGAATTTTTTCATGGAACTAACTGAATATACCCATGTCGTATACACACCTACATCCGACACTGCACCACTCTAGCCGCATAATAATGGTATCCTGATTTACCTTTAAAAGAGCCTGACGTGCTGCTTCTCTCTCCAGCTCCCTCTTCCTTTTGGCTTCAACAGCAGCTTCAGCTTCAGCTTTTCTCTTTGCCTCTTCCGCAGCTTTGGCCTCTGCTTGCAACCGTGCTTTTTCTGATAACAGAGTAAAAGGGATCATTCAGGGAAACCAAATGAACACTAATCCAGAAAAAAAAAAAAAAAAAACCAATAATATGAAGTCTAAACCTTCTCTTTGCCGCCTTTCAAGTTCCTCCCTCTCCATTCGCAGTTTCTCCGGATCACCTTTCTCACCCTGTTCTCAATCACGTGATATATCATTAATATTGAGCCATTGACCATATTGCATCTACATACTAACATTCTGAATAACAGCATTAGACTACTGAACTGACCTTTTCAAGTGCCTTTTCTCGAGCTTTAAGTATGGTGTCAGCAAAACGATTCCTCAATAAAGCTGCACGATAGAGCTTTTCGGGGGAGACTTGCCTCTCAGATGGAGCACTCTCCTCTATAATATTACAGCATTATGGATGAGATGAGCCCCAACAGTAACAGTACAGCCTTCTTAATAATTATGCTTACCCTCTTGTTGGCCCTCTACATCAACAGCACTAGGTTTATCATCTGAGAACTCAACTTGACCAAACTCATTTAATGACTCTGTACAAGACGAATAGTTTATATTTTTAAGGCAAACCCGGGATAGATTTTTCATGAGGCATGCATAGTGGGTAGAAGTACCATGAAAGCCCTTGTACTAGGAGTCGGGTTGCATTTTGCCCCCTCTACTAAAAAAAAGGGCAAATTAATCCAAGCATATCAGATCTAGGAGCAAACTAGTCCTTCTAACAAAAATTTCATCCATTTTTTCTGTTAAAAATTTGGTCTCTATATGTCGGCATGAGGTACATGTGGACATGTAATTGTCTGGTTATTTTGTCAACAACGTCAATTTTTAATAGAAAGGACCAGTTTGCTTTTTGATATAACGTATAAGGACTAATTTGCCCAATTTTTGAGTAAAAGGGGTAAAATGCCCAATACAAGAGTCTCTATAGTATTTTTACCTGCATAGTGTGCGTGTACAAGGATGAGAAACTTACGATTTGCACCATTGGGAACTGTGACACTACTGTTGTTTAAGTCCAAATTTTTTCCCGAATCCATATTTTCCTATGACAAAGGGAGGGGAAAGATAATCCTTAGAACTGTGATACATTATGTCTCAAAACACACCTACTTTGATTCCCAAATTATCAAGATATAGAGATACCTTCGTAGACCTAACAGGAACTGAAGCTTTAGCAGCATCTGACTCACTACCAGAATCAGAATCTGAAAAGAAAAATATCAAATGAAAAAAGAAGATTTTTGAGAGAACTGATACAAGTTTACAATTGCTTTCAATTTGCAGTCAAGATAATACATACCAAAAGGCTAGGAAGTCTTTTCCAACATACTGATGCCAACACAGAATTAGAGGATTAAAAGGTAGACAAACCAATTATATAAATTTTATTAAACTTTAAGCCATGTTACTTGGACTCGGGTGTGAGATGGTTAAATTTTTCTAAGTTTTTTCATATATTGGTGTGTACTCCTATGAAGACCTAAAATAATCTGTTACTTGGACTCAAGTGCAAGTATCAGATACGGTTATGTGCCTAAAATGGGTATTTCCATATTTTCTCTGTGTTTTTCAATCTATTTGGAAGATCACATCCTTGTACCTATGTCTGACAATGTGTCTGGCACCTGTGCCAAACACCGCGATACACTTCATGAAAAATAAATAGTTGTAGCAACTTAATGGTAAGAGTTCAACAGTCAATCACACAGTGAACATCATGACCTCATATTATACAAAGATGGCCTCATTACGCAAAAGCTATTCCCAGTTCTTTCATTAATCTGATATATGATGCCCCAACAAGTTCAAACACACTGCAAGATCTCACTGTACTCTAAAATCAAGACAACCTAAGTTCACTTGAGCTCAGCTCAATTAAACTATTTTATTTGATCCCCATAATCGAGCTCTAGCATGAATTAAGCTTTTACGCAAACAATTTCTAATTATTTAAAATATATATTAAAAATAAAAGGCTTGATTAAGCTTGTGAGATTGTTTGAATCGGGTATTAAGATGCTCGATTCGACTCGCTCAAGTTACTTGAGTTCGAGCTCGGGTTGACAATTACTGAATCAAATTCGAATTAAAAAATTCGAATCTGAGTATCCGGCAATTACAAGTGTATCATTTACGACCCAATACAGTACCAACCACTAGAATAAGAACCTGATTCACTGCTTGAGCTACTGGAACTACTGCATTTACTGTTTGTATGGTTTAATTCCTTCTCTATTTCTAATGAGGGTAGCCAGAAGTGGATGGATCACGGCCAGCAACTTGTGCAGTAAATTACCTTTACAAGGCTGCATTGACGAATTGCTAAATCCTGACTCATTAGGAAGCTACAATGGGGAAAAAGACGAACCAATATCATCAATTCGAATCTTGCATACTGGATAGAAAATCAGCAAGGTATTAGCATAGAGACTTGGGAATATACCTCGATTTCACAAGGCTCAACTTTTGCCTGGTTTTTTTGCTTCCCGAGCAAATAACCATCCAAAAGTTTTCGCAATTGAAACAATGTTTCATCACTCAGAGCATCGATGTCAATTTCAATCTCCTCCTCGCCCATTTGACCTTCAGTAGAACTATGTTCTTTAAGGAAATCAATAATGTTTTCAGGCAACTCGCCCAACAAAGACTCTAATTCTGTGCTCAACTGCTGCTTTTCCTGATCGGTCATCAACTGTCTAACGGGCTCTGACTTGAGAATACTTTCTTTTGGGGTTATTTTTTTCTTTTTCATAGGCAAAATGCCACTATTCCTTTCAACTTCTATAGGGTGCTCCGCAGCTATTGAAGGCATAGCATCAACGACATTCTTGGTTACAGGAAGCTTCTTTTCTATAGCTCTCCATCTTGCTTCAAAATATTTACTTAGCGTCTCGGCCATAATGTGGACATCATTTCCGGGTGGGTTATATGTCATTGCATTTGAGAATGTAAGGTGAACATCAGCAGCGAAGTCCAATGGACTAGCATACTGTCCAGAAGTTATCTTCTTCTTCACAGTGCCGAAATCCATAGGATGCTTAATCACAGTGAAATAATCCGGAATGTTCAACTTCACCACATCAACAGGGCTGTTGAAAACCCAACCGAAATTATGTTCCATCAAACGGTTGAGCAAAGCCTCGCATTGCTTCATCAAGTAAGCATTCGAATTACTCACTGCAACGGCCAGCTTTGGTTCAAATCGTCCAGATGTGCTCTTCTTTGAGTGGACTCCATTATGTCCTCCAAGAGATCGTTTCTTACCTTGTGAATTTGATGCTCCAGAATGATTAAAATTATCGAGCAAAGGCATCTTCTTCCCATCACTGCAACTCCTGTTATTCGTAGATGGAGATAAAAAATCTAACCTCGAGCCCAAACTAGCAACTTTCTTCTGTAACAACCGAACCTGTTCGAGCTCCATTTTTAATCTCAACTCCAAATTCTTTCTCTCAGATTGTGACATCTTTGACAACAGCAATGCTTGTGTGGGGACACCAAAATTATTGTAACTATCAGCATTCAAACCAATACATTTGCTTTTAGGTGCACATGAACCCTCCGATGCTGTCATTTCTGTATTGATCCGTCCTGAGCTCCCAATCCCTTCTGATTCACCCATGGTCTCAACCGCATGCCTGTAACCAGGGATAAAACCAGAACGATTCCCTCCCTTAAAATACTCCTTAGATTTCCCCATCAATTGTGAAAATGAACACCTTTCGGATTCCTTCGGTCCTCTGTATTCTAACGGAAAAGCTGGTGCCATAAGATTAACTTCCAATGACCACACATATCAACAATTCCATTAAGGTTTACATTCGATGATACTCAATTGTACAAACTCAGAACTCTTATCTACTGATTCAAACTCTTTCAACGTTCACAAATGAACAGTTCATTACTCTTCAGAAGAATTCGAATTAGGGTTCACATTCATAAAAAAATAGAATGTTCAATTAAAACCCTAATAAGCAACACCAATCAATATTCAATTACTAACAAATAAAGCCCAAAATTATAAACATTCTCCATAAGTTCTAAATAAATGCATAAGCCCTAAAACTCTTTTACTTTCCTTTCTTCGCCACTCAAAATCTCAAACTTCTGTTTCCCTCGTTTCCGAGCAAACTTGCCTCGACGATGAGGATTTATTGAAGAAAATAGGAAAGAATCAATACTTACAAAGCCAAAAATAGAACTTTCAGAAAAGAAAAACTAATCTAAGCTCGTTTCGAGCATAAAACTCTATTGAAACGAGATCAGATCGAACCAAATAAAAGGAATAACAAAATGCAACTAAAACCTCCACATAGAATCTCGAATTTCAAAACCTGGATTCCGCAACAAAGCCGCTGATTCTCTTGATTAAAAATACCCTGGAGAGAGAAAAAACTGAAATCCCCCCTATCTCTCACTCTTCGACGAATCTCCGATTAGCAGGGCAAGCAAATAGAGAGAGAAAATGCGAGCGAAAGACAGAGAAAATTAAAAATGAAAAATGATTGTGAAAATTGATGGGCTAAGCGTTCAAGCTCATTTACTTATTTAAAAGGCCCAAAAGGATACTTTACCCGCTACTATTTGAAACTCATCTCAGCCGTTGATTTGTTTGGTCGATGAAATCTAGCGGTTAAAAAAACAAGACAGCAAATTGTCAGATTTTGATACTATAATTAATAAATAAGTTTGCTTATTTGATTAGTGGAATCTGGATTAAAGACTTGGATTAAGCGTCCGATAATTCGGTACTTATATATTTGATTTGGATTAAATTAAAAATAATCAGAGTACTAAAATAGCAATTAACCAAATCAGGTAAAATAATCACTACTTGAGTTCAAGTGTGCTTAAACTTTAATGGTTCAAAAGGTCATGGATAGTTATAGTAATTGGTTGTGGAAGATGCTAATCTGAACCTATAATTTAAGATTGGTTTTCTTTAAAATACCTTTTGTTTATTACAATGATTGGGGGTTAAACGTAGATTATATTTTTTCCTTTTTGCAGCAACAAGTTTGTTCAAGTTGCTTCTCAAGTACATGCCAGAGGACAAGGCAGCCAAGAAGGAACTTCTGTTGAAAAAAGCACAGGCTGAAGCCGAAGGAAAATCTGCCGAGTCTAAGAAACCCATTGTCGTTAAATACGGTCTTAACCATGTTACCTACCTTATTGAGCAGGTTGCCCTCTAAATTCATCAGTTTATCCATTGTGTTATACACTTCAAAGTAAGAAAAGCAATGGTTTTCATTGTTCTGGCTTGTGCAGAACAAGGCTCAATTGGTTGTTATTGCTCATTATGTGGATCCCATAGAGTTGGGAGTGTGGCTCCCTGCATTATGTAGAAAGACGGAGGTCCCTTACTGCATTGTCAAGGGGAAATCTCGTTTGGGATCAGTATTGTTTTTCCTTTCAGTTTCTTTTTTGCAGATCATCGAGTTTGCCGAGTTGGTTTTACTTATATGTGTTTAATGCCTAATACCGCAGATTGTTCACAAGAAAACTGCTGCCGTTTTGTTCTTGACCACAGTTAAGAATGAGGATAAGTTGGAGTTCAGCAGAGTCCTTGAGGCCATCAAGGTAGGGTCTGCAAATTTCGGGTAAAATCAAATTAATTCGATTAACTAACCAAATTTGATTAATTTATCGGTAAACCGAATTAATTCAGTCGGGGTCGGTTAATAATAATTTTTTAGAAGTTCGGTTAATTGTTTATTCGGTTCGAAATCGATCGGTTAACCGAATTAATCGAATTTAATAAATAATTTTATAATATATAAATATTCGATCGGTTCGGTTACTTTTTTGGAAAGACAAATTAATCGGTCGGTTAAGTCGGTTAATTTTTAATATGTTTTATACTTGTTTTAACCAAAAATAAAAAATATATATAAATTTCGGTTAATTTGGTTAACCGACCGAATTAATCGAAAAAGTTCGGTTCGGTTAACGGTTAAAGAGTTAAAAGGGTTGGTTAATTCGGTTAATAGTAGTTTGGGTCAGTTAACCGATTGAACATCCCTACATCAAGTTACAATTACACCTGCTGTATTTTCTAACTAAATTTTATTAATTATGGAAGATTTCATTGAGTATGACTGCATGTGTGATAAGCGTCTACCATACCATCAACTTGATTGCAATAGTTGAGGATACCCCTTGATTGCAACTAGTTTGAATTAATAGGATCAAAGAGTATTCCATGGAAATGAGTTTTGGTTTATTGCAAGATAAATGTTAGCATAGTAATGAAATGAAATGGTGGTTAAGATGGTGTAAATATGAATGGGAACAGGCAAACTTCAATGAAAAATATGAGGAGAATAGGAAGAAGTGGTGAGGTGGTGTTATGGGCTCCAAATCACAGGCCAGAACCAAGGCAAAGAAGAAGCTTCTTGCCAAGGAAGCTGCTCAGAGGATGACTTAGAAATGTTCATTTTTTTCCTATCACCATTAATGGTGTTTCTTTTTCTTTTTTGATTAAATGCTCCTTTGCTGTCAGCTGCATTTGACTCTCCTTTTATGTTTTTTTTTTTTTTTGGCAGAGGAATAATTATTATCATTCTAGTGAAAACTTTCAAAGCTACCTTAGTAAAAGAAGCTTCTAGCTCCTTGCATTTCACATTTAGATGTCAGAGCATAGAGACCCCCTAACCCGATATATATTCTTCCTTTTCTCTTCTGCTTTTCATCCCTCACAGTTCCATTTTTTTTCTTCCCTTATCTTCTTCCTTCTTTTCAGTTTGATTTTTCTTTTTTTGCAATTCAGAATGGTGAAAAAAAAATGATGAAGATTTTTCTTCTTATGTTTAAAATAATTTAAAATATATATATAAATATATATTAAATTAAAATTTTGAGGTGACTTACACGTTCCTTTTAATAGATATAAAATAATATATTCCTTCTTTTCAATTTGATTTTTCTTTTTTTTTTTCATTTCAGAATGGTGAAAAAAAAAATGATGAAGATTTTTTTTCTTATGTTTAATATAAATTAAAACATATACTATATAAATATATATTAAATTAATACATTGAGGTGACTTACACGATCCTTTTAACAAATATAAAATAATATATAAAATTGACTAAATGAAATGGTATGAATATAAATTTTTATAACCAATAACAAGTCTTTAATTGATTTAAGTAATGACTGATTTAATCAAAGCTGACAAAATCGAATTTAACAATTACAACTGATTTTCACTCAGTTTTGCTACACTAATTTGTATTTTTGTTCCTCTAGCTTTCTATTATAATATATCTCTAGTTCGAATATAAATTTATTAAATCATGTATATTTTTAAAAGAAAATGTTTATACGAATCATTTAAATTAAACATCAAATTTTATTCAGAAATTAATTGTTGCAAGTAAAAAGAAAAAGAAATGTAGAAATCTTATAACCCATAGTTAGTTGCTTCTCAAATGCAAAGATGAAAAAAGCAACTATCTCTCTTTCATAAGGCAGCTTTTGTACCAAGAAATGAGAGTTCATAAGGTTCGTATACATACACACATACATACATATTTATAATTTAGACAAACCAGCAGATAAAGAATGATTAACCAACTCCCTCCTCAAGATCTTTCCGGCGGGAGATTTTGGGATTGAATCGATAAAAGCAACTCGTCGGATCTTCTTGTACGGTGCAATCTGCGAGAGAATAAAACCAGTTTCCGGGATTAGGTTGCCGTAATATACAGGATTAAGAAGCCTAAGGCTAATACCCTCTTGCTATTTTAGTAAAAAAATAAAAAATAAAACATGCCTGTTTCGCGATGTAATCCATGATTTGAGCTTCACTGATACTACTTCCTGGCTGTCTCACTATATAGGCCATAGGTATCTGCCCGGCTTCTTCATCAGGGTACCTAGTTTCAAACATATCAAATTCATATAACTACGTGTCCAAGTAACTACAATATAAAATCAAATTAGTATATATAATTGATAAAAACTATACATGACATACGCGTATGATAGAATTAGATATTCATATATTATAATTCCACATGGTGAGATTCTAACCCAACTCAAAACCTCCTCCATTAACCAGCAATGCCAAGGCCTCATAAGCAACATCTCAATTAAAGGACAAAAAGGATCATATTTCCATACTTACATCTAGAATGCATCAAATACAAAACCGGACTCTTCAAGGTTTCTAGAACTAATTAAACAGATCAAATCACCGGTTCAATAAAGTATATCATTAAAAAATTATAAAAGATTAAAAAATATTAATAATCTGGTTAAACCATCTGGTTCATCTGATTTTTGCCCGATTCAACCAGTTTGTATTAGTTCCTGGGTCAACCGGTTTAATGTCCTTCTACGGGATGATATCTTGACCAATTTCCAATCAAACCGACAGTTCTGATTCGGTTCAAACAACATTAAGACTCTCCCTTATGAATAACTCGGATACAAGCATATCTCCAATCATCTTTCGTTTTTATTTATAAATTGTTCGTGCATTTGAAAAATTATATTCTTATACCTATATCCAAATATGCTTCGAAGATTTCAAAAGATTAATGAAAAATCAAAATAACTTAACTATCAATTATTCTCAAAACTTAATCATCGAGGCAGATTTGAACTGAGATGTAAGTCATTCACAAGAAAAATGAGAAAACAATGTAAAACTACGTTAGTCGGATGCATTTCATACGGGTATATTTTTTTCCCTACATTTTCAGATTTGGTTATAGATGATAAGCTAAGTAAAAGTCGGAGCAACATAAATACAATACATACGGAATGACGGCTGCATCGGAGATTTCGGGATGGGAATGAAGTAAATGTTCCAATTCAGCTGGAGGGACCTGCAGATAAAAAATGAGATTGTTTTAGTCATAAAAAGATGATAGAGCAAACATCATTTATATGATTCACCTGATATGCCTTGTATTTGATCAATTCTTTTAATCTATCTACGATGTAGAGAAACCCTTGTGAGTCAAAATAACATATGTCCCCAGTTTTTAACCACCCTTCTGAATCCATGGATTCTGCAGTTGCCTTTGCGTCACCTATGTAACCTACGTCAGAAACCCAACATAATTTTAGTTAGCATTTTCACAAAAAAAAATTAATTAACCTTTTTAAAGATTAATGACTGAATTTAATTTTAAAAAAATTTAAAAATCAAACTAATAAAAAATTATAAATATTTAAAACTAAATTTATCATAACTTTTCATTTTTTAAGTCCAACTAATGTATCGTTAACTTCCACAATAGCCATTCCTAACACTAGAAAATAAAAGGCAACAAAAAGTAAATACCTTTCATTACTGTTGGCCCTCGCAACCATAGTTCCCCTCTCTGCCCAGGAGGCAAGGCTTCTCCGGTCACTGGATCAACTATCTTGGCTTCCGTATTTTCAGAAAGGCGGCCGACTGTCCCGTACCGAGCTACCTCCTCGGGCCCTATCACCCTGGCAGCTCCTCCTCCCGTCTCGGTCAGCCCATAACCCTTAAGCACAAACAAAAACGAATCAAAATAAGAATTTAAACCCCTAAACTTGTGCCTGAACTAAACTCAGGGCTGGTATTAACAATCACCTTTAGTGCATCACCAGAGGGTTGGGTACGAATTATTGATTGTAAACGAAATTAAAAGCACAAGTTTCATGTAACATTTTCGTAGGTCTTATATAATGCAAGATTATGATTATATTAGTACTACATAAAGCATCACCTAATTATGGGAAAATTTACATAAAATCCACCGCTTAAAAGCACAAATTTCAACCAATATTATAAGTCACGTTGCACTGGAAGCTCAAATTTCAACCTTGAAAATGAAGTCACTTGGAGAGACAATCACGAGTGAATGTATAAGGAGGAGTTATATTGCATTTTCTCAAAGAACAAATTCGTTAGATGAAAGAGAAAATTTCATTTTTAATTTCATCTATTTTCGCTATTAATTTAATAAAATTATCAAGTGGTTGCTGTTTCCTTACTGTTATGAATGGGGAATGTGCATATGATGTTATTAAGTAGTTGCAGTTTCCTTACTTGAACAAGCTCCACCGCGGGGAATTTCTCCTTGAACCGCTCAGCAACCTCCTTGCCAAGCGGAGCGCCGCCGCTTCCGAGCATCAGAAGCGAGCTGATGTCATACTTGTTAGTCAAATCTGATTTAGTTAACGCCAGGACGAGCGGCGGCGCAACTGGCATGTACGTTACCTTGTACTTCTCTATCGCTCTCAACATTCCCTCAAATTCAAATCTCTCGGTGAAGACCGCCGTTTCTCCCATCGAAAACGCCCTCGCTAGCATAAAGAACCCGAACACATGGAACAAAGGCACCGTGAAAAACGATACCGGGTGCGGTGGATCTGGACCGTTTTGGGGGTGTCGTATGTGGTAAAACCCGGCGATCAACGCGATTAGATTCCGGTGACTCAGCATCACGCCTTTGACTCGGCCGGTGGTCCCCGAAGAATAAAGGACCGCCGCCGTGTCATGCTGGCTCACCTGGACTCGGTTAATGACGTCAGGATCCACATTTGGTTCGGATAAGAACGAAATGAACTCGGGCGAGTCGAGGAGGATTGTTCCATGTTTGAGAGACGGAAGCTTGGAAGAGGTCGTCGAGGTGGCAAAGGCAATAACCGGTTTACTAAGTTGAACCTGGTGAGCTATCTCCGAGTCGAAACTGAGTGGATTGGCGGGAGAAATAACGATTCCTAATGACATAAGAGCGAAATAAAGCAAAGGGACATGAAGAGAAGGCGGGGAGAGGATCAAAGCGACGTCGTTTCTGGAAAGGAAATAGTTTTTCTGCAGACAGTGAGCGAGGGAGTGGAACTGAGCAATAAATTCGGAGTACGAAAGGCTGTCGCCTTTAGTAGCATTGATGACGAAAGTAGTGTCGCCGCCGCCGGTGGTGGCGGTGGAGGAGCGGAGGAGGGAAAGAGTATATTGTGGGAGGGAGAGAGGCTGATAAGGTGGTGGAAGAGGTACTTCCGGTCTGAGACTGTGAAAGGTTCTCGTTTGAGAACAAAAGCCGGTGGCCAGATCAATCGACTGGCGGTGGTTGGCTGATTCCGCCATGGGATATGACAATTATGTTAGCCCTTTCAGCTTTTCCTTTTAAGTATATGTGGTTAGCATGTTTCAGTGCAGACAATAGTCGCATCAAAAGGATGACGATGAGATGATTGGGATATACGAATTGTTCAAATAAATATAAATATATGTTGTCGTCACTGCATCACTAGTTTTTTCTTTTTTTTATATTGCTTTTGTCATTTGTGAAGATAACATGAAGTAGGGGTTTGCTGGGCCGAATTTTATGTTGATTAGTGATTACGGTATCCTATATTTAGGTATTTGATTCACAGTAAGAAAAGAAATTAACATATGAATCTAAAATATATAAAGTAATTTTTCTTTCCTTTGTTCTCTTTGCTCTTAGTTAATTAAACCACTAAATATAGAAATAAATTAAATTTAAAAAAAAAAGAGAAGCCAACCAAGACACAGTCTCACAAAATTTTTGTTAACCTATCTTCGAAATTCTCCTACTTCGATTGTAAATGCATCTTCATCATATCTAGACAGCATAGGCCATATATTATTTTCATTTTTTTTAATGATGAAATGGTGAGTTTCTAAGGCAAGATAGGGCACATAGACAAATGGTAGAAATATTAGCCTAAAGATCACAGCAGAAAGAATAAATCTTAGGCCCATGTAATTAAGGCCACATTTTAAACACTAGATCCGGCGAAGACAAAAAAATCGACGAAACTCAAGTCAACTTACGCAAAAACGAAAAATATATGAAAATATCAAAGAAAGAAAATGAAAAAAAAAAGAAAAAGGTAATTTTATTTTAAAATTTAGATTCTGTCCAGATTTCTTAAGAAGGAAGTTGTAATGTAATATTACGAATGTTGAAATCTAAATATTGTGATGTTATTTCGGAATATAATATTATGTAGCGGACTAAACGTCTCCAAAAATTTATTACGTATATGGTAATTATTTTTTACATATATGAAGAAGAAGAAAAAAGATAGAAGTTATTTAAGAATTTAATTTAGAGATTATGTTAATTGAAGATTTAATAAAATTCTTTTTATGTCAACAACTTTTTAATTGAGTGACAAAAAAATTTATATTGTAGATAAGAGAGTTTCGGTTTAATCTCAAGAAATTTCAATCTTTTTTGCCAATTAAAAAAAAGTAATATTTTAATTGAATAAATTTAAAGAGTTTGTGATTTTTTTTGTAAAATGTTTTTAATTATTTATTTTTAAAATTTTAAAAATATAGATATGGGTTGGAGCCAATAGCCAAGCTATCGGGTTCGGGCACATATAAATGTAGAAATAGTATTTTAAATTTAAAAAGGAGAAATTAGAAGATAATATTGGATTTAAGTAAAAGATATGGGTAAAAATGAAAATATTGAAAGATAAGCTACCGAGACAAAGAGTAAAGGACACCTTGTGTGAAGATCTCAAATTTTTCATATTAATTTTTATTTTAAATGTTAATAAAATAAATTTTATTTTATGATTTTTGAATATTATTTGACAATTTATTTTTATAAATATCTCTAAAATACAATAATTTTCATTTTCATTATTTTAAATATAAAATATTTATTTTTATGTCAAAAAAAAATAAATAAAAATCGATACAACGATATAACTCCAAAAAAGAGGTAAGTTTGAGTCAGACTCAATTCATATATTATAAAATGAAATAGGGTCAATGAATTTCGTTATCAATAATTTAATGCTCTAAGAGGATAAAAAAAAAAAATCTACGGTTAGAACTCAATCACTTAGCCTAGTTTCAAATGCTTTCGCAAGTGGATGGATGCTTTTAATGTCTGTTACATGTAACCAAAAAAGAGACTTGTTTCACATTTGTTGCAAGGAAATCTATTTTACTTGCCCGAAAAGAAAACAAGCATTTATTTTACTAATTCTATCATTTTCAGTTTCCAATATGGAGATTAAAACCAGATGAAATGCATTCTTTTAAAAAATACGAAACTCGGCTTCATAATATGAGCCAAGCTTGAGTTGAAATTATCAAAACGGCCGGGTTTGAACATTCTAATACACTCAAATGGCTTATGCCCCTAATCATTTTTTTATTATTTTTAATCAACAATAAAAATATCAATTTAACTATAAAACAAATTATGAAAAAGGCACCTCAGATATAGATAAGGAAATTAAGCACATTTTCTACAAACCAAACACGTAAAGTAACTGAGCATAATTCAGGGTCTTTATCTTAAAACAGACTGGAACTACAGAAATATAACTCAATTGAATACCTTGACAAGCTTATTACATAAACGTGTAAAAACATGCATATATTGTCGATATCTCTCTACACCCAATGAACTCTGTATATTATCCGTATTGCAATCTTTAATTGAAGGACCAATCAGTTTACCCTTTTGTTACAATTCAACAATCAAAAAGTTCAAATTCCGACCCTTACAGGTTTCCTTCATGCTGCTGTTGCCATTATCATAATAGATCACAAGGGAGTGGTATGAGATCATGATTCTGGAAATCTAAAGCCATATGCATTTATCTCAACCTAAAAGACAAAAAAGAAGAAACGAGTCGAGTAGAAACAAGGTATGAGCTGAGTTTTTTAGCGATACCAGCAGAACAAAGCCATGCATGACCGGAGTATCTAAGATAGTCTTTGTACTATAGGCAAAAGTACAATTTAACATTGTATTATAGAACCAAGTAATTTAATCCTTGTACGTCTGGTATTGGCGCAAATGAATTTCTGTTAAAGATTAAATTACTCAGTTTTATGCTACTTTTGACTATAGTATAAGGACTGCCTAAATACTTCAATCTGTAAATATCGATATGAATTGATTTAGAAAGGCATTCTTACCGGTAGTAGAAACTGCTTTGATCCAAGTACTGCAGATCCCATAATCCTTCACACTACAAAATTTAAAAGCCATGTACATAAGATGGGTGAATTTAATTTTCACTGTTTATGAGGTAAAAGTACCATAGAGGCTCCTGTATTAAGAGTCATATTGCATTTTACCCTCTTGTCAAAAAATGGGCAAACTAGTCCCAATACGTTAGATCAAAGAGAAAACTGGTCCTTTCTAATAAAAATTTAATCCATTTCAACTGTTAAAAACTGAAGTGGCTGATAAAATAACCACATGTACCTCGTGCTGATGTACTGGGACTAGTTTTTAACAATAGAAATAGATGAATTTTTTAACAGAAGAACCAGTTTGCTCTTTGACCTCACGTACAGGAACTAATTTGCCCTTTTCTTTAGCAGAGGGGGCAAAATGCAATTGGACTCCTAGTACAAGAACCTCCATGATATTTTTACCCTGTTTATGATAAAAAGTAAAAAACATCTTTTAGTAAAAAACAGCCGATTCTGATATAAATATGGGAATTACATACAATAAAGGGAGGTCTTTAAATTAATTAGAAGCATAAGACTTACAAATACATATTACATGGGTCGATTTCAGGAAACAGGTTAATATAAAACCGAAAGCCATCGGGGCTTATATCCCTGCATAGCAAACCTGCCAATACACAAGTAAATTATAAATATTTGCTACTTGGACATATTTAAAGAGAAAGCAAAGCAGAGTTGTACCTTTGCTCTCTGCAGTTAGAAGATGCTCCTTGGCCATGGCCGGAGCAATCCCTAATGTCATTGCAGCATCAGTTGGGCTTATACCAGTTCGAAGCGCTTCAGGCTTAGTCACAAGGCTTTTGATTCTAGCAAAAACCTATGGATGAACGGACAAGTTATGTTTCAGGTTAAAGTTAAAGTAGTGAACAAAATACACTTCTACCTTTTTCCAGCAAAGTATATCAATCATGCATATATGTGTTTAACTTAAAATCTATTTGCAAATGACAGAATGGCCCAACATCAATATGATAGACCTCTCCCATCCCATCAACTGTGACTCCTACAGATTTCAAACTTAGACCTTCAAGTTGAAAGTTTAAACTTCTAATAATTGGCGTGTCTCGTTGGAGACAAACACAGCAGTAATCTATCACCTTTCAGGCTATCATATTTTTACAATAGAGTGATTTAGCATTGTTCAAGTTCCATACAAGATTCTCCCCTTCAGTAAGATTCAAGGAAACTATTACAAAAAAGACAGGTAAGTTCTTTCTTTAGCAAACAGCTTTCAAAAGCATTGAATTCGTTTCAATTAGGGAAAAGAGGGCTAATAGAAAAAAGGAAACGAAAATTCTTTAATATAAAACTGAAAAAGAATTTTATCAAGACAGAAATTGAAATGGATTACCTCCTCGTCACTATGGGACTTGTTTTGGATCACCATAACTCCACTATCAAACTTCCTAAGCATCACTGGACTGTTAAAAAATGCATAATATGATCAAAGAGTTCGAACGCCAAGTATGACTTCTTAATATCATTATGCAAACTGAAGAAAACGATAATAGTATCATACATACACATCAAATTTCTCCCACAAAGAACACGCTTGCAACATATCATCTGGAGAGATCAATTCTGAGAACAAAAAGAGATACAAAGAAGCCAGTTATTTCCATAAAGCTTTCAAAATACTGAAAGTACATGAAACAATGGCATACTTCAGAAATTTAAGCGAATTAGAAAAATGAAAAGAGCTGGTCCTGAGTGGGATGAAATACATTCAGGGACAGAAACATTTAAATTATTTTACACCAGAATAATAACTTCATTAATTTGAATGTCCTCTTTGCTTACAAAAAGCACAAAAAAATCATAATAAAGAAAAATCAATGTTACAGGACTCAAAAGAACAGCCTTTAGTCAGTTCTAGAAAGGAATGTTTAGCATCAACCACAAGATAAGACTGTGAGGTCAAAGAAATCTTCACAATTGAGTTATGCGTGCAGCATGAATTTAGAACAACAAAAGGAAGGCTTAATTAAGCAAAGTTGAAAATGCCCACAGTTATTAAAAATATATTGATGGAGATATGCCACAATCTGGGACTGATGATGAAGAAGAAGAATATGTTAATGGAGATAATACATCTTCTCTTTACCGCAACTTCGAAAGAATTAAACATTGTTGGCCGCTGGAAATCCGAAGTTTCGGTCTGATTTATTTGGAAAATATATAAAAAAAATTTAGCATCCGTGAAATATAAAGAGAACTTCAAACAACTCTAACTACTTTCAAGCCTCCATTAAATGTTGTAGCTTTAGATGTTAATTACATAAAGATCTACTACTACAATGTTTTTGAAAGTTTCCTTTTTCCTTTGAAAAAGAAAGGAGAACTATGTTGGCCAAAACACTTATTTTGTAGGTCATAATATTTTCAACAACAAAAATTAGATTAAGAAATTTCAAGTTCACAATGTAACTAAACAAACCTAAATACAATGACCACAAGAGATGAAGTTAGCGTTAAACCAAACCTGTGCCACGAGCACGATTGAAGAGACAATAGGCATCTATAAGGTTGATCATTCCACCTGCTCTCTCCAGTGGAATTCTCACAAAATCTGCCAGCTGAGGTGCCATGAAATAAAATCAAAACTAGCTTTCAAAAGAAAATCAAGTAAAAGCCAAAAGCCAATCTACTATACATAGCAAGTCATTTACCAACTCAATAATAAAATTTTGGATGACTAATTTTATATTTTCAATGAAGAATCCATGGGATATGCAAGCATAAAGCAAAATAAAAAGTAAAATATCTTCTGGGAGTATTTTGGCATCAAAGTCTTGAATCACAAAACTGTAATCAACTAATCCCGAACTACAAAACCGTCTTACTTTAAGGATTTCTTTAGAGCCAAATAAACCATAAAAGAATTCCTGAATTCTATAAACATTGATTGTATTAACAGAATGATAAACTAAACTCTATTGAGAAAAATTATTAAGCGAAAAAATTAAAACTAACAAGGGGGGAAAGAGGAGAGACGAGAACCTGACGGGACAATTGTTGATGGTACAGGGCACCTGCAGACTCTTTAGTGACTGGGGATATTATGCCAACACTCAACAACCAATCTTGCATCTCTTCCTTTGAACCCATATCCTCATCATTTGTTCCACTTGTTTGAGAACTCGTTCCGGACAAAAGCTTTTGTCTCATTTTTTCTGCTAGCATCACCATCTCTTTAGCTTTACTCTGAAAACCCGAAAGCATTCAAAAACTTGAATGATTGGAATGTAAGAAAACAAGCAAAAGAGAGAGACTACTGACATCATATTCATTAACTACAGCTCGGAACCTATCTTTGCGATAAAACGACAGAACTAAACTAAGCCTAATCAAATCATTTTATACATGGCATTGACACAAAAGTTTAATTTTCTTATATCCTAAATCATGATATGGTCCACTGGCATTCACCAATGTCAATCATAGCAGGAACTAAATCAAGTAGATGCTATATTCTTCAATGCAATTTGTTAACTACAGGAAATTAAAAGTATTTATGATACAAAATTTACATAAAAACTAAATCCAAATCGTCAGAATTGAACAAATTATCTGCATTACCATGAGAGCATTTAAGTCCTGAAAAGCATCCTGCAAACTCTTATCAGTACTCTCCCACATTTCTTGCTCCTTCCTTAAAATACCCGCCACCCCAACCATCCTCACCGACCCATCACTCGAGTACAACCCTCCACCGGCTCCTGTGGCTGCCCCTGAACCCGAAGCCGAAGCTGAGCCGGAACCTGAAGTCTCAGTAGTCTCCCAAGCTCTCGCCCGCCAACTGTCCCAAAACTTCACCAAAAACCCATCACAGTCCCCCTTACCTCTAATCACTGCCGTTACTACGACTGATCTCGAGCCCGAACCTGAACTGGAACGAGACCCGGAACCTGGATCGAAGACCCGACCATCGGACGAGACGAGTACTTGGAAGCGGATCCTAGGGGAGTGGAAGACGGACTTGAGAGATTTTTTGGAAGAGAAGATGTGGGAAATGGCAGCAAGAGGGATGGCTGAGGCGGAAGTAGGGGTGGAGGCGGAAGAAGAAGGTAGCCAGATGAGGCGGTGGGTGGTGAGGATGAGGAGACCCGACTTTAAGAGGGAGAAGTGACGGTGGTCTTCAGGTTCGAGGTCGACGGCGGAGAGAAGGTGGCATTCGACTTCGTTGCGGAGGAGGACAGGGCGGCCGCTGCTTGTCACCTCCGCCTTGGAGAAAAAGTTGGACATCCCAGCGGCGTTGATCGATTAATTTTGGATACTTTTTTCCACTGATCGAAAATGACTTTTTTTGGTCCAAATTCTGTAACATGCCTAAACAACTCCCTTAAAACAAAAATGGTGCATAACTCAACTCCCGATAAATTTATTTCGTAATTTAGAAAATTAATTAATAATATCAAAAATAAATTTAAACGTATTCTATTAAAATGATTTTATTTAAAATTATTTTTAATTTTTAAATCCCACACCTTTGTTTCAGAAATTGTAGCACTACCAATCCGCACCTCCGCTTCTAAGCCTTAGATAGCCTAGATCCAAAAATAACACTTAAAATTAGTAACTAAAAATTAATCTAAGGCAGAGTTTGTGAAATTAAAAATTCTTATACAAAAAAAGGTGCGCTAATAAGTTGGCACGGTTCTCTCTGTTTGCCTTTTGGCACGTAGGTTTGCTGATTTTATCGATTCTCCTTCTCAGATTCGGTGTTTTATTTTTTTGTTCTTCTTCTTTGGAACATAGTTTTTCTGGTGTGTGTTTTCGTTTTCTTTTCTCTCCTTTCTGATGGAGGAAGTGTTAGCAGGACTAAGTTTATTAGATGATGAGGAAGAGGCCTTTCAAGAGGAAGCGGTGGCGGTGTATGAAAAATACCAGTTCTGTCTAGTGGGACGCTGTTTGACAGACAGTGTGGTGAACTTCCCCTCTCTTCGTAACACAATGGCAGATCTTTGGCATCCACTTGGGGGGATTTGCATCACTGATCTGGGAGATCAACGGTACTTATTTCAATTTTTTCATGAAGTTGATGTGCAAAGGGTGCTTAATGGGACTCCATGGTTCTTCAATAATCACTTGCTTATTCTGCAACGTATTCAAACGGAGAAAATCCATCAGTTATAGAATTGAAATTTTCAGAATTCTGGATGCAAGTGCATGATTTACCCCCTGGTCTGTTTACTGCAACCATGGCAAAGCAATTTGGAGATTTATTGGGAGTGTTTCTTGATTATGATTCTCCGATTGGTTCTGGTCCTAAGAATTATATGCGCATTTGGGTTAAATTGGATGTTTTGGCTCCTCTAAAACGTAAAAAGAAGATTCAGATTGGTAAAGATACCACGGTCTATGCTCGGTTCAAGTATGAAAAACTGAGTTTATTCTGTTTCATTTGTGGCAAACTTGGGCACAGTGAAAGTTACTGCCCCTATCGCCTCCGAATTGTGTAACACCCCAAACCCGGCCCACGAGCCTTGACCGGATTGGTATGTCACGGAGTAAAAACATTTTGAATGATTTGGATTAACAGTGGAAACCTGAAAAATATTGTTGAAGTTATAAAACGGTGTTTGCTAAAACTCATATGGGTTGATTTGATAAACACGGTTGAGTTGAAACCTTTTTCCTTTGAAACCATTTGATCATTTAAATTTTTTAGAAACATCGGAGTTATCGTTAACTTGGTAAATTTTGCTACCCGATGATAACATCTTTGAAAACGCGTATGAGTACTTGTTTTGAAAACGTTATTTTTAACCGATTGATTTAACAGTTTATAAGTTCATTAGCAATATAATAGAAGTAAAGTAAAAGCAACTACTTAAACATCCAAATAATAACTAGCGGCCATATTACAAACCAAACCAAAATTTAGTAAATAATAAGCTTTAACGGTGCGAATAAAATTTCAAGTCCAAGGAACAAGCATGGCAGCCTCGAGTCCTCTCCGGCTCCATCTCCGCGATCTACTCACCTACAAAATGATATGGGAAGGGGTGAATCACCAAGACTCAGTGTATAAATCCCCAACCCGAAAATGCACCTCATACACCAGATATTAGTAAGACATGCAAATATGCAACCCGAACTAGCCATCCATACTTCTTTTTCTACCCCGTGTGGTCAAAACCACTGGTGACCGAAGTCACAAATATATCAAGTGATGGGGCCAACCCATCGTGTGGTCAAAACCACTGATGACCATAGGTCACAATATCAACATGTGGTCAAAACCACTGGTGGTCAAAACCATTGGTGACCGAAGTCACAAATATCAATATGTGGTCAAAACCACTGGTGGTACCAAACCACTGGGACTTAGTCACAAATTATATCAACGGTGTGGTCAAAACCACTGGTGGTCAAAACCACTGGTGACCGAAGTCACAAATATATCAAATGATGGGGCCAACCCATCGTGTGGTTAAAACCACTGGTGACAGTCCATAGAGATCATCTCCCTCCTCTCATCAATCCCACCATCATCATGCTCACATAACATGTATCATGATCCCATATATCATGCATTCGTATATAGCATAGCATTTAACAGCATATGATGGCACAACATACATCATAGATCAAGTAATAGGGGACTTACCCGAAATCCAAGCTTATGCCCACAAGGCAAAAATTTACTACACGAGAGGTTATATAGCAATATAATAGGCAGTCTATACTAATAAAGTGTGTAAGAGTTTACACACCTGTCTAACCGTAGATCTAAGGGGAAATCCCAAATTTATGCAATATCACAAAAGTCTCGAACCGTATTCCCGTATTGCTCCTATATTCGGCCACTATAGGTTAGTATTAAAAAGCCTTATTTGGCTAAACTAATAATCCCGAAGGATTAATCGCACCCAAAACAGAATATGGCCTTAGGCCGAACCTTTATTAGCACTTACCAACACGATTTGAAATCTCGAAAGCCTCCGATTTCCCTTTGGCCGATTTGCCCCTAAAACCATAGTGCACACTCGGTTATACTTGGATACCAAAAATGGCCTTTGGCCGAATATGCTTAACCATTTACCATACTTACCGGAATCCCGAAGTTGTCACTTGTCTTGTCGAGATCCCTTGAAGAAACAAAACCCGAAATACTCCTTAGTGTCGGCTACACACACAAAAGTTTCATGTTATTATGGCCTATCCACATTCGGCCAATCCTTACCAAGGCCTTGCACATGTTTTCGGCACACCAAAAGAAAGTAAGAAACCGAATGTTAAAGAGGAATACTTACCACCCTTCAAAATCGATAGCACCTTCCTTTGGGGGGTTCGGCCTATGCTCTAAATGGCAAGGAAAATTCGGCTACTCCAAAAAAAATAAAAGAGAGAAAGAAGAAGCAAACTTGGCACACAAAATAAGCATACCACCAAGCCGAAAATACCACCCTAGGACTCCTTCAAAACTGAAACTCAAGCTCCTAGAGTCCCCATTTCGGCCAAGAACAAATTTGGAAAGAGAAGAAGAAAAATTAGAAGAATTTCGGCACCTCCAACAGCCCTCAAAACCGACTAAGCAAGCTCCCAAGAGAAAGCTTCATTCGGCCACTTCCCTCTTTTTGTGATAATTGCCCATCACCATTAGAATTAAAACATCGTTTAACAATGTTCCCATCACTTAATCCCTCCTTCCAACAAATAAAATAAATAAAAGAAATGCAACCCATACTTCCCAGCAACATTGAAAACAAAAATCAATTTGTTTTCATCAATAGGAGAGCCCATGCAGGCCACAATCCCACGCCGGCAAATAAAATAAAAAGAAGAAAAAAATATCCCATCCAGGTGCTGCCCCTAGGTCTCGAACCCGAGACCTGACTGCCGCAGCCTCATGTCGCGCCCTTAGCCACTCGGCCAAGACGTCTTTTGTGACATAAACTCGTCAAAATTTTCTTTTAAGCTCTCCTTCGCTCGCTTCCCCTTGCTTTAACGCCAAAAGCCAAAAATAAATCATCCTTCCCTGCTGCCCACGTTGCTCGAACACAGGACCTGAGGGAGCAGCTGCACTAACTCCCGTAGCCACTCTGCCAAGGCGTTCATTTGTGACACAACTCGCCACAATTTCCTTTTAAGCACTCCCTCGTTTCAACGCCAATAACCAAAATAAAAACTCACCTTGCGCTCCCATGGTGACTCGAACCTGAGTCCCTACACCAAGGCACCTAAGTGGCGCCCCAAGCCACTCTACCAAACCAACTTTCATGCCCTTAAACCGCACCATTTATTTATAAGGCCTTCCTAGCCCATCACTCCACACACAACGCAAAAATAAAAGCCCCAAGAGAAAACTTGGCAGCTCGAACCCCTGTTCTGCCGCACCTTCTAGCTCCCTTGGTAGCGTCCCAACCACCTTACCAGGCGCTTCCTTGTGTCATGCTTCGCCCCAAATACTATTTAAAGCTTCCTCACTTAGCCTTTTTCTTCTCAAGTGCTAAAAAAAAGTTTTTAATCCTAAGTCAGACCTAGCCCGGGGTTATGACTAGACCCTAGAATATATCAACATACGCATTTCTTCAGGCAATCACATGAAAATAAAATAAATCGCAAACAACCCCTAATTTGGGATGTTACAAATTGAGCCTACAAAAATTATTTTTGGTTGGGATCTTTCTTTAAGGGCGGTGCCAAGACGCCGGAATATGGTGGCAAGTAGGTGGCTAAGGGATGCAGATGGTTCTCAGTTCAGCTCTGAATTTTTGGAAAGTGCCAATAAAGGAAATTCTATCAATTCTGAGATTTCAATTAGGCGTGATTTTGGGGAGGATTTGAGGAATAAAGATATTATTCCTGATTCTACTAATTTGAAGGTTGACCGCCAAATTATTACTGGGCATGTTAGTTGGCGCAATTGGAGTATGGTTTCTTCGAAAAATGATGATGTGACTAATGGGCCTGTAACATCCCGAATTAGGGGTTGTTTGTGTTTTATTTTATTTTTAGGTGATTGCCTGAAGAAATGCATATGTTACGGTTGTTTTAGGGTCTAGTCATAACCCCGGGTCGGGTCTGACTTAGCATTAAAAATTTTCTTTTAGTGCTTGAGAAGAAAAGGCTAAGTGAGGAAGCCTTATATATATATTGGGGCGAATCATGACACAAGAAAGTTGCTGGTAGAGTGGTTAGGGCGCTACCAGGGAGCTAGAAGGTGCGGCAAGGCAGGGGTTCGAACCCCAGGAATCGCGTTGGGGAGTTTTATTTTTGGCGTTAGAAAGGGGAGCTAAATGAAGAGACTTTAAAAATATTTTCGGCGAGGTTATGGCATGAAAGTCGGATTGGTAAAGTGGCTTGGGGCGCCACTTAAGGGCCTTGGCGGAAGGGACTTAAGTTCGAGTCACGCTAGGAGTGTTTTAAATTTTTTTGGTTTCTGGCGTTGAAGCGAGGGAATGCTTAAAAGGAATTTATGGCGGGTTTATGTCACAAATGGAGGCCTTGGCCGAGTGGCTGAGGCGCTTTAGGAGAGCTGCGGCGCGAGGACTCGCGTTCGAGTCCAGAGGGGAGCGCAATGACGTTTATTTTGTTTTTAGCGCTAAGCAAGGGAACCTGCGGGGAAGTGTTTAAAAGAGATTTCGACGCGTTTATGTCATGAAATGAACAGGGGCCGAATAGCTGGGGCGTGGAGAGTGTTTCTCCAGGTCTCGGGTTCGAGACCTGGGGGCAGCAGCATGGGTATTTTCCTTCTTCTTTTTGCCGGCGTGCATAAGGGCTGCATGGCACATGCACGCATGCAGCATGGGTGTTGTTCCTTTTTAATTCTCTGCTGCAGTATGAGGTTTTATTGTTGTTATTTTATTTTATTATTATTATTTTATGTTATTTGTTGAAGGATGGGGTAGTGATTGGGGGATTAAAAGAATGGGTAAGATTTTTATTTTATTCTAATTATTGGAAGAAGGAAATAAGTGATGGGCAAACTTATTAAACAAAGTTTTATATTTTTATGGTGATGGGAACTTGGATAAACAATGTGTTATTGATGATAGGAATTTTTCAAATGGGGAAGAAAGCTTGGCCAAATTTCTTCAAGTTGGTTGGCCTTTCTTTCAAAATTTTTCATGGCCAAATGAAGCATGGTCGAAATGCATGAATTTGTTTTTCCTTTCTTTTCAATTTGTGCATGGCCTATTGTGGACTCCTAAGGACTTTTCATGGGCGGTTTTGAAGATAGGCAAGGGAAGCTTAGCCGAAACTCACATTCCTCTTCTTCTTTCAGTGTTGGCCGAATACCTTGCTTATTAGCCCTCCTCTTGCGTTTTCTTTTGGTCATAGTAAGTGTCGAAATCAAGTGTGTTTTTGAGGGCTATAGCCGAATATTACCTACCATATAGAGCATAGGCCGAATCCACAAAGGATGGTGCTATCGTTTTCAAGGGTTGGTAAGTGACTCAATTTTATCATTCGATTTCTCTTCTCTTCCTTTTTATTTTGCCGAAAGCTTGAGTTCGGGCCTTATTAAGGTTGGCCAAATGTGTATAGTATCTTAATAGTGCATCTTTTATATGTAGCCGACGCTAGGGTGCTTGGAAGGAGTCTTTCAGGTTTTGAGTCTTCAAGGTAAGTGGTTGTTTATATTCGACTACGGGCCAAGTATGGCATTTAAGTGGTAACCTCACGTGTGTTATGATTTTAGGGGCTAGTAGACAAAGGCTTCCGGGATTTCGAATTTTTGGTAAGCAATAATAAATTTTGGCCCAAAATGTTACGAGTACGATTAATCCATCGGGATAAAATGGTGTGGCCGAATGGCCTTGTTACTAATCCTATGGTTTGGCCGAATGTAGGAGCAAGGGATTTAGTGCGGTAGATCGATTCTTCGGGTTTTCGCTATTTAGTAGTTCGGGATTCGCTTAGACTTACGTTTAATCAGGTGTGTAAACTCTTACACACTTTATTAGTATAGACTGTTATTAAGATGATATATATATATATATATAACCTCTTGTGTAGAAAATTTTGCCTTGTGGGCATAAGCTTGGACTTCGGGTAAGTCCCCTATTACTTGATCTATGTTGTATGTTGTGTACGCCATCATATGCTGTTAAATGCTATGCTATATATGAATGCATGATATATGGGATCATGATACTTGTTATGTGAGCATGATGATGGTGGGATTGATAAGAGGAGGGAGATGATCTCTATGGACTGTCACCAGTGGTTTTGACCACACGATGGGTGGGCCCCATCAGATTTATTTGTGACTTCGGTCACCAGTGGTTTTGACCACCAGTGGTTTTGACCACATGTTGATATTTATGACCTATGGTCATCAGTGGTTTTGACCACACGATGGGTTGGCCCCATCACTTGATATATTTGTGACTTCGGTCACCAGTGGTTTTGACCACCAGTGGTTTTGACCACACGGGGTAGAAAAAGGAGTATGGATGGCTAGCTTGGGTTGCATATTTGCATGTCTTACTAATATCTTGTGTATGAGGTGCATTTTTGGGTTGGGGATTTATACACTGAGTCTTGGTGATCACCCCTTCCCATATCATGTTGCAGGCGAGTAGATCGCGGAGATGGAGTCGGAGAGGACTCGAGGCGGCCATGCTTGTTCCGTGGACTTGAAATTTTATTTCGCACCGTTTAAAGTTTACTAATTACTAAATTTCGATTGGGTTGTAATATGGCCGCTTATTATTATTCGTATGTTTAAGTAGTTGCTTTTACTTTATTTCTATTATATTACTAATGAACTTATAAACTGTTAAGCAAATCAGTTAAGAGTAACATTTTCAAAATAAGTACCCGTACGTGTTTTCAAAAGATGTTGCCATCGGGTAGCGGAATTTTCTAAGTTAACGAAAACTCCGATGTTTCTAAAATTTCAATTGATCAAACGTTTTCAAAGGAAAAAGGTTTCAACTAGATCGTGTTTATCAAATCAACCCATCTGAGTTTTAGCAAACACCGTATTATAACTCCAACAATGTTTTCAGATTTCCACTATTAATCAAAAACTTTCGAAACGTTTTACTCTGTGACATACCAGATCCGGTCAAGGCTCGTGGGCCGGGTTTGGGGTGTTACAGGGCTCATGGACTTGAATCTGGATGAACATGACCCAATAGCTTTGTTACAAGGAAAAAATAGGCAACGGAGAGTGGAGGAACCGAATGCTCTTGTGGGCATTACTAATGACAGAGGCTCTTGTGATTTAACGGTTAGCTCTGGTGCCCAGAGCAGCCGAGCATTATGAAAATACTAAGTTGGAACGTTCGTGGGTTGGGGAGACCACGAACTGTTCATAGGCTCAAAAACAGGTTACGAGCCATTAATCCCCAAATTTTGTTTCTTTTAAAAACGAAATTAAGTGCTAAGCGAATGGAGATGGTGAGGTTGAAATGTGGCTTTGTAAATGGTATTGATGTTGGCGCAATAGATTCAAGTGGGGGCTTATCCTTAGGGTGGCAGGGAAACTCGTTAGTGAATCTGAAAAGCTATTCCGCTTTCCATATTGATGCTGAAATTCAGGACAATAAATGTGGGACAGTTTGGCGTCTAATAGGGTTCTACGGAAATCCGGATGCTCAAAGGAGCACTGAATCATGGAATTTACTTCGATCTTTGAGTTGTGATCAATCCTTACCTTGGGTCGTGGTGGGAGATTTTAATGAAATTGCCAATTCCTTTGAGAAAAAAGGCGGACGCCTTAGAGCGGAACGGAAGATGAATGAGTTTAGGATGGAGTTAGAAGATTGTAATCTTAATGATTTGGGCTATGTTAGGAGGTGGTTCACTTGGGAAAGAGGAAAGTTTGCAACCTCTAATATTCGGGAAAGATTGGACCGTGGAATTGCCACTTGTGATTGGATACAACTTTTTCCAAATTATAAAGTGGAACATTTGGGACACTCCTTTTCTGATCATTGTCCTATTCTCCTTAACACTATTAGCAAGCTCCATAATAATCATGTGAATCGTATGAGGCCTTTTAGATTCGAAGCTAAGTGGTGTCTGGATAGCTCTTTCGAGAATTTGGTTAAAGGTTGTTGGGGTGAGGACGCTGGAAGTGTTGATGTAAAATTGGAGAATCTAGGAAGACGATTACAACAATGGGGCTTTTCTAAAAATCAGATGGATAGAAAACAACGAGTGATGCTTGAAGACAGATTGAATCACCTTTATAATCATGACCCATCCGATGAAGTTCTAGCCGAAATTACAGATGTCCAGATGGGTCTTAACTGGGAAGCAGACAAAGAGGAACTCTTTTGGGAGCAACGTGCTCGTGTTAATTGGTTAAAGAATGGAGATCGCAATACAAGCTACTTTCATAAAGTGGCAGTTTCTCGACAATCTCGTGGTCGAATTTTGGCTTTGGAGGATGAGAACGGTAGGCAATTGTCATCGACGGAAGATTTTTTAGGTTTAGCTTCAGATTATTTTAGCAAGCTTTTTACGGCTTCAAATATGGGTCCAGATGAAAATTTATTTGGCCTTGTGGAACAAAAAGTTCCTGAAAGTATGAATGCTAATTTGCTTAAAACATTCACAGTAGATGAAATCGACTATGTTGTTAAGATGTTGGCGCCTCTACATGCTCCTGGTGTGGATGGATTCCCTGCTATCTTTTTTTAGAGGTATTGGCATATTCTTGGGCCTAAAATATCTTCGTTTTGTTTATCTGTTCTTAATGGTGATTGTGAAATAGGCTCTATTAGTAAAACTCGTATTGTTTTGATTCCAAAAGTTGCTAAACCAAAGAACATGACTCACTTTAGACCTATAAGTCTTTGTAATGTTATCTATAAGATAATTGCAAAGGTTTTGGTAACTCGGATAAGTGATATATTGGGCTCTTGTATTAATAAAGCGCAAGGAGCTTTTGTCCCTGGCAGACTCATTTCGGATAATGTCCTAATTGCGTATGAAGTCCTTCATTCTCTCAAAATGAAAAAAAAGAGGTCAAAAAGGGAATTTTGCGCTCAAGCTCAATATGAGTAAAGCGTATGACCGGGTTGAATGGGATTTCTTGGCGGGAATGATGAAACACTTGGGATTTTATGAAGAGTGGATTATTTTCATCATGTGATGCGTTTGTTCAGTATCCTATTCTGTAAGTATCAATGGGTGTAACAGCGATTGGTTTTCTCCTTCAAGGGGCTTAAGACAAATGAATCCTCTTAGCCCCTTTCTCTTCCTAATATGTGCTGAGGGTTTCTCTATTTTGATTGAGGAAGCGAAGAAAAGAGGCTTGATAAAAGGGGCCCCTATTGGTAGATAACGGTTTTCTATCAACCATTTGTTCTTTGCGGATGACAATATATTGTTTGGTGATGCATCGCGTGAGGGAGCTGAAGCGGTTCAAGATGTTATTAAGGAATATGAGTTGATTTCTTGGCAAAGGGTGAATTTTGATAAATCTCTTATCTACTTTGGAGCCAATGTGAACCATGAGACCAAAGATTATATTGTCAATTTGTTAGGAGTTCGGGTAACTTCTAATCCTGAGAAATATCTAGGCCTACCTATGATGGTTGGTCGAAAGAAATCCTGGGCCTTTGCTTATTTCGCGGATCATTTCAGGAAAAGAATTGAAGGATGGAGCTTGCGTTATTTATCTACTGATGGAAAGGAAGTCTTTATCAAATCGGTTCTACAGGCCATTCCTCTTTATGCTATGCAATGTTTCCTTATGCCGAAATTCTTTTGTCGTAAGTTAGAGGGGATTATGAATAAGTTTTGGTGGACCAATAACAAGTCGTCGAAGGGTATTCATTGGAGTGGATAGGAGTCGTTATGTAAATCTAAAGTTGATGGTGGAATGGGTTTTAAAGATCTGGTTTTGTTTAATAAATCCTTATTAGCAAAACAGATTTGGCGTGTCTTAACTCAGCCTAATTGTCTTTTAGCTAAAGTCTTAAAAGCGCGATATTTCCCTCACTCTGATATTTTAACTGCTAATGTTGGATCTTACCTATCGTTTACCTGGCGTAGCATTTGCAGTGCACGGGAGTTGGTTGAGAATAGACTGTTGTGGCGGATTGGAAGTGGTTCTGACATCAATATTTGGAATGATCCCTGGTTACCTGGACAAGAGAATAATAGAGCTTCAATACAGCAATTTTTTTCAAATTGGACTACTGTAAATCAGCTATTCAATTGTGGCACTTTTACCTGGAATGAAGAGCTCCTGAATAACATTTTTTATGCTGATACGGTTAATCGTATTCTTACCATTCCCATTGCAGGGGGTCAATCGGGTGATATACGGGTATGGAAGTATGACGGATTGGGAGAATACACGGTAAAAAGTGGATATAGGGTCCTATCTATAGAACATCTAAAGAATTCTACAGTTACCATCTCTGATGGTGTGATCGATCCTAAATTTTACAATTGTTTATGGGCTTTAAATATTCCTGCTAAAATTAAAATTTACATTTGGAGGTTAACTAATAATTTTGCCCCATCTTTGTAACCTGGCGCGCAGGAAGCTGTGTGTGGAAGTTGTTTGCCCTATTTGTAAGAAAGGCCCTGAGAATGTTGATCATCTTATGTGGTCTTGTGAAATGCTACAAGATGTTTGGAAGTCTCTGCACATCATGGTCCCTCCTTATGATCCATCGACAGGTGGTAAGATCTACTTTATTAATTCCTTTTATGCTGCAAATGAACAACAAAGACAAATGATGGTCCTTTCTTTGTGGGGGTTGTGGAATCGAAGGAACAAATTATTTCACGAAGGGGTTAAATTCTCTAAGCAGGAAATTTTGGGGTTTCTTAAAGGTTACAACCATGAGCTGAATCTTAACAGAGAGATATACTTTCCGTCTTCTACATCTTTGTCGAATCAAAGTTGGAAACCCCTTAACACAGGTTTTATTAAACTTAACTTTGATGCATCCTTCTAAATTGATACAAAAATTGCTATAACAACGGTTTTAGCCAGGAACCCAGAAGGAGAAATAGTGGGAGCGGAGACTTATCTGTTTAAGGACGTGGCTGATACGTTTGTGGCGGAGGCGAGGGCATGCTAAAGGGCTCTTATTCTGGCGGCAGCGCTGGGCTTCAGATGGGTAATTGTGGAAGGTGACTCCTTAACTGTTATTAAGAGCATTAAGAAGAAACAGAATGACAAATTGATCCTCCGACCGATTACACAGTATATTCTAACTCTGGAAACTGGTTTTGAAGAAATTTCTTACCTTTTTGTTCCTCGGATAGTGAATAATACGGCTCATACTCTGGCGATGGAAGGTCGGAGAAGGCATGCTTTTAGAGTTCGGAGTGATGGGGTACCAGAATCTATTCAGACGTCAGCACTGAAGGATTGGGCGGCTTGAAATTCTCGGCCTTAAGGGATTGTTTTTTGGTGATGCTTTGATGGTGGAGAAGGTTCTTTGAATTTCCACTTTTTTTTTCGAAGCATTTGGTTTTCTTCTTGCCTATCTTTGCTTTTCTGATGAAGAAGAAACGTTTCGACTGATATTGGGTTGATTGAATTTTGCTGTGGGCGCAGGCGGTTTTTGTTGATTTTAGGCTTTTATTTATTGTTTACAGCTACTTCATTTATTGTTTTTTTTTTACTTTATGTCTGCTTTGTTGTTTTGGTTTTGACGTTTTATGTTCTTTGTTTGTCGTTTTGACTTGTGTGGGCCATGCAGCAATAATATCAGTCTATTATTTTGACAAAAAAAAATTAATCTAAGGCCTTAGAGCACTCAACCAAAACAACAACCATTAACAGAATCAAATCAACACAAGATCTTGCGTAAATTCGCATTTACGCTATCATCGTTACTAGATCTGAGAAAACGATTGGACAAGACTAGATGCACTATCAATTGGCAAGATTAGGGGTTGTTTTATCAGTGGATAAATCAAAGAACTCGCTACTATAAGGGGCGGAAAATGAAGATAAAACAACAGTCCAAATCAATGGCGTTTCAATGGTGGCAATACCACAAACGGTGGCAAAAAAGGGGCTGACTTGGGCGACACAAAGAGAGATCTTTGAGCAAAAAAAAGGGAAAATTTTTAGGGCTAGAAATAGAAACAACAGCAAAAATCAACAAACAAAAGGAAAGAGAAGAGTAGGACAAGAAAACTAACCGGTATCACCACAAGTGAGGGAAAGGGGGTGGCAATGGACAACAAAGGGAGGATGATTTGGGTGGCATAGAGGAGAGTTTTAGGCAGCAAAGAGGTTGATTTAAAGATTAAAAATAACGGTAATGTGGCTGGAAAAATGACAGTAAAATAGTAGGCAACGCAACAACAAAAGGAAGAAGAAAGGGGAAAATTTGAGAGAGAAAGTGAGGGAGATGTGAAGGACGACTAGGGAGGAGATAATAAAGTGAGAATCTGACTTTTTTTATTTGAACTCAGGTCTCTAATCCAATTACATTATCTCATTATTTAGTATTAACCATTAAGCTAATAGATCATTCTTGTAATAATTTTACGAATTTATAAATAATAGTCAAAGAGTGACAATCTCTTGGTTCACTATTCTAATTTTTTTTCTAGCCCGATTTTCGGGATGTAATAGTAAAATCTAGCAATGCATCATTGTTACTTAAATTACAAAAAGTATTGATTTGATATAATCTTTATGTAATAAATTTTCATATATTATATTATTTTATCATTTATATCTAGATTGAACACAAGTCATTAAATAGTCACACTTGTATAGTCCAATATCATATTCCTTGATATTTCGAGTAGACTACAATAAAAAATAAGAGTGATATCTCATATCAACTTATTTGAACATGAGCATGAATATCTAGTTTCACTCCATCAAGTGACCTAAGATATTACTCTCATTATGTAAAAAGGATAAATATTATCTTCATAAATCATATCCCATTACATAAACTGTAACATACCCAATTTTTACGTATATAAATATAATTCTAATAATGTAGATTATAAAAAATTTAAAATATTATACGAATAGAGTATAAATTTTTAAAAAGTTTATGGTCTTAACCTTATTTTAAGATAATTTTCATTTGTCTATTATGTTTTTAAAAAGTTAATAATATTTTAAATATTTTAATTATATTGTTAAATTTAGGGCTCTCGTTTTTAATATAATAATTCTTTAAATTGATTTAAAATTCATTTTAATTTTTTGAAACAAATCATACAGTTTTAATAAATTTTAAAAACTAACTTGTGGTGCATTTGATTTTAGACCTTTAATTAAATATTGTATTTTTATTTGCAATAGTTTTTATAAATTTTATAATTTTAGACCTTTAATTAAAATTCATTCTAATTTTTTATTTTAAATAGTTTTTATAAATTTTATTTTAATTTTGATATTAACGATTATAAGTTTTTTTAAGCTAATTGAAAACAATTGTAATTTTTTAAGGTTTAATCCCATTTTAACCCTTGTATCATAGGAAAGTTTTCACTTTGGCCCCCTTTTTTTTTTACTATTTTTTTCGATCATTCCAGTGACCAAGTTAGCCCCTAATCGTTTCCACTCAAAAAAACCCAATGTAGCCATTTAAACCCAATACACGTAAACAATTAATCCAAGTCATTTGCCAATGTGAATTTTAAAATCCAACTTTTCTAGCCAAAGTGAAATTTTAGGTGCTGCACCAACGTTGTCGACGTTGTCCTTCACCACTGTCATTGTATGGCCAAGCCCACAACATCATCTTTCTCCCTTTTCTTACTCTTTATCAACTTATCTCAAATCACGAGTAAAAACCTAGCCACCTCACTTTGTTCTCACTCCCAACATCATATTCGGGTGTCGGAGCTCCAATCAAAGGCCACCCGGGCTCCCTTTTTTTCCTCATTCAATTTGTCAACTTTGTTTTCCCGGAAAACGTTGAAGATTCATTGAAAGTCCGACACTCAAGTCTCTAATTCGTCGTTGTTCGTTGCTCTGGCACCGTTAATGCCACATTTCGATCACCATAATCTTCATCACCATCATTTTCCTTGTGCTCTACTTTAAGAATCTTGGACCAGTCCAAGATGTTAACCATAAGTGAAGCTAGAGCAATTTTCGATTTTAATCAAAATATAAAAAAGTCGACCCATTAAATTATTTCACGGTTTAGTCGAGTGGTGTGAATTGATTAGTTTTTACCTTAGTTTAATTGAGTAATTCAGTCAATTTATCAATTTTTGAATCTCAGAATTAATTCGATGAAAATTTTTTATATTAATTTTATATTGTTTAAAATATATTTATATTTATTTACCAATATATATATATATATAAGTCCTACCCAGTAACTCAATATTAGTTAATTGAAAAATGACGAAATCGATTGAATCAAAGTCAATTTGATTTAGACGATTTTCTCAATTAAAATTTGTCAGATCAATTTTCTCATGTTAAAATTGATTAAATTAATTAAAAGAACAATTAGATTAACTGGTTAAATCGATTACTGTATCCTAAATGAAATATCCACTTTTGGGGTCTTAAGAGCTTCTATCTCTCTCGAAAGTTTCCCAAAAATCTGTGTTGTTTTCAAATTAGTGATGAACAATACATTGCTAGATACTCAACATTTCCAAATCTGGAAACGTTTCATTATTCATTATCATATGTAAAAATGTTTTGGCGACATTGTGAGCTTGGTTCGAGGAACGTCGACGGGGTGAGCGGCAAGAAGCCGTTCTTGCAATGCCTAAGTTTTCACTCTGGTCGGAAAAGTAAAAATTGCTAGAGTTAATTGCATCAAACATCCCCAAACAATGATTATCATTCTTAAATGTTCCTTAAACTTCAAATCATTCTAATCACATCCCTAACCTATTGAGATCATATCAATTAGGCCATTTCATTACTAAAATCGTTAATTTAAATGTCAAATGATACATCAGATCTTATGTGACATGATTTAAAATGAATATTGTAAAAATAGATATTTTAAAAATTATTTTTTTGAGCAAAACTTTTTTCATTTTTACTTTTAAAACTATGCAATAACATTCTATTTCTTTAATTTTTTTTCATTATAATTTTACCTATAGAGATTTGACTAGTCATTTAATGATTAAATTAACGATTTTAATAATAAAAAGACCTAATTGATATAATATTAATAGTATGAGGATGTAATTAGAATATTTTAAAGTTTGAGACCAATTTAAAATGAAGGACATAGTTTGGGGATGTCCAATGCTATTAACTCATTTTTTAAGGTAAGAAGAAGAGAAACGAATAAAGAAAAGAAAAGAAGAGGAAGTGCTTTATTATCAAGAAAACGAAAAGGAAATTCGACAACGTCAAATGAATTGGATTAATTATTCACGTGTACGGATTTAATGGTTTAAATGGCCACACTGGATTTCCCCGAACTTGAGTAACATAATGAAAATAGAGGAGATAAAGTGAAAATAAAAAATAGTAAAATGGTTGAAGTGATAAATTTTCAATAGTATAGGACCAAAAATAGTATTAAGCCCAAAAAACTAAAATATTGTCATAAACCTGTTTAAGGGTTTTTCTCTGTCACCGTGTCTCTCACAAAGTCTCTCAGCCGTACAAGGAGAAAACAATGCCTCGCACGACCACCGTCGACTGCCCTGGCTGTCCTCCACTTCGAGCCTTGACTTTCGATGCGCTTGGTCTCATCAAAGGTTTTTCTTTTATTGATATAATCTTTTTTCCAACTTCAATAAATTCATTCGAAAGGTTGAACACTAATTCTGTCATTAATTGAATAGTAATCGAAGCTCGAGAAAAAGGAGGAGGAGTTGCCAAAGTGGTGGAGAGATGGGGAGATCCCGATGCTTCCAAATGTGTGCTTGCCGCTTCCATGAATGACCGCAAAATCGACCCCGTGAGTTTTTTTTTTTTTTTTTTAAAGAACAATAGGTATTGAGGAGATTTTTTTCTTTATGCTGAAATTTTGTTTTTTTTCCCCCCTCTCTTGCAGTTATTAGCTGTTGCAAGAAAAAATGGTGTGGTGAGTAACCTTTTTCTTCTTCCCTTGTTTGTTGAACACTGGCTTTAGTAGGATTTCTGTTGAATATTTCTTTGTTCAATATCTATGTACTGCAGATTGAGATACTTAATCCCCTTAATGGTGAACTTTCCCGTACGGTTTCCGATGTTAATAATGCTGGTGTTAGACCAGAAGATGATGCTATTGCTGGGCTGCATTTGTTCAGAAGACAGATAGCGGAGTTAACCCCGAGGTATAATAATATTGTTATTTTTTTGGACATGGGCATGGGGATATAACCCTTAAAGGATCATTCGAGTATACGGAAAAACTTAGAAAAATTGATTATATTCATGCTGGATGCATACGAGTCTTGGTAACATAGAAAATTAATAGAACTCCTCTGCTTTCTTATTTATATAATTTAGCATGGATAATAGATGGTTCTTGGTAGTTACAATTCATTTACTGACAGAACCATGTTGATCTCTATAAATTGATTATTGTCAGTTCATGCACTTTGCTCACATGTAAAACAAAAGGAAATGCAAGCATAAAAACTGTTGATCTCGCTGATACTCAAGCTGATTCTGGTGCCCCAAAAACATGGAATGTATGTGGCTCTGGTAATATCTTGTTTTCTGAAGTGGATGGGAGTGAAAGCTATGCCTTATTCGGAGGGTGAGTGTGTTTGTGTTGTATGACTCTTTACAAAAGTTTTGTACTCAGTTTTATCTGCATTTGCTGATAGGATATTTTCATGCTCAACTGGAATGTTATTAGTTCGGTAAATAAGATTTGAGTCTTTTCTCATTCAGGAAGGGTGTTGAAGTTAACATGTGGGATCTTGAAAACTGTACTAAGATTTGGACTGCAAAGCCTGTGAGCATTTTCAACCTCTCTGATTTATTAAAGTAATTATTTTTTAGTATCTTCTCTGTTTTCATTTATCTTAATCTATCCCGTATTGAACAGCCTCCTGCAAACAGCCTTGGTATTTTTACCCCTACTTGGTTTACATCTGCAAGATTTCTTAGCAAAGATGATCATCGTAAAGTTGTGGCTGGTACCAATAACCATCAGGTAATTGTTTGTGGCCACAGCCACTCTTTAAAACATATATGTGTGTGTGCGTGTTTTCTATGTTTTCCCTTTTCTTTTCTCAAGGAACTTTTATACGTGATCGCATATTGCCAGTTTCTAGAATTATTTTTAATTTTGAAATAATAAGGCTCATTGGTTTCAAAATATTCCCGAGTTGATTTTTGGTTGAACTTTTGAAAATGCAGTTTCTAGACTAGAGTTGTAGCTTTATCTTTATGTGATTCATGTGCTAAAACTTACTGAATTCGAAAGAAAATTAAAGGAGAAGAGTTTTTTTTTATCAATTTTATTTGGAGTTGTGACTATTTCAGGAATATGGGATTGAGTTTTTGTTATAGTAATGCTTTTCATTCGGTATAACTTTTTTCCTTTCACTATTTCTGTTACAGGTTCGCCTCTATGATATTTCTGCCCAACGAAGACCAGTTGTATCATTTGACTTCAGGGAGACCCCTATAAAGGCAGTTGCAGAAGACCTAGATGGTCATACAGTTTATATAGGGAATGGATCTGGTGACCTTGCTTCTGTGGATATACGCACAGGTAAGGGATTTGATTCTATGTGCTTGTTCTGCGATTCTTTATGCCATTGACCATTTCTGATTCTCGTTTTGGTGACCTTTTTTCAATGATTTGAGATGTATTTTTTCGTATATTCCGGTTAATGGTGGATGTATTTCCTTATAGGTAAATTATTAGGATGCTTTTTGGGGAAGTGTTCTGGAAGCATCCGATCCATTGCCCGGCACCCTGAACTTCCTGTGATAGCATCTTGCGGTGAGTATATGCCATAGTGTTTGGTAAAGCTAAGCACTTTTACCTGTGTTTGCATACACATTCTGCTCTTTTGTATTGGGAAGCTATAATTTGCAAGGTGTTCATGTGAGAACAATAGTTAAGGTCTTGGAGATGATTTTGTTGCTTGAAGAGCTAGAGAAGGAAGAAAAAGGATTTCTAATGAGTCTCAAATGATTCTGAAGTGAGTAAAAGGCCAGACCAGCGGGTTCAACTCGGAACCAACAAGTCCAATGGTTCAACAATATAGATTGAACGGAAGCTAATGAACTGGCCAGACTGTTTAACGACCAGGAGCCAGAGAAACCAGACTTTTGCTTCTTTTCTTTCTTTTTTTTTTCCTTTTTTAATTAAGTTTGGACTTCTTTTAACCAAAAAATCTGATTCTTTTTTTCATTATGTTTTGGTCCTTTTAACCTATTTTTTAACCTATTTTTACCCAATTTGATTAATTGGTGCAAATAATAAACAATAATGGAATTGTTTCTTTCCATCCATGGTTTATTGTTAATATAATTTTCCCTACTTTCTTGTTTTTCCATTTTTTTTAATTTTATGAATTTTTCTTGATGGTTGAACTAGGGGACTTTAGGTCCAACCGGTACTCTGCCCATGCTAGTTAAAACATTTTCATTTTGGCTGATTGAAAATGTGTGAACTTGCAATTATTAGCTTCCCAACATTAACAGAACTGACAAATTTCAATATTTTCCAGGCTTGGACAGTTATTTGCGCATTTGGGACATCGGAACAAGGCAACTTCTATCGTCGGTATGTTCCATTCAGAGAGCAGAGTTAAAATCTCCTTGCATGTAGTTAAGTTGCAAAAAAATACACGGCAAATATCTGCCTAAAATTTTCCTAGTGCAGGTTTTCCTGAAGCAGCATCTTACAGAAGTTGTTTTCGATACTAATTTTACCGAAGAAGGTCAGTTATTTCCTTGGAATCTTTATTGTTAAAAAAAAAAAAAAAAAAACTCATTATTCCGTGTTTGGTGTCACCACCCGTCAATATGACATTTTAGTTATAATGGTGAGTAATACTAGTAAACAAGAATTTGGTTGGAAGCCGTTTCTTGCATATCTCACTCCACCCCCCCCCCCCCCCAAAAAAAAAAAAAAGACTTCTGCCAGTGGCTCTTTTTGCATCACATGTTTTCCCTCAACATTAGTGTATAGAATTTCACGAGTAGGGGTTGCCCTTTCAGCCTTTTGGACTAGGTCAAAACATATTCGGACTTAGATACAAGGATACATGCAGCACTAGCATTCATGATTGAATAACATAGCTTTTAGATATGGATAGGCCATGGATTGTAGGATCATCATCATAAGCTGCAAACTCAATTGAGTTGCAATTGTATGATTCATACCTATACTTAGAGGTGAAACTGTTTTGCTCTACTTAGAAGCCGTATTCGGTTTCATATGCATCTAGGTTCAATTTTTTTTAAAGAAAAGAGTTGGGGTGGATAATTTCCGGAAGTTTTTGATTTGTCCTTTAGACTATTTGATGAAAACTTATTGCTGTACTTAGTATTGTTGTAGATATTATTGTTATTATTTTGAATGCCATTCTCATATATGTCATATATACAGAAGTTAAGCACGTTGCAGCCGATTTGTCAGTGCACGAAGCACAGAGCATAGGTGAAATTGAAACCGCAGATGAAACTGAAAAACCTGCTATGAAAAGGAAGAAGTCATCATCTAAAGAAAATAAAGAGGGCAAAAAGAAAAAGAAGTCATCTAAAGAAAAGGATGGAATAAAGAAGTTGAAATCCAAGAAAAGAAGCAAAAATGAAGAACATGACATTGCTGCAGCTGATGATGCATAGATAAAATTATTTACTTGCACTGAAAGGCTGGGTTTCAGAACTCAAATATATACACCATGATACGGATGGAATGGTGAAGGAGCACGGGGAAGATGGTTTAAAACTTTAGCAAAGGATGTATTGGTCTATGGCTGTTTAGATAGAAAATATACCAATGATGAAAAAACTGTACCAGACAGGTCTGTTCGATCGGGATCCAATAGGTGTGATGTCTCAATTGTATGAATGTAACTGAAAATTTTAAGAACCAGTGACAACTGTTAACTTCATAAAAACTTGGATGTATTGGAATTTTGTTTACTTATATTTTTTTTTAGGTCTGATTTCTTGCCAGTTTCTTTGCAATTTACTAATTAATAAAAATTTAGAAATGCCACTTAGGGGTCGGAAGAAAGGTGGTGTATGGATTAAAAAAATGAAAAATGGAAACAATATAGCTGCTAAGTTAAAAATTATACATTCTGTGATCTGCTAAATCGATTCCAAGTTTATTAAAAGCATGACTTGATGCCCAAATCAACAGTGATTGTAACTCTAAGCTAATTTTACCTTTTTAACAGGTAAAATCAAGATTCAGAACACATTATAGGGTCAATCAAGATGCACTCCCAACAATCATTATTGGTTTAGCAGTCAAAATGAATGCTTTGATAGTAAGTTCAGAATACTACAATCTTCACGGATCACAGTAAAACTCACAGACACTTGGAATGGAAAGAATCGAACTGCAGCTAGCTCCAACTGAAGCTGCTGCTTTACTGCGATGTAGCTTTGTCTTTCTTCTCCGACAAATACCTAAACAACATTAGGATGATAGTATGTTAGTTAGATCAAGCGGAAAAACGTGACAACCAAATATGTAACTGAAAGCAAGTCCAAATATTGAAATTTTGATTATCGATCTATGAACTCACTATGCTTTAATAAATTCCTACACCTAATAAGGCAACAACCAAATGTTCTTTATGAAATCAAGAATATAATATCCAAGTTTTTCTTTCCTCTGTAATTGCAAATTTACATGTAACAAAGCAGATGCATCCATTGTTATCCCAAGTATTTGATCATTGCAAAATTTTAAGAGAACGTGGTCATGAACATCATTTCATATCGAAATTTAACTTCGACAGTACCAATCTGTCCTAGTCGCTAGGTTACCTGAAAGTACAACTTTTCTATGATTCAGTCGGGCGAATCCAGAAATTTTTTTAGTGGTCAGAATTGAATTATAAATTTTTAAGAGGTCAAAATATAATTTTATCATGTATTAATTTATAATTTAAACAATTTTTAAGGGGCCTACATAGCAATATTTCCATTTTTTTTGGGGGGGGGGGCTGCCTGCCCCCTTTAAATTCGCCCCTGGATTCAGTCATGACATTGTATATTTGTTCAAATTACACATGAGATCTCTATACCAGAACGAGATCGAAAGATTGTAAGCATAAGTCGGCATTAAACAGGGAAAAGGTAATAATGCATAGGTGGAAACAAGGATCGCAAACTAAATCACAATTGCATAGAAATTGGCTCAATGCTATATTGTTCCCACAGGAGTATATCTGTGTCCGACATATACCCATATCTAACACTCACCCTTGAGTCCAATTAACATATGCTAAATATAAACCAGAAAGATCATGCTTACCCTTGAGCTCTTGCCCAACGGGAGAGTTGGTAGAGCTGTACTGTCTCATTTGAAGCATGGCACGCCAACAGGAGATAGTTTCGTGGTTGTACCATCCATGCAAACCTCATGAATAATGCAGAATAGACACACATAGCTGCATATCAGAATAGAAGAGAATAATTAGAAACTGGGGCAGGCAATAAATACCAAAAAAATCCAAAGCTTTTTTGAACTGTATTTTTTTTTTACCTGATGTCATGTTGCCAGAAATCATTTCTGGGGGCTTATTCATGTCCACCAATCCCTGACATGTTCATAAACAGTGTTCAGATACAAGTGATAAAGCAAAAGTTGTGTCTCAGATCTGGCATGACTTTGTACTAGGATGAACAGCTGAATATGTTAAAATGCTATCTTAAAATGATGGTAGTTGAACATACAGCGAGAACAAAACCCCAATTTGCAACAGGCCCCCAAAAGTGAGTTGTTTTTGGGCCAACTGGACTGTTTAGGAATGCTCGGAAGGAAGAAGCCATCTGTTACAAATATTGCTGAATGTAGCTCTGCGATTGTTGTATACAAAATATAATCATTAAAATTTAAATACTAAAATAAATTCAGCTACAGAAATAGAAAGCTATATAGATCATCTGAAAGTACTGCCAAATGTATAGTTATAGAAGCTAGGCCAAAATTTCAAACTATTCTCAGGCAAAAACCAAAAATCATGCCCAAGTTCTAATTCAACCCCACTTATGCCACCTCTCGTATATTATTTATCATCTTACGAGTCAGACTCTACAAGTAATTCAAGACTCTCCTTGGTTGAAAGATGCTACACAAAAGCTCAAGTTCTAAGCCATTAACCGATGCAGTAGTCGTAACTATCAGATATGAATAAAACCTAATCATAAACCCCAAAACTGATAGCTATACTTTTAGCACGAATGGTCTTGACATTATATCAAAATTGCTTTCACCATCGAACTCAATTTTCTTAACCTGGTAGGCTAGTGCATGAGTTGGAATGCTAGAAAATAAATACTTGTTTTAGTCTATGTTACTAGAACTCGAGAGTGAATGTCGGATATGGATATGTTCAAATTTTCTAATTTTTACATATATATATATAGAGAGAGAGAAGATCATTTCCTATGCCCATGTCTAGATATGTTTTGGGTACAAGTTTCGGGTACTTCAAAAAAAATAGTCTTTGAAAAATACAGCTTTTGCTAGAACTAAAATCAAATACCTTGGCTTTTTATAATATGATCAAATCTCAGCAATCGATATATATATATATATATATAAATACATGTAAAACTGAAAAGACGAGCGGAACACTTTCTGTTCAATAAATATATCTCCCCCAATTTTGATTTGTAGCTAAAATCCCTAATCCTACCCGCGTCAGCATAGAGGAACTTAGTTAAAAAAAAAGGCCACTCATCATGACAACTTACATAGAAAGCGCTAAAGAATCTAACTTTAAATGAACCCAATGAATAAGAATTGAAAAAAAGAAGAAGCATACTAAGAGAATTGGATCAAGTAGAAAATCACGAATCAGATAAGATAAGATGGCGAGCGAGAAGATGGTGATGATGATGACGATGATGGTGTGTGTAGGGAGATAAAGAAGAAGTGAATTCAAGGAGAGTACCTTTGTAAACGGCGTCGCCGGAGAAGTCAAAGACCACGGGCCAATGGAGGAGGAAAGATTGGGAAGATGGAAATGTTAGGTGGAAGTGGAAGCTAAAGCTGAAGAGGAATTTGATTTTTTGACCGACTGACTGACTTCTGCTTTGGAGCTTTGATCCTGTAGAACGAGTCTAAAGTAGAGTTTTATTGGATTTTGACACTTGGTTTAGTGAGCATAATCCTTAAATTTTTTAACAATGAATTTTGTTAGGATATTTTGAAGTATTTTTTTTTGTAAACCATACTAAGGTTTAATTAGTATATTTATGTTTTGAAATTTAATTTTAAAAAGTTACGAAATAATCATTATATTATTTGAAATTTTTTTAAATAATTAGTTATTAAATTATTTAAAAAATATCAGTGAGCTCTAAGCGATGATCGGTACGGTAAATCGGTACTCGTTATCGAATAGAAGAATATAACTTATATCTAAATCAATCTGATAGTTAATGACGAAGATCAAAGAAGAAGTCTGTTTGAATTTTTAATTCGTAAATTCTAACATTTAAAGTTTTTTCATGAAAAAAAAAATCAAATTGTAAAAAAGAAACCATATAACAACTATTTTAACAAACTTTAATAAAAATTTTCAAACCGTTCAATAAAAACTTTATAAATTTTGAAATTAAGTGATAAAAATAAAAATTTATCATTATTTTAATAAAAAGAAATGGACATTAATCTCCATCTTTTAAAAATATTTAATTTAGATGATATATTTGATTCAGTTATTTATTTTTTTAACCCGTTGACTTCTACGTATGAACTGGTTGTCGTTAATAATAATTAGATAACAATAGGTTTTCAATGAAAAATTATTTAAAATACAATTTTAAAGTAACCATATGAGACGGCCTTTTTCCAAGAACTTGTCATTCTTGAGTGTGAATATTTAATACATTTTTTTAGTATGATTAAAAACACATAGCTGAGTTCTAATTTTTTTTTTAGCATATTCAATTTTTTTTTTTTAAATTCATGTATTTGAAAAATAAAAAATCTCCCTGGATGCAACTTCAGTGATAATACACAAAGTATAAATCAGTTGTTGTCAATCCATAAGTATATCATTATTTCAAGTATCATAATCATCACCAATACTTGAACAAACAACAGCTGATATTTGGGCCAAAAAAGCAATGAAATAACAATGAATCCGAATGTGTACTCGAAACACGAGTAAAAATCCATGAAATTTCTCAATTTTTTGGGGGGTCCTGTTTGAAAAAGAACCAATGTTCATGTGTAAATCACCTTATACGAATCTCGTCCGTAACGAGGGTTTCGTCATGAAAGTACTTTCTTAACTTCGTCTGTAACCTCTTTCTGAGGCTTTTCCGCGTGAAGCTTTGCGACTATTCCCTTCTCGGAATAATAATCAATCACCTGTAGATATTTCAAATAACACCATTAAGAATATTGATGACAATTCAGAAAGTATTTGAACATCATGGAGTTGATAAAAATAAGAAACATCAATATGTTCCCTTTTTAAATTCAAATAAGAACCACCAAATAGTGTCCATAAGACACTAGAGATCGGCTAAAAGAACCTCTAATTCTGATTGGTTATTGTCATGTCAAGCTCAGGATCGATATAGACATATAGATTCATGGATCCATACATCTCGATCGGAAAAGAATCAATAGAAAAAGAAAAAATCGGAATTGATCGATATATTTCTCGAAACAAACGAAAAGGAAAAGAAAGCTGAAATATAAATCATGGATCAACTAAGCCCTCTCGGGGACTTGCTTAAGAATAAGAAAGAGGAATCTCATGTAAATACCATGGAATAAGGTTTGATCCTATTCATGGGGATTCCGTAAATATTCCCATTCCAAAACTAGAAAGTTCTAAACAATTGGGAATTTTTTTGGAGATTGGATGCAGTTACTAATTCATGATCTGGCATATAGAGAATGAAAACTTCATTCTCGATTCTACGAGAAGAGTAGCGTGCAAGTCTTTTTTTTACTATTAAGAAAATTTCAAGTTGAGCTCAAGTTTCTTACAACTTGAAACTTGAGCTTGACTTGGCTCGTTTCACCACCATATATATAACCCATTTAACTGTCCCTTTAGTAAAATGCCTTGCACCTATTACGGTAACTATAGGATCCAACTTGGAAAAATCAATACCAAAAAGATTATTAAATCTTTCACAATTTAAACACTACGAAAGAAGAAAGCATACCGGTTGGGTTTGCTTGTGAAATGCATCAAGCCTTGACTTGAGAACTGCTGCAGTATCATCTTTTCGCTGCACCAAAGGTTCCCCGGTCACCTTGAAGAGAACATAAACATGGATGTGAGGTCATTAACATAATGGCGACACTTTTGAAAAAAAAATGGTAAGGAAGCTTATATAAAGGTTAACAGAATGACATGTAGACAAAGCACCAACAAATTTGCATTAAATTAGGTCATATGAAGTGCCTCACAAAAATTGCTTAATTTACCACTCGACTAGTCAACTTTATGCAAAAACTCAAGTACAATTGTTTGACTTACATCATCAAGGCCGGGAACTTTAGGAGGTGCAAATTTCGTATGATAGGTCCTACCGCTAGCAGGGTGGATCCAACGACCAGTAATCCGCTCCTCCAAGACTGCATCATCAATCGCAAAATCAAGCACCTTATCGATTTTGACTCCTTGCTTTTCAAGCATGTCATCAAGCTGTAAACCGAAGATCAAGAACACATAATAAGGGATGTGGGTATAAAAATTTTAAAAACCAAAGGTGCATAAGATTCAAAAGAAGCAACACCTTCTGTGCTTGGCCTACAGTCCTCGGAAATCCATCGAGAATGAAACCTTTTTTACATGAAGGTTTCTTCATGGCTTCATCAATAATGCCAACAACTAAGTCATCGGAAACAAGTTCACCCTAAGCAAGATTTGCAAAACATCTCATTAGTCATTATAAACATACTAAGAACCATTAAAAAATCCTGAGAGGTTGGTGGAAAAAATTTTGACCTTGTCCATAGCCTCCTTGGCCTTGATACCGAGAGGGGTTTTAGCAGCAACAGCAGCTCTCAGCATATCACCAGTGGCCAAGTGACACAGGCAGTACTCATCCTTAATTATTGGAGATTGAGTACCTTTTCCCGATCCCGGTGGACCTGCCACTCATAAGATTTCACAATAATTAGAAACAAGCCATCATTCTATGAAATGCTAAACAATACGCAAATGTCGATAGTCGCAGATTGCAGAATGTTTTCGAGTTGCTGTTATTAGTTGTGCAGTTTCCCCGTGATACAAAGTCTACAATGCTTGAAACTCAAGTACAAAATAAAATATAAAAACCAAACCATAATATCACCCTATTCAGTCAAGCAGCCCAAATTCCATCCCGAATTTAGGTCAGTAAGTTAGTTTGTTTGAAACTATATTGCTTCGGCTCTTCATTTTTCTTGATGTATCCATGTCTAACAGGCATAAAAGGATATGACTCTCCATGAACACTCAAAATACATAGAGAAACTTTAAAATTTTAAAACATAACTATGTCAAACATATGCCGGTAACTGATAATCACACCCGAGTCTGAGTAACATAGGTTTAAAGCACATGCACGACTCTAATTTGCATTAAATGATTTTCTTAGCCATTGAAGCCGGGAACTCTACCACTAAAGACATACTTATTTTTTAGTAGGTCATAAACAAGGGGCATTGATAGTTTAGTCTTCCAAGATCTATTAATTCTCCCGCACAGCAAAACGGGAAATGCAGATTGTATATATAAATACAAAACCAACATGAAAATTGATTTCATTTTATCAAAAAGTAAGTTATGGACTAGACCTTGTAGCAAAAACCATGCAAAGTTGAAACACATAAGAATAAATCTATGGTCCTTACAAAAAGTAATAGCATGAACCCAAAATACTGTAATCCACTGTTCATTGATCTAATGTTTGCCAAAGGAAAGACCCTTTTTTTCCCTCTATATGTAAATAAAGAGCATATATATATATATATATATATTTCTAAAGCTAAAAACCATTACTTTCTAAAGATCAAAATTTCCCAACACTCCCCTTTACAGAGAAAAAAAGGCTGTCAATCAATTCACCCAACCTAGTATAGAATTGCAATTAACCATTGCAAATCCCTCCAAATTAGGGATTTCTTGGAGCGGAACGGTGCAGATCCATCTTCTAAGGAAAAAAACCGCCCATTCGGAGCAGACCGGTGCAAAATCTGTAAGACGGGTCGGGTTTCACCAACCCTACCCCCAAATAACCAATGCCCCCCACTTTGCCTATTCACAATTTTTGTGCATTTAAATTATATGAGAAGTAATAAAAAGTTCAAGATTTTATATCGAATTTGGAGCTTTAGAACTCGAACCATATTTCCATGGGTATCTCTACAAGAATAAACAACCCTAACGCAAAGCAAATTCAAAAAATATAATCTCGGATCTACAAATTCAAACAAAATAAATCCCCAAACTTTCCATATGAAAAAAAAAACCCTCAAATCCAAAACAATTAGTGTTCAAAGCAAAAAAGAGAGAGTACCAATGAGGATGAGACGCTTATCTGGTTTGGAGGCGCATTTCATACGGCGAAGAAGCTCACTCATCAGTGATTCAGACGGTACATCTTCCAAGTTCATTGAATTGGTCGCCATTTCCGATCTCTTTTTTACTTTTTTGGGGGGAATTTCTGGGTTTTTAAGAGTAGATTGAGTTTTAAGTTAGGTTATTTAAGGATTATTTTAATTTGGTTTTGGTTGGTCCCAAGAGACTTCGGAGCCACCGATGCTTGAAATTCAAGCAGCGGTCTTTTTCCAGCTTGTTCTAAGCTTTAACTTTGCTTTTTGGACCCTTGGTCTTTTGCAAAACTTCCCAAATATTCCCCAGCTTTTATTAGGGTTTACAAATCGATTCATTTTGAGGCGTTTATTTAAAAAATCGCCATTTCATTAAAAATCATGCTCAAACTTTAGATTATTTTTCCCCCAATCTTTATTATTGCTTTAAAAAGAATGAGATCATATATTTCCTTTTCTCCCAAAAAACTCATTGTATTTCTTTTACAACATTTAAGGAATTATATCATCCTTTAAATAATATTTAATAACTTTCACTATATATCATAATTTCTATTAATTACCTACTCCATTTGATGAATTTATAAATAGATAAATTTTTATATAACATTTTACTTATATAACCCACCTGTACAAATTTATAAAAAGATTTTAAACAATCAAAATAAAATATTTACAATTTCAACACTCATATTATATAATTCGATCATTTTAATCATGACAATTAAAAATTAATATAATAAAAATTTTAACTCATTTTTTACATATTATATCAATTTACAATTAATCTAAATTTGATCTTAATTCCCAAATATTCAAAAATTATAGAAAAACACATAATTTCAAAAATATAATAATAAATTTAATAATATATAAAAATAAAAATCATTGTTGACAAAAATGTTCGCTTTCATATGAAAATATAGATTTAAATATTACAAGACTTTGATATTCAACATTTTAAACCGACGTTAAACTAAAAATACATATATAATATTAGAAAATTTTAAACTAGGTAGTACTGTTCAATCACCCAAATAATTGACCCCAAAAAAACCAATTTAAATGAAAAAATATTTTTACAAAATTATAAATAAAAATGATGTAGAAAGAATACAAAGAATTACTTATTTAAAACAGATTTCAAGCTCAAGTTTGAATATTTAAAAAAATCGATAAAAATAAGAATACAAATATAGAAATTAATCAGGTGTACGAGCTAGTTAAGTATTACAAGCAAAATCACCACAGAACCAAGAATCTCCATAGACAAACTTTGTGTCTTAAACACCTCATTGTGAAAGAAACAAAAACGTTCTCATTACAGAGACAACTAAAGAAAAATGTAATAGTTTCCGGGTTAAAATCCACCGCTCAGCAATTTAAGATGAAGCACCCTTCGATTTCCTCGGAGCCAACTGAGTCTCAGGCTGCAAAAACAATCAAATATCATGCAATACAATGTCACATTACGCTAATCAAGATTTTCTAGAGATACTACTGATCTTGAGAATGAATATTAACATTTACCTCTTTTTTCACAGGTTCCTCTTTCTCTGACAGTATCAGTTCAATGTGACACGGTGAAGACATGTAGGCTGCAAAAGGAAAAAACAGACACAGCTTGGAAAATTAGAACCACAACCAGAATGTAGAGTAAGGAAGGTAAAAGAAATTACTTACGGTTAATCCTTCCATGTGCACGATATGTTCGGCGCCTTTGCTTCTGTGCTTGGTTCACTTGGATGTGAGATACGATAAGTGAGTCTACATCCAAACCTTTCACCTACGAAAAAAAAGTGGAAATACAATGGCAAAAGTTTTAACATTATGGACAGAATAGAATAAAATGTCGATTCGTTGATAGATACCTCGGCATTGCTCTCAGCGTTCTTGAGCAAATCGAGAATGAATTTTGCAGATTTCACAGGCCAGCGCCCTTGTCCATTAGAATGGCGATTCTTAGCCTGTGCGGTTCGCCCAACTCCACCACAGAAGCGCCGGAACGGAATTGCTTGCTTGTGGGCAATAACATCCTCCAAGTATCTCTTTGCCTTTGTCAAAGGTAGCTTTCGGATGGCAAAGGCAGTTTCTCGTGTATTCTGTTGAAGATAAAAATATAATCATTACCAATGCTCATATACTTGACCTAATAATCCAGTGCTGTCATCGTTATTAGCCATCTCCCAAGTCCAGAGCACAAGGCTACCACATTTGCACACAATACCATAGCTCGAAACTAAGCATATCATGCCACTAACATAATACGCAACCAGTAGAACAATAGCTCAAAACTAAGCGAAAGTATGAATCCTAGTAATCTACATGTAAATTGTTCATATGATGAACTTAATACCACGGAAACTATATTACTCGTACTTGAGTTGAATGTTTTTCAAAATTTTCATGTATTCAAATATTTTCCTAAACACAATTGTCGATGGAAAGAGATCAGCATACCTTAAAATGAACACGAAGGTCAGAACCCCTAGCTTTGCAAGCTGAAAAAGAAATCAATAAAATAAACTAACAATCAAGTTCCATTATTATTTTCAATGAATTAAAGCAAACAATAATACACAGTCAAAAAAGAGCCCAGAAATTCCAACTGAATATGCATCTGAGTTTCCTACATTTTTCCCAGATACCAAGCAGAAGATAAGACTTGATCTTAAGTGATAATGATAATAAAAAGCAAAATTAAAAACTTACATTTAGTAGGGTTGTCCGGTTCTCTTGAATACTTCACCTAAAAAAAGAATACCAAGAAAAATAACGAAAAAAGAAAATAAATTATAATTAAACTTGAATGTTTCTCGAAGAAAAATATGGAAAGGGAACTTCGAAGTGAGGAAGATTGACGAACCATGGTTGCTGCTGCTGTGTGTGACAGAGAAGAGGCGCGTAGCTAGGGTTTCTTTAGCAAATAAAAGGGATGGTTTTTAGGGTAAACGATTTTCTATTGGGCTTCCTTAGTTTCCTGCCCAAGGTCGCTTTTGGGTTTATTGGGCAATTTTCAATTAGGCCTCACCGTTAAATTGAAGTGGCCTTTTATTTGTTTACTAGATTTTCAATTTTACATGCACACTCTTGATTTTATTGGTATTATCCACATTTTCATAAAAAAATTTAAAAAATCTTAAATTAACAATGAAATACAAATAAGTTACCATAAGAGTTAATTATATCAATACCATTAAAAATTTAATAGTTTAATTTGCTTTTTTATTCTAAAAATTGAGTTGAGAACCAAAATAATAATAAAAAACAAATGTGTAATACTAAAATAATTAACAGTTAAAACTAAAATTTGTGTTATGACTAAAAAAACCTACAACATAAATTATAACATTTTTAACAATATTATTATAGATTTTGACAACATCTCTTCCTTTTGGCACAATGCCTAGAATTATTGAGTATTGGCAACAATACTCATGCAAATGGAGCTAAAGATTTAATCGGCTCCATAAATTATAACTTTGTTTTAATTTATAAATTATAAATTTTGATTGAAATTTTATTATAAAATTTAATTTTTTTTCATATATCTATTTTTATTATAATTTTTTTACCGAGATAATACAACGGGTTAATTGAATACCAGCTCAGTTAAAAAAAAACTTATTTACCCATAATCAATATTATTATGATCATACTTTTACACAATTCTTAAATAAAGCAATTAAAAACAACAAAGTTAATAATCCAACACATATGTAATAAATTTAAGCACAAATTATTTATCACTCCACTAATCATTAAATAAAATTTAAAAAGTTTTACATAAAATATTATGGTGTACCGTGATCTAATATATATTATAAAATTAACACGAATTCAACATAATTTTGTGCTTCAACTTGAGGTAATCTTTTATTCTTGGTTGTTTATTCTTCGATTTGAAATCGATTTCTTTTTCTTTTGAATTTTTCTAAAAAAAATACATATTAATTATATATTTCAAATCTCATAATATTAATTACTTAATAACTTATTTTTATATTTTTATTAATTTATATATTCTGAATATTATTATAAAGATGGATTTAAATATAATTTAAAAACATATTTTCTACTTCATAAAATCATAAATTTAAATACTTTTTTGACAGTAATAGCAAACATTGCCTAAAACACTTCTCAACTTAAATGATAAACTAACCCTAATCGATTTTTCAAATTTTTAATCTATATCAGTATAAATTCAATTAAGCTTAAGAGCATCTTAAGATTAAAATATTCAATGAAAAATGACCATAGATTCAAATAGAACCCAAGAATCTCCATAGACTAACTTTGAGTCTTAAGCATTTCATAAGGAAACAAAAAATGTTCTCATTACAGATGCAACTAAAGTAAAATGTAAAATTTTCTGAGTTACAATCCATCACTCAGCAATTTAAGACGAAGCACCCTTCGATTTCCTTGGAGCCAATTGGGTCTCGGGCTGCAAAAACAATCGAATATTATACAATGCAATGCCTCATTATGAATGATATCTATCATAATCAAGATTTTCTAGGGATACCAATGATCTTGAGAAGTACCTCTTTTTTGACAGGTTCCTCTTTCTCAGACAGGATCAGTTCAATGTGGCACGGTGAAGACATGTAGGCTGCATAACGAAAAACCAGACAAAGCTCCAAAATTAGAACCACAACCCGAATGTAGAGTAAGGAAGGTAAAAGAAATTACTCACGGTTAATCCTTCCGTGTGCACGATATGTTCGGCGCCTTTGCTTCTGTGCTTGGTTCACTTGGATGTGAGATATGATAAGTGAGTCTACATCCAAGCCTTTTACCTAAGAAAAAAAAGTAGAAAGACAATGGCAAAAGTTTTAACATTGACAGAATAGAGCAAAATGTTGATTCGTTCATAGATACCTCAGCATTGCTCTCGGCGTTCTTGAGCAAATCGAGAATGAATTTTGCGGATTTCACGGGCCAGCGGCCTTGTCCATTAGAATGCCGATTCTTAGCCTGTGCGGTTCGCCCAACTCCTCCACAGAAGCGGCGGAATGGAATTGCTTGCTTGTGGGCAATAACATCCTCCAGGTACCTTTTTGCCTTTGTCAAAGGTAGCTTTCGGATTGCGAATGCAGTTTCTCGTGTATTCTGTTAAAAATATAATGTATGATCACTAACCATGCCCAAATACGTGGCCTAATAATAGGGTGCTGTCATTGTTATTAGCATAATAAGACCATAGCTTGAAACTAAGCAGGAGTATGAGTCCTAGTAATCTACATGTAAATTGTTCATACGATTAATTTAATACCACCGAAACCATATTACTAGGACTTGAGTGTGCGGGACTCGATGTGTTGAATATCTTTTGAAATTTTCATGTATTTGAATAATTTCCAAACACACAAGTGTCAGACATGAATACTTCTAGGAAAAGGATTCAGCATTTCATACCCACAGATAATTGAAGAAAAGAGATCAACCTACCTTAAAATGAACACGAAGATCAGAACCCCTAGCTTTGCAAGCTGAAACAGAAGTCAATAAAATAAACCAACAATCAAGTCCCTTTTTTTTCAATGAAATTTAAGCGAACTCTAATAAACAGTTTTTTTTTTAAGCCCATAAAATCCAACACAGTGTTGCCTTTTTTTAGTTTCTTACATATTTTCCCAGGTACCAAACAGAAGATAATACATGATCTAAGTGATAGTAATAACAAAAAAGCAAAATTAAAAGCTTACATTTAGTAGGGTTGTCCGGTTCTCTTGAATACTTCACCTAAGAAATAGAGAAAACAAGTTAAACCAGCAAAAATAATGGGAACGAAAATAAATTAGAATTAAACTTCAATATTTCTCTAATAAAAAAATTGGAGAGAGGTTTTCGAAATGAGGAAGATTGACGAACCATGGCTGCTGCTGCTGCTGCTGCTGCTGCTGGGTGGAACAGTTCGACTTCGTTCCCTCCCACTGCAATATAAGAAGTACGGAGTTAGGGTTTCTTTAGCAAATAAAAGGGATTGCATTTTAGGGTTTAGTATTGGGCTTCCTTATTTGCTCGCCGAATGCTTTATGGGGTTTATTGGGCAATTTTCAATTAGGCCTCAGTAGAGGTGTTCAATTTTCAATTTTCAATTTGAGAGGGTTTGGGCGAAAATATAAGTCCGAAAAATGGGCTTGGATAAAAAATAAGACCCGTTTGAAAATGGGCCAGGCCTCGGGTAAGATATTTTTCACCTGACCCCGAGCCCGGCCCCTCCCGAATTCACTAAATGACAAAAAAATCTGCTATTTTTATTATTTTTTAATGTTATTTTTTTGTTGTTTTCTCCCTATTTTGCTACCATATTACTATTATGTTGCTACTATTTTGTTGTTATTGATTGAATATTATATAAAACTTATTTTATTGTTAACTTTGTTATTATTTTAAAGGCATTTGTTAATTTTATTATTATTTTAGAGGTATTTGCTTGTTAAGTTACATCTATCTTAGTATTATTTAAGTCTACATATTTTTTTAAAATTTATTTTTAATTTGTTGAGAAATATTTATTTTATTTATTTTAGTATTTTTTATGTATTATATATTTAAAAATTATATAAAATAATATAAAATTTTAATATGGGCGGGCTGGGCCGGGCTCGAGTTTTAGTATTTTTATATAGGTTCGGCTTGAGTAAAAAAGTAGGCCCATTTTTTGGCCCAGCCCGACCCGAGCCCGATGAATGGGCCTAATTTTTTAGTTGAACCTGACCCGACCCGGCCCATGAACATTTGTAGGCCTCACCTCTAAATTGAAGAGCCCTTTGTTTATTTAGTAGACTTTACTGCTTGTTTTCTATTTTCTAATAACAATTGGACTGTTAAATATTAATATTGTAGTCGCAATTCACATTTTCATAAAAATTTATTTATTTACTTGAAAAATTTTGCACATAAAAAAGAGTAACATAAATAAGTTAGACCCTACCTATATAAGATAGATTTCTTTCCCTCCCTTTAAAATTAATATGATCTTTCACATTCATATTTAATGGTAAGTAATCTATTTTAATTAGTCTCCTCGAAACACTTAAATATTGAACGAGGAACTTGTCAATTAAAAATCCAGTCACTTGTTGTATCTCCTAGAGCCCTATACTGGTCAAACCAACTAAAAAAACCTTCACTCTTCAAAGAAATTCAAACCCGGAAAATAATAAAATTGTTATAGCATGCGTTGAACTCCCACCATGGACTCCATTGTCCCCTTAGCAATAATCAATAAGTGGTGAAGAAAAGTAAAATGTGAGAATTGGATGAAATTTAAGTAAATCATATTTAGATTTGTCTTGTTTAATAATTTGAACAACATGTTTATTGAGAACACGAAAAAGATAAAAAAGCCAAATATTCAATTAAACAATCATTTATTGATATAGAATTTTTTATTAACAAGATAAATTCCTTTGGAGTGAAAACAATAAAGGAATTCCAGCTCAAGGAATAAAATTCCTTCTGTGAGCCTATCTTTAGAGCACATGTTGGCGACAAACGTTGATCTACCATGCCGCTTAATCAACTCGTGAGCAAGCATTATATTGTCTATAAACTGTAATGCTTCTCCCTTTCACCAAAGCAACAAATAATGCGTAGAAGATGTGTGGCGAGCCTACTAACAATTATCCTAGTAATGCATTTGGAAACCAAGGTGGTAATATTTTTAAACCACGTTTGCATCTTAACCTTCCTTCTTTTATCTTTAACTCGTGGAGAAATTTCACTATAGTAAATCATATTTAATTGAAAATGTTTATACGTATAATTACCTTTTATAAACTCTCAACTATTCTATGAAAATATAAATTAATATATTTACTTGGGTGGCGCAGAGAAATAAACTTCACATCAAAAGAAGAAAATTGACCATCTCACACTCTGCATATTATCAAGCAATATTTCTCTCATTAATTATTACACTAAGTAAACTTTGGTCCTATGAAAAAAGTGACCATACAAATTCAATTTTAACATACATTCTTTAAATCCCTTGGTGTCTTTGGTATAACATTGATATCTTGAGCTTTCAGAAGGGTGAGCAATGATATTGATTTTAAAATTATCACAAAAATATCAAAATTTAAATAATTAAAAAAAAGAAGGTATAAAAATGATTTTAAAATTTTAAAAAACCTCCATTCCCAAATACTGTTTTTTTTTTTATAAAAAATCCAATACTATGGAATTTAAATTTAAATTGGTATAAATTTTAAATCTTCAACTTTATCATTTCAATTAAAATTTTATTTTATTCTTATATAAATTTTCGTCAATACATTGATTATATAATTTGTTCCACTACGGAATCATAATCTAATTTTGATATGATTTTATATCATATCAAATTATTCATGTTTCAAAATTTACTAAAAAATTACTAGTTTAACCAAAAAAAAAAAAGCCTTAACAAATGATTGTTAAAATATGGCATAGGTCTTCAGAATTTAATCTCTATAATTTTAATTTTAAAACATTAGTCCATTTATTATTTAAATTTCAAAATTTAGGTTAAATTGTTAACAGTAATATTTTTTTATTAATTTATCGATGTGACATTATAAAATAAAAAAATTACTTAGTAGCAATGTAACTAAAAAAATAATATTGTAATGAATCTGATTTTAATAAAATAATTCTAAAAATATTAAAAATAGAAAAATAAAAATTTTAAAATAAAAATAATAAAAATTTTAAAATAAAAATAAGGATTAAATGTCAAATTTACCAAAAAAATAGGAAATTATGGCCATATAAGGATAAGAGTAGAGGAATTAATGTCCTGTTTGGTTCGCTCCATTTTTCACATATCACTTTTGTTTTTTTACCGGTTCAAAATCTCAATCATGCCAAACAGAGCATCCAATAAAAATTCCCGGGTATATAGCTGGAAATGGAAATAGTAGCAGGGCAGGGTGCGGTGTCCTTCAATCAAATTCAAAGGCCAATGGAGGACTCGTCTTCTCAGCCCTTCGATCATGATCAAACGGCTCCTGGCGCTTCCAAGTTCCTCTCAGACCTTCCCTCTCGTGGTCACCTCTCTTCCACCGTCATCTCCTCAAATCTGGTTTTGCCTTCTTTTTTCCTTTCTTACTTTCATTTTCATCTTTAATCCTGATTGTTATTGTTGATTCTTAATTTTTGAGCTTTGGTTGCTGAGAAAATGTGAAGATTGATAAGTGTGATATCGTGTGATAAAGTGAGTAGTTTTACCGAATTCAGCTTAAAACATGGGTTTTGGTTAGCTCAAGAAGATAATCTTAAAGTAGGATCCAATGGTTTTAGCAGCGGAATAAATTGATTTAGGGTTCTGAATTGAGGTTTTAGGCTATCTTGAATTAGTTTGTTTCTTGATGAATACTACAAATGTGGTGAAAGTTATGTTTGATTAATGGTTGCTAGGAACGATGGAGAGGAATTGGTTACTTGAGCTAATGAAAATCTAATATGGATCTTTGGAGAACCACACCAAAAGCTAGCTAAAGAAAAGCTAGCTGTTGAGGTTTGAGAGCATAGATCCATATAAACCTCATAAGGAAATCGCATACTTTCTTATGTAATATGTTTTGAGACCGAGTTACTGTCAGGCGTTTGTATATAGAGATGTGTTCTAAAGTATGATATCTTCCAAATTGCCTTTTTCGGTTGTCTTAAGTAAATTATTTTTGGAGGCCTTAGTTCAGCTTAGGATAATTTCCTGTCAGTTTTGGGTACCAAACACTTGGATGCAACAACTGAATACAATATCATGTTTGCTTGTTGCGCATTCTCTTCCAAGCATGTTGGCCAGGGTTTTGCAATTTAACATTTGACTTGGAAAGTAGAGGTCAAGTTTGTATTTGGCATATTGAAAATTCTTTAAGAGTGAAATACGTTATTTCAAGACAGTGTTAGGGTTTGTCATATAAAGACGTGTTTAAAGTATGATATCTTGGAGTTGCTATTATCAGTTGTCTTTAGTAAAATTCTTAGTTTCGGTTTGGAATAGTTTCCCGTGAGTTTTGGGTACCAAACACTTGAATGTACTAATTAAATACAGTGTCATGTTTGCCTGTTTAGCATTCTCTTGTAAGCACGCTTTACGATTGTTCCTTTCATATGTTAAGTAATGAAGGATTAGGAAATTGCTGGTCTGGCACTGGAGGTCTTATCCTTTATGTTTGGATTTTGGACATGTTATGGTCTTTCATTAGAATGTCCTGTGCTCCTCTCTTCAGCCTACATCAATTTCCCCATGTGTTCTGTGTGTCAATGGAGTTTAGATACTTCTCAAAGAATAGCTTTTTGTATTATCTCTGTGTATTTATTTTCTTTAACAATTACCTTAACTCTATCTTGCCACACAAAAGCGTCGCACATCAGGATCCTGGAGGATAGTAAGACAGTGGAGCCCCCTACCCACTTAGCTTCTTTTATTGCCCTGCTTTTGTTTCCATCTATCATTGGAACTCTTTAAGTATTTCATGCTATTTCTCTCAAAGAATCTTCCTGAAACATATAGAAAAATCTAACCTATTTTCCAATTCCATTCATATAATATAATATGCCTATCGAAACAAGCTAAGAAGAGTTTCTTATTTGGTTAAAGAGCGAATCAGTTTGGTTAGGCATCTAGAGGGAAACTTGTTAGGTGACTGTGTAGCTTGAATTATTGCAATCGTCTACAGTGCTGCAATATTTTGCATATATTGCAAAAATAATCATGTATTACTGCAATTACCTATACTTCTCCGTTGGATCAAAATTGTTTTGCTTATTTGCAAAGTTTTGCAGGGGGGGATGCGAGTTTATATTTGTGAGCACAATACTTCTCCTCCAGGTAACTGTAAACTTCAATTTATCTTGGACTTTCAATATGTCTTGAGGGAAACATATTCTTTACTTATGTCTTGAATTGATAATGCACTTTTTAATATATCAGCGTTTAATAGTGATTAAATTGCTATTATAAATTGATTTTAACGTTATATGTTATTGATTTATGGTTTATGCATAAATGTAAGAAAGTAAACATCCAATAGCTTTGTTTGTAGAATCTTATTTTATAATTTGTACATGCATGCAATTATCTGCTTGTTATCTTGTGGATTCCCCAAGATAATAAGAAGAGTGCAAGAATACTGCTTCGAGATTTGTTCTTATTCACAAGCTAGACAATTTTACTCTTCCATGTATATCCAGAGAGTCAGCACATAAAGACAGACCAACAAAACATACTCATTAGGTCGCTCATGCTTAATAACAATAAGGGTGGTTCCAGTTCAAAGGATGTGAAAGCTGCTGCTGAGGGCCCTAGAAAGAGGTATTGATTTTGTATTATATTTAACTTAGCTTGTTACAATTCATTGTATACATTTGAGTTAATTGTCTTATCACTCTCTTTAATCCTCATTTCAGGATAGGGATCTGAACATCCTTTTGTAGCTTCATTCATGGATCGCATCATGTTATATTTGCATTCGAGTAATATCTAGAGCAAAAGGCATCTTATTGCATGTGGTCAGACTTGATGTCTAGGCTAGATTGTTTTGACCCTGCCAATTTTTTCCCTCAGGGCTGCTGAAAAAGTCATGGATAGCAGCGCTTCAGCAAAGAAAGCCAATACAAAAAATAATTCTCAATCGGGTCAGTCAATAGATGTTCTGTCCTAGTACTACATATGTATTTGCATCCATGGTTCAGTTTATTGGGTCAACATTGTCATGAAACAAGAATGTCACTTAGGTCATATACATATTTGATGTACTAAAACGAGAATAACAATTTCCCTAGGGAATAATAAATAATACTGATGCGTTTTGTCTTATGTATTTTATGTCAGCCTTGGCCCATCCATTGTCCACCATGCGCTTGATTTTTCTTCTATGATATTGATCATCTGTTATAAGTCGGTCTCTTTCACTTGTTGTGTTGCTTATCCGTAATCAGACTAAGTTGGATTTATGAAATGTTTGGTTTCATTCTACTGAGAATTATTATCTCGGGTTTTCCCCTAACAACTTAAAAACTTGCAGGGGGATCAAGCAGTAGTGTAGCCGAGAAGGACTACCATAGTTTTACTGTAGAGAGACTTCGAGCTCTTCTTAAGGAAAGAGGACTTTCACCCAAAGGAAAGAAGGCATGTTCTTGAGAAACCTTTCTTCGATGCTTTTAATTCTTAAGCACCCTGATTGATTATAGTGGTCCAAGAGCAGTGTTTGGCATCGTAGTTCATTTTAGGTGCAATACACTACATTTGTCAAGATTATCTACTTGTTTTGGATGATAAGGCTACCTACTTGCATGATCGAATACGCTTGGCTAGTTAATGACTTGTTCTGGATCTAATGATGTGTTGAACCGTGCAGGATGAGCTGATCGCACGCTTGAAATGTGTAAATGAATCAGCCGAGTAGTTGGATCAATGCTTCGGCTGTCGTAGGCGATGGATGTGGCCTAAAAAGGGAAGAGGTGGATATGTAAATTTGTAGGTGCTTTTTTATATCTATGTAGGTGATCGGCGCGAGCATTATCGAAGTTTTATCACTGATTTTCGGGTAGTATTCGTGTAATTACCTGAAATGATTTAGTAATTAAAGTAAATTAATTATGTGCATTACAAGTAAAGGCTTGCAAATAAAATACCAGTTTTCTTCGTGAAGCTCTCCAATTGATTTAAAAGAATACTGTTTAAAAAATTTATTGGATAACATGTTGGGTGTTTTATGTAAAAATTATATAAAAGTACAATTATAATAATATTAATTTTCATTTAAAAATATATATATTTCAATTGAGTTGGTATTCAGTTAACTTATTATATTTACTCAATGAATGATTTTATAATAAAAATAGATATATAAAAGCATAAATATACAAAAATAATTATATATTTCATTCCAAATAATAGAACATATTACCATTTTTTATTAACAATCCAAAAGTTTAAATTAATCATATGTTAGAAAATGGTAATAGCTCCTATTTTGGTACCTAAAACTTCGGGTTTAAACTACGTAAAATCGTAAATGTCAATCAAAATTTATAATTTATAAAATTAAAATAAATTTATATTGTAGGTTCTTTTAGGCGTATGGATAAATATATGTTGTTATTTTAGCTTTATTTTTTTATCACTTTGATCTTCATGTTTAAATTTTTAGTTAATTTGTATTTAGAAAGAGAAGGTAATCGAAGTGTTGGTATGACAACTCTTATAATAGTTTACATTTATTTCATGGTTATTGTGGATAATTTTGAAAAGAAGTTTTATAGATTTGTAAATTTTTTTAAATTATTTATGAAGATGTAAAGTGTGATTGTAAATACCAACAAACTTTTGTTTGAAAATCGAGAGTGAATAAATCTAGAAAATAAATAAAGGCCACTGAGGTGTGGCCTAATTGAAAATTGCCCAATAAACCCAAAAAAGCATTGGGCGGGAAAATAAGAAAGCCCAATAGAAAATTGTAAACCCTAAAAAACCATCCCTTTTATTTGCAAAAGAAACCCTAGCTACGCCCCTCTTCTCTTGCAGCGGTAGGGAACCAACTGTTACACACAGCAGCAGCAGCAGCCATGGTTCGTCAATCTTCCTCATTTCCGTCACATCGTTCCATTTTATTCTTAGAGAAATATTCAAGTTTCATTCCAAATTATTTTCGTTTTCATTATTTTTTTATTGGTTTGATTTGTTTTCTCTCTCTCTCTTTTTATAGGTGAAGTACTCAAAAGAACCGGACAACCCTACTAAATGTAAGCTTTTAATTTTTCTTTTATCACAATCACTTAAGATCAAGTCTCATCTTCTGTTTGGTAGCTGGGAAAAAAATGTAGGAAACTGAAATGCAATATTCTGTTGGATTGTAATGGCTTTAGAATTCGCTTTAATTCGTTGAAAAAAAGTGGAAGTTGATTGTTGGTTTATTTTGTGGACTTCCGTTTCAGCTTGCAAAGCTAGGGGTTCTGACCTTCGTGTTCATTTTAAGGTATGCTGATTTCTTTTCATCGATTATCTGTGGATATGAAATGTTGCATCGTTATGTGAATCCTTTATTTTTTTAAGTATTCATGCCCAACACTTATGTTTTGGAAATCATTCAAATACATGAAAATTTCGAAAAATATTCAATGCACCCGGGTCCCTAACATTCAAGTCCGAGTAGTATTGTTTTCATGGTATTACATTAATTGTACAAACAATTTACATGTAGATTACTAGGATTCGTACTTTTGCTTCGTTTCTAGCTATGGTTCTACTTGTTGCGTATTATGTTAATGGAAGATGCTTAGTTTCAGGCTATGGTCTTATTATGCTAATAACAATGTCAACACCCTTTTATTAGCCAGAACAACTTGGGGGGGGCAATGAAATTTTAATTTTTTATAGTATCTTTATAGTTTTTAAAGGATTAAATCGAATTATTATAATTTTAGGGGGCCAAAGTTCAATTTTATCTTTATCAATTTAAAATTTTAAACTTTTTTAAATGGCCTATATAATAATTTTTTATTTTAGGGGGGGCGCCGGGCCCCCTGCCGGTCCCCCTTAGCTTCGCCTCTGTTATTAGGCCAAGTATACGAGCATTGGTAGTGACTATACTTTTATTTTTGTTTTTAATAGAATACACGAGAAACTGCCTTTGCAATCCGAAAGCTACCTTTGACAAAGGCAAAAAGGTACTTGGAAGATGTTATTGCCCACAAGCAAGCAATTCCATTTAGGCGCTTCTGTGGTGGAGTTGGGCGAACCGCACAGGCTAAGAATCGCCATTCTAATGGACAAGGCCGTTGGCCCATGAAATCTGCAAAATTCATTCTCGATTTGCTCAAGAATGCCGAGAGCAATGCTGAGGTATCTATCAACAAATCATCCTTTTACTCTATTCTGGCCAAACTCCTACATGTTAAAACTTTTGCCATTGTCTTCCCATTTTTTTCCTCTTAGGTGAAAGGCTTGGATGTAGATTCACTTATCATATCTCACATCCAAGTAAACCAAGCACAGAAGCAGAGGCGCCGAACATATCGTGCACATGGAAGAATTAACCGTAAGTAATTTCTTTTACCTTCCTTCCTCTACATTTGGAATGTGGTTTTAATTTTCGGAGCTGTCTGTTTTTTTACTTCTGCAGCCTACATGTCTTCACCGTGTCACATTGAACTGATCCTGTCTGAGAAAGAGGAGGCCGTCAAAAAAGAGGTAAACGTTAAGGTTCATTCTCAAGATCATCAGCATAGATATAGATCGTAATGAGACATTGCATTGCATAACATTCGATTGTTTTTTGCAGCCGGAGACTCAGTTGGCTCCGAGGAAATCAAAGGGTGCTTCGTCTTAAACTGCTGAGTGATGGATTGTTAGTCGGAAGCTTTTACAATTTTCTTTTGTTGTCTCTGTAATGAGAACATTTTTGTTTACTTCACAATGAGGTGCTTAAGACTCAAAAGTTTGTCTATGGAGATTCTTGGTTTCTATTTAAAGCTATGCTCATTTCGCATTGAATATCTTAATACTTAATTAAATTTATATTGAAAAATCCATCAAATTAATTGAACTAATCGAGCGTTAATTATTTTATTATAAGCTAAATTGGAGTGTTTAAATTCTATAAATATAATTTAAATGGTGATATAATCTCATTTAAAAGATATTCAAGGATTGAGATTTGTGGGTAGAAATAGTTATAGTATTGTATGATGGTTTGTTTTTAAAAAGAAATATATATATTTTTTCCCTAAAAAATACAGATTGAATTGGAAAATAATAAAACAAAACCGATTTCAAAGCCAAGGATAATAGATTTACCTCTTGTTGAAGGCTTGAAGCGCAAAATTATTAATATTATAAATTAAGAAGCAAGAATAATTATAGTTTGCAGCCAAAGGAATCGAGAAAAAGAAATTCTAGAAATAATATAAAGTTCGGAAGGGCTTGGTTTGTTCAATTTTAAAAATGAAATAAACTCATATAAGTTAGGAATTGAACTAATTAAATCAAAATTAATTTATTTGGTCTATTATTCCTTTTTAAGTTAGAATTAGGCTAAATTTTAAAAATAAAACTTAAATTAACCTAATGAAAATATTGTTTATTCTTTAATTAAATGCTGATTTTTCTGTTTCCATTTTTCATATAAAAACATCAGTAAATTAAAATATGTAACAGTTGTTACACTCTCCCAAAAAATTGAAACCTAGACAACCATAAATCCTTGTACATTTCACAAATTTAAAATCTAATCCCAAGTCAAATTATTAACCCTCTTAATTATTTTATTTTATTAAATTTATTGGTGTCACAGTTTAAAATTTTAAAAAATCAATAACAATGTAACTAAAAAAGACATTACATTAAACCTAAATTTAGCAAAGTAATTTTAATTGTGTTAATAATTAAACAAATTTTAAAATCTGAAAATTAATAGTTAAGCCTAAATTTTAAGATCCAAAAAATAGGACTAGAAATCAAAGTAGAATGACTAAATCTCAAATTTACAAAGAGTATAGGAAACTATGGCATAATTTAACCTAATTTATAAGACAATATGTATATTTAAGGCATTCAATTATTGTTTTCAGGAACCAATATTCCTTTTCCTCAGTAAGTAATGTTTTGCCATTAGTGTCTTCAACATATCAGCTTCATTATGGCACCCAAAAGTATTTTCATTCTATGCTGTCCAACTCTTATATCCGAACCAACATGGATACGACCTACGGTAAAAACTATAAAAGAATGACAATTTCTACACAGTGAGCAAATAATGAAGTAAAGCGACAACAGGTGTGGAACAAAGATCATTGCATAAGATTCCTAAGCAGTAATATTTGTGCATGAATGAGTATCACCATGTTTTAATCACATGCAAAATCAACACCAAATGCTGAAAAAGAAAAGAAAAAAAAAGGGGGTTATAAGTACTGCATGGAGTAGTAGTATCCATGTCAATTTCAGATCCATTCATTTTTTCATCGAGAACACGGGTGAAAGCTTCTTCTCCAACTCCAATAAGCTGAAATTTCAATACAACAATTATTTTTATCATAAAGGTTCAACTAAAAAGATTGGAAAAATTAAATAAATGACTCACATCTCGTATTTGCGCAAAGCCTCGTTCCGTTTAGCTATGTAGAGGTCGCTATCTTTAGGTATATTGTTCAAAGGATTGTCTAGATAGAAGAAACAGATAAAGAAAGTACATTAGAACAACTGTTCTATGACATGCTGAAGATTATAAGTTGATTCATTGTTCATATTCTATAACATGTTGCATAAAAGCAAACATACTCTAGCTGGTTGCTCATTTATCATGAAATTTGATTTGAATTTTTTTTTTTTTCAAAAATTTGAGAAAGCACAAAGGACGAGTGTAAAAGCAGCAAACAGGCCAAAAAAACCTTCAAAATCGTGCATTTTATAGATAACACAATCATAGGCAAAGCTCATAAGTTTGTATCTAAGCATTAACGTAGCCAGTAAGTCTTGTTATCACAGAGAACAACATGGAATCTGTGAAAAGAGGGAAACAAAAACGAGATGATCACCAAACAACTTACAGCTGCAAGTTGGCACCCAAAATAAAGCCATTGAGAGACACGAGGAATATTCCACTAAATTTATTTAATAGTTATAATGGTATGATTACAAACCATTCGTGTTTGATTTGAATTAATTTCTAGATTTGTGAACATCTACTTAAGTAAATTACCATTACAAATTTCCTACATGCAGTTTGTCTCGACAATGATGATCTCTCCTCTCCTCTCAGGAAAGCAAAAGAATGCTCTTTTCACATCGAACATCAAGCCTGCCCTAAACATTATATAAAATTAACAGAAATTTGAGACATACTTGGCACTGGTGCTGGTTTTTTTGCCACTACATCCTTCCGAACTTTCAAAACACTTTCTTTATTCAAGGGCTGCGATCCAACCTGCTCAAGTAAGTGAAATTAGCAATTAACAGGTTTGTAGATATTGACTTTGAAGGATAAAAAACAAAGTGAAACAGCTGAAGTGATTCTTCGTCGAGTTCATAGAAAGCTGATTCTTAGCAAACTCAATGCCATGAAGAGAGTATTTAAGGCCACAAATACGATGAGTGACACAAAGCAAAGATTTTTTTACTAGGATACATACCAGTTAAACTGAACATTCAGATACCAGGCTTTGAAAGACCAAATACCCAAGAATCATTACCTTCTTTTCCCTCCTCTTTAATATCTTTAAATGGCACTTTTTTATGTAGTGCATCAAATGGTACCGCGAATGCCTAGAGCACAATTGGTCCTTGACTTGTGGGTTATCGTTCAACCAATCCAAAATATCTTTCGATTTAACCACTTCATCGGTATCCAAAGATTCCAACCATGAATAGACCGGTATCCACTGATCGGTGCGCTGAAACCGTGCCGGTGGAAGATCATGCTGACTTGGTTCTCTTTCCTACCAAATGAGACAAGAGAAAAACATACTAGGATAAGCACAAAGAAGCCAAAATTTCAGTCTCAACATAACGTAAACAGTCCATAATAAACAAAAACACAGAAAATTTACGAACAGAGTTGAAGAAAACAAGCCATTTCTTTTAACTTACAAGCATTGATTCTTTCCCCATGTTGTGAACTCTCTACTTGATAAAATTACAAAAAACAAAATCCAGAATAATTTCTGGAAACGTTTCTTTCTCCATTTTTTAATCAGTGGCTAGGAATATTCAAGCAATTAATAAAGAGACCAGGATACTTAAATTAAATATTTTTACTAAAAATACCCTGCAATAAATGCAGGAAAAAAACCTGGGTCTGGGAGGGAAATCTCAGGTAATTTTGGATTGAGAGGAGTCTTTCGATGAGCTCAGATCGTGGCATCGATTGGAGATCGGCTGGTAACGAGCCGAAGTTGGAATCGATCCAGACTTCGACTTGGCTCTCCGTCACGGCTTTTGCTTCTGGAAAAGCACCTACCCAGGCTCGAGCCAGGGTCTCCCATTCTTGGGCTTGCTGTTGATCTTCTCGGAGCTGATTTTTAGGGCTCCGATCGGACGGTCGAGGTTCGCCGTCTAGGGCTTGCTCCGTTGAGTTCGACATCTCGTCGGCTGCCGCCAAATTTGACCCGAGTTGAGAAACACCCATGTTTTTTGCGGGTTTACTTTGGTGTATTTTAAAATAGAATAGAAAGGGCACCGCTTCGGTTTAATTTCTTTGCGTTTCTAGAAATTATTTAACCTTTTAAAACCTAAATCTATTTAAAAAATGCTTGGAAAATTATTGTTAAATATAAATTTCAATTAGAAACAAAAACAATAACACATATTTATGTAAGGTAAATAACTGAAATATTATGGAGTATTAAAACAAAAAATTAAAAAATTAAAATTTTGAATATAATTGAAATATTATTATTATATTTTAAAATTATTGTATGAATTAATTAAAATAAACTCAAGTGTATGGGTAGTAAGGTAATTAGGGGGCAGGTGGTGAGTTGGTTTATATATATTAGTAATTTCCTTCTTTCCCCACTATCTACTTACAACTCTACTTAAAAGCTCCTTATCTATGGAAGAGCAAGATGAAAAAGAGCTGCAATTACTCCCCACTTCTCTCACCATTGCTTCACCATCCCCCACATTATCTCATTCTTCATCGCTAACTTACCGATCGACGACGATGATGAGCGATCAATTCGTAGGGCCGTCATCATCAATTGACTTGCAGCTATCAATCAGTCTAAGGCCAGTCCATCAACATCCATCAAACCGTAACGATTTCGATCGCGTTGAGTCATTGAAACAACGGACGGCGGAGCAAATCCGGTTGGCGGCCATCGAGAAGGCTTACGCGGAGCGAGTTCGGGAGCTCACAAAGAGGGAAATGGAGATGGCTCGGTCCGATTTCGCGAGAGCTAAACATGTTTGGAAAAGAGCAAGGGAAGATGTTGAAAAAGCTGAGAAAATGAAGGAAAGAGCAACGTTGCAGATAGATTCTACGTGCATGGAGATCACTTGCCAATCTTGTAGGCAAAGGTTCAAGCCTTAATAATATGTTACTTTTGAATATGTGTATGTACGTTGAATGTATCCGAGTTTTATTTCATGCTCAAATCTATTTTTTAACTCATTTGGATGATTTTGTTTAGGGATGAGGAAATTTTTCCGAGGAAATAATAATTCGGTTTTTATTAAGTTTTGGTAGTTGAAGTAATTCAAGATTGAAATAATGGCATTTTTGAAGCAAGATTTTAGAGGGAGTGGGAGCCAGGGCAAGCACATATGCTTGTAATTGCTGTCAAAACCTCGAATTTGATGTATAAGAGGATATTATCTTTAATCGAATTCATGATAAAATTAAATAAAAAGTTAATCAATTGCGTCATGTTCTGACACTTGGACTTGAATACCTTAACGAGTGAACTTGAGAAACTTGATTTTGATAGGAAAAAAAAAAATAAAGGCAAAAGAATGAGGGGTAAGTAATTTGAAGAAGACAGGAAATACCAGTTGGATTCAACTTGTTTTAACTTTATATTTATATATATCACAAACCAAACCACCCCACTACACATGTCTGGGATCCAACACAAAAAACCAGACATTTTATTGATAGGATTGAATGAGCATCTGTCAGAGGACCTAAATAGTGAATTAGTGTCAAATGTCAATGGAATTTAGTTTCATTTGCGCACTGTTAAACATCTACTCTTAGTTGTTACTTATCTTAAATCCGAGCAACATAGATATGAGCAGTTGAAATATAGATTCCTTGTTTTGTATTTGTTTATTTGGTCACAAGCAGTCTATAAAGTTGAAGGTGCAGTATGCAGATGTAGGGCATGGGCAAGCAGACAATCAAACAAGTTATTATGACAAAAACCTTAACATTTGTCTTCTCACATTTGTCCACATATCTTTGTATCATGAAGTCATACTGTTTTGTTTCTTAAAAACTTAGACGAAAATTTTCCTTAAATTTCTCCATTTTGTTAAAAATTTTAATCTTTTTACATTACATCAAATAATAAATTAATTATTTTTGTTAAAAAAATTATCTATTTGTATTGTTAAAAACTGATGTGTCTACCGGAATAATTCAATAGCGACACATGGCGTACAATGCTGACGTACAAAGACCATTTTTTAATGTAGAAATGAATGGAACTTTTAAAAGAAGGATGAATTTGTTCTTCAATTTAATGTATAAGAATTAATTTGCTCATTTTTTTAATAGAGAAGAAAAATATAATCTGACTCTTACTATTAAGAATTCCGTAGTAGAAGAATGTATAGTCTTAATCATAATTCATAGTTAAATACACCCCATCAATCTGTAACATTCAGCAACTTTCTCGTCTGGTCTGTTCAAGTGTATTCTACTTGTATACTGAATTGGCACACCCCTCTTCACCACAACACCTAAACTCAGCAGATGGAGCTCATGACCGGCCTTCCTTCTCTTATCTCTTCAAAGATTACGGCTCTCTATACATCTTAAAGTGTAAACTGTACCATTAGCTAACATCCATTGTTTTTGCGTTGTAATATGTGTATTGAAATTTAACCATTGTTGAGAGGAACAAAGGGGGAAAAAAAATCTTTGCTTTTGGAATTTAAGAAAAATTGAGTGTTTTTGAAAGAAAATGATGGGACTCAAAAATCATAGTCGAAACATGTGCAAGCGTGAATCTAATTCCCCATCAGATTCGAAAAATGAAAAAACTGAGGTTATCCCAATGATCCTCAAGATAAAAAGAAAGTTCAATTCTATCATAAAATCTTAGAGGATCAAATAGATTGCAAACCTTCAGTAGTGTTGTATTTCGTTGAGACTTAACATCAAACACTGGACCTGCCCACCTGCAAGGAAGACTTCAGCTAATCATAACCCCCCCAAAAAAAAAACTCATGTACCCCGTTTAGTGATTGTGATTGAAAGTTTATTGTGCGAGTCAAATTCAATTATTTTAATACTTAAGAGGATCATTTCGTATATAATATATTTAATCCACCACTCTCTTATAATAATTGAGTATTTTAATTTCAAACCGTCTAATCAAACCCACTTAATTTTGATACGTTAAGTTGTTTTTTCTTTAAATTAAAATATTATATATTATATCTAAATAATATTATAATATTATAATATGACATTAGAACATTATATTTATCATATATTATAAATATATTTAAATAAATTAAAAATATTATATATATATATTAAATTGGTTGGTTTGGTTATGAATTTTAAAATTGAAAATTCACGGGTTTAACTATTCTAATCGAGATTAGTGTGAAAACAATGGTTACCTGCTATTAATATAAAAACAATAATGACGGTAATATTAGATATTATAGCGATACTATAACGTGAGATAAAAAAAAAATAAACAGACCACACTGAAATAAACGTCCATCTGAAGGGACCCTAACAAAATTCAATATATCAATCAAATTTGTTATAACTAATTTTTATTCATCTCTAATTCTCTATTAATATTTTATTGGAGTAGCTTACGAGGTTAACAAAGTCTTTTTATCAAAAAGATAATAATAATAATAACTCGAATGTGAACTCAAGCACAACCAATCAAGTTTGAAGATGAATATGAAAATTAAGTTTATTTTTAATTAGGTAAACGAGCTTAATCGAACTAGCTCAAGCGCTTTAATTTTAATCTTGATTTAAAATTTAATTTTCAAAATAAAATTGGGTTAAACTCACTAAATATAATACCCCACATTCAATCCGGTCGTTAAATCTAAATGCGTAACGTCACATTATATTGCCAAAACAACTCAGACTATTTGAAGTAATTTAATCAAACAATTTAACATTAATTTATAATAATCACAAATAATCACAATTATCAACATAAACATAATGCTTCTATGTTATATGATTCTATAAATAGGGTTACAAGTTTGTGTTTGATAAAAAATGAAGTTTTGATTCAAAATTCAAACTCTATTCATAAAATTTCAACATTATATATTGAGACATTAATTAAAAAGAATTATACATATTGATAAAAGAATTCTTTTTTTATTTTTTTAATACTAAATGAATATAATGCTAGAAAAGTCAATTTGTGCTAAAAACAAGCCTTCTCAAAAATAAGAGCAGCCTTTCAACTTTACAAAAAAAAGTTTTAGGTCACCATTTAATTGTCTTTTTTAGGTCTTAAATTCTTTTTTTTTGTCAAATTCGATGAAAAAGTTAATATTTTTTTTTTAATTTTGTTGACGTTCCATACTCGTGGATGAATGATACGTCAATATTTAATTGATTTTTAAAATTTTAAAAAATTATAAAAACATTACAAAAACATTTTTAAAAAGCAAAATTATTAAAATTATTAAAGTATAAATTTTAAAAATTAATTAAATGTTGATATGTTATCTACGTGTATGTATGTTACGTTAACAAAGCTAACATTTTTAAAAGGAAATTAGAGTTCCAAAAATTCACTATGACAAAATAAAATAAAATTGCAATCCGACTAGACCTGTATGGACAAGTTTAGTTACATGGCACTCTCTAACGCTGAAAATTAAGATATCATATGCCTTTGTTGAAGCCCTAATTCCCAGCATTAACGATGCAGGGAATGTTTTTGTTCTTTTGCCGCAGAACAAAATAAGGATATTACTGTATATGAACAGTCTCGGAAGAGCAAAACCTTGTAGAATTGGATTGATCAGAGGAGATCCTAAAGTTCCATAATGTTCCTTTGGCAGAAACCAAATTCTCTTCGCACAAGAACTCCCAAGAAAACCATTTCTCGATTGTTCGATGAACGTCGTGCACCATGACATCAGTCATATTCTTGGCTGTGGCTCTCGCTAACATGCTAGCGGTGTAGATAGTCGACATCCTGCCCGGTGCTTCGGGTGAGTCCCCGATCGGGCCATCAACCACAATGACATCCCATTTAAGCTCATACACTTGTTGTGGCAAATCCCTCAATGCTAATTTGCAAGTTGATTGTTGGAGTAGATTTATGCTTGGGGAACAAGTAGGGTTTCCCCTAGCATGTTTGAGTAGCTTGTATGCCTTTTTCGCAGGTACTCCGTACTTGACCTTATAAATTCGAGTCTGATTCGAACGGGCTTCGAAATTACTTATCTTGTAATGATTGTCCTCGAGAAAAAGAGTGATCCCTCCTGCGTTTATTGACGAGAGGTCGAGATACTGCGGTTGAAAACCGAAAACAAGGAGATTACAAGGTGTTTTCCGTGTAACAAGATCAGAAAGAAGCATGAATTCCTTTGGGGAAAGAAGGGTCGCATTGGCTGCATTTGATTGAATCTTACTGCATTCGGAAGGTGACGAACACTCCCGTTGAAGCGACGAAAACAAAGCAGTAGCTTGAGATGAAGGATCTGAAGAAGTAATTGCGAGTTTAAGGAGTCTGAGAACGGAAAGGCAAGAGAGGATGAAAATAAGCAGCGGTAATAGTTTTTTACAAGGGAATTTCATCCTTTTTAACTCTAAATCCTAAACCCTCCTTTTTAACTCTAAATTCTAAACCCTAAAATAAACTGAGACATTTTTTTTTCATTGCCAGCACCTTACGGGGATTACACTATAACCATCTTTCTTATAGGGTAAATGCATATAAAAAATTTTGATGTTATATTTGATTGAAGAAGAAGAAATGGGGTGATTGCTTTGGTTTCAAGTGTTGAGCTTTTGCTTTATTATTATGAGATGTCAGCAAAGTCACCTAATTGCTGAGGACCTTAGTGCCACATTGCAGTAAGGTTTGGTGTTCTATCATTTTGCATGAATCTTTATCAAGTTTAGGCATGGTTTGATTTGTTGGTATTCAAATTTGAACAAGAGTATACCTTTTTAATGATTCAGAATTAAAAATATTATAATTCAAATTTTTCTTAAATGATTATTAAATAATGCCAATCGAATTAAAGATTGACTGAACAGATTGGATTTAGTCTTCATTTTAAATAACAAAAGGTGAGGTGAATTAATTGTAAGTATTTTGAGCATTGTTTGGTGGGGGGCATCAATGGATGGTGAAGGAGGGTCCTGGAGTTTGTTGCTCCGTCACTTTGGATCGTTATTATTACTTACATCATATTCGGCAATTAATCGGTACAGTTGCATGGTGAAATATGTAAGGCTTTGGGCAACATTGGAAGCTTGTTTTTAAAGGCTTTGCCATGGTTAGTGTCTTATCATGGGCCCATAAAGAATGAGACTTCGGCCTGCAAATTTGCGAACAATAGCTTCAAGGAAAGCTCTAAACTCTTTTTATTTCAATAATATTTATTCAACGATTTGGACATCAGGGTTGCTGTGGTGTAGTGGTTATCACGTTAGTCTTACACACTAAAGGTCCCCAGTTCGATCCTGGGCAGCAACAGGTAAGGGCAGACAATTCTTTTACTTTTTACCCTTAATTTCGTTTTATGTTTTTGCTATAAACAAAAAAAAAAAAAAACAATAATTGCTTATTTCGAAGGTCTAAAAAGACCGTTTTGCATACTAATAGAGGAAAATCAGCCTTATTTTATAGAGTTACAGTTCAATTTTCAGCCATCAGTGTCAATTCAAAGTCTAACTAAAAACTCAAAACTTAAAACTTAAAAGTTCAAATGGTGTATGTATGAGGTGCAATGAGAAATGGTATTATGGCGTGACTAATGCAAAGTCGGACTAGAGATTGACTTCTAATAAATAAAAAAACTTGCTCGAGTAGCTTGTAACTTAATCCAATCCGGCTTAAGTTGTTCGAGACTTAAAATTTAATTTTAATTGGATTTAGATATTAAATTGGTTGAACTTGTTTGATATTTGGCTTGAAAAATAATTTCAAGTTTCATGCTTAATTTATAAGTTTGATGAAGTGGGTAGCAGTAAGATTCGATTCTACCCAATCAAATAATTTTATCTTGATTCACACTTTGAATTTATAAGTTTTGTCATAATTGCAACTTTTTATTCATTGTTGATTTATCTGAATCTTCAATGGTCATATCGTTGATATTCAGATCAATATAATTATCTTTCATTGCGTCGGTTTTATATATATTGAAGATTTAAGTAAATCTCTTTAGATTTTTTTTTTATTAATTTTTACTTAATTTTAAATTTTTTTAAAAAAATAATTAAAATTACTGAAATTTTTAAACAATTTTATTAAATCCCCCAACTTTTTGAAAAATTTTAATAGCATCCCAAAATCTTAATGCCAAAATTCATCTCTCTTTCTTAGGGTAGCAAAAATATGTTATTTACATCCTCTATCCCAGTGCTGTGGTTTGATTTCAGGTACTATGTTTGAAAAGAAATATGAATGCCTTCTAGCCTTCCAAACTAGAGGCCTAATGAGGCTAATACAAGGTTTTTATTTTTATTTTTTCTAGGTAGCTCATGTAATGTTATTAAATATTGTATAGCTCACTTAAAAAGTGATTTCTGTGATTATTTTTCATGTTTATATTTATATAAATGTAATTGAGGTGCAATATAATACTTAAAATTTATAAAAATAAAAAATAAATTTAGATATTTGTAAGAATATAATTGTTTGGGTTGATATGAATAAAATATTAGTCAAAGTTGTAATTTGGAAACAAGTGGATTTATGGGAATTAGGTGTTATTGCTTTCTGTTGTTTCAATTATATACATATAATTACTTCTAAACAATCATAATGATGCAATTTTATATAATCTCGAATTCTTTATATGGAATATATATATATATATATATATATATATATCTTATAGTTTATTTACCTAAATCAACAAAAATAATTATTATGGGTAGGGGTTCAAAATTAAAAAAAAATTTAATTAAAATAAATAGATATAATTGTATAATAGTTTAGTGACTTAAATGAAATTTTATAATTATTTTGTAACTTGTTAAAATTAATTCATCTAATAATTTAGTTACTCTTAAAAAAGATAGGTAAATTACACTAATTGTCACTCAACTTTCAAAAAATAACAAATCAATCACTAACGTTATCGAAGAGTAACAAATCAGTCATCCATTAACATTTTCCGTTACAGGCCTAGAGGCACAGGTGACGTGACTAGTTAACTTGTCATGTTGGACGAAGAGCCGAAGGGTCTAAGGTTTGGACGGGTTTAGAGAAAATAAAATAAAAGATGAATTGGGATTAAGGGAAAAAAATGAGAAAGGATTGATTGCCAATATCCCAACAATCTTGTCGTCGCCGCCTCCGCCACAATCATCTTTGGCATCACTATCGTTGACCACCAAACTACCACCCTATCATTTTTTTCTTTTTCAACCCCCCGATAGAGGAGCCACCACAGTCGGGATCCGACTGTCTTTTGCTACTGCCCAAAGCTATTAACTCTAAAAAAATCAGATCAAAATGCGATTGAAGACAATTTGGAGTCAAACTATCAGTACCCACAACCAAACCTGTGAGGAGAAAATCCTCCAAATGAACGTTCAAGTAATTCAAGAACCAAAACGACTTGGATTTGTCGAGATCTTCATGGGATATGACGATATAAACAAAAGGGTCGCTGATTAAACTAAACAACACTAACTCCATAGCCAACACATGAAGTTGCATAAAATAAAACTAAAAGCAAAACAATAGGAACATCCAAGCAAACCAAACAATCGATTAAACCCATGATTTTTGGGAAAAAAAATGAAGTGGTTCCTCCAAAGGGATAGCCAAATGCCGACAAGTAAAATTCTGGGTTGGGTCAGTGATTAGCAAGATTCCAAAATAAAAATTGGATTGGGTATTGTAGCAAGGATGACAGATGGATCAAAAGAAGAACGACAGAGATGGTCGGAGACGAAATTTGAGGTCTAGGTGAGGATGTCGAAAATGGTATTTTGGGGTAGTGACAATGTGGCGGTCAGTTAAATGCCAAGTCACTTTACCTGTAATAGTCTGGTTTAGACCCCAGTAGGAATAGTGGTTCCGGGACCATAAATCCGAGTCAAAAAAATATTTTAATATTATTTTTCATGCTTATAGTATGTGAATTGACATATGTGAAATTTTCGTAATTTAATTTGATCGTTTGTGTGTTTAATTTGTAAAAATGACCTAATTACATAAAAGGTAAAAGTTGTGTTCTAATTAGTTATATGTCAAATTGACATGGTTTATTAAAGATGATATCCTTATGTGGTAATTTTCCCATTAAACATTTGCATGGACATTAATGACCTTGATTTATATATGTTTTATAAGTATATTAAAAAGGTTAATTTGGTAAATGAATTATTAAAGCTATTATTAATAAAACAAAAGCTTATAAAACATTCGACCATTGTCTAAGCTTAATCAAGGTATGTTTTTGTTTCGGTTTTTGATAATTACTATGTTTTTGTGATCGTTGCTTCGAGTAATACAAAGCCCATGTTTTAATTTTTGAAGTTGATGATGATTTTGTGTTTTGCTATTGATGATAGCTTGTGATTCTTGTGGTTTGATGATGGAAAATAAAAGATATGTAATAAATTAATATGTTTTGTCTTTAGATTTTTGATGAATCTGAGAAGTTTGGGCTAGATTGTGAAAATAATATTTTGAGGGACTAAAATGTGAAATAAAGGAAATGTATAGACTTATATAAGCTAAAGGAAAATTCGGCTATACTAGAGTTTAGTGAAATTATGTGTATTTTGTGTTTTGTGAAATAAGGACTAATTTGTGAAAAATGTGAAACGAAAGGGGCAGAAGTGTAATTGGCCCATTTATGTGTTTTTGGATGAAATTGGATGAATGTGTGATTAAATTAATTAAATTTGAATTTATTTAGATCAAGAACGAAAGAAAACGAAATTAGATCAGGGAAAGTCGAAAATAGTCGAGTAGTTGATTTCATCTGTCGTTATCCGAGGTAAGTTCATAAGTAAGTAAATGTTGTTAAATTTCATTGTATCTGTTTTAATAGTGCCGAATTTAATTATTATTGTGTAAATGAATATGTTGAAATGAATTGAGCATGGGAGCAATATTTACGAGCCTGAAATGATCGAGATACGACATTCGAAAGCCCCCTACGAACCTTAGGAATAGTTAGGATACATATGTCATGGCATAGGATTCTGATATGTGTTTTCGTGTAAGACCACGTCTGGGGCATTGGCATTAACTTGTGTTTACGTGTAAGACCATGTCTGGGACATTGGCATCGTATTTGATTAGTGTAAGAACCTGTCTGGGACAGTGGCGTCGATATGTGATTACATGTAAGACCACGTCTGGGATGTTGGCATTGTTCTGACTATCCGAGTATCCTTATTAATTTCGAATGGTTCAACGGGCATTATCGAGATGAGATTAGATGTGAAAACGAGCTAAAAGGTTCAGGTACGTGCTATGTTATATGAATATGGAAGTAAGGTAAGTATATGTGTTTGAGATGAATATATGAATTAGGCATGATAGAAGAGAAATTTATATGTGCTTATGAGTATATGTGCATTTGACCATTGGTGTTAAAATGTTATGTTAAATGTGATAATATTTGAGTTTGCAAGCATAATAAATGTACATTTGGTTAAGGTTTGTTTGATTTGGCTAGTTGATTTAATGCAAATGTTTAATTGCTTATTATTTGCTTATGACTTACTAAGCTATGATAGCTTACTTTGTGTGTATGTTTATTTGACTGTCATATAGATTATTAAAGCTATGTGGAGCTCGGGGATTCGTCGAGGATCATCACCACACTATCGAACTATACTTTGGTACCTTTTGAAAATGTATATATTTAAGTATGGCATGTATAGGCTAGAGAGTTTTGGATTATGTTTGGGAAATGTGTAAATATAACCATGTGATATGGCTTAATAATGAATGTGTTTATGATGAGTAGTTCATGCTATAAGATGCATAATTTGGTATGCTTTTTATGTGCTTATGGTTGGATTAATGGAATGATCAATTACCGGTAAGTTTCATGGTTGATTTTAGATATTTAAATGATGAGAAGTTGATATGATTTGAAATGGTTTAGATGAAGTATTAGTTATATGTTTTTGATGGAAAGTTGATGTTTTGAATTGGAATATTTGAGTAAGAATTGTATATGCAAATGAATGATGTAGTTAAGGGTCAATTTGTGCATGATTTGGCATGTTTTTGGTTGTTATTAGACTATGAATTGAGACATGTTGAATGCTTGTAGGTTTGACCCAAAATTTGGGTGGCAAATTGGCCTTGGAAATGGCCCATATTTGCCTACACGGTTAAGCACACGGGCGTGTGTGTAACACCCCTTACCCGTATCATATGCCGGAACCGAGCACGAGGCATTACCAGACTTAACAATACATTTTGTCAAATTAATTAACACATATATAAAATGACTTAGTCAAGTCCCTATACATGCCATAACTTAAATCATTTAAAAATAAAGATACCCATAGATAGCTTGATAGTGTGAAGCGATCTCCGACAACCTCTAACCCGAGCTTGTTTAGTAGGACTCTGTATCATGGGAAAGGAAAAGGGGTAAGCTTATAAAGCTTAGTAAATTCACATGTAAAAATAATAAGCATTAGCAATGAATTTAGCTTACTACTAAGCTGTCATAACTTGCATAAATAATGCTATAGTGTGTCTTATTTCGAGATGTTATAGTGTGTCTCTTAAGTTTGTAATTCGAAACAAGTCAGACTCGCACACGGGCTAGACACACGGGCGTGTGACAGGCCGTGTGAATTAAGCCAGTGTTGCCCACGGGTCAAGCACACGGGTGTGTCTTGTGGCTGTGTGGACAAGTCAGTATGTATGCCCTATTTTGCCACGGCCTAGACACACGGGTGTGTCTAATGCCGTGTGAGGCACATGACCTGCCCACATGGGCGTGTGACCTCTGTAACTTTGTAAAATGTTTGATTTTTAGAAAATTTTGTATGTGCTCGATTTAGTCCCGACCCCTTCCCAATGCATGTTAAGGGTCTCGTAGACCTTTTAAAGGGACTCTATGTATATGATTTGCTATGATATGATGATGATGTATCTTATGTTGTGAAATGATCGTAAAAGTTTTGAATTGCCTGGTAACGCCTCTTAACCCAATTCAGGCGATGGTTACGGGTTAGGGGTGTTATATTACCCATTACATCTGTAATGGAAAATGGTTAGTAGGACTGATTTGTTGTTTTTTTTTTTAAAGTTAAGTGACTATTTTGTCATTATGATTAAAGGTATGTGATTGTTGATGTAAATTAACCAAAAAATTTGTATGATGATGGTTAGAAACTTAGGAAAGCCGAAAAGAGAAACATACTACGTAAAATGTGTCTAGTAATCATGAAGTAAGGGCCACAATTTAAGGTATCTCTTTTTTCACCAGACATGTTTATTTTTCCCCTCATTAATTATACTAACGTAATTAAGGCCTTTTTTTCAAAAGAAAATAGGTTTTAATTAAGATTTTCTAACTGTAACTTATTACATGCCAAAATTTAGTTATAGATGATATACTAATTTTATAAGTAATTTGTTGTTGACTTGTGATTTAATTTTTTTTTTTTAAATCAGCCTTGAATTTGGTCCACTAAATTATTCCTAGCATTTATTTGTTTACATTATACACACTATTAACAATACAAATATTTGACTCTCTTTTTTGGCTAACGAATGGCTTCAGCAATTTGTTTATTTATCATGATATTATTTAAAATAATATAAAATATTTTTATAAAATTATTAAGCTTAGGTTCTGTTTGTTTCACTGAAAGTGACTTCTGGAAAATAATTTTTGAAAAATGATTTACTTTTCTGGAAAAGCTAATATTCTTTTTATGATAATTAGGTATATTCGCGAATTAAAAAGGAAAGACAAAAAATCTCAAGTTTTAAAAAATAAAATACCTACTTCTGCTTATTTTATTGATTTTGTTCTACTTTTTACAGGGGCGAAGCCAGGAAAACTTTTTAGGGGGGCCGGATGAAATTTTAATTTTTTATATTTTATATCTTTATAATTTGTAAAAGATTAAATCGAATTTTTATAATTTTAGTGGGGCCAAAATGCAATTTTAGCTTTGAACATAAATTTTATTAATTTTGTCCTATATTTGATACATTTTATTGACAACAAATATTATATTTAAATAACTATAATAAAAATTAAATCATTACAAATAATTGAAATATATCTAAATGTAAAAAAAATTCAAAATAAAAGGCATCCATTATAAAACTTAAATAAAATTAAATTAGAATAAAAACCTAACATAACTTAAAAGTATCCTTACTCCAAAGATTTGTTAGTTAAACAGTAAGCAAATTATGTTCTGGTCATTTAATTTTAATATATAATAAAATAATTATTGAATAATTTAAATGTTTTTATTTAAGTCACTTGATTTGATATGACATATTTGTTTATATTGTCCCATCAATTAAAAACCCTCGTATAATTTAAAATTTTTCTCATGAAATAAGCTTTAACGTTACGAATCTACAAATCAAATTCAAACAACATTCTTCTCCAATTGTTAAATTGTTGCTTGGGGTTCATTATCTAAACCTTTTAAAAAAAAATTGAACATCCCAATAATTTAAATTAAAATTTCCAACTATTGAGGGAATTAAATGAAAACTTAAGAAATTATTTTTTTTCAAATCAAAACATCAAATTACCAATAAATTTGTTACCCTGAATGCAAGTTAATAATTTAAGGACAATTACAACAAGATTTGACCATTTTTTTCGATTCAAAGCTGAATTAATAACCTATTGTTAGTGTAGCGTGTGTTTATTGGTGTTGGACCAATATAAGTGATCTGGCATATTGCATGGGTGCCACGTAATGCAAAGACAGCTCAATCTAACGGCTATTGTGAGGAAATAGATAATTACAGTTTGGTAAATCTTAATCCAAGGTTAGGGATAGGGTTGGCTTGCATTTATGGGCTTTAAAATCTAATTAATTGTAGCGATAAACAACAAGTACCAATAAGATAATCCTAATCCTATAAGGTAAGGTGCATGCTAACAGCTAGGTGAAATAAACTTGTCTATGCAATAGTATTTCGAGTTCTATTTTCTACAAAAGAGTTGGTTTAATCTGTGTTTTGAATTACTATCTTAATAATAAATATATTTTCTACTTTAATATTTTATGATTAATTATCAAGAAACTTAAAAAAATGACCACATTGCTATCTGACTCACCTACCAATCAGATTTTAATTAATTAGTGATATTTAAATAATTAATGTACATTGAGTTTTTATTTTAGTGAAAGTAACATATAAAAATTAAAATACGAGAGAACAAAAGAAAACAGTAAGTATTTTCATAATTAAAAAGAAAAAACAAAACTTAAATCTGCACAACCTTATTTTAATAAATTTATCATGAAAATAGTAAATAATGATTTTCCCAAAGTGCTACTATCAGCAAGCCTGTACGAACCAGTCAGCCACTATTTGTCTGAATCTCATCCCCCTTCTCCCAAGCACGTGCCCCCTTACAAAATGCCACGTCATGTTATCATGACTAATGAATGATGATGATGGTGATAAAATCCCCGCTTCCTCTTCTTCATTAGTTTCAGATCTTAATGCTGTCCTAACAAAAAACCGAAGCATCCAAAAAAAAAAAAAAATCTCCATTCTTTGAAACCCAGTTTCACTAATCCAATGGGGGAGGTGATTTTATCATTTATTTACTTAAAAAACTATTCTTTTTCCTAATTTGTTTATAATTTGTTCATCGGGGTTCTTTTTTTGTTTGATTTGCAGGAAGAGAAGAAAACAGTAGAGAAGAAGGAAACGGAAGAGAAAAAGGTTGAAGATGAAAAGAAAGGGGAGGAAAAAGCAGCAACAGAGGAGAAGAAAGAAGAAAAGAAAGCTGAAGAAACGAAAGACGAATCTCCTGTTGTTCCTCAAGAGATTGTTTTGAAGGTTTACATGCATTGCGAAGGCTGTGCTCGTAAAGTCCGTAGATGTCTCAGTGGATTTCCAGGTTTTTAAACAACACCCAACTTTTTTTTTTCTGAAGGAATGGAATGGAATGAATGAATGAGATGATTTATTTTAATGGGATTTTGTAGGAGTTGAAGATGTAATTACGGATTGCAAGACTCACAAAGTGGTGGTGAAAGGGGAGAAAGCGGATCCTTTGAAAGTTCTTGAAAGAGTTCAAAGGAAGAGTCACCGGAAAGTTGAACTTCTCTCGCCGATACCTAAGCCTCCGGCACCGGAGGAAGAGAAAACAGAGGATAAAGAGAAGTCTAAGCCTGAAGACAAGAAAGAAAAGGTTGCTCGCTTTAATCACTTAAAAGTTTCATTTTCTTTTTTCAACATTTCTTGGTTTGATAAGGTTTGGATTTTTCTATCTGGAACTGAATTTTTTGCAGCCTCCGGCAGCGGTTTTCACGGTGGTGTTGAAGGTTTACATGCATTGTGAAGCTTGTGCAATGGAAATCAGGAAACGTATTCAAAGAATGAAAGGTTTCTTCTTTTTTTTCCCTCTCATAATTTATTGATTTGTTCATTAAAATACTAATGATTTTGAATCAAATCTCACCAACCGTTTACCCGAACTCAATTAAACAAAAACAATGTTTTGTAGGGGTGGAATCAGCTGAACCGGATCTAAAGAGCTCAGAGGTGACAGTGAAAGGAGTGTTTGAACCGCCAAAACTGGTGGAGTACGTCTACAAAAGAACCGGGAAGACGGCGGTGATAGTGAAACAAGAGGCGGAGACAGCGAAGACGGAAGAAGAAAAAGCCAAAGATGCCAACAAGGACGAGAAAAAAAGTGAAGAAAGTGGCGAAAAAGACAAGAAAGAAGCGGGTGGAGAAGAAAAAGACGACAGCAAAGACAAGAAACAAGAAGGTGACAACAAAGAAGCCCCCGCCGCCGACGCAGCTCCGGCGACTGAAGGCGCTACGGAAGAGACCAAAGTGGCGGTGGAGCTGAAGAAAAATGAATATTATTATTACCCGCCAAGGTATGCCACTGAGTTTTACGCATACCCTCCACAAATGTTCAGCGATGAGAACCCTAATGCTTGCACTGTAATGTAAAAAACTCCAAGGTTTAGGGGCATTATTGGAATTCAAAGTATTGGATCTTGCTCTTCATGTGCCCCCTTGTAGAATCTCCGAACCTACAAACTGCAGATGAAACTGTAGAATTTTGCAAAGCTTTTTGTATTTTTAAATATTTATTTTTGAAGTATTTATAAAAAAAAATATAAATAATAAGGCATTAATTTCAAGACATTTATACTTTATTTTAAATAATTATTCTGCATGAAAATGTTGTTTTCTACGTTACGAGACAAGAGAAGATGATTGTTTTTCATTAGAATAATTTCAGATAGAAGTACAAAAACAAATAACAAATGGAAAAAATAATAATATAATAAGGAATTTATGGATTTTGCATCTGAGATTTTGATGGAAAACTCTTCTTTTCTAATACTACTTGATTATGTTTTGAACATACCATCTTTTTTTATTTATGGCATCACCGGAGATTTAAAACTGCATTTTAAATAAACGCAATCTTTTATTATATTTAAAATTCATTTATTTTTAATGATAAAGTCCGACAAGTTCATTAATATATTGGAAGTGAGAGGTGTGGTGTGGAGACGACGGATTCCAATGACCAAATGGGGTATCCTAATTTCTATAATGTAATCATTATTTTTCTGTTTATTTATATAAACAAAGAGAAAGCTTGATTGATTTGATAGACAAAAGTATGTTAATAATTCAAGGAAAGGACAACCCCAATTTTAATGGTTAACTAAGGTAAGGTGATTGTTTTAGAAAATTAAAAATGAAACTAAAATGCAAGTTCATTATTTTATGCATTTAAATAATTGTCATGCCATTGCCATGCCTTGAGTCTCTCCTAACCTTTTCAAAAACGTTTGATCACTCATTTTGCATGAGATCCCACTATTCTCGATTACTATAGGAAAATATAAATACATGAACTATAAAGGAATATAAGCTTTTTTGGAGGTCCACTTATGACTTAAGTTGACTCTTTTGCCTCAGGCATGTGAATTAAAAACAATGGGAAAAAGTGATGATTTTCCTTCAACTTTTTTTTTTTTGACTGGCTTTTCTTAAAGCACAAAGCTAACTTCTCTTTTTGGCATTTATTGAGATTCAACAATTCATGATTATTATTTTTTATTAGCAGTAAAGCAAAATAAAATTGCTTTATTAAACATTGAAATTCCTTATATTTAACACTTAAAATATCGAACAAAACAAGATGCAACTGTTGTTGTCATGTAATGCTGTTCCAATACATTAATTTATTGGAATCCAAATATAATTAATTAAGCAAGTTTAAGAGTAAAGAAAAAAAAGACCATGGTGATGGGGCTCGACATTGTTTAAATCCTTTGAAGCAGTAAATCTCAGTTCCCAAAGGCCAATTATTCCTTGTAATAAAATAATTAATTCAAAATGCAATTAAGCTAATTAAAATCTTACTGCTGAAACACTGAGTGACAACAGTTTTATAAATCTTTGTGTAAATATGATTAAGTAATTAGTGACAATTCTATATTAATAAATAAATATTCTCCTCTCTATCAAAAACTAGGGGCGTTTTCTTTTTGGAATTTTCTTTTTATTAGGTTTATTGCTTTAGCTAGTTTTTTAGTATAAAAAAAAGGGTTTTTAAAAGAAATTCATTAAAATTCTTAAAAGCAAATTACTAATTTTATTTTATTCTTTTTGGCGATTTTCTAAAACTGATATAGGGTCCAATAAATTCATCTGACAAGCAAAGAAATCCTTTTATAAAAAAGTGGGCACAATCTCAGCAACGGTGGTGTGGTGGTGGTTGCATGTAAAAAGCTTTTGTTACGCATTTTCATGCAATTTTTGTTTGTGCTTCTTTTTTTCTGGTTATACTTTATAATGTAATACAAATGAAATATTTTTATAATAATATATTAAATATTATATATTTTAAAGTTAATCACATAAATTAAATAGTAAATACTAAAAAACAAAGGTATTACAATATAAGAATTTAAAAAAAAAAATAGATCCATCCAAAGCTTGAACAAGTTGGGTTGGTGGGTGGGTCCCACGTGATGGGTCCATAGTATTAACGGGACTGAGCCCACGTGATCCCATTCCTCTCCCCTTACCATTTTTGCATTTTATTCATCCTCTGTGGACGTGCACTCGATCCGATAGTTTTTACATAATATAAAATTTACATACGATTGTGTGTTTATTTAACTATGTCAGCCCACCCATGGAATTGGTTGATTATTTTTTGGTATAAATTATTTAAGTACCAGGCTTGATCTCTCCACTTAATTCAAATGTTTTTCACTTATTTGTTAATTTTAAATTTTTTAAGTTTAAGTCAAATAATTTATTCTAATGTTTAAAAATATAAATTATATTTGATATTTATACCATTTTAATTAATTTTTCAAAATATTCTTCAAATTATTTAAATGAATGGAGCTGGATAACCCACACTACACTGTGGGTACTTGGAAACAATCCATTTAGAATCAAATATTATTTAGAGATAATTGTCAATCATGTCCGATCACATGTTTGCTCAAAGTCTGGTTCACTGGAAATTTACAATTTATTTACAAAAGTTACTGTGTAATCATTTTGTCATATTGTTATTTTTTATTGGAATTGTTAATTTTTATTGTCAAACTAGATTGGTCAGATATGGATTCATATTAGTACGATTAACTTTTCGAGTTATTGAGTATATTGATATGAATCATTTCGAATTCTTATTTGAATTTGACACTTGAGTTTAAATAATTTTGAGACATTTGTTTAAATAATTTTACATTTAAAATATTTATGGTTCAAATCATTTTCGAGTTGTAATTGAATGAACCAAATTGATTAGTTTGGATTGAGTAATAATCGACAGAGGTGTTACTTGGTTTTCAATTTCAGATCCAAGTACTAGATTATAAAACTCAACAAGTTGTAATCAGAGTTGGTCAAGTTATAATAAGCTTGTATTGAAGCTTACTTATATAACTAAATTTTACTATAACCGAATTGTAATGAATTTGGATGGAGTTTTGATTCAATTTCTTTTTTTTTTTTTTTTTTTTTGACTAACCACCAAAAGCATTAAAAGGTTTGAGAGATTAGCTTTGATTTACAATCTGAAAACAAGCAAGAACATTGATCTCCAAGGAAATATGTATTTAACATATTGATGATAGTAACATCCTTTACAAATATGGTAAGCTATAGGACAGGGATTTGATTATTTTAAAGGACTGTCAAATGTTTTCAAAAGTACATGTGTGTGAAAATTCTAGTATGAGTTTTCAAAAGAAGCTGCAGCTTGCCCTTATGATCTTGGGTTCCCCATCGCTGCCTGCATTTGACGCAAGGATTCGGAGATATTCTTGAGACTCACTTTAAGCTCCACCATATCACTTTTATATATATATATAAATGAGAGGAATTCGAATCATATAGCACATATAAAGGCCAATACCAACAAGCATTGAATGATAAAAAGAAGAAAGGGTCCATTAAACAACCATTCACTGATCTGAAAACAATAAAGAAATCCCAGTTCAAGGAATAAAATTCCTTCTGTGAGCCAATCTTTAGAGTACATGTTGGCGACAAATGTTGATCTACCATACCCCTTAATCAACTCTTGAGCAAGCATTATATTGTCTATAAACTGTAATGCTTTTCCCTTTCACAAAAGCAACAAATAATGTGTAGAAGATGTGTGGTGAGCCTACCAACAATTATCCTACACTACAACAAAACAGTGCTAAGACGACACTTATGGGGCGACACTTTCCTAAGTATTGGGATAGACTGGCCAACATACGCTTTGGCCAACTCTTTTATAAGGGTTGGCATATGCATGCCTAAGGCAACACTTAAATAAGAGTTGGCTTTGTCTAGTCCTAAGACGACACTTTTGGGGTGACACTTTCCTAAGTGTTGGGATAGAGTTGGGAACATACGCTTTGGGCAACTCTTTGTATAAGGGTTGGGATATGTATGCCTAAGGCGACCCTTGAATAAGAGTTGGCTTTTGTGTAGTCCTAAGACGACACTTTTGTGGCGACACTTTCCTAAGTGTTGCGATAGACTACGCTTTAGCCAACTCTTTGTATAAGGGTTAGGATATGTATGCCTAAGGCAACGCTTGAATAAGAGTTGGCTTTTGTCTAGTCCTAAGACGACAGTTTTGGGGCGACACTTTCCTAAGTGTTGGGATAGACTTGTCAACATACGCTCTGGCCAACTCTTTGTGTAAAGGTGTAACGTCCCAAATTTCCTTAATTTCGGCTTTTTTTGAATGTGCAGCACCAAAAAATTGAATTTAAAACATGAATATTCTTAAAATTTTACATCATCAGTTTGTGAATAATTATATATATTCAAATTAAAAATGACTTAATAGCTTTGAGTGTGAATAAGGTTTTTAATAAAAATGCCTCAAAAAATTAATTTAGTTTAAGGTTTAAGGTTTAGTGTTTAGAGTTTAGGGTTTAGGGATTAAAAAATCAAAAATGACACCTAGAAAAAATTTGAAAATAAAAACATTGAAAAATATATGTTAAAAATGAAAAAATTAAAATAATATTATTTAAAATAACATTGAAAAACAAAACATGCTTACTGCGACACTTTTGGGGCGACACTTTTTTAAGTGTTGGCATAGACTTGTCGACATACGTTTTGGCCAACTATTTGTATAAGAGTTGGGATATGCATGCCTAAGGCAATGCTTAAATAAGAGTTGACTTTGTCCAACACTATGCCAACTTATGTTATACCTTTCCCAACTATATAAAAGTGTTGCCATATGAAAAGAAAATTTCTTATGTCCTAACTCTCGGTATAACACTAATCACTAATTTTATAATTGTATATATAATTATATCACTTTTCTAATAAATTAATTTTATATTAAATAAAAAATTGTGGTATTAATATTTTAAACTAATATCTTTGGATTTAAAATATAAATATTCTTAAAAAAAATTACATAATGAGTGTTAATAATTATATATAGTCAAATTAAAAATGACTTAATAGCTTCGAGTAAGAATAAGGTTTAAGATTCATATATCCTCCCTGCATTTTTCATGACAAGCATAGAAAAGGCCATATTCATATTAGATATAATTGTTATTTTTTTCTTTAAAGATGAATTTTTAAGGTTAAAACATGTTTGATGACCAGAATCATTGTTAATGGAAAAAGTTTCATAATCAAATTAGAAATTAAAGAATTGCTATGATATTAATTTTTAAGGTTAAAAAGCGCTGCAAAAAACATTTTATTTTAAACAAAACGGCGTCGTTTTGCTCCCTATCTATTTATTATTTAACTAGTTTATTTATATTAGTCAAAATACAATTTATTTTTAATTGAATATTTAAAATCTTCAGAAAAAATTAATGACACGTAGAAAGAATTTGAAAGTAAATACATAGAAAAATACATGTTAAAAATAAATAACTTAAAGTTTTTTGGGTATATGAATGATTGTTTTTTAATTTATATATTAAATAATTTCTTATATAACTGTAAAAGAGATAATATTAATTTGATATATATTAAATTATCCTTATAGTTTAAATTATTTAAGAGATAATAGATAAACTTTGTATATATTAAAATTAAAAAATTGCTAACCCATGCATCTATAGAGAAACAAAATTAATTAGTATATTGAAAGTGTTATTTAAATTTTATAAATATTGAAAGAATATATAATATTCATATTTTATCTAATTAATTTAGGGTTTAAGGTTTATGATTTAGAGTTTATGGTTTATGAATTGGAGTTTATGGTTTAGGATTTAGTGATTATGATTTATGGTTTAGGGTTTAGAATTTTAGGTTTTAGGTTTTGAGTTTAGGGTTTCAGATGTAGTGTTTAGGGAATATCAAATGAAGACGGGGGTGAAAGAGAGGCCAATGCTATTAAAGAACGGTTTGGTCAGTGAATCAGTTAACCAATGTCAACCGGAACTGAGCTATTTTTAATCAAGTTTTTTCACCCTTATTTGTAGAATTCTTAGAATGTCATATGTCTGTGCTCGTGTTAGAAACAAGTTTCAGACACAAATATTTCAAGTAAAATAAAGAGTCAAAGGAATATAATTAACCTTTGTATTAACCAACCATGAACTTCTTTTGGATTGATTTGTTTCTTCTAATTTGTTCGATTCTATCGTAATATCATAAGCTCCGTCTTCTTTAATACAAAAAAAACTACGTATTTTTCATCAGGAAGACATATCTAGCTCGAGTTTTCGTATTATTTAAAATTTTTTTCGTACACCATTATAAAATTTTACAAATTAAATGTATTATTTGGAACAAAACAAACTTAATTTAAAGGAATTTAAGAAATAATTAAACCTTCCAAATATAGAAACAAAAAAAATTGAATTGAAAAAATCATTTATTTTAATCAAAATGGCAACATTTTAATTTTTTCCCCCCGAAAATTCCCCCCTAAAAATTTTCTTCCAAACCCTAAATTTACCCCTAACACTACAGGAAATTAAGCCGCTAAATATCCTTTTATTTTTAATGAAACTGCACCGTTTTTGCTTTCCCAAAATTCCTTATTTTTTTCCCTAAAATTTTCCCCAAATCCCTTAGATTTTCCCCGACCTTCTGCTGCATTGCCGTTCGGCTGAGAAAGGGGAGTTCTAGGAAATCTGGTCGCGATTTGGCTGAGAGGAAAGAGCCTGTGGCACCTAGTAGTGATAGGTGTGGATGGTAAAAATCCTTGCCAGCAATTGATTGCCGCCTCTGCATCTGGCTAGGGTTCAACGAATAACCGAGAAGGCGGCATCAAGTTTCCTTTTATCCTATCACCATGAGAGTCAAGGTAATACTGTTTTCCTTTTTGTCTCAATTTGTTCTTATTTATACAATAGATCTTTGAATGATGTTTCATTTATGGCATCTTACATGATATGTAACAGTGGAAGAAGAAGCGCATAAGAAGTCTAAAGAGGAAGCGCCGAAAGATGAAACAGAGATCCAAGTAGACAGAACCATCAGCCCCTCTGTTATACGAGGTTTCTCAATGTCTTAGCTAATATCGGTGTACTTTTAGGGTCCACTTAGTCATTTGCCATTTTTATTTCTGTTTTAAGCTTTTTTTTTCTCTTGGGTTTCTATTGTCTTTCAAGTTGGTGCTAATCTGACAATGGGATGATGTATCGTTGTTGAGAACAGTGAATTGCAAAAAAAAAAAAAAAAAAAACAGATTCTAAAATTGGAGTTTAATTTGAATTTTCTCTTCTAGTCTCCAATATAATAAAAAAAATTCTTTGCTAGTCTCTAGTGTAATAGGAAGAACCCTAGTTTTGTTGGATGATTTGTTTGAAGACAACCTTAGACCCAAAGGCAAATTTAAAGTAATTAACTGAGGACATTGACTCTTTGCCTGCAGTTTTGCTGGAACATTGAAAGTAGTCAAAATACATCTGAACTAGAGCGTATAACTGAGTTACCCATATCTGGCATCTTTTATTTGCTTATGCAGTTAACATGGTAAGAATAAGTATTTTGAGTTAGTGAATATGATGGATATGTACCTTGAATTTCCAACATCATTTACAACTTGGCATTAGTTTGTTCTGACAATTTGCCTAATTTTTTAACGCTTGAGATAGATCAAATTTCCACAAAGGAAATAAGAGATATATGTTGTTTGATTAACTTGTTGTCAAGACTTTATTATTCATGTTACTATTTGCATGGTTGTGTATTTAAAGGATATTTGATCTGAACCATTTTTTCCAAGAATTTAACAAGATCAAACTCCTTATACACTATATTGCGCAGTAGCAGGCTTGCTGGGAGTCAGCGAGCTTCATTTCTTTCTTTCCATATCTTGTCTGAACTAAGTTCCTGCCTTTCCTTTTTCCAAGTTTTTTTGTCAAAACTAGGAGCTGCAGTTATGGCTGTAGACTTTCTCTCAAGATAAATTGATTTTTTTTCTTTTCTATGTTTTCCCTTTGCTTTTGATATGTTAAGGAATATTGTTAATAAATCTATAGAGTATGATGCTCTGGAGTTTAGTCCTAGCAATAAAGGAACACATGGCATTAGAAATAAAAGATTGGATGGTGCAGAAATGCTACCCCTTTTAAGATATATTGTTCTAATACTGGCTAGCTTGAATGCAGGTTCTGGACAATGTATGTGGCGTATAAACAAGAAAAATAAAAATAATCATTACATGACTATTGGTACTAATATTATCTTATAATAGTCAGTCAATAATCATTTATATATCTTATAATAGCAGTCAATAATGTAGCTGCAAAATCATGTTTGCATACAGAGCTTTAGTTATATCTTCATCAAATCTCAATAGAGCATTTTAGCTGTCTTCTTGTGCTTAGAAAGTGAGATGTTTCATTTGATTTGCTATTTCATATCTAATGCACCTTTGAATTTGCTATATTTTACTATAACAGTTTGAGGTTGAATGAGGTCTGCAATTGGCTTATATCAAGGCCGGGGCTCGAGGGATAATGCTAAATATAACGAAGAGTCGAGAAGCAATAGTGGTGAAAAGAGAAGACTTCATGTTACAAGTAGGTAGTAAACAAAATGGATTGTTAAGGAATATTGTGTATTTGGATCTGTAGATGTTTCACTACTTGAGGCTACCCTTGTAGAAATAAGAGATCAATAGAGTTTCTTGGAATTGAAGTTGTAGTTTCAGACTGTATTAGCTTTTATGTAGTACAATATCAATATCAATGTCCATCGTCTTAGGTGTTTTTTAATTTGTTTACTTTTGTACATTGGGTTGAATGCGGGTGGTATACAGTTTGGCTAAATGTTAGTGTATTTTGGTCGTTGGATCGATTTTTGTATTGAATATTCAACTTTTAATTTTATATTTTTTAGTTGTGTTTAAAGCACAATTCGTATCATTATTCACTGTAAATATTTATAAAAATATATTAATATTGAAATAATAAAAAATAGAAAAAATTACATTATACGTGTTTATTCCAATCTTTTTAAGGTTGTCTTAGACGAGTTTATCCTAACCTTTTTTAAAGGTTGCCTTAGACAAGATTTATCCCAACCTTTTTAAGGTTGCTTTAAATAGGTTTATCCCAACCTTTTTAAAAGTTGCCTTAGACAAGGTCTATCCCAACCTTTTTATGGTTGCCTTAAACGGGTCTATCGCAACCTTTTTTAAAGGTTGTCTTAGACATGGTCTATCCCAACCTGTTTAAGGTTGTCTTAGATAGGTCTATCCGAACATTTTTTTATAGGTTGTCTTAGACAAGGTCTATCCCAACCTTTTTAAGGTTGCCTTAGACAGATCTATTTCAACTGTTTTTAAAAGTTGCCTTAGACAAGAACTATACCAACCTTTTTAAGGTTACCTTAGATAGATTTATCTCAACCTTTTTCAAAGGTTGGCCTTAACTAGGTCTATCCCAACCCTTTTTAAAGGTTGGCATTGACTAGGTCTTTCCCAACCCTTCAATGAAGGTCGGCTTATGTTGACTTATGGCGACGCTTTTTCAAAAGCGTCGCCATGCATATACCAACTGCACTATATACAACCATTTTGGAAGCGTCGGACGAAGCGTTGCGAAACCTATGCCAACTTTTTTTGCGTCGTCTTATGTCAAAAAAAGTGTCGCTATAGGATTGTTTTGTTGTAGTGCTAGTAATGCATTTTTGAACCAAGGTGACAATATCTTTTAACCACTATTAAGTGCTTGCATCTCAACCTCCCTTCTTTTATCCTTAACTCGTGGAGGAATTTCATTATAACAAGTAATATTTAACTGAAAATGTTTATAGGTATAATTACCTTCTATAAATTCTTAACTATTCTCTGAAAATATAAATTAATATATTTGAAAGGCTCGGGTGATGCAAAACAATTTCTATCCAAGAAGCGCAACGTCAAATAAAGTAACACTCTAAGTAAACTTTAATCCTATGAAAAAAATGACCATACAAATTCAATTTTAACATACGTTCTTTAAATTCCTTCGTGTCTTTAGTATAACATTTATAATTTGAGCTTTCACAAGGGTGAGCAATGATATCGATTTTAAAATTATCACAAAAATATCAAAATTTAAATGATTTAAAAAAAAACAAATATAAAATAATTTTAAAATTTCAAAAAACCTCTATTCCCAAATACTGTTTTTTTATATAAAAAAATGTCAATTCAATTTTTTTAAAGTAAGTTGAAATTATTAGAAGTGTTTTTTTTATTATATATTTTTATAAATTGATAAAAACTCTTGAATTTAAGTTGATAAAGTTGAACTTTATCATTTTAATTAAAATTTTATTTTATTCTTTTATAAATTTTCAATGAATATATAATTTTTTCCACCCATATTATGATCGTATCAAAATTTAATTTTGAGATGATGTCATACCATATGAAACTACTATATGATATCAAATTATTCATGTTTCAAAATGTAATAAAAAATTACTAGTTTAACAAAAAAAATTTAGCCTTAACAAATGATGGTTAAAATATGGTATAGAAACTTATACTCTTCACATATTTAGAATTTAATCTCTATAATTTCAGTTTTAAAAAATTAGTCCATCTATTGTTTAGATTTCAAAATTCAGGTCCAATTGTTAACAATGTTATTTTCTTTTATGAAATTTATTGGTGTGATATTATGAAATAAAAAAAATTTACTTGATAGCAATGTAACTAAAACAATAATATTATAATGAATCTGATTTTAATAAAATAATTCTAAAAACATTAAAAATAGAGAAATTAAAATTTTAAAATAAAAAAATAAGGATTAAATGTCCTATTTGGTTCGCTCCATTTTTTCACATATCACTCTTGTTTATTACCGGTTCAAAGTCTCAATCATGCGAAACCGAGCATATAATCATCGAATAAAAATTCCCGGGGGTATATAGCGGGAAATGGAAATAGTTGCAGGGCAGGGTGCGGTGTCCTTCAATCAAATTCAAATGCCAATGGAGGACTCCCTTCGATCATGATCAAACGGCTCCTGGCGCTTCCAAGTTCCTCTCAGACCTTCCCTCTCGTGGCCACCTCTCTTCCACCGTCATCTCTTCCAATCTGGTTTTGCCTTCTTCTATTTTCCTTTCTTACTTTCAATTTCATCTTTAATCCCGATTGTTATTGTTGATTCTTAATTTTTGAGCTTTGGTTGCTGAGAAAATGTGAAGATTGATAAGTGTGATATCGTGTGATAAAGTGAGTAGTTTTACTGAATTCAGCTTAAAACATGGGTTATGGTTAGCTCAAGAAGATAATCTTAAATGGTTTTAGCAGCGGAATAAATTGATTTAGGGTTTTCTTGAATTAGTTTGTTTCTTGATGAATACTACAAATGTGGTGAAAATTATGGTTTTAGTCAGTTTTGGGTACCAAACACTTGGATGCAACAACTGAATACAATATCATGTTTGCTTGTTGTGCATTCTCTTCCAAGCATGTTGGCCAGGGTTTTGCAATTTAACATTTGTCTTGGAAAGTAGAGGTCAAGTATGTATTTGACCTTTAAGAGTGAAATACGTTATTTCAAGACAGTGTTAGGGTTTGTATATAAAGACGTGTTTAAAGTATCATAGCTTGGGGTTGCTATTATCAGTAGTCTTTTGTAAAATTCTTAGTTTCGGTTTGGGATAGTTTCCCGTGAGTTTTGGATCCCAAACACTTGAATGTACTAATTAAATACAGTGTCATGTTTGCCCGTTTAGCATTCTCTTGTAAGCACGCTTTATGATTGTTCCTTTCATCTGTTAAGTAATGAAGGATTAGGAAATTGCTGGTCAGGCACTGGGGGTCTTATCCTTTATGTTTGGATTTTGGACATGTTATGATATTTCTTTAGAATGTCCTGTGCTCCTCTCTTCAGCCTACATCAATTTCCCCACGTGTTCTGTGTGTCAATGGAGTTTAGATACTTGTCAAAGAATAGCTTTTTGTATTATCTCTGTTTTGGCAAACGGTGAATGATAAAAAGAAGAAAGGGTCCATTCCTTTTTAGCTCGGCCCTAAGCACTTTGAGCTCTCAAGCCCAAATTTGATCCTGGGTAGGGTTATCAGCGGGAGGGATCGAATAAGGATCCTCAATTCTGGCCTCATCCCTCATGTTCTGTGAATCAGCTGCACTTTCCAACCAAAAATGTAAAGGCCCCTTCGATTTACTAAACCTCTTGATTTCTGTTATAACTGGTTTTTAAGAAAATTTTGAGATTTGAAAATGTATTGATAGGGGTGTCTATTCTGAAATGCAAATTGCAGCGTTTGCACGGAACGAGCATTTAACTTTTTTTATTTTTCTGTTAGTGTTTATTTTTATTTTAATTTGAAAAAGTGTTAGTGTTTATTTTTCCCGCTACCCCTAGCTACTAGGCCCCATCAATATGGTTTTATACATATTGCACGCCCATAACTTTCTTTCATGTTATTTAATACTTTCATATTTTTCTTTTTTTGGTATTCCCCCCATCTTTTTTAAACATTTTATGATAATTTTTTTTAAAAAAAAGAAAAGTTAATATGAGTTAATTACAATATAATATAAGTATTACATTTTATGCGTCTAGAATGCACATAAAATTAAAATCTTTTAACAAATAAATACTTTTAATATAATTATATATTCTACTTTTAAAAACGAAAATATTTTGAGAAGCCTTTTCCGAATATAATTTAGCTTTCGTAATTTATTATCATCAAAATCACCATTTACATCTCCATTTCTTTGTGTTTATCCGAGAACTTGATTCGATTATTAATTTAAAGCTAATTTCATAATTATTTTTAATTTTTATTTGTTTATGTTGAAGAATTCATGTCGGAATGGAATCATCCGTATATTAAAACTTTCATAATTAATTACAAGTTTAGCATTTTGCCTTCGTTGAGTCATCGTCGGTTGAGTAACGATGGACAGATCAAATTTGGAAACGATGATCGAGAAATTGGTTATGAAGAAGTGGCTGCATAATTGGAGAAATTATGTGTGGCCATCCTTGAAGATGAAAACTTTATAACAGCTGCTGCTTCCTTCACAAATTAACAGGGCTGTTGAAAACCTAACCGAAATTATGTTGCATCAGACGGTCCACTAATTTTATTCCAGAAATCCAGCCCATAATCCCAGACCCACAATCAGTCCACTAACAGAAAGAAACTTCTCGTGCCTTGACCCTCCTAACTGTATAAATACTTTTCATTTTCACAAGAAAATTTTCATCCCTCGCGTTCCATCATTTTGCAAATCTTCTTCCTTCTTTTCATTTTCAAATTCAAAATGGTGAAAACAAATGAGGTTGAAAATGCAGCGGCAATATTGTTTTCCCGGACAAATAATGTTGTTGACGAAGAAACGGCCACAGTGCCGACGGACCATCGAGATGCCGTAGACGCGCCGGTTGTCCCTGCGGAAGCGGCAGACGTAAAGGCTGTCGATGCCGATACCGATGCTTCAGAAGCGCCCTCTGTAGATGCCGAGGCCGCAGAAGCGCCCCCTGTGGATGCTGAGGCCGCAGAAGCGCCGCCTACAATCGAAGAAACTTTGTTGCAATTGTTGAAGAATGCCGACGCAAAAGGTATGGTCAGAAAAAGTGTGATTGAGAAACTAGTAGAAAAAGGTTTTGTTGAAAAGGAGGCGAGAAAATTTGTTGGCAAAAGCTTGCAAGGCAAAATGGCTCTTGGTGGACATGGTCGGTTCAAGAGGGAAAGTAAATCGAAGAAGGCTATTCGCATTTTCTTGGATACTTCTGGGAATAATGAGGCCAATGAGGCCGCTGAACCATAAGATAATATCTCTCCCGTAATCCCTCCGGCTAATCCTCCGCAGCAAGATGATTGGGCTAGAGAGCTCAAGGAGCTGAGGGCCGAGCTAAAAGCTGACATGACTCAGATTAGAGAAGCTCTGGGTGAGATCACCGAATCTCTGCGTCAGTTGCAGGATTCGATTAGAAATCAAATATGACATGCAACTTCTTTTGACTAGAATTTTAACACGTATATACATATATACTTTCTGTTATGGGTTAGAATATTAAGCAGAGGAGAGAGAGTTAAAAAATTCTGTTAATACTGTTAAGCATGCACAATTGACGAGAATCAAGATGCAAGAGCCTTTTTTTTTCTATTGATTCCATATAAATATATGAGGTTATGAATATAAATTTTCAACAAGGAATTTTCGATTCTCAGGGCAAGCAAATAGAGAGAGAAAATGCGAGCGAAAGACAAAGAAAATGAAAAATGAAAAATGTGAGAAATTAAAGTTCATGGGCTGTCTATTCATCATCTTCTTGAGTTTTCTTCTCTTCCCCCTACACGGATTTCATCCTTTCTTCTCTTCATCATTTTTTCGAGATCATTCAGCAACATCGTCTTTCTCATTATCGGGATATACTATACCCTGCCATTCTTTGTTTAATTTTCGTTAGTAGAAAATAAAGGAGGGTGGCTGGAAGGTAAGTAAGGCGCGTGGGAGCGATAAGCATGCTGCAAAAATAAAAAGTAAGTTTACGTGTGCAACAGAAGAAAACAAAATTAATTGAAATAAGTACTCTAAGATGGAGAAGCGAAGCTGCCGATATTGATTCTGGATCATCATCAAGATTTCTATTTTTTTTTTCACCATTGATGATTGATGTGTAAATGTCAATTACAAAAAAAAAATCAATTCAAAAAGAAGAAGAAGAGATGCAAATCAGTGAAATTAGAAAATATTTATAGGGCTGTGTTGTGAAATTAGAAAAATCAGTGAGTCTGTTAGTAATTGCAGAGATGCAAATCAAAGCAAGAGCTAAATGAAAAGATATGAAAAAACTTCAAAATTTTATCGCCAAACCAAACAAGATGCAACGCTAATGATCAAAGAAGAAGAAGAGAAGAATGGGGACTGTGATGGATAAAAAACAGAAGAGAGGAAAGGTAGAATATAGAAAGTGAAATGGTGGGGGATTATTTTGATTTCTGTTATAACTGGTTTTTAAGAAAATTTTGAGCTTTGAAAATGTTTTGATAGGGTGTCCGTTCCGAAATGCAAATTGGAGCGTTTGCACGGAACGAGCATTTAACTTTTTTTATTTTTTTGTTAGTGTTTATTTTTATTTTTATTTGGAAAAGTGTTAGTGTTTATGTTTCCCGCTACCTCTAGCTACTAGGCCCCATCAATATGGTTTAATACATAGTGCACGCCCATAACTTTCTTTCATGTTATTTAGTACTTTCATGTTTTTCTTTTTTTGGTATTCCCCTCATCTTTTTTAAACATTTTATGATAATTTTTTTTTAAAAAAAGAAAAGTTAATATGAGTTAATTACAATATAATATAAGTATTTGCATTTTATGCGTCTAGAATACACATAAAATTAAAATCTTTTAACAAATAAATACTTTTAATATAATTATATATTCTACTTTTAAAAACGAAAATATTTTGAGAAGCCTTTTTCGAATATAATTTAGCTTTTGTAAGTTATTATCGTCAAAATCACCATTTACATCTCCATTTCTTCGTGTTTATCCGAGAACTTGATTCGATTATTAATTTAAAGCTAATTTCATAATTGTTTTTAATTTTTGTTTCTTTATGTTGAAGAATTCATGTCGGAATGGAATCATCCGTATATTAAAACTTTCATAATTAATTACGAGTTTAGCATTTTGCCTTCGTTGAGTCATCGTCGGTTGAGTAACGATGGACAGATCAAATTTGGAGATGATGATCGAGAAATTGGTTATGAAGAAGTGGCTGCACAATTGGAGAAATTATGTGTGGCCATCCTTGAAGATGAAAACTTTATAACAGCTGCTGCTTCCTTCACAAATTAACAGGGCTATTGAAAACCCAACCGAAATTATGTTGCATCAGACGGTCCACTAATTTTATTCCAGAAATCCAGCCCATAATCCCAGACCCACAATCAGTCCACTAACAGAAAGAAGCTTCTCGTGCCTTGACCCTCCTAACTGTATATATACTCTTCATTTTCACAAGAAAATTTTCATCCCTCGCGTTCCATCATTTTGCAAATCTTCTTCCTTCTTTTCATTTTCAAATTCAAAATGGTGAAAACAAATGAGGTTGAAAATGCAGCGGCAATATTGTTTTCCCGGACAAATAATGTTGTTGACGAAGAAACGGCCACAGTGCCGACGGACCATGGAGATGCCACAGACACGCCGGTTGTCCCTGCGGTAGCGGCAGACGTGCCGGCTATCGATGCCGATACCGATGCCGCAGTAGCACCCTCTGTGGATGCCGAGGCTACAGAAGCGTCCTCTGTGGATGCCGAGGCCGCAGAAGCGCCCTCTGTGGATGCCGAGGCTGCAGAAGCGCCGCCTACAATCGAAGAAACTTTGTTGCAATTGTTGAAGAATGCCGACATAAAAGGTATGGTCAGAAAAAGTGTGATAGAGAAACTAGTAGAAAAAGGTTTTGTTGAGAAGGAGGCGAGAAAATTTGTTGGCAAAAGCTTGCAGGGCAAAATGGCTCCTGATGGACATGGCCGGTTCAAGGGAAAGTAAATCGAAGAAGGCTATTCGCATTTTCTTGGATACTTCTGGGAATAATGAGGCCAATGAGGCTGCTGAACCACAGGATAATATCTCTCCCGTAATCCCTCCGGCTAATCCTCCGCAGCAAGATGATTGGGCTAGAGAGCTCAAGGAGCTGAGGGCCGAGCTAAAAGCCGACATGACTCAGATTAGAGAAGCTCTGGGTGAGATCACCGAATCTTTGCGTCAGTTGCAGGATTCGATTAGAAATCAAAGATGACATGCAACTTCTTTTGACTAGAATTTTAACACATATATACATATATACTTTCTGTTATGGGCTAGAATATTAAGCAGAGGAGGGAGAGTTAAAAAATTCTTTTAATACTGTTAAGCATGCACAATTGACAAGAATCAAGATGCAAGAGCCTTTTTTTTCTATTGATTCCATATAAATATATGAGGTTATGAATATAAATTTTCATCAACGAATCTTCGATTCTCAGGGCAAGCAAATAGAGAGAGAAAATGCGAGCGAAAGACAAAGAAAATGAAAAATGAGAGAAATTAAAGTTCACGGGCTGTCTATTCATCATCTTCTTGAGTTTTCTTCTCTTCCCCCTATACGGATTTCATCCTTTCTTCTCTTCATCATTTTTTCGAGATCATTCAGCAACATCATCTTTCTCATTATCGGGATATACTATACCCTGCCATGCTTTGTTTAATTTTCGTTAGTAGAAAATAAAGGAGGGTGGCTGGAAGGTAAGTAAGGCGCGTGGGAGCGATAAGTATGCTGCAAAAATAAAAAGTAAATTTACGTGTGCAAAGAAGAAAACAAAATTAATTGAAATAAGTACTCTAAGATGGAGAAGCGAAGCTGCCGATACTGATTCTGGATCATCATCAAGATTTCTATTTTTTTTTTCACCATTGATGATTGATGTGTAAATGTCAATTACAAAAAAAAAAAATCAATTCGAAAAGAAGAAGAAGAGAAGCAAATCAGTGAAATTAGAAAATATTTATAGGGCTGTGTTGTGAAATTAGAAAAATCAGTGAGTCTGTTAGTAATTGCAGAGATGCAAATCAAAGCAAGAGCTAAATGAAAAGATATGAAAAAACTTCAAAATTTTATCGCCAAACCAAACAAGATGCAACGCTAATGATCAAAGAAGAAGAAGAGAAGAATGGGGACTGTGAGGGATAAAAAACAGAAGAGAGGAAAGGTAGAATATAGAAAATGAAATGGTGGGGGATTATTTTGATTTCTGTTCTAACTGGTTTTTAAGAAAATGTTGAGCTTTGAAAATGTTTTGATAGGGTGTCCGTTCTGAAATGCAAATTGTAGCGTTTGCACGAAACGAGCATTTAACTTTTTTTATTTTTCTGTTAGTGTTTATTTTTATTTTTATTTGGAAAAGTGTTAGTGTTTATGTTTCCCGCTACCTCTAGCTACTAGGCCCCATCAATATGGTTTAATACATATTGCACGCCCATAACTTTCTTTCATGTTATTTAGTACTTTCATATTTTTCTTTTTTTGGTATTCCCCTCATCTTTTTTAAACATTTTATGATAATTTTTTTAAAAAAAAAGAAAAGTTAATATGAGTTAATTACAATATAATATAAGTATTACATTTTATGCGTCTAGAATACACATAAAATTAAAATCTTTTAACAAATAAATACTTTTAATATAATTATATATTCTACTTTTAAAAACGAAAATATTTTGAGAAGCCTTTTCCGAATATAATTTAGCTTTTGTAATTTATTATCATCAAAATCACCATTTACATCTCCATTTCTTCGTGTTTATCCGAGAACTTGATTCGATTATTAATTTAAAGCTAATTTCATAATTGTTTTTAATTTTTGTTTGCTTATGTTGAAGAATTCATGTCGGAATGGAATCATCCGTATATTAAAACCTTCATAATTAATTACTGGGTTTAGCATTTTACCTTCGTTGAGTCATCATCGGTTGAGTAACGATGGACAGATCAAATTTGGAGATGATGATCGAGAAATACTTTGGTATATCGAAGACATATGTAGTATTAATTAGTTGGATTTCGAGTGAGTGTTAGATACAGATATTTATATCAAACATAAGTGACATGTACAAATTCTAGGATAAACACGAAGAAACGGAGATGTAGATAGTAATTTTGGTGATAATAAATTACGAAAGCAGCTGAATTAATTCGGAAAAGGATTCTCAAATTATTTTCATTTTTAAAATAGAATATATAGTTACATTAAAACTCTGGTTCTCTCAAAATTTGCAATTTATTTAAGAAACTAAGTTTGAAAATTTAAATTTAAATATATAAGATCGAAAAAATGCTTTGATAATATTTTAATCCATTTACTTTGGTGATACAAGTCCATGACATGGTTTTCCATTAAATCGATTTAATCATATTTGAAATAAATTATTAATTTTTGGATTAAACTCAAAATATTTGAATATAAAGTGGTTGTTCCAGATAATTCCATCTACACATAAAACTGAGTTTCAACTTTTTGACTATCTTACACGCATTATGTACATAGTAATACCAAAAACAAAAGCTACGTGTTGAGTTCCCTACATGCAACATTGCTACGTTGCAAACAGCTAGCTAAGTTCCACACCCTCCCACCCTTTTTTAACCCTACCTCATATGTGTCCCCCATTTTCAGGAGAAAGCTATGGATATGATCGATAAGTTCATGCATGCCGTCCTTTCTATTACATTCTTCGTCTTCTTCCTTCACTATCGACTCTTCACGTCCCTTGTCGCCACTGCAAGATCCCTTTTCGAAGAGAATGTGAGTGGAAAAGTCGTACTCATCACTGGAGCATCTTCTGGCATTGGCGAGGTTCCAATTCAAATCCAAATCCACTTTTATTATTGAGTGTCAGAAGTTGAAATATTTATATTTCTTTTTAATTTTCTCAAAGCATGTGGCGTATGAGTATGCAAGGAGAGGAGCTCGTTTGGCAGTTGTAGCGAGGAGAGAGCATCGTCTCCGACAAGTGGCTGCCGTTTGTGAGATCATTGGGTCGCCTGAAGCTGTTTACATAGTCGGAGATGTGGCCAAGATGGAGGATTGTCAACAGTTTGTTGAGGCCACTGTTAGCTACTTCGGACATTGTAAGAACCAATAAGAAGATTAGATTTTGGGGGTTTTATTTTTTTATTAGTATTTGATGTGGTGGTGACAGTGGATCATTTGGTGACCAATGCTGGGGTTACACCGGTCTGCATGTTTCAAGATTATGATGATATAACTAAAGCTTCACCTGCTATGGTATTCCGCCATCTTCAATTTTGATTTTTATTCACTTCGGAGCTATCTATACTAGATGTTTTTTTTAATTAAGGTACCTGTTATATTATTATAAATATTGCTTTTGGATATTTGAAAGCCAGAATAAATTTAGAAAAATATCCTCACATGGTGGGTGAGCTTTAAAACAAAGTTAATATGGTCTTCAATCTAAGCTGTATTTGTTTTTACATCATTTTTTTCAACTATATTTTTACACCAAACTTTTATAATGAAAAAGTAAATATATTGATAGTAAATTAACGAAAAAAATGAATACATGGAAATTAGATAATTATGTAAGAGTAAAAATGAATGAAGAAAATTAACGTGGGTGTTTGCCTATTTTGTGGCAGGAAATAAACTTTTGGGGATCAGTATACAGCACATATTATGCATATCGGCACTTAAAGAAGAGCAAAGGGAAGATCATAGTCATAGCATCCAGCACTGGATGGTTGTTTGCACCAAGATTGAGCTTCTACAGTGTAAGAAATCTCATCCACTTGCATATTATTTTCATGTAGATTAGAATTTGAGCAATTTTGGGGTTAATTAGGCAAGCAAAGCAGCAGTGATAAGCTTTTACGAGACATTGAGGTATGAATTTGGGGGTGAAATTGGAATTACAATAGTGACTCCGGGACTGATCAAGACGGAGATGACTGATGGAAAATTCCTATCCAAGGAAGCTCGATTACAACTTGATCCTGAAATGCGTGACGTAAGTTAATGTTATTTTTCGAACTTATATTGGATGGGGTCTATTCAGGGGGTAAACAACATGCTTTGCGCCAAAGTTTTTTGACTTCATCTTCTCGATAGTGTTGAAGCCATCAAACAAGTTGCGAAGTACCGTATACTATTTTTTTATGCATTTTTACTATATGAATTAACTTACTTTATGTTATTAAAGTTTAGAAAGGATATAAATAGAATAGTGGTCTGGCAGGTTGAAATCAGTGTAATGCCATTGGAATCAGCATGTGAGTGTGGGAAGGCAATAGTAGAAGGGTCCTGCCGTGGGGACAATTACTTGACAGTGCCCCATTGGTACGAGTGGACTAAACCGTGGAAAGTGTTTTGCCCTGCCATCATGGATAGGTGGATAGGCTTCCTATTAATGCCTTGTAATTCCCACAATGAAGTACCTACCAAGAAGTTAACCCATTTTGTTAATGGACTAACCCAGTTTTTGTCTTCCTAAATTCCCCACGTCCAATACAATACTAAAGGTACTATTCATAAGTTGCAACCACAACTTCTTTCGAATTTCTCATTCAAGTCTTGGGTTTCATTAAAAACAATAAAATATTCAATAAAAATATTTTTATAATTTATATACTCGCTATTTATATAACCCAACATTAATGATTATCATTTGAAAAGCATAATAAAGCTTAAATTATAAACTTCATTTACTATGGCGGCTTTGAAAGTTTTCACTAGAATGATAATAATTATTCCTCTGCCGAAAAAAAAGACATAAAAAGAGAGTCAAATGCAGCTGACAGCAAAGGAGCATTTAATCAAAAAAGAAAAAGAAAATACCATTAATGGTGATTATAGATAGGAAAAAAAATGAACATTTCTAGGTCATCCTCTGAGCAGCTTCCTTGGCAAGAAGCTTCTCTTTTGCCTTGGTTTTGGCCTGTGATTTGGAGCCCATAACACCACCTCCCCACTTCTTCCTATTCTCCTCATATTTGTCATTGAAGTTTGCCTGTTTCCATTCATATTTACACCATGTTAACCACCATTTCATTTCATTACTATGCTAACACTATCTTGCAATAAACCAAAACTCATTTCCATGGAATACTCATTGATCTTAAAAGGGTCTCTCCTATTAATTCGAACTAGTTGCAATCAAGGGGTATCCTCAGCTATTGCAATCAAGTTGATGGTAAGGTAGATGCTATCACACATGCAATCATGCTCAATGAGATCTTCCATAATTCATAGTTAGAAAATACAGCAGGCGTAGTCGTACCTTGATGGCCTCAAGGACTCTGCTGAACTCCAACTTATCCTCATTCTTAACCGTGGTCAAGCACAAAACGGCAGCAGTTTTCTTGTGAACAATCTGCGGTATTAGGCATTAAACACAAATAAGTAAAACCAACTCCGCAAACTCGATGATCTGCAAAAAAGGGACTCAAAGGAAAAACAATACCGATCCCAAACGAGATTTCCCTTTGACAATACAGTAAGGGACCTCCATCTTTCTGCATAATGCAGGGAGCCACACTACCAATTCTATGGGATCCACATCATGAGCAATAACAACCAATTGAGCCTTGTTCTGCACAAGCCAGAATAATAAAAACCATTGCTTTTCTTACTTTGAAGTGTATAACACAATGGTAAACTGATGAATTTAAGAGGGCAACCTGCTCAATAAGGTAGGTAACATGGTTAAGACCGTATTTAACGACAATGGGTTTCTTAGACTCGGCAGATTTTCCTTCGGCTTCAGCCTGTGCTTTTTTCAACAGACGTTCCTTCTTGGCTGCCTTGTCCTCTGGCCTGTACTTGAGAAGCAATTTGAACAAACTTGTTGCTGCAAAAGTACATAATATAATCTACGTTTGTCCCCCAATTATTAAAACAACCAAAAGGTATTTTAAAGAAAACCAATCTTAAATTATAGGTTCAGATTAGCTTCTTCCACAACCAATTACTATAAACATCCATGACCCTTTGAACCATTAAGGTTTAAGCACACTTGAAGTCAAGTTCTAAATGTAGCAATAGCAACGTTGGCAATTGAATTATGGCTCAATTGGTAGGTTTAACAAGTTACTAATATAAACACCATGCTCTTAACAATAATAAACAATAAAATAGGGAAAAAAAAAGCTTTGATAAAACCCATTCTCCCCCAATATAAAAACTAACCCGAAATCATAGAAGTAATCAAAGGGCAATGAAAATAACTATTTAGAAATACATAATTCACTCAAATTAAAATTTGTGGAACTAAAGAGCATGAACAAGTTTTAATGCATACCAAGGTTCTTATCAAGAGTCTTGGTAAACTGGTTCAACGCTGGTGGGACCTTCAACCTCTGCTTAAGGATCCTCTTCTTCCTTTGGATTCGAACAACCTTCGGCCACTTCACGAATCGATGCAGATCCTTCTTTGGAGGCAAAGCTCCTCCGATACCGAACTGTTTGGGACGCTTCTCAAACAATGGATTAACAACCTTCTCCTAATATTCAAAATCAAAATAACAGAAAGATAGTGAGACCACATTGAAATTAATTGAGAAGTTTAGGCGATTCAAGAATGTAATGGTGGTAAGTACCGGCTGTTTCTTCTTGGCAGGAGCCACGACCTTTCCACCTCTCTTAGGGCCCTGCCATTCAACAACAAAGTATATAAAAAACACGATGATGAATCCTTTCAAACAAGCCGATCAATCCATGACTAACTTTAGACCATTTAAATTTATGAACAAGAGATAAGATTCACTTGTTCTAGTTCTATTTAAGGGAACTTGAGATCTACCAGGACAATTTCCAGCAAAGAACACAACACAAAAATCACATCTGTTAGCTAAACTAACAATTAAGCTAAACTTTCAGTGTAATCACAGATCACTACATTACCACAATAGCTTCCATGGATCTGCTCATTAAAATATCAGTTTTTTCGTAGAAACTTAAAAAAGATGAACCAAACAAAGTGTTAATCCCGTAACATAGTAGCAGAAATAGTTCAATGAAATTCATCAGAAAGAGGAAAATAAAAACATTTGTGATGACAATTTGGAAAAGGAACAACAAAAAGAAATAGAAGAACCGATATGAGATTTTAGAATTACCATTTTTTTAACCTTCTTCTTCCAAGCTTCCCGTAATTAAAAATCTAAATGACGGCTGAAGAAAACCCTACAAAGAACAAAGCAACTGGGGGGCTATATAAGAACATGAACAATGTATGGGCCACTGTTACAAGCTGTGGGCCTCGTAGGACTCTTTCCACATTTTGCAATTTTTAAAAAATATATTTAAAATTGTATTTTGCATTTTTTTTGGATAAATATATTTTTATAATTTTTAATTTATATGCTCGCTATTTATATAACCCAACACTTGGATTTATCCATGTCTCCTCATTAATATTATCATTTGAAAAGCATAATAAAGCTTAAATTATAAACTTCATTTAGTTTTCACTAGAATGGTAATAATTATTCCTCTGCCAAAAATAATAATAATAATAATAATAATAATAATAAGCGTCAAATGCAGCTGACAGCAAAGGAGCATTTAATCAAAAAAAGAAAAAGAAAACACCATTAATGGTGATTATAGAAACGGTCCATACCTTTTTAGCTCGGCCCTCTTCTTTTTATTATTCGTTGCTTACTACTATTGGCATTTATATGTCCTATATGATTTAAATCCCTTTCATTTATATATATATAAAAAAAAAAGCGATATAGTGGAGCTTAAAGCGAATCATGTAACACCTCTAATCCTTATCCGTCGTCTTAACAGGGTTATGGGATATTATCGGACTTTACGGACTAATTACAAATATTTTATTATCTTTATTATACAAATCAAGAATAAATCATATAACACTCATATTGTCCCTTTGATGGGTCCTCGAGGCCCAAAATATATCTTAGAAGCGAATCGGGACTAAACCTAACACAGAATTTTTTTTCCAAAATCTTAAAATTTTTCTTAAGAGCAAGTGACACACGCCTGTGTGGCTAACCTTGTGGCTTGCACGGCCAAGAGACACGCCCGTGTCTTAGGCCGTGTGGGCATTTCGATGTGAGGCACATTGCTGTGTCTCAGCCCGTGTCCAAATTAGGGTGCTTATTGACTTGGATTACACGGCCAAGAATATTTGTGATGACAATTTGAAAAAGGAACAACAAAAAGAAAGAGAAAAACCAAAATGAGATTTTAGAAATACCATTTTTTTGAACCTTCTTCTTCCAAGCTTCCGTAATTAAAAATCTAGACGACGGTGGAGGAAAACCCGACAAAGAACAAAGCAACTAGGGGTGCTATATAACAACATGAACAATGTTTGGGCCACTGTTACAAACTGTGGGAACAGTGGGCAATGGGCCTTGTAGCACTCTTTCCACATTTTGCAATTTTTAAAAAAAATATTTAAAATTGTATTTTGCATTTTTTATTTTGGATAAGTGTATTTTGAGATTTTCATATTTATATAAATTTTATTATTTTTGTATTAATTTTTTGAAATGTTTAACGTCGACAAATTTGTTTTGGGATTATTATGTAATAAGGGTAATTGAGTTGATGTCAAAAGTTACATGTTACTAATTTAGCATAATTTTTTTTCCTTTTTGAGTTGGTAATGATATACAAGTAAGAAGAAATTTACTCAGTTTAAAGATTTATATTAGATGCACTTATTGTGGGTACATTATAATCAATATATTACAAATCTTATTGGAAGTCAAGTTTGATAAAATCTTCGGATACGGATTGAAGTTATTGGTTGTATTAAAACACATGAATCAAAATGTATAAATCAAATTTTACCATTACTTTGGATTGAATTGTGAGCACATTGATCTATGTGATAGTCCGTTTTAGATTTGAGCTAACTTTTAATGTCTAATATAATGGATAGTTTAAATTAATATATAATTTAATGGATAGATTGATGAAAGTACTTCTTGAAGAATCTTTTAAAGTTTTTGGTAGTAAACTAGTAATTTCAAAATTTTGAACATTGCTGAGGACTTCTTGTGGGTTAGACTAAAATATTTGGATCTAAACTTTTAGCAGTGTAAATCCATGGTGTAGTGGTTAGCACTCTGGACTTTGAATCCAGCGACCTGGTTCGACCCCCGGTGGGAGCTATTAATCATTTTGAATTAAGCTCTGCTGAAATATCTTTGAACAGTTGTGGGTTTCATCTGCCTTCTACAATGCCATATGAGAGCATTTTGGCCTTATATGAAAACCATTCTTTTCAGAGATGAACATAAATTCATATTGATTCTTGTAAAGGTAAGGATTAATTAAGTGATGCTTTAAGTAATGAAAAGTAATAAGCCCTTTCATATATTTCAATAAAAGCAATTCGTATCCAAAGGTCCATTCAATTATTTTAAAAGCTCTTGTAAAAAATCTGATGTTGCTTGTAGTAGTTTAAGCATACACTGATTTCTTTTTATTCAATTGCTTATATCATCATATATGAGGAAAAAGGAGGCTTTGAGGTGCCTTTTTGGAGGCTATTGGATATAGATAATATGGATTGAAGTGCAAGTCACCATGATATTGGGTTTAAACCTTCAAGCATGCTTCAAATCCTACACTTTACTACACCACCACCAATGCAAGGCATATTATCACAAACACTAAAGCTAGACCAGCAAGAAGCATCATAAACATAAATTGGCATCAAAGCTAGAAACCAAAAGTATTTCCACATTTCATTGACAGCCATACATACCATATTAAAGCATGAACATCAACTACAAAATATCTACCCTGTGGCCAGTTCCTTAGTTCCGATTTACCTGGCCATGTGTACCACAAAAAACACCTTCATACAAAATGCCTGCTGTCTTCCATTTGTTTCCTAAAGTTTACTCAAAAAAGACCATAAAATCCTGCCTGCAACAGCAACCCTATCAATCATCAAAACGGACCCCATTTCTTCTCTGCAACTTCCAAAATACTAACACAGATTAGCTTCTCTTCTTCCTCATCATCACCATCCTTTCCCACTTGGAGCAACACGTCAACATCATTAACTCCATCATGATTCTCTCTTGAAGGACCAGAAGCCGTACTAGGATGGACCGGTTCTTGCTCAACTCTTCCACAATCGCAAACGCTCCCCTTCACTGATGGAGGCAAATTGGTTTCCTTAATCTCCGCTTCCTCATCACCGTTCACCCTCGGATTCGCCCATGAAGGCAGTACACGTTTCCCCAAATTCCTTCCTTCATGGCTGCTAACCCTAACCCTAACGCTTCCTTCCCCAACTTCAAAATTAGATCCATGATTTTGCGGATTTTGAATCTCTGTTTCCGGCGTACCTTCAGGAGATGAATCAGAGTTCTTGAACCACCCCAGCAATTCCTCGGTGTCGGTGTCGCTCATAGCCGGAGATTCAATAGTCTTTGCTTTCAATCTTTTCGAAACTCCATTCTCTTCTTCTTCCGTAACCCTCTTACTCTTCCTGCCGCTGTTCGCCACAGCTTCACAATCAACGATCACTGGATCATCGTTGTTGTTGCAGTTATCAGAGGAGGCGTTAGTCGACCTGGACTCAGGAGGGGTGTGGAAGACTTCTTCATCTTCGGAAATGTCAAGATCAGGTAATATCACGACGTCCGTGGAGTTGACCGGATTTTGGAAGGCGGAGTCGGAGTTGATGTCGGAGCCGGAGGCGGAGTCGGAGTCGGAGAGCCCAAAATACGAACCGTATTCTACGGTGGTTATGTCAGAGGGGGAGGAGTATCGGCATTCCTCGAGTATCCAAGCAAAAGGATCGGGTTCCATTCCCTCAACTATTTTGAAAAACTAGTGAAGTGAAGCACGAATGCCTTTTCCGGCAGAATATATAAACATATAAAAACAACTAGAGAAGTGAAGCGCCACGAACCATTTATAAAATAAATAAATTCAAACCAATATAAAATGGTAAAATAACCATGAAGTCCCCGTAATAGGTGTCGAATTAAATTTTACCTTTTCTACCAAAAAGATAATATACTTAAATTAAAGAGTAAATTGATATTTTTATTAGAAATTTCATTTATCTCTACTATTAAAACTTGGTCTTTATACTTCAACATAAGGTAAAAAATTAATTTTCTCTTTAATTTAAAGTATGTAATTAAACTTCTAATACAATAATCTCTATAAAATTTTTACCATATAAAATATAAATGGACTAATAATTAGAATAAGTCTAATGAAAATTCATACATTGCAATTCAACCTTTGTCAAAAATATCATAAATTCATTGAGTTTATTTTACTTACTTTTTACTTTATACTTTCATTAATTATTGCATTCAAGAGTCTTGTAAATTCCATTTTAATCAATTTAATTTTTACTGATTGAAGGGATAAAAATTTTTCATTTTTAATTAATAAATAAAATAACAAAAGACTTGAATAAAATCTTTAGGAGGATAGTGAGAAGTTAGGAGTAAAAATATAAAAAAAATATTCAGCTAACAATTTTTTTAAAGTCCCTAACAAAGAAAAAGAAATGACTTCTAAAATTCCATAACCGGGAGCTAAATAAACACCCTTCTTTTTTTGACAAAGTAATCCCAACTATGAGTTTACAAACAAAAAGGATCTGCACAGGCAGATTATGAACCAAATCACAAGGTATGGTGGCCTGGACCATATTATACAAATAAATAGGAAATGGCCATCTTTATTTTGAAGTTCCAAAACCAATATGATTTATATAAACTTGTAATCTAATTCTGGCGACCAAACACCTCGGGTTTACACCCTAAATCCAAGGATAGACCTATTGAGGTCGGTTTGTAACTGTGGACAAACCCTCTAGATGTAGCTCGCCGAGGGTCATTGTTGGTTTTCCTTTGTATGGGTGGACCGGTGGCAAATCCCGATGACGTTGTGTTCAAAACCGATGAGCTGAAGGGAGTGTTGTTCGCACCAAAAGATGTGATAGAGCCCTTAAGCGATGCATCGGCGTCTAGTGAATGCCCAACAGCTCCATCTTGATGAGGTGGTGGGAATTTCTCACTCCTGTTCTTCCCATTTGTTTGTGTCATTACTCTCCTTTTCTGGAAACCAGCAAACAAAGAATGTGGCTGAAGCTCATAAGATAACCTTGGGAACAAAAACACATTAAACATGCTAAATTATAAGAGAAAGGTATGCTCGTATTTGGTCTTCAACCTAAATTATGTTACTTGGACTCGGGTGTAAGTTGAGTACAATTATGCATCCCGTACGACTGTGTTCAAATTCTTAAAAGATGAGAATGAGAGCTAAGTCTCCTACTCACATCTAATTTTGCTTGAATCTCTGTATTTGCTTCGGGGGCTGGGATTGCCCGACTAGCACGTTCACCAACTCTAATTCTCCTGGTGCCATCTACTGCATTAACTTCGCTGTCTAGACCTCTTAACCTGTATACAAGAAAGATATATCTCAGCTATCTCTATATAGCCTAACTTAGCAAAGAAAACAAAAGGCGATAAAAGTAAGTCCGCTAACCTTCTTGCTTCTTCAGCTCTCAATTTTACATCCATGTCTTTACAGGGAGGAAACTTTGGTAAACTGGATGGCTCACAAGCGTATGGTTTAGTGGTAAAGAACTGCATACAGAAAAGCAAATAGTTCACAAAATCGTTTGTAGCAAAGGATATACATCATTCAAGTCCCAGGAATGCACAAAATGCTCTTGGTTTGGTTATCTAGCTCTAGCAATGTAAATCAATAGAACTGTCTTCCTATATGCGAATATAGATACAAGTACAACACAAATATTGACTTGCTTGAAAGATGCATTAATAAGCTAATATCACTCACTTCACTTTTAAGAGCTGCAATAGCAGTACTTCGTTCTTCGGGGTCCATTGAAAGAAGAGTTTCAATTAGAGGTACAGAAGAAGATGGAAAATCCTTGAAGGTTTCTGCTATACAGCGTTTGTATGGATGCCGTAGCTTAAAGAGTGTAGCATTCGGTAATTTGGATTTCTTCCAATATTCCTCGGAAGGGGATCCACACAACTTGAATATCTTATGCAGTTGTTCAACCTAAGCACGAGATAAATCCAGTGTTAGCCGAAAAGAGAAAAGGGGAAGAATTTTATCAACATATAGAAAACAATACAGTACCAAATCAAACAAACCAAAAGCATAAGTGGTTACAACACAAATACCAAACTAAATAGATTTCAAGACTTTCCAAGAGTAACACACAGTTCATTAGTATATGATAAAATATATATATATATATATATTCATTTGACTTGACAAGCAGTTTGCAACGATGTTTAACAAAGCATTGTTTTTGTTGTCAATCGGCACTAGTTAAGAAATCACAAACCAAGAACATTCAGAAACGAGCTTATTAAGAACTGCTACAATATTCATTTGCCAATGGCCGTATCGAAAACTATTCTAAGGCTGAGCTGACTATATGCAATAGTATACCATACATTGAAATCTATTATGGTAAGCAACATGTAAGAGCAAATATTTCTAAGCATGACTACATGATGGCTTGCACCACCACTAACTCACATTCCATCAGATTCACAAAAAATCAAAAATCCTATAGGGATCAAAAAAAAAAAAAAAACAGAAAATGAATACCTCTGTCCTTGCTGGCACTATTGGCTTCCCATAAAAGAGCTCTGCCAAAATACAGCCTGCACTCCAGAGGTCAACCCCAACACCATAATAAGTTGTACCGAGAAGTAGTTCAGGTGGACGGTACCAGAGAGTGATTACTCGATTAGTCAAGGGCTGCTTCTGTTCGTAAAAGGTAGCGAGTCCGAAATCAGCAATTTTCAAAATCCCTTCATTGTTAATAAGCAGATTAGAACATTTGATATCACGATGCAAAACGCCTTGTTTGTGGCAATGCTCTAGCCCTGAAAGTAACTGCTTCATAAAGCATTTAACCTGCCAGAGGGAAGATTCATCAAAAGAAATCGATCATCTAAGTTTGACATCTTCAGCCACATAGAACTTACTACCCGAAAACTGAAAATTACAAGTGCATAATGCCACAAGCCATAACGAGCCTTGCAGGGGAATTTCAATATATATTTCTGCGCGATGCTGATAAAGCTCGATTCTATCCTGAAATTAAGCATTTAATTTGAGGTGATCATACTAAGGCTTAACCGTTTCCAATTTACTACTGGAAATATCTTCATATACAGCAACATATGTACAAACTACCACCATTTCGCAGCACTTCTCCAATTCATGCAACAAATATCAAAATTCGGAAATGAATCAAAATTCTGATGCAAGCAACTGATTGTTACAAGTTTATATGCTTCAAAGTTTCACAAAACATAAATATTGTTTCAAAGGAATTTAACTTTAAAAAAGAAATGTGAGAAATCACTGTGATGAGATCATCTGTTTTATTTATCAGCTTGTTCTGTTCCCAGAAACCAATAGATAGATTAACAGCTACATGCTGTTAGCCAACTATTTTAAAAAAGTAGCCTCTTTTCTTATCTTGTTACTTCTCATTCACTCCATCTAGAAACTGTCCAATTAAAGTTATAGTTCAAAAGAAAATGGAAATCTAATTCCAGAAATTGACAAGAAGGAAATTTCCATGAAAGTTACATACCCAAAAATAGTACAAATACAAAGATATTTAACAAGCTCAAAAGACAAGTAAAATGGGACCCAAGTAGCTACAGATATGCCTGAGTACCTTCAAAAGTCCACAACGAGCAAAACACAAAAAAAGTACAAGAACCATGTAGTTCCAAACTTTGTCACTCGGAGGGGTGTTTCTCTAAGACAGGAAAGTTCAATTCTTCTAAGCGTTTTCATATATTTGGAAGGTCCTAAGAGGATCATATCGCCATAGGTCCCAAAATCTCATATAGACAAGCAAGAGCAAGATATGGAGCCATTTGAAGAAAGAATGGTAGTACCTGAGGCTCAGTGAACTTAATCCCTGGTGAGGCAGTGAGGCCGGCGAGGTCGTGCTCCATGTAATCGAAAACCAAATAAAGACTAGAAGACATTCTTGAAGTAACTAATCCTTCAAGCTTGATTACATTGGGATGGTTCAGCTTTCTTAATACAAGAATCTCTCTAGCCATAAACTTCACACTTTGTGGATCTAAATTGTCAAACCTAACCTTCTTTAATGCCACTATTTTCCCTGTTAATAGATCCCTGGCTTTGTACACATTGCTATAAGTTCCTTGTCCAATCTTTAGAAGTAGGAAAGAAAAAAAACCAAGTTGTTAGGATTAAAATGATGATAAAAAAAAAGGAAACTAAAAGTTTGATACCTTGTCAAGCTTCTCGAAGGTGCTGGCGTGTCTCGGGGTCCAGTCATTGATGGCTTCCCCAACGACGTCTATTAGCCACGAAGGCCACCCTTGTTGGTTCGCGTCCTGTGGAGTTCTCCGTCTCTCCGGAGCCGGAAGTATAACCGGGAAATCTCCGGTGTGATTCTCTTGTTGCTGCTGTTGCCTCCGCCTCCCTTTCTGTTTGACATCGACGACGCCGTCAACGGCGTCAGTTACTGAAACTACCGTGGATGGCTCGTTAGATCTCTGGCGACGACGAGTACGAAGAATTCGTGGAGTTGAGGTGGGGCGATCCGATGGAAGTGATTTTGATTGCTTTCCGATGATACAACCCATAATATCAATGCAAATGCATGGCGGCCAATAATGCATGAAAAGGAAAAAGTAATAAGAGTTAAACGAAAAAAGCCTGAAGGTTAAACGGCGGGCTTCAAAGGAGTGAGAAAACCAATGGAGGTCTCAAACTTGAAGCAGGTTCTAATCTAAAAGAGAAAAATAAATAAATAAAAAGAGAAATTCCCGCGAAGGAGACGAAGGTAGCATAGCTTAACAGAGACACTGAGTGGGAGAGTCCTGTTCTATTTGTTTACTTTTGGTTTTTAAAAGTAGGCGCTGACTCCACCAAAACTACGAAATTGCCACGTACGGAAATTACGTAGACTCATTTTGGAATTAAGCGACGATTCATTGATTCGTGTGGAACGTACATATATTATAATAATGTTTTTTACCTTCCTTTTTTTTTTGGGGGGGGGGGGCACTAAAAGAATAGTCCTCTTTTAAAAATTTCAAGTATTTTAATTTTAAAAAAATTGATATTAATGGGTACTAGGAGCAAACATATTTTTAACATTTTCCTTCATAATAATTACTTGTCATCTGAACTTTGGTAATGAATGTCATGTTTTAAGATGATTATACTTTTGTGAAAATGATGGCCAAAAAAGAAAGGTGGATTAAGACAATTAAGTAGCGGTTGAATTGGACTTACATAATTAATTGGGTTTGAAAAACTTTAATTAAGCTAAGGTGATGTTTATTTTTTAAAATATGCGGTCACATTAGCTTAAAAAAAATACATCAATTAATTGTTTGTGGTTGATTATAAATGAAAACTCTAATTTAGTCATTTTAGATAACTCTAATTCACAGAAACTTTAATATTTTTTTAGAGGTAATATATGGCATATGCGTGATTTATGCCAATCTTTTGATTTTCGGTCAAAATAAATCAAAGTCAAACGTCGCTAATTTAATGTCTGATTCATACTTTATATTTCTTTTCTAAAATTAACATCTTATAATGCAATCCAAAATTTAATATCATATTAATCAATCGTTAAATAAGTAATTCCATATTTTCTTTAATTGTAGTATATTCTAAAGATAAGTTGAATATTCCATAGTATTTGAAAGCATACTAATATAGTAAGTAGTAGCAAATTCGTGGTTAAAAAAAGATTTTTTTAATTAATTTGACAATATGATTTAAAGTCTAAGAATTATAATATGAAAAGATTAATGTTAATAAATCCCTTTTTAATATGAGTGCTATTTAATTAAATATTTTAAATAAAATAAGAATCACTTATTTAATATTAAAATTAAATTTACAGAGTTAAATCAAATCATCATAATCTTTGGTGAAGAGAATAAGGCTAGTATCACGAAAATCACGTATAAATGGTACACCTTTACTACCTACTTTATTGTATTTTAGGGTAAGCTACTCATATAGACTGTCTTGTTTTGGTTACTATAAATTTATTTTATCAACGAAAAACATTACATTTCCCCATCAACTGCACTTCTCCAACCTCAGATTCATTTCCCATCTCCAATCTCCCATGAAACCACCATAAGCAGTGGCGAAGCCAGGGGGTTGGTATGGGCCCTGGCCCCCCTAAAAGGTAAAATTTCTATTTAGGCCCTTAAAATTTTTTAAAAAATTTAAATTAGTAAAGGTAAAGTTGTACTTTGCCCCCCTAAAAATATAAAAATTTGATTTAATCCTTTACAAATTAGAAAGATATAAACTATAAAAAATTAAAATTTCATCCGCCCCCCTAAAAAGTTATCCTGGCTTCGCCCTTCCATAAGCACGGAAAGCTGAAACGAAGAGGATCGGAAATCGGAACAACCGAATCTCGAGGTGTGATGGAGGAGGACCAAGGAGATTAACTTGGAGAGTAGGTGATAATGGATTTTTTTTGGAAAAGCTGGTAGGGTTGATGGGGAGAGAGTTTGGGTTGGCAAAAGCGGGGAAAGAGCAAGGGAAGAAGCAGAGGTGTTGAGGGATGAAGGGAAAGTGGAAGATTGTTCGGGGTTTTGAAGTTGATGGAAATGGATTTGACTATGGTGACTGTCAAAGATGAGACCACTCAAGGTCTCCGGATGAAAGAACACAGGAAGCTATGAAAAATATGCAAAACACCAATCAGCTAACAGGCTAAAGCTAGGTGCAGGCTGGCCATTCTTGTTGATCTGTTTCCTTTATTTTGTTAGGTTTTACATTTTCCCTCTAAATTCTAGTATTATCGGAAATGACAATTTCCCCCCAAAATGCGTCAATGTCAGCGCGTTTTGGGGGATGCAACAGGAAAGCGCGTCCATGAGGGAACGCTTTTGCCACATCAACCAAAAACGCGTCCTTGAGGGCGCGCTTTGCTGATGTGGCAAAAATGCTCCCTCGTGGACGCGCTTTAGCCCTGCAACGGTCATTTTTTTACCGTTGGGCCTCAAACGGTCAAAAAAACTATAAATACCCCTCCACCCTTTTATTTTTTTCACGCAAAAGTCCTTACTCATATTTTCTCTCAAATTTCTCTCAAATTTCTCTCAACTTTCTCTCAAATTCCTCTCAAATTTCACAATAGTCCTTTAATATTTACAAAAAAAGTCATTTTTAAATTTTTTTTGAAATATATTTTTTTAATAATTTAAAAATATTTGATCATATTAGCAATAGCCGGAGAATTAATTCGTCTCGACAATAAACACATCTCCGTCGATCAAATGACAATGGTAAGTTTTAATTTTAATTTTTTCAATACTATTTTATATTTTTTATGTTTATACAATTTTAATTAAATTTTATTTTATAATTTTTTAAACAGTGTGTAGATCGGGTGTTACAATGCTATATTCGCAATATGTCTGGTCTACCATCGTCGTTGATCGAGAATTACCTGCGGGAAGCCGGTTTTTGGCACGTGGCCACGATAGGCCGGGGGTGCAAGTTGGACCCGAAGTTAATCAGTGCGTTGGTCAAGAAGTGGAGACCCGAGACGCACACTTTCCATCTGCCATGCGGAAAGTGTACTATCACTCTAGAAGACGTGCATTTGCAATTAGGATTGCCAATGGATGGGTACGTAGCCACCGAGTCCGCAACTTCTGGCGATTGGGGAGTGTATGCTACGAGCTTTTGGGTGCTATTCCGAATAACATTTACGGAGGTTGGATCGAGATGGGCTGGTTATGAGACACATTCTCAGAGCCGGGTGTAATAGCCTAAATTTTCAGTGGTGTCGGAACGGTGATTCGAGGTCACTAAATCCGACAAGTGAGTAGAAAATATTATTAATTTAGTGAGTATAAGTTAAATGTGAAGTTAGAAAAAAAAATTGAAATAGTAAATAGTGTATTAGAAAAAAATAATTAGAATCGAAAACGAGGTATCGAGACCTCAGAGATTTTTAATCTAGCCATAAATGTTTTATAAATATTTATGGAGTGTTAATAGGTTAGTATTAAAGTTTTGTCAAGAAATTTTGAAGTTCCGATAGTTAATTGAACAAAAAGGACTAAGTTGTAACAAATGTAAAGTTATGAGAAATGATTAAATAGCTTAAATGATAAAAGAAAGAGGGCTTAAAAGGCAAATAGACCCAAGGTCTATTTGGTCTGGACGGCAAGGGCATGAAATCAGACAGAAAATAAGGAGAATTAAGGGTAAAATTGGAATATTGCAAAATTTACTTAATAAAGCTAGGACTAAAGTGGAATTATCTAGATTTCTCTTTATTTTTCTGCATTCTCATCAGGAAAACACCATAAAAGGGTTTTCCCTAAGCTGGTTTTTCATATTTTACTGCAAGTAAGTTCAATTCTTGATTATTTCTTGAAATTTATGTATTTTTGTGACTTTTACAACTAGGTCCACTTGTTGAATTCATTAGTTTTAGATTTTATGAATGAAGTTGGAAGTTACTATGAATATGTTCTGGAAGTATATGATGATTTAGCATGGAATTATAACTTTAAATTGTTTATATGCTGATTTTATTGAAAGAATTGAATAGAAAGTGAATGTTTGGGACCTAATTTTAAAAGAATTTGAAGTTAGGGTTTTTATGTGGAAATTATGAATTCCAATAGATTTGAAATAACTTATAATGAATAGGTAAAGTATTAATTTAGAAAAATTATCTTAATTGAGGGGTTAATTGATCAAGGACTGAATTGTATGAACTGTGAAGTTTGGGGCAAAATGGAAATCAACACTTTGCACTAAAACAGTTTTGGACAGCAGCAGTAGTCTAACTTTGAAATATCACCAAAAATTGTAGAAATCGAATTAGAGGATGAATAAAATATGAAATTAAAGCTTATTGAGTCTAGTTTCTTATAGAAGAAACGGTGTAAGCAATGGAATTGTAAATCATGAGATATAATAGGTTTTATGAGACAATGTCAGAATGATTTCGGGTTCCCCTGTTCTGAATTTGAAAAATCATAAAAAATTGTATAAAAATAATTATGGTTTAAATTTATATTCTTAAAATCCTGAATGAGTCTATTTTTAATAGAAACAAACGGTAACATCATCTGAATCCTGTACAATGAGATAATTAATTATTAGTGAAGAAGGGTCGGAACTGTCAGACAGCAGAACAGGGGTAACTTTAAAGAATAAACTGTACTTATTGGCTAAACCAAAAATTCTGAAAATTTTATGGAAAGAAGATATGTGATTCTAGCTTTAGGAAAAATTAGCGGATCTTAAATTGAAGTTCTGTAGCTCAAGATAAAAATAATTTAGTGACTGTGATACGGATGGACAGCTTGAATATCCATATAAGTAAATAGTTAAATTATAGACAATGTTACTTATATGTGGGTTGTAATCATTAAGGAGATGAAATAGAGTAAAGGTGAAATCAATACTGATAAGTGAATGATTTTACAATGATAGATCGAGAACCCGAAGCAAGTCGAGGAAAAGAAAAAGTAGCTGAATAGTCCCTGAATTTTCTCAAATTCTGCAAATCGACTCAGGTAAGTTCATATGGCTAAAAATTAATGATTAAATGTTAATTTCATGAATTATATAATGTATGATGAGACATATTTATTGATGAATTGAGAATAAAACAACAATGCGAAAACCGAATAAATGATCAGTTTGAGCGGAACATCGGATTTGAGTACTTCTGATCAGTGACAAGTGATAAGTGGTAGCTTTAGCTACACTTATCTGATCAATGACAAGTGACAAGTGATAAGTGATAGCTTTAGCTACACTTATCTGATCAGTGACAAGTGACAAATGATAAGTGGTAGCTTTAGCTACACTTATCTGATCAGTGACAAGTGACAAGTGATAAGTGGTATCTTTAGCTACACTTATCTGATCAGTGATAAGTGACAAGTGATAAATGTGATCCGTGTAAGACCGTGGCAGGGCTATGGCTTCGGAAAGTGATAAGTGATCATACGTAAGACAATAGTTATACTATGGCAAAGTGGAAGTGAAGTACTTAATTTTCCGTAACCGTTCCCTAATTTGATTAAGGATGGTAAGTGATAAAAAAAAAGGGGGGCCCAAAAGAGTTAAAGTAAATGGATAAATGGTAGTGAGATTATACAAGAGCACTCACCAAATTGTGGTTGACAGGTGAACTTAGTAATTGTACATAATGTATAAGTGTATGAATGTTTGGTAAGATTTATATTTTATGCATGCGAACTTACTAAGTTTCTATAAACTTACTTGAGTGTATTCAATGTCTCGTGTAGATTGACGTATAAATATACGGAGGATCGGATCAACACTGAGGATCACACTATCAAGATTATCTCCGGTAGCTTTTGTAAATTTCCTTTTTGATTTATATGGCATGTACATGTTTGATGATTATATAAATACTAAAACTTGTTTAATGAGTATGTATTAAGGTAAACAGTGATGAATATGCCAAATAATATAATTATAGTAGAATTATGATTTGGTATCAAATTGGATTGAATTGGATTGGATTGGTTGGTTTTAAAATTGCAGGGAAGATTGGATATTTATAAAGGGACTATATTGAATTCATAATAAAAAAAATATTAACTAGTTAAACTTAGGTAATGCCTCATACCCTATTCCGGCGACGAATATGGGTAGAAGGTGTTACATTTATTGGTATCAGAGCCAGGTTTAGCCGGTTCTCGGAACAATTGTGATGTATAAAGTGTCTAGAAATACATGCCATATAAATCTGTGATAGTGTGATGTGTATGATCCGATCTAATATTTGTTATTTTTATAGATACTTTCCGATTATAAAGATGTCAGATAGACCTGAACGTACTGAGCAAGAAGAAGTTAACAGTAGAATACAGATTTCTGAACGAGCAACAAGTAGTGATGTTCCGATTTCTTTAATGCGAGAGCATGAATTAAAGAATATGATTTATGGGATTATGAACCAGTGGTATACTGAAACGATGCAAGAAAGAAATCAGGCTCAGCCACCTCCTCCCACCGCTGCTCCATCAGTGGTACCCTCGGTTGCTCCTCCACTCCTACAATGACTGAATTCAGTAAGCGTTCTCCATTGGAAAGGCTTAGAAAACTTGGAGCTGAAGAATTTCGGGGAAGGACTGATGATGACCCCGTCAAAGCTGAATACTGGTTACAGAGTTTGATAAGAATTTTTAAAGAAATGGCTTGCTCACCAGATGATTATTTGAGATGTGCTGTGTCCCTACTAAAAGAAGAAGCTTATAGTTGGTGGGAAACAATTGAGGCTGTAGTACCAGCAGAGAAAATTTCTTGGGAATTTTTCCAAAATGAATTTAAGAAGAAATATGTGGGCAGACGGTATTTGGATAAAAAGAAAAGGGAATTCCTTGATCTACGGCAGGGAAATAAGTCAGTGGCTGAATACGAAAGAGAATTTGTCTACCTCAGCAAATATGCCCGAGACATTGTACCTACTGAAGAGGAAATGTGTATCAGATTTGAAGAAGGGTTAAATGATGAGATTAGAATGATGATTGGGGGCAATGAAATACGGGAGTTCGTTGTTCTGTCAGATCGTGCTTAAAAGCTCGAAGAAGTATATAACAGAAAAATGCAACGGGATCGAAAAAGTAAAGAGACATTCAAAAGAGGTGCTTCTAAGTCATTTTCAGATTTACCGGTAAAGAAATTTAGAGAAGAAATTAGTCGAACTACATCAGTGCCGGGAAAATCGGGTAGAGGTAGATCAAGACAACCTGATTTCAAGGTATTTGATAGACCTGCAGCAAGTATGAGCAGTGTTCAGAATACTCCCCGACCTAAGTGTCAATATTGTGGAAGACATCATTTCGGTGAATGCAGGACTAAGATGGGGGCTTGTTATAAATGTGGGGCTACTGATCATCTTATTCGAGATTGTCCTCAGCTGCAAAAAGATGAAGTGGAACAGAAAGAGATCAGAGAATCACTCCCCAAAGAAATAGACATTCGGGCCAGAGCAGTGCTACAGGGACTACCCGTTCGGGTATGAGAGAATCAGTTAGTCGATCAGAGAATAGAGCACCAGCACGTACTTATGCCATTCGAGCAAGAGAAGAGGCTACGGCTCCTGATGTAATTGCTGGTACTTTCTATCTTTATGATGTTACTGTTTATGCATTAATAGACCCTGGGTCTACTCATTCATATATTTGTGCTATGCTAGTAGTTGAAAAGAAACTTTCTGTTGAGTCCACTGAATTGGATAGACAAGTCACTAATCCATTAGGTCAAAGTGTAACAGTTAATTTGATATGTCGTAATTGTCCACTGTTAGTGAAAGGCTATGAATTCCCCGCTGATTTGATGTTGTTACCCTTTCGGGAATTTGATATTATTTTGGGGATGGATGGTTAATGAAACATGAGGCGGTAGTGAATTGTCGTGATAAACATATCAGTTTGAAATGTCAAACAGGGGATGTAATTTCAGTTGGGTTTGAAAATATGGGTGATACAGTCAGAATTATTTCAGCTCTCTCTGCTCAGAGGTTATTACGTAAAGGCAACGAAGCATTCTTGGCCTATATTCTTGATACTCGGAGTTCCGATTTAAAGATCGAATAAGTACCAGTGGTGAATGAATTTTCTGATGTGTTTCCTGAAGAGTTACCCGGTTTACCACCCGACAGATAAGTTGAATTTGCAATTGATGTGATTCCCGGAACAGATCCTATCTCAGTAACACCGTACAGAATGGCTCCAGCAGAATTAAGAGAGTTGAAGACACAATTGCAGGAGTTATTAGATAAAGGGTTCATCAGATCGAGTATGTCGCCCTAGGGTGCACCTGTCTTGTTTGTGAAAAAGAAGGACGGTTCCTTAAGACTGTGTATAGATTACAGGCAGTTAAATAAGGTAACGATAAAGAATAAATATCCTTTGCCTTGTATTGATGATCTATTTGATCAGTTGAAAGGTGCTACAGTATTTTCCAAGATAGATCTTCGATCCGGGTATTATCAGTTGAAAGTTAAAGAGTGTGATGTGCCAAAAACTGCCTTCCGAACCCGGTATGGTCACTATGAATTTTTAGTGATGCCATTTGGTTTAACCAATGCTCCTGCTGCCTTTATGGGTTTGATGAATCGAATTTTTCAGTCATATTTGGATAGATTTGTGGTTGTGTTCATTGATGATATATTGATTTATTTAAAGACAGAGTCTGAACATGCACAACATTTAAGGATTGTATTACAGATTTTGCGGGAGAAACAATTGTATGCGAAATTCAGCAAATGTGAATTTTGGCTCCATGAAGTTGCGTTTTTAGGTCATATTGTATCAGCTGATGGAATTAGAGTGGATCCAAGTAAGGCGGCGGCAATGATAAATTGGAAAGTTCCGAAAAATGTTACCGAAGTGCGGAGTTTTCTAGGACTGGCAGGTTATTATCGTCGATTTGTCAAAGATTTCTCAAGGATTACCTTACCGTTGACTCGGTTACTACAAAAGAATGTTGAATTTATATGGTCAAGTGAATGTCAGCAAAGTTTCGATCAGTTGAAAAAGATGTTGACAAAGGCTCCAGTGTTGACTCAACCAGAATCGGGTGTACCGTTTGTAGTTTATAGTGATGCGTCTCTGAATGGTTTGGGTTGTGTACTTATGCAATCAGGTAAAGTGGTGGCATATGCTTCTCGGCAATTGAAACCGCACGAGAAGAATTATCCCACACATGATTTGGAATTGGCAGCGATCGTGTTTGCTTTGAATATATGGAGACATTATTTATATGATGAGAAATGTTACGTGTATACTGATCATAAAAGTTTAAAGTATTTAATGAATCAAAAAGAATTAAATCTGAGACAGAGACGATGGTTAGAGTTGCTGAAAGATTATGATCTTGTCATTGACTATCATCTAGGGAAAGCAAATGTTGTAGCAGATGCACTTAGTCGAAAATCATCATTATTTGCATTACGGGCATTGAATGCTCATTTATCTATTAATGAATATGGTTCTGTACTAGCAGAATGAAAAGCTAAACCTGTGTTCTTTCAACGGATTCGGGAGCTACAAGATGAAGACCCAAAGTTGATGTTGAAATGACAGATGGTTCAAAATGAGTTAAGCCCAGAATACTCCATTGATGAAAATGGTATGTTATATTATCGTAATAGAATATGTGTTTCAAATAATTTAGACTTGAAAAATGATATTTTATCAGAGGCTCACAGTAGTATGTGTTCTATTCACCCGGGTAGTACGAAAATGTATTGTGATTTGAAGAAAATGTATTGGTGGCCCAGAATGAAACGGGAAATCTGTGAGTATGTAGCAAGATGTTTAATTTGTCAACAGGTGAAAGCCGAGCATCAAATGCCGACAGGGTTGTTACAGCCCATTATGATTCCAGAGTGGAAATGGGAACATGTCACGATGGATTTTGTATCCGGACTACCAGTAACTCTGAAGAAGAAAGATTCGATTTGGGTGATTGTTGATCGGTTAACTAAATCAGCACATTTTATTCCGGTCAGAGTAGATTATCCGCTTGAAAAGTTAGCGGAGTTATATGTGTCAGAGATAGTGAGATTACATGGGGTGCCAATATCTATTATTTCAGATCGAGATCCGAGATTTACCTCGAGATTTTGGGGTAAATTACAAGAAGCTTTGGGCACCAAATTAAATTTCAGCACAGCTTTTCATCCCCAGACAGACGGACAGTCAGAGCGAGTGATTCAGATTTTAGAAGATATGTTAAGGTGCTGTATACTTGAGTTTGGCGGCAGCTGGGAAAGGTATTTACCTTTAGCTGAATTTGCTTATAATAATAGTTATCAAACTAGTATTAAAATGGCACGGTTTGAAGCTTTATGGAAGAAAGTGTAGAACTCCATTATATTGGTCTGAATTAAGTGAACCAAAACTAGTGGGAGTGGACTTGATTCGGGAAACCGAAGAAAAAGTTCGTATTATTCGAGAATGTCTAAAAGCTGCATCCAATCGACAAAAATCATATGCAGATTTGAAGAGAAGAGATATAGAGTTTAATGTGGGTGATCGTGTATTTTTGAAAGTGTCACCGTGGAAGAAAGTTTTGCGGTTCGGCAGAAAGGGAAAACTCAGCCCACGATTTATCGGGCCGTATGAAATCATTGAAAGAATCGGTCCGGTAGCTTATAGATTGGCTTTGCCTCCGGAGCTTGAAAAGATTCATAACGTGTTTCACGTGTCTATGTTGAGACGGTATAGATCAGATCCATCACATGTAATTCCTCATACGGAAATAGAACTCCAACTCGATATGACCTATTCAGAGGAACCGGTGAAAATTCTAGCTCGGGAAGTTAAAGAGTTGAGAAATAAACGTGTACCACTAGTTAAAGTGTTATGAAATCGACATGGATCGGAGGAGACAACCTAGGAGACGGAGGAATTGATAAGATTTCAGTATCCGAATTTATTTACAGGTACGAAATTTCGAGGACGAAATTTCTTAAAAGGGGGGGGGGAGAGTTGTAATAACCTAAATTTTCAGTGGTGTCGGAACGGTGATGCGAGGTCACTAAATCCGACAAGTGAGTAGAAAATATTATTAATTTAGTGAGTATAAGTTAAATGTGAAGTTAGAAAAAAAAATTGAAATAGTAAATAGTGTATTAGAAAAAAATAATTAGAATCGAAAACGAGGTATCGAGACCTCGGAGATTTTTAATCTAGCCATAAATGTTTTATAAATATTTATGGAGTGTTAATAGGTTAGTATTAAAGTTTTGTCAAGAAATTTTGAAGTTCCGATAGTTAATTGAACAAAAAGGACTAAGTTATAACAAATGCAAAGTTTTGAGAAATGATTAAATAGCTTAAATGATAAAAGAAAGAGGGCTTAAAAGGCAAATAGACCCAAGGTCTATTTGGGCTGGACGGCAAGGGCATGAAATCAGACAGAAAATAAGGAGAATTAAGGGCAAAATTGGAATATTGTAAAATTTACTTAATAAAGCTAGGACTAAAGTGGAATTATCTAGATTTCTCTTTATTTTTCTGCATTCTCATCAGCAAAACACCATAGAAGGGTTTTCCCTAATCTGGTTTTTCATATTTTACTGCAAGTAAGTTCAATTCTTGATTATTTCTTGAAATTTATGTGTTTTTGTGACTTTTACAACTAGGTCCACTTGTTGAATTCATTAGTTTTAGATTTTATGAATGAAGTTGGAAGTTGCTATGAATATGTTCTGGAAGTATATGATGATTTAGTATGGAATTATAACTTTAAATTGTTTATATGCTGATTTTATTGAAAGAATTGAATAGAAAGTGAATGTTTGGGACCTAATTTTAAAAGAATTTGAAGTTAGGGTTTTTATGTGGAAATTATGAATTCCAATAGATTTGAAATAACTTATAATGAATAGGTAAAGTATTAATTTAGAAAAATTATCTTAATTGAGGGGTTAATTGATTAAGGACTCAATTGTATGAACTGTGAAGTTTGGGGCAAAATGGAAATCAACACTTTGCACTAAAACAGTTTTGGACAGCAGCAGTAGTCTAACTTTGAAAAATCACCAAAAATTGTAGAAATCAAATTAGAGGATGAATGAAATATGAAATTAAATCTTATTGAGTCTAGTTTCTTATAGAAGAAACGGTGTAAGCAATGGAATTGTAAATCATGAGATATAATAAGTTTTGTGAGACAAGGTCAGAATGATTTCGGGTTCCCCTGTTCTGACTTTGAAAAATCATTAAAAATTGTATAAAAATAATTATGGTCTTAAATTTATATTATTAAAATCCTGAATGAGTATATTTTCAATAGAAATAAACGGTAACATCATCCAAATCCTATACAAGGAGATAATTAATTATTAGTGAAGAAGGGTCGGAACTGTCAGACAGCAGAACAGGGGTAACTTTAAAGAATAAACTGTACTTATTGGCTAAACCAAAAATTCTGAAAATTTTATGGTAAGAAGATATGTGAGTCTAGTTTCAGGAAAAATTAGCGGATCTTAAATTGAAGTTCTGTAGCTCAAGATAAAAATAATTTAGTGACTGTGATACGGATGGACAGCTTGAATATCCATATAAGTAAATAGTTAAATTATAGACAATGTTACTTATATGTGGGCTGTAATCATGAAGGATATGAAATAGAGTAAAGGTGAAATCAATACTGATAAGTGAATGATTTTACAATGATAGATCGAGAACTCGAAGCAAGTCGAGGAAAAGAAAAAGTAGCTGAATAGTCCCTGAATTTTCTCAAATTCTGCAAATCGACTCAGGTAAGTTCATATGGCTAAAAATTAATGATTAAATGTTAATTTCATGAATTATATAATGTATGATGAGATATATTTATTGATGAATTGAGAATAAAACAACAATGCGAAAACCGAATAAATGATCAGTTTGAACGGAACATCAGATTTAAGTACTTCTGATCAGTGACAAGTGATAAGTGGTAGCTTTAGCTACACTTATCTGATCAATGACAAGTGACAAGTGATAAGTGATAGCTTTAGGTACACTTATCTGATCAGTGACAAGTGACAAATGATAAGTGGTAGCTTTAGCTACACTTATCTGATCAGTGACAAGTGACAAGTGATAAGTGGTATCTTTAGCTACACTTATCTGATCAGTGATAAGTGACAAGTGATAAATGTGATCCGTGTAAGACCGTGGCAGGGCTATGGCTTCGGAAAGTGATAAGTGATCATACGTAAGACCATAGTTATACTATGGCAAAGTGGAAGTGAAGTACTCAATTTTCCGTAACCGTTCCCTAATTTGATTAACGATGGTAAGTGATAAAAAAAAAGGGGGCCCAAAAGAGTTAAAGAAAATGGATAAATGGTAATGAGATTATACAAGAGCACTCACCAAATTGTGGTTGACAGGTGAACTTAGTAATTATACATAATGTATAAGTGTATGAATGTTTGGTAAGATTTATATTTTATGCCTGCAAACTTACTAAGTTTCTATAAACTTACTTGAGTGTATTCAATGTCTCATGTAGATTGACGTATAAATATACGGAGGATCGGATCAACACTGAGGATCACACTATCAAGATTATCTCCGGTAGCTTTTGTAAATTTCCTTTTTGATTTATATGGCATGTACATGTTTGATGATTATATAAATACTAAAACTTGTTTAATGAGTATGTATTAAAGTAAACAGTGATGAATATGCTAAATAATATAATTATAGTAGAAGTATGATTTGGTATCAAATTGGATTGAATTGGACTGGATTGGTTGGTTTTAAAATTGCAGGGAAGATTGAATATTTATAAAGGGACTATATTGAATTCATAATAAAAATAATATTAACTAGTTAAACTTAGGTAATGCCTCATACCCTATTCCGGCGACGAATATGGGTAGGAGGTGTTACACCGGGTAATGGTTCGACCGAAATAGAAAGAATACGTTATGTACGGGCATACATTCTTGAGATGATTGGAGGCTATCTGATGCCGGACTTGTCACGAAACCTCGTACATCTGAGATGGCTGCTGAAACTCGTTGATTTTAGAGCAGACGGTGAATTGAGTTGGGGGTTTGCCGTGCTAGCAAAATTGCATCGAGAGATGTGCGAGGCGATGTGGCCGAATAAAGTGAAAATCGAAGGTTGCCTATCACTACTGCAATTGTGGGCACGGTTTCAATTTCCATTTTTACATTCTCGAGTCGATCACCCATATACATTCCCACTCATAACGAGGTAAATTTAATATTAGATTTTACAATTATTACGTAGATTTAAAATATAATTATATGCTAAAAAAATATTTAATTAGGTGGAACCATTCAGCGAGTTATGTTGGAATACCTACATCGCTTGAAGATATACGGCTTCTATTAGAGTAACGATCGGAAGCACAAGTAAGTATTAAATAAAATATATTTTCATAATAAAATAGTCGTTTTGTATTTCGTATTTAGTATTTAATATTTGGTATTTAGTATTTAGTATTTAGTATATAACAAGTATTTTTATCATGTTAATATAGTTTGAATTGACACCATACGAGGATCCGTCAATTTGGGCAGTAATTCCGGATGAGTTCTTTCAAAATCCGAACATTTGGTATGTGAAGGTCCCATTGATCAACTATGCCACCATGGAGATGCACCAATTAGATTGGGTTATGCGTTAATTTGGATTCTGACAACCGATTCTCGTGGCACCTGAGGTACTCGATGATGAGCACAAAGTCGATTTACGACAGTTGCATACGGATTGGCCAAGATTTTGGTCAGCGTATATCGAATTGTGGGAGAACCGGTATGATTATATACCTACTCGGGAACCGATCATCGTTCCTGACTTAGTGTGCGTGCTGGAACACATTCCATGGTTTAGGATCCATGGCAAGCCGTATTTATTGTCGAAAGAGGAGAGGTGAAGGCAACTTCGTGAACAAAGGGAACGACGGGGCCCTTTAAATCCAATGAGAATGAGTGATGAGACGAGACCATCAACAGCGCCGACACAACCACCGGGCCCATCAACAGCGCCCACACAGTCATCGGGCCCAACATTTCAGCCGACGACACCTACATCACATGTAACACCCCGTACCCGTATCCTATGCCGGAACCGAGTACGAGGTATTACCAGACTTAACAATACATTTTGTCAAATTAATTAACACATATACAAAATGACTTAGTCAAGTCCCTATACATGCCATAGTTTAAATCATTCATAAATAAAGATACCCATAGATAGCTTGATAGTGTGAAGCGATCTCCGACGACCTCCAACCCGAGCTTGTTTAGTAGGACTCTGTAACATGGGAAAGAAAAGGGGGTAAGCTTATAAAGCTTAGTAAGTTCACATGCAAAAATAATAAGCATTAGCAATGAATTTAGCTTACTACTAAGCTGTCATAACTTGCATAAACAATGCTAAGTTCTTACTTTCCAAACTTACTCATTTGTAGCCTTATCAAAGCCTCAACATGACAAATCCTCACAACAAGTTCTCAATTTGATACAAACATTAAATCACATGCTTATACCTTATTACTCATGTTCACATTAATCTGTCCGCTTGAATCGCTGTCACTAAATTATTTATTTCTTGAGCTACAGAGCTCCAAATTTAAAACCGCTAATTTTCCCCGAAACTAGACTCATATATCTTCATACCATAAAATTTCCAGAATTTTTGACTAATCCAATTAGTACAGTTTATTCATTAAAATTTCCCCTATTTTACTGTTTGACTATTCTGACCACTTTTCACTACGAATCAATTTTATCCTTGTACAGAATTCAAAATTTGTTTCACTTGAAACTAGACTCATTAAGGATTTCAATCATATAACTTTTATCCCATAATTATGTTTTTACAATTTTTAATGATTTTTCCAAGTCAGAACAGGGGATCACGTAATTATTCTGAACCAATCTCACAAGAATTTAAATATCTCGAAATATAAAAATCCTTTGTTTTCTCTATTTCTTTTATATGAAAATAGGCTCAATAAGCTTTAAATCAATATCTCGTCCAACTTATAACTCAATCTCTACTATTTTTGGTGATTTTTCAAATTCACATCACTGCTGCTGTCCAAAACAGTTTTATTGTAAATTTTACTCTTTCATGATTGCTTTGTATTAACAGCCATTTAATCATACATAACCCCAAAACATATCCTTAACTAGCCATTATAGCTAGCCATTATCGAATATTTACATGCCATTCATTTTCCCCTTTAACCTATACATCAACCACAAAACCTAAACTTATCATGTCACAATTTAATTTGGCCTAAAAGCCTCACACATAGTCATAAATCAATTTATCACCTATTTATACATCATAAGTATAGACCTATCGTCACAAGGTCATCACAAGATCATTTTCATAGGTATGACCTACTCATTTACATTCTTACCAAATGTTCCATATACGTCGAAATTTAGTTCTCATGAATTTTGCGTACATACCTATACCCTTTCAACATGATCATACCTTGTCATTTCTTTGATATCATCTTTGGATTTACCCATTGAAACTCTTGGGATACTAAGGATGGATACTCGGGAAAAACTCGTACAAGATGTATCGTACCAATGCCATGTCCCAGACATGGTCTTACGCTAGCTTTCATATCGTGGCCGATGCCATGTCCCAGACATGGTCTTACTCTAGCACACATATCAATGCCGATGCCATGTCCCAGACATGGTCTTACACTGGCTCTCATATCATGGCCGATGCCATGTCCCAGACATGGTCTTACACTGGCACACATATTGCCATGGTCCAACCATGGTCTTTACTATCAATTTATCACATGTCGAAATTCGATCATACTCCACCCTGCATTTCTCTTAATTTGATCTTTCAATACAATCTCGTAATTTTTATATTATTCATGATCCAATAATAACATACGAAATAACACATGGTATCAGTTAAACATTTAAACATATTAAATTTAATGCTTATTAACATACGAACTTACCTCGATACCAAAACGACCATTTTACCAACTTTCCCAATTTTCGATATTCCTCACGTTCTAGGTCCAAATCTTGTTTTCTCTGGGTCATGAGCTTGGAAAGTTTAGAAGACCCTAGCCATGTCTTCGCCTGGTAAATTTCGTCCATATGAAAAAGATGGAAAAATTTGGCATTTTAATTTTGTTTTTAATTCATTTAATTACCAATTTACCAAAATGCCCCTAACTTAAAAATATCCCATTTCACTTATCTAATGTCCATTTTTGTCCAACAATTTAACCAATGGTCTAATTTCCATTTAAGGACCTCCAATTTAAAATTTCATAGAAATTGGATACTTCTAACATGTAGAGCTCAACTTTTGCACTATTTACAATTTAGTCCTTTTGACTAAATTGAGTGCCCAAACGTCGAAATTTTTGAACGAAATTTTTACGAAATCTTTCCGTAAAATTGTAGACCATAAAAATATAATAAAAATAGAATTTTACTTGTCGGATTTGTGGTCTTGAAACCACTGTTTCAATTAGACCCAAATTTAGGCTGTTACATCACAACCTTTTCAGATTATGCCAAGTGCGTACCTTAACCCTTATATGTATCCTAACCCTTATATGTTTCCTTTTCCCAGTCCCATGGCAGGTTGGAATGCATGGCCCGGTTCGAGTCCATTCCCAACTACTCCAACAGGCCAGCCGATCTATAGGCCATCGTCGCATACGAGATCGCACGAGGCGCCGTCGGGGAGCTCTTCTTTTTATCAATCTCCTTCGCCGTGGACGATGCAAACACCTTCGCAGTCAATATTTTTATCAAGGTGTGTAATACCCCTATACCCGGTTTAATCATTCAGACCTGGTATAAGACTATTACATTTGGTGCCAAAACGGTTATGGCTAGATACTATTTAATTAAAAAACATTTGTATGTAATATTTTAACTTACCAACCATTTTTACAAACATATTTATTGTTTACTAATTCATTCCATATATACCAAAATACTTCAAGTAACTCAAAATAGATAGAATTTCAAGAGTCTACATTTTAGTCCCTATCACATGGGAATACCTTTGAACTGCATATGTACATGCCATTTTAATACAAAATATAGTACCTACTTTTGAAGTCCTTGAGGATGTGATGAGGTGAGAGATCTTCTAGTTGGACTTCTCTTCTAGTCTAATTGTACCTACGCGTTAAAATAAACGCGTTAAGCCGGTGAAGGCTTAGGAAGCACTACAAGAATAATTAAATAAGCAATCATAACAGAATATTTTAAACTCAATCAATTGTTGCATATCTACTCATATATAAGTCATTTCAACTATGCATTGCTTTAAATAAATTTAACTTATCTTTAGTAAGGTATAAAACTCACCTTAACACATCAGTGATTCACTTTTGTTCTCAATTCACATTCTTAGCCCAAAGTAGACTTTATAGAACACACCGGATATACGGAACAAATACAGAGGTGCATTATGATGCACAAGTGAACAGAGAGCACTGGCGTGCTAATAATCAGAGAGCACCAACGTGCTAATAATCAGAGAGCACCAATGTGCTAATAATCAGAGAGCGCGCTAAAGTTCCTTAATGGCATGCCACTAATATCCCAGTAGTTCTAAATTTCGTCTACTTGGGCATTAAAGCTGAATCTCATATATTTAAATAATTCACATAAATATTTCTAAGAAAATAAATAACAATAATTTAAAATTCTTGTAGTACTTACAACAAAAGGTTGAGGTGATATAAATTCTTCTTCCTTCACTCCTTAACCTTCTCTTTTCCTTTTCCTTCAATTCGGTCCTCTCCTTCCTTTTCTTTTTCTTCAATTTCATATAAACATATAACATTTATATGTTAAAAATAATCAAATAAATTTTCTGTACTATTTAATAAAACAAACATGTATTTTATAACAAATTCATCCTTTCTTACTTTTGCTCACATTTCAATTTAATCATTTACTCATAAACTTATTCAAAGTTGTCCTTTTGTGTCATAGTCACAAAATTATTTATTTACAGAGCTACAGAACTCCAAATGAAGAACCATTAATTTTTCCTGAAACTAGACTCACATATATTCATACCATAAAATTTTCAGAATTTTTAGCCTAGCCAATTAGTACAGTTTATTCATCAAAATCACCCCTATTCTGCTGTCTGGCAGTTCTGACCTTCTTCACTAAAAATTAATTATCTCTTCATACAGGATTCAGATGATGTTTTCGTTTATTTCTATTAAAAATAGACTCATTCAGGATTCTATATATATAAATTTAAGCCCCTAATTATTTTTCTCCATGTTTTTATGATTTTCCAAAGTCAGAACAGGGGATCTCGAAATCACTTTGAACCAGTCTTACAAAAATCTAAATATCTCAAAATACAGAATATTTTTGCTTTCCTTGTTTCTTTCATAAGAAAATAGACTCAATAAGATTTAATTTCATATCTCACTCAGCTTCTAATTCCACTTCTACAATTTGTAGTGATTTTTCAAAGTTACTCTACTGCTGCTGTCCCAAAACAGTTTTCTTATAGCTTATTTTACAATTAAATCCTTTACCCAATTCTAACTTCAAATTCTTTCAATTAAACCACTAATTCATCTTTTTGTTCATCATATGCTTTGTTTAAAAACTTTAAAACTTTAAAACTCCAAAAACCTCAACTTAAATTCATCAAAACTTTGTCCTAAAACTTATAAAACATCAAAATTAAAAGAAAAGGGCTAAATTAACTTACCTATTAAACTTCCAAGCTTCAAACTTTTAATTTCCCCTTTTCTTCTTTCTTTTCTTTTTTTTTCGTTCTTTTCTTTTTTCTGCTCTCTGTTTCGTTTGCTTCTCTGTTTCTTCTCTTTTATCTCTTTGCTTTATTATATAATATAATATTATATTAACATAATTATCTAATAATAATATATTTTATCACATAAAAATCTTAAGATTTTTATGCTTATGCCGCCTCAACATTTAAAAATGGCATAATTGTCTTTTTAGTCCTTTTTATTTTCTTTAATCTTTAATTAAACTTTCATACCTATTTCAATCTAATCCTTTTTCCCAAATACTTCTAATTAAGTCAAATTCACCTAAATAAAATCCCATTAGACGCACAACTAGCTTCGTAAATATTTTTAGTAAATATTTACGATTCAGTTTTATGAAAACGGAGACCGAAAATATATTTTTCGGTTACTCAACTCCACA